>JAQISU010000042.1:8245000-9445000 GCA_029339505.1 Unio delphinus
TGAAAGTCAACAGTCTGGCTATCCAATAGTATGCGATAAAAGTCAACAGTCTGGCTATTAAATAGTATGCAATGAAAGTCAACAGTCTGGCTATGAAATAGTATGCAATGAAAGTCAACAGTCTGGCTATTAAATAGTATGCAATGAAAGTCAACAGTCTGGCTATTAAATAGTATGCAATGAAAGTCAACAATCAGGCTATAAAATAGTATGCAATGAAAGTCAACAGTCTGGCTATCCAATAGTATGCAATGAAAGTTAACAGTCTGGCTATTAAATAGTATGCAATAAAAGTCAACAGTCCGGCTATTAAATAGTATGCAATGAAAGTCAACAGTCTGGCTAATAAATAGTTGGCAATGAAAGTCAACAGTCTGGCTATTAAATAGTATGCAATGAAAGTCAACAGTCTGGCTATTAAATAGTATGCAATGAAAGTCAACAGTTTGGCTATTAAATAGTATGCAATGAAAGTCAACAGTCTGGCTATTAAATAGTATGCAATGAAAGTCAACAGTCTGGCTATTAAATAGTATGCAATGAAAGTCAACAGTCTGGCTAGTGTATGCTACACCATAAAAACCAACACATACAGTTTTAGAAGCTAATCCATGAAAGAAAACAAGTAGCATATTAAATACTACTCTATGAAATTAATCCTGTAGCATATTGAATACTACTCCATCAAATGAAATACATAGCATATTAAATACTACTCCTTGAAAGCAAACACATAGCATATTAAATACTACTCCTTGAAAGCAAACACATAGCATATTAAATACTACTCCTTCAAATGAAACACATAGCATATTAAATACTACTCCTTCAAATGAAACACATAGCATATTAAATACTACTCCTTGAAAGCAAACACATAGCATATTAAATACTACTCCTTCAAATGAAACACATAGCATATTAAATACTACTCCTTGAAAGCAAACACATAGCACATTAAATACTGCTCCATGAAATGAAACACATAGCATATTAAATACTACTCCTTGAAAGCAAACACATAGCATATTAAATACTACTCCTTGAAAACAAACACATAGCATATTAAATACTACTCCTTGAAAGCAAACACATAGCATATTAAATCCTACTCCTTGAAAGCAAACACATAGCATATTAAATACTAATCCATGAAATGAAACACATAGCATAGTAGATCCTACTCCTTGAAAGCAAACACATAGCTCATTAAATACTGCTCCATGAAATGAAACACATAGCATATTAAATACTACTCCTTGAAAGCAAACACATAGCATATTAAATACTACTCCTTCAAATGAAACACATAGCATATTAAATACTACTCCTTGAAAGCTAAGTAAACACATAGCATATTAAATACTACTCCTTGAAAGCAAACACATAGCATATTAAATACTGCTCCATGAAATGAAACACATAGCATATTAAATACTACTCCTTGAAAGCAAACCCATAGCATATTAAATACTACTCCTTCAAATGAAACACATAGCATATTAAATACTACTCCTTCAAATGAAACACATAGCATATTAAATACTACTCCTTGAAAGCTAAGTAAACACATAGCATATTAAATACTACTCCTTGAAAGCAAACACATAGCATATTAAATACTACTCCTTGAAAGTAAACACATAGCATATTAAATACTACTCCTTGAAAGCAAACACATAGCATATTAAATACTAATCCATGAAATGAAACACATAGCATATTAAATACTACTCCTTCAAATGAAACACATAGCATATTAAATCCTACTCCTTGAAAGCAAACACATAGCACATTAAATACTGCTCCATGAAAGCTAAGTAAACACATAGCATATTAAATACTACTCCTTGAAAGCAAACACATAGCATATTAAATACTACTCCTTCAAATGAAACACATAGCATATTAAATCCTACTCCTTGAAAGCAAACACATAGCATATTAAATACTACTCCTTGAAAGCTAAGTAAACACATAGCATATTAAATACTACTCCTTGAAAGCAAACACATAGCATATTAAATACTACTCCTTGAAAGTAAACACATAGCATATTAAATACTACTCCTTGAAAGCAAACACATAGCATATTAAATACTAATCCATGAAATGAAACACATAGCATATTAAATACTACTCCTTCAAATGAAACACATAGCATATTAAATCCTACTCCTTGAAAGCAAACACATAGCATATTAAATACTACTCCTTGAAAGCTAAGTAAACACATAGCATATTAAATACTACTCCTTGAAAGCAAACACATAGCATATTAAATACTACTCCTTCAAATGAAACACATAGCATATTAAATACTACTCCTTCAAATGAAACACATAGCATATTAAATACTACTCCTTGAGAGCAAACACATAGCATATTAAATACTGCTCCATGAAATGAAACACATAGCATATTAAATACTACTCCTTGAGAGCAAACACATAGCATATTAAATACTACTCCTTCAAATGAAACACATAGCATATTAAATACTACTCCTTCAAATGAAACACATAGCATATTAAATACTACTCCTTGAAAGCTAAGTAAACACATAGCATATTAAATACTACTCCTTGAAAGCAAACACATAGCATATTAAATACTACTCCTTCAAATGAAACACATAGCATATTAAATACTACTCCTTCAAATGAAACACATAGCATATTAAATACTACTCCTTGAAAGCAAACACATAGCACATTAAATACTGCTCCATGAAATGAAACACATAGCATATTAAATACTACTCCTTGAAAGCAAACACATAGCATATTAAATACTACTCCTTGAAAACAAACACATAGCATATTAAATCCTACTCCTTGAAAGCAAACACATAGCATATTAAATACTAATCCATGAAATGAAACACATAGCATAGTAAATCCTACTCCTTGAAAGCAAACACATAGCTCATTAAATACTGCTCCATGAAATGAAACACATAGCATATTAAATACTACTCCTTGAAAGCAAACACATAGCATATTAAATACTACTCCTTGAAAGCAAACACATAGCATATTAAATACTACTCCTTCAAATGAAACACATAGCATATTAAATACTACTCCTTGAAAGCAAACACATAGCATATTAAATACTGCTCCATGAAATGAAACACATAGCATATTAAATACTACTCCTTGAAAGCAAACCCATAGCATATTAAATACTACTCCTTCAAATGAAACACATAGCATATTAAATACTACTCCTTGAGAGCAAACACATAGCACATTAAATACTACTCCTTGAAAGCAAACACATAGCATATTAAATACTACTCCTTGAAAGCAAACACATAGCATATTAAATACTAATCCATGAAATGAAACACATAGCATATTAAATACTACTCCTTGAAAGCAAACACATAGCATATTAAATACTACTCCATGAAGTGAAAAATGTAGCATATTAAATACTACTGCATGAAATGAAACACATAGCATAGTAAATAATAATACATGAAATGAAACACATAGCATATTAAATACTGCTCCTTGAAATGAAACACATAACATATAAAATATTACTCCATGAAATGAAACACATAACATATTAAATACTACTCCTTGAAAGCAAACACATAGCATGTTAAAATCTAATCCATGCAAGCAAACATCGGGCATATTAAATATTACTCTATGAAATGAAACACATAGCATATTAAATACTACTCCATGAAGTGAAAAACATAGCATATTAAATACTGCTCCATGAAATGAAACACATAGCATATTAAATACTACTCCTTGAGAGCAAACACATAGCATATTAAATACTGCTCCATGAAATGAAACACATAGCATATTAAATACTACTCCTTGAGAGCAAACACATAGCATATTAAATACTGCTCCATGAAATGAAACACATAGCATATTAAATACTACTCCTTGAGAGCAAACACATAGCATATTAAATACTGCTCCATGAAATGAAACACATAGCATATTAAATACTAGTCCTTGAGAGCAAACACATAGCATATTAAATACTGCTCCATGAAATGAAACACATAGCATATTAAATACTACTCCTTGAAAGCAAACACATAGCATATTAAATACTACTTCATGAAGTGAAAAACATAGCATATTAAATACTGCTCCATGAAATGAAACACATATCATATTAAATACTGGTCCTTGAAAGCAAACACACAGCATATTAAATACTGCTCCATGAAATGAAACACATAGCATATTAAATACTACTCCTTGAAAGCAAACACATAGCATGTTAAAATCAAATCTATGCAAGCAAACATGTAGTATATTAAATATTACTCCATGAAATGAAACACATAGCATATTAAATACAAATCCATGAAGTGAAACACATAGCATACTAAATACAAATCCATGAAAGCAAACACATAGCATATTAAATACTACTCCATGAAAGCTAGCAATCAGACTTGTAAATACTACTCTAGGATGTTGAGAGAAAAAATTCCTAGTTGAGCTGAGCAATTTTCACTTTACCCATGAATTAGGAGACTTTTAGATTGTTTAATTTTGTTAAGTAATAAAAATGTAAATCACAATAAGAATTACAATGATCCTAAGCCAACATTGAATCATTAAATTTGTGATAATTTTGTTTTCTGAGTGTTGAAGACACATAAGAATTCCAAGATGTACACTGAAATGTAACAAATAATAACAGCCCTGGATTTTCCAGTAATTGCCACAAATGTCATCCCACCACCATGGTATCTGATGTATTTAATTACTCTATGAATTGCACTTCAAGATTTCAGCAGCAGCAGGAGTGTATGAATCAATATTTACAAACAAAACCAGTCTGCCTGAGGGTTATATCTGTTTCTATTTCAGGATTTTGAAACTAAAATTACTGTGTAGAAAAATTGGTTTTGGCAGAAAGGTAAATATAAATTATAAGAATATTAGCTAACCCCTTTGCCTTGTTGAAACATAACAATAAAATATGCTTAAAATATTATTTGGTTTAATAATAATTAAAATAGAAAACTGCATTCACATTAGTAAACCAAACACACGACATTTTGTTTATTGATATATTACAATGCTTCATTCTCAATACATGCTGGGATAATTAAGAAAAATACACTTATCTAAGGATCTTATTTTTACTTCTAAGAAATTTTACCAACGAAAATCAAGAAATTGAGGATGATCATTTAAACTTATCATAATAGCTGTTCAATATTCACATGACATTATAAGTCTAAAATATATGGGTATCTTTGGATGATAAAGAGTACAGTATAAGCTTACCAGGTCATCTATGTAGACACTTCAACAATAGGGTTGACTATGGGCATTACTGAAAAATAGGTCTCAGTGACCTAAGAATTAAGTCATTAAGATTGTGCTCATGAATAAAACTCACTGTGGAGGATCAACTATTTTTAACTTATCATAACACTGACCAATGATCTTTAGACTTATTATAACACTAACTAATGACCTTTATACTTATCATAACACTGACCAGTGACCTTTAGACTTATATAACACTGACTAATGACCTTTATATTTATCATAACACTGACCAATGACCTTTAAACTTATCATAACACTGACCAATGACCTTTAGACTTATCATTACACTGACTAATGACCTTTACAAGCAAATAATAAAGGTTGATCATAGAACTTAATCTAAAACAAAAGTTTTCATTCTGCACAATCCATCTTCTTTCGAGACACATTGACCTTGACCATCAATTGTTTGACTCCTGATCCAATCCTAAAGTCAATGCATTCCATTAACTTTGGCATGTGGTCCAGAACTTAAATTATGATGCAAAAACTATTTTCTTTTTTTTCAGTCACAGTAACCTTGACCTTTGCCCTTTTAATCCCAAAGTCAATATGCATTTTTATTGAAAGTGAAAATCATCAACCAATGTTGATGTAGGTGTACTGTCAAGAAATCAAACCATTTGTATTTTTCAATAAAAGTGATCTTAACCTTTGATCTTTTGACCAAGAATCAATAGGCTTTTCCTGACCTCAAGTACGAGTCATTCAATTCCTTACATCAAGTATGTCATTAAAAATGTTTGCTTTCCTTACCTCAAGTAAAATTTATTTAAAAAGTTTGCTTTCCTTACTTCAAGTAAAAGT
This sequence comes from Unio delphinus, assembly GCA_029339505.1. Taxonomy (NCBI): domain Eukaryota; kingdom Metazoa; phylum Mollusca; class Bivalvia; order Unionida; family Unionidae; genus Unio; species Unio delphinus. The sequence continues at coordinate 8,251,141 of JAQISU010000042.1, forward strand.
CATTTTATAAGTTTGCTTCAGGCCTAAAATGTGAAAATAATGAAAAAAAAATGTTTTGAAAACAAAATGATCTGTCCTACCTTTGAATCCATATGTATAAGTTCCCAGTACATATTAACAATTAATGGAGGTAAGATTGTATATTCATTCAAGATATATACTTCAATCAGGCAAGACCTTGCTGTATATAGGTATCTGGAATCTGCTTGCCAAGAAGAAAGAAACATTAATCAACCTACTTTACCAGTAAGAGGCCTTTAGTGGGGCAGAAATCAATTTTACCAGTAAGAGGCATTCAGTAGGGGAGAATTCAATTTTACCAGTAAGAGGCATTCAGTAGGAGAGAATTCAATTTTACCAGTAAGAGGCATTCAGTAGGGGAGAATTCAATTTTACCAGTAAGAGGCATTCAGTAGGGGAGAATTCAATTTTACCAGTAAGAGGCATTCAGTAGGGGAGAATTCAATTTTACCAGTAAGAGGCATTCAGTAGGGGAGAATTCAATTTTACCAGTAAGAGGCATTCAGTAGGGGAGAATTCAGTTTTACCAGTAAGAGGCATTCAGGTGGCGCTCTACAGTTTCGTACTTTGCATAGGGTTAGAATTTTAAAGAAAAATAATTTTCTGGGATTTCTTTACAGGTTATACTGGCAATATAATAAAGACTTTGTATATCTTAGGTGTTGGGAGAAGAAATTTCAATTCCCTTTATTTTGATGTATGATTGATGGGTGTACTTTAGGTTCTAGAGTATACAGCTTGGGCTAACATAAGATGTGCTCATGTAAACAAACTGCTAGCTCCGCATGGTCATTTTCACTCCCTGGACTTCAGAGGTAAATTGTAGAAAAATGGTACGATAACTTTTTTTACTTTTCAGATATTTTGTAATTTGTTCATTGCACTTTCAGAAGCTGCTATTGCCTACTTCAGCAAAATTCGTTTTCCCTAGTTTAATAACTGCTAAAGTTAGTGTACTTTTGATTAATTCTGGCTAATTTTTCAAGCACATGGGAGCATCCATTTTGTTATACCATGCGCTTAGATCATTTACAATTTCCACAAGTGCAGTATCCAAAGAAATATCAGCCACATTACATCAAAGTAGCATTGAGATATGCCAACATTATCTCCATTGTGCATGTTACAAATGCAAACAACTTCACCTCACATACGTCACTATCTGAAAAGTACATATTAACTGGTGAGCGCCCCTTCAGTAGGGGAGAATTCAATTTTACCAGCAAGAGGCATTCAGTAGGGGAGAATTCAATTTTACCAGCAAGAGGCATTCAGTAGGGGAGAATTCAATTTTACCAGCAAGAGGCATTCAGTAGGGGAGAATTCAATTTTACCATTAAGAGGCATTCAGTAGGGGAGAATTCAATTTTACCATTAAGAGGCATTCAGTAGGGGAGAATTCAATTTTACCAGTAAGAGGCATTCAGTAGGGGAGAATTCAATTTTACCAGTAAGAGGCATTCAGTAGGGGAGAATTCAATTTTACCAGCAAGAGGCATTTAGTAGGGGAGAATTCAATTTTACCAGTAAGAGGCATTCAGTAGGGGAGAATTCAATTTTACCAGTAAGAGGCATTCAGTAGGGGAGAATTCAATTTTACCAGTAAGAGGCATTCAGTAGGGGAGAATTCAATTTTACCAGTAAGAGGCATTCAGTAGGGGAGAATTCAATTTTACCAGTAAGAGGCATTCAGCAGGGGAGAATTCAATTTTACCAGAAGGCCTTTAGTGGAGGAAAACTAAATTTTACCAGCAAGAAGCCTTTAGTGGGGAGTATACATTTTTTCCAGTAAAAGGCTTTTAGTGGGAGAGCATAAATATATATATTTTTTAAAGTATATAATAACATAGCCATTGAACTCTAATGTGTATACCTTTAATATGGTATTTAGCATGTTCTAACAATTGCTTTGAACATATCTGAAATACTGGAATCTGTATTCATAAACTCTACTAACCAGTTAAACATATATACATGAGGAATATATCCTAGCTTCAGTGGTACTAATTACATAGCTTGAATGAAGTGACCATTGTAATCAATTATTAGAATACTTATGACAGCTAAGTGAAGTTACAGATTATTAGAATTATCATAAGCTGTGTACACACTAGTTTAGTAAAGTTACAGACTATTAGATGTATTATAAGCTGTGTGCATACCAGTCTAGTGTTAACTTGCTGATTTTCATATTTATATACACTATATAGACACATTTTGCATGCCAAGTATTGACTGGATATCCAAACAAATTATATAGAGTATACATGTGGCATTTCATATATTTAGAAATATACCAATGTTAAAGCATCGTAGAATATTCAAATGATGAATGACAACCAGGTCACCTTGCTTGAATGTTTAGAAATTTACTATTGGCAGGCTTTCATGGATGTTCTAATGTCATTTGTTATCTGCACCCTGACTGACACTGAAACTGAAAATACAGGTCAAGTAGATGACAGACGTTAAAATTTTAATTGTTACTTGACTTGAAACATAAGTATGAAATTGGGCATGCACATTTTATAATCTATTTCCTTTAAGTTTAAAAAATGTGTTTTTTGTTATTGTGGTATTAACATGTAATGAAAGTGAGTTATTCAACTTTTTATATTGATGCTGTAACTATAGGTTTACATTTAATTTGTTGTTCATGTGTGCTGGTAACCAAGGTTACTGCTAAAAGATAATGAATCATACAACTTTTCTGAAACTAGGTCATGAAAAGATGCAAGTGGTGATTTAGGTTGAGCCATATTTCTGGTCACAAGTGCAAAAACACTTATGTTTATGATACAGTCATTAATCATGTAGTTTCTAGGGTTAAATTGGTGGAATTACTATGGCTACCACTCTAGTCCCATGCACATAATGAATGGTTAACATTGGATAGCAACCAGTTACATGCACATCATGAATGGTTAACCATGGATAGCAACCATGCACATCAAGAATGGTTAACCATGGATAGCAATGAGTCCCATGCACATCATGAATGGTTAACCATGGATAGCAATGAGTCCCATGCACATCAAGAATGGTTACCCATGGATAGCAATGAGTCCCATGCACATCAAGAATGGTTAACCATGGATAGCAATGAGTCCCATGCACATCATGAATGGTTAACCATGGATAGCAATGAGTCCCATGCACATCATGAATGGTTAAACTTGGGAAGAACTAATCCCTTTTTGCCATTGTACCATCAATCTACTGACTAACATTTCTTTAATAATTATGGAAAAATGTACAAAATTATACAGCAGTATCTGGAAGACTAATTTTAAAATTATTCAGCCATATCTGGAAGACTAATTTAAAAAGAGTTGGCTTGTAATTAACAATATAACTTTGAAGAAAGGAAAATTTGATTGCTAGCTATGCAGCAGCTGAAAAACTAAATGTCAGTGAAATTAGGCATGACCAAAGCAAGTTCTTAACAGTATCTGTCATTCTGATACATGTACTCAAATAACCATCTGTTTTAGTACAGTATCTGTCATTCTAATACATGTACTCAAATAACCATCTGTTTTAGTACAGTATCTGTCATTCTAATACATGTACTCAAATAACCATCTGTTTTAGTACAGTATCTGTCATTCTAATACATATACTCAAATAACCATCTGTTTTAGTACAGTATCTGTCATTCTAATACATGTACTCAAATAACCATCTGTTTTAGTACAGTATCTGTCATTCTAATACATGTACTAAAAAAACCATCTGTTTTAGTACAGTATCTGTCATTCTAATACATGTACTCAAATAACCATCTGTTTTAGTACAGTATCTGTAATTCTAATACATGTACTCAAATAACCATCTGTTTTAGTACAGTATCTGTCATTCTAATACATGTACTCAAATAACCATCTCTTTTAGTAGTGACAGTGTGCCTGTCATTATAGTATTCAAATAACCATCTGTTTTAGTACAGTGTGCCTGTCATTCTAGTTTTAGTGGAGACTGTGTGCCTGTCATTCTAATATTCAAATAATCATCTGTTTTAGTACTGTGTGCCTGTCATTGTAGTATCCAAATAACCATCTGTTTTAGTACTGTGTACCTGTCATTCTAGTATCCAAATAACCATCTGTTTTAGTACAGTTTGCCTGTCATTCTAGTATTCAAATAACCATCTGTTTTAGTAGAGACTGTGTGCCTGTCATTCTAGTATTCAAATAATCATCTGTTTTAGTACTGTGTACCTGTCATTCTAGTATTCAAATAACCATCTGTTTTAGTAGAGACTGTGTGCCTGTCATTCTAGTATTCAAATAATCATCTGTTTTAGTAGAGACTGTGTGCCTGTGTGAAGTGCCAAATTTTCGGTCAAATCCATTAAATAACTCTTAGTTCTAGCCAGCAGCCATTTGTTACTTTTGTTGTTTTACTTTTTCTTTTGAAAGGAAAATAGTTTTTATTTGGAGAGAGCAGTAATAATCTATTTTAGTACAGTTTGCCTGTCATTCTAGTATTCAAATAACCATCTGCTTTAGTACTGTGTGCCTGTCATTCTAGTATTCAAATAATGATCTGTTTTAGTAGTGACAGTGTGTCTGTCTTTCCAGTACTCAAATAATAATCTGTTTTAGTAGTGACAGTGTGTCTGTCTTTCCAGTACTCAAATAATGATCTGTTTTAGTAGTGACTGTTTCTGTCTTTACACTACACAAATAACCATATGTTTTAGTAGTTACAGTGTCTGTCATTCTATTACATGATTAACTATCTATTTTAGTAGTGAGAGTGTGTCTGTCATTCTATTACACAAATAACCATCTATTTTGAAAACAAAGAAAGGGTAGTGAATTAATGCACAAGCAGCAGACATTGATTATGATGTAAGTGTGAATTTTGTAAAAGTTCAATATGAACATAGGTCCAATATAAGTACAGTCCAATATAAATACAGGTCCAATATAAGTTGCTTTTATAGGGTTTAATGCCATTTTCAGCACATGATAGGCAATACATGGCAGCTAGCATTTATGGTGGAGGAAGAACCCAGGAAAACCCCAGAAAGAACCACTGACCCATGAGAAGCTACTGGCAAGTTTTCTCACATACCCACATTAACTGAATCTGAGACTCGAACCCACACAGACAGAAGTGAGATGGCAGTGATCCGTAACAGAGAGCACTTTAGACCACTCAGCCACTAGGGACTCTTCCAATATAATTACAGTCCAATATTAATATAGCTCCAGTATAAGTACAGTGTAGTATAAATACAGGATCACTATAAGTAAAGTCCAATATAAATATAGGTCCAATATAAGTACAGTTCAATATAAATATAGGTCCAATATAAGTACAGTCCAATATAAATACAGGTCCAATATAAGTACAGTTCAATATAAATATAGGTCCAATATAAGTACAGTCCAATATAAATACAGGTCCAATATAAGTACAGTCCAATATAAATACAGGTCCAATATAAGTACAGTCCAATATAAATACAGGTCCAATATTAATAGAGGCAAAATAAAAGCAATGACAAATATTGATTTCCTTTAAAGTTACAAAACTGCAACCTGAGATTTGAGAGAAAATTTAGGAGAGATAAATAGATCTAATATTTAGGTGCAGCACCTAAATACAAAATAAAAGTATTTTATATTTCTTAACATAAAATTAAATGTCAAGTCATAAATGTTCTTTTATAATATGAGCCAAACTTAGTAATTGTATCTTTCTTATAATTTTTGTATTATACATATTCTGCATGGAGCCAGTGACAAAATGGCAGTCTGGATTAGGAAGGCCAATACTGAGTACCAGTGGCATATTTATCTGTGTTATTCAGTGTTAAATAGTTAGCATTGACCAATGTATGATATAACACTTATATATTAATGAGAAATACAATATACAAAATTGTCTGGTATACAATGTCTAATAATTCTCAGGCAGATAAGTAAAATGATCCAACCCAATTAACCTTACAGTCTAAACCTTGTCTAGTATAAGATTTCTAATTATTTCCAAGAAGATAAGTAGATGGATTCAGTCCAATCTGCTTCATAGTCTAACAGTTGCAATGGTATAAGAGTTGTAATTATTTATATTATTTACAGCAAATGGAAGGATCCAGTCCAATACACATAATTACAGTGTACAATTTGTACTGATATAAGATTTCTAATTATTCTCAGGAAGATAAGTAAAAGCATCCAACTCAACGGACCTCAGTCTAAAATTACAAGATCTCTAATTATTTCCAGGAGAATAAGCAGAAGGATTCAGCTCAATGAACCTCAAGTCTAAACCATGTCTGGTATAAGATTTCTAATTATCTTCAGGAAGATAAGAAGAAGCATCAAACTCAGTGAACCTCACAATCTAACATTTTCCAGTTACAAGATCTCTAATTATTTATTCCAGGAGAATAAGTAGATGGATCCAACCCAATAAACCTCACAGTCCAAAACATTTCTGGTACCAGACAAGGTGTCAAAAAATTTATCTAATTATATCCAGGAAGATAAGATGAAAAATCCAGTAATGTGGACCTCACAGTCTAAAACATTCATTCCTTTTAGAATTCTAATTATGTCCAGGAAGATAAGAAGTATTTGTGAATTGGAACTCACAGTCTAAACCTTGTCTGAGCTCAAAATCAAGAATTCAAATCTAGGAAACATTAGAATAATTTGACAAAAGTAAAATTGCACAATCTTGATGAGTTCAGAACTGATGTCTACAAATGACATTTGATAAATACATATTCTTTTTATTAGCTAATTCTGAACAAAACTTGTTTTATTGATGGAACCAATTTAGAAGATATTAATAAATTATGATGCAAGCATGACAGGGAGACCAAAGATCAAGAGTTTAAATATCAAAGAAAATTAACTTGCAAGTACATTGTATTATTGATCTAATGAACTACACTGCATGAATATTGATTTGTGTATTCATACCTAAAATTGAATTGATGCATCCCTTTTCATCAGTTTATCCACAAGCAACACATATTACTGGTCTCATAATATTTATCAATGCCTCTTTACGATTTTGCCATGAGATTCTCTTTGCAATTTTTCCATGGGATTCCCTTTGCATTTTGCTATGAGATTCTGTTTGTAATTTTGCCATGTGATTTGCTTTCCAATTTTGCCATGAGATTCACTTTTCAGTTTTGCCATGAGATTTCCTTTATGCTTTTGCCATGGGATTCTCCTTGTACAAAACAACAAAGCATTAATAACATCATACTCTATACAAAACTGGTTCTAGTTCTGTTCAACAAATTTTGAAAAATCATTGAAAGTTTTCACTTTGAATAACAGTGACCTTAATTTTATTGGCAGATTAACTAACACCTGAACGATCTTCATGCCATGATACTACCATTTTATGCTTTTTCTAGTTTAGTCATTAGTCACATTTCACAGCATATTGTTATCATATGTATCAACTCAATAGACTGTGATGCGAGAGATTGACTTTGTGTGTATCAACTTGATAGACTGTGATGCGAGAGATTGACATTGTGTGTATCAACTCAATAGACTGTGATGCGAGAGATTGACTTTGTGTGTATAAACTTGATAGACTGCTATGCGAGAGATTGACATTGTGTGTATCAACTCAATAGACTTTGATGCAAGAGATTGACTTTGTGTGTATCAACTTGATAGACTGTGATGCGAGAGATTGACATTGTGTGTATCAACTCAATAGACTTTGATGCGAGAGATTGGCATCATGTGTATCAACTTGATAGACTGTGTTGCAAAAGATTGGCATCATGTGTATCAACTCAATAGACTTTGATGCGAGAGATTGGCATCATGTGTATCAGCTTGATAGACTTTGATGCAAGAGATTGGCTTCATGTGAATCAACTTGATAGACTTTGATGCAAGAGATTGGTATCATGTGTATCAGCTTGATAGACTTTGATGCGAGAGATTGGCATCATGTGTATCAGCTTGATAGACTTTGATGCAAGAGATTGGCTTCATGTGTATCAACTTGATAGACTTTGATGCAAGAGATTGGTATCGTGTGTATCAGCTTGATAGACTTTGATGTGAGAGATTGGCATCATGTGTATCAGCTTGATAGACTTTGATGCAAGAGATTGGCTTCATGTGAATCAACTTGATAGACTTTGATGCAAGAGATTGGTATCATGTGTATCAGCTTGATAGACTTTGATGCGAGAGATTGGCATCATGTGTATCAGCTTGATAGACTTTGATGCAATAGATTGGATTCATTTTTATCAACTTGATAGACTGTGATGCAAAAGATTGCCATCATGTGTATCAGCTTGATAGACCTTGATGCAAGAGATTGACATTGTGTGTATCAACTCAACAGACTGTGATGCAAGAGATTGACATTGTGTGTATCAACTCAACAGACTGTGATGCAAGAGACTGGCATTGTGCATATCAACTTGATAGACTTTGATGCAAGAGATTGGCTTCATGTGAATCAACTTGATAGACTTTGATGCAAGAGATTGGCTTCATGTGAATCAACTTGATAGACTTTGATGCAAGAGATTGGCATCATGTGTCTCAACTTGATAGACTTTGATGCAAGAGATTGGCATCATGTGTCTCAACTTGATAGACTTTGATACAAGAGACTGGCTTCATGTGAATCAACTTGATAGACTTTGATGCAAGAGATTGACATCATGTGTATCAGCTTGATAGACTTTGATACAAGAGACTGGCTTCATGTGAATCAACTTGATAGACTTTGATACAAGAGATTGGCTTCATGTGAATCAACTTGATAGACTTTGATACAAGAGACTGGCTTCATGTGAATCAACTTGATAGACTTTGATACAAGAGACTGGCTTCATGTGTCTCAACTTGATAGACTTTGATACAAGAGATTGACATTGTGTGTCTCAACTTGATAGACTTTGATACAAGGGACTGGCATCATGTGTCTCAACTTGATAGACTTTGATGCAAGAGATTGACATCATGTATATCAACTCAACAGACTGTGATGCGAGAGACTGGCATTGTGCATATCAACTTGATAGACTTTGATACAAGAGATTGACATTGTGTGTCTCAACTTGATAGACTTTGATGCAAGAGATTGGCATCATATGTCTCAACTTGATAGACTTTGATACAAGAGATTGGCTTCATGTGAATCAACTTGATAGACTTTGATGCAAGAGATTGGCATCATGTGTCTCAACTTGATAGACTTTGATGCAAGAGATTGGCATCATATGTCTCAACTTGATAGACTTTGATACAAGAGACTGGCATCATGTGTCTCAACTTGATAGACTTTGATGCAAGAGATTGGCATCATGTGTCTCAACTTGATAGACTTTGATGCAAGAGATTGGCATCAAGTGTCTCAACTTGATAGACTTTGATATAAGAGATTGGCATCATGTGTAAACATTTGTTTGATGATGTCAGTTTGCTTTAAACCATCAAAACTGGTAAAATTATGTTAAGGGGTTATTGACAAGATGCAAATAAGGGATAGGGCACATAAAATAAGGGCCATAAAATAATACATGTTGCACATTTTTCAATACACAAAGTTTTCCAAATATCATAAAAGACAGATTAATTACATTATATTCTTTACAACACAATATTAACTTCTGAAGTTCTAGTCTTCTTCATAGAAGCACTGAAAAAGGCCATTTAACAAATTCCCAAAAGGGCACTGTAAAAAGGCCATTTAACAAAATCCCAAAAGGGCACTGTAAAAAGGCCAATATAGTGGATCCCAAAAGACTTTTTAAAATGGCCATTAAAGTAGATCCCAAAAGGGTACTCCAAAAAATCCTTAAAGAAGAGCCAGATAAGGCACTTCAAAAAGCCTATTAAAATAGATCCTACTGAAAAAGGTCATTAAAGTAGATCCTTCTGGAAAAAGACCAATACAGTAGATTGCATAAGGGCACTGCAAAAAAGGCCATTAAAGTAGATCCTGAAAGAGCACTCCAAAAATCCTTCAAATATGATCTAAAAAGGCACTTACTTCAAAATTACCATTAAAGTAGATCACAAAAGGGTACTCCAAAATATCCTTTAAAGAAGATCCAAAAAAGGCACTTTAAATGGTCTTTAAAGTAGATCCTGCTGCAAAAAAGCCACTAAAGTAGATCCCAAAAGGACTCTTAAAGAAAGGTCATTAAATTATATCCCAAAAGGGTTCTTAAAAAGGCCATTAAAATAGATCCCAAAATGGCTGCTAAGAGAGGCCATTAAATTAGACCCCAAAAGGGTTCTTAAAAAGCCATTAAAGTAGATCCCAAAAGGCTCCTAAAAAGGCCATTATAGTAGATGCCAAAAGGGCTCTTAAAATAGGTCAATAAAGTAGATTCCATAAGGGCTCTTAACACCCCCCATTCAAGTAGATCCCCAAATGATCTTAACTATTCAAAATGCTGGAGAGATATGAGATGTTTATTTTTTACCATACAGTCTGGCAAACCATGATTTATTGTGAATTTATAATACTCTGTTATAAATAGTGGCTTAAAAGTTATTTAGTGAATTTTAACTTAAAAATAGTTATGCAGACGTATTGTTTTGGCAGTGGCTATTGTGAGATCGTCTGTCAAAACAACAAGTGTAAATAAAAGTTTTCAGTACAAACTCCATAAGGATCTATTCTACAAAGTGCAACTGCAGAATTAATAGTAATCTTTAAAACATCAACATTTCATCTGAATGCATGAAAACTGTATATAACTTATGCAAGCATCCCCATAAATTGATAAAATGTGTCCACATTACAAAAATGATTTTCCCTCCCCCAAGTTCACTTCAAGCATAGACCCTGTTCAATATCCTCTTTATATAAAGTCATTTAACACCAAAACATTATGTTAAACAGCAGTCATTTAAAAATAAGCTGAACACAGTTGTTAAAACCAATGAAGAAAAAAAATCATTTTGTGTCATTACATGGCATCTCTTTAAAAGATCATGCCCATTGTACACTCTCAAGACATAATAACAATATTCTTTTAAAAAAAAAACATTCAGTTATATCCAAACTGAAGCATGATGTAAAACTGAACACAACTTTCTTCTCTACCCAAATATTTTTTATAAGACATTGCTTATTGCAAATTCTCAATGAACCTCATTCCAGCTTATTGGAAGTTCTTTATGACTTTACCTAACAGTGGTGTTATAAATGGAACAATCTAATTGTGTTGGCAGGAAAATCTTTCAAGGCAGTAAAAACTATTTGTAATCCAGCCTGTTTTGCAATGAAACAACTAAATATCTGTAAATAATCACATGTTTTCATTACTAAACACACTCTTTTGCTTTCAATCTCATGTTTTTGGCACAAAATCAACTGTTTGGATGTTACAGAATGTACCTCCATCATTCAAGTGGCAGTATCACTGATATTGATATTTTAGTCTTTTCATCAGCAGGACAGAAACTAAAATGATGTTTTGGTTAATAACATTGATCCAATCAAGTATCCTTAAACTGAAAGGTGTCTTGGTTGATAACATTGGTCCAATCAAGTATCCTTAAACTGAAATGGTGTCTTGGTTAATAACATTGGTCCAATCTAGTATCATTAAACTGAAATGGTATCTTGGTTAATAACATTGGTCCAATCTAGTATCATTAAACTGAAATGGTGTCTTGGTTAATAACATTGGTCCAATCTAGTATCCTTAAACTGAAAGGTGTCTTGGTTGATAACATTGATCCAATCAAGTATCCTTAAACTGAAAGGTGTCTTGGTTGATAACATTGGTCCAATCAAGTATCCTTAAACTGAAATGGTGTCTTGGTTAATAACATTGGTCCAATCTAGTATCATTAAACTGAAATGGTATCTTGGTTAATAACATTGGTCCAATCTAGTATCATTAAACTGAAATGGTATCTTGGTTAATAACATTGGTCCAATCTAGTATCCTTAAACTGAAATGGTATCTTGGTTAATAACATTGGTCCAATCTAGTATCATTAAACTGAAATGGTATCTTGGTTAATAACATTGGTCCAATCTAGTATCATTAAACTGAAATGGTATCTTGGTCAATAACATTGGTCCGATCTAGTATCCTTAAACTGAAATGGTATCTTGGTTAATAACATTGGTCCAATCTAGTATCATTAAACTGAAATGGTGTCTTGGTTAATAACTATGATCCAATCTAGTATCCTTAAACTGAAATGGTGTCTTGGTTAATAACTATGATCCAATCTAGTATCTTTAAACTGAAATGGTATCTTGGTCAATAACATTGGTCCAATCTAGTATCCTTAAACTGAAATGGTATCTTGGTTAATAACATTGGTCCAATCTAGTATCATTAAACTGAAATGGTGTCTTGGTTAATAACTATGATCCAATCTAGTATCCTTAAACTGAAATGGTGTCTTGGTTAATAACTATGATCCAATCTAGTATCTTTAAACTGAAATGGTGTCTTGGTTAATAACTATGATCCAATCTAGTATCATTAAACTGAAATGGTGTCTTGGTTGATAACATTGGTCCAATCTAGTATCCTCAATGCTACAATACTATAATAAAACTTTCTTTAAATTTCTTATTTTACTTACCCTGCCAAAGATGTCACTGTATGCCACATTTTTTAAAAGTAAAAGCAGTCCTATATTACAAGGTTGCCAACAGCATATATCAAAGTTGGACTACAATTACAAGTAGTCCTATAATACAAAGTTGGACTGACTACAATTACAAGTAGTCCTATATTACAAAGTTGGATTGACTACAATTACAAGTAGTCCTATATTGCAAAGTTGGACTACAATTACAAGTAGTCCTATGTTACAAAGTTGGACTGACTACAATTACAAGTAGTCCTATATTACAAAGTTGGACTACAATTACAGGTAGTCCTATATTACAAAGTTGGACTGACTACAACTACAAGTAGTCCTATATTATAAAGTTGGACTACAATTACAAGTAGTCCTATGTTACAAAGTTCGACTGACTACAATTACAAGTAGTCCTATATTATAAAGTTGGACTGACTATAATTACAAGTAGACCTATATTACAAAGTTGGACTGACTACAATTACAAGTAGTCTGATATTACAATGTTGGACTGACTATAATTACAAGCAGACCTATATTACAAACTTGGACTGACTATAATTACAAGTAGTCCTATATTACAAAGTTGGACTGACTACAATTACAAGTAGTCCTATGTTATAAAGATGGACTGACTACAATTACAAGTAGTCCTATATTACAAAGTTGGACTACAATTACAAGTAGTCCTATATTACAAAGTTGGACTACAATTACAACTAGTCTTATATTACAAAGTTGGACTGACTACAATTACAAATAGTCCTATGTTACAAAGTTGGACTGACAACAATTACAAGTAGTCCTATATTACAAAGTTGGACTACAGTTACAAGTAGTCCTATATTACAAAGTTGGACTGACTACAGTTACAAGTAGTCCTATATTACAAAGTTGGACTGACTGCAATTACAAGTAGTCCTATTTTACAAAGTTGGACAGACTACAATTACAAGAAGTCCTTTTTTAAAAAGTAGGACTGACTATAATTACAAGTAGTCCTATATTACAAAGTTGGACTACAATTACAAGTAGGCCTATATTACAAAGTTGGACTGACTACAATTACATGTAGTCCTATGTTACAAAGTTGGACAGACTACAATTACAAGTAGTCGTTTTTTAAAATGTAGGACTGACTATAATTACAAGTAGTGCTATATTACAAAGTTGGACTGACTACAATTACAAGTAGTCCTATGTTACAAAGATGGACTGACTACAATTACAAGTAGTTCTATATTACAAAGTTGGAATGACTACAATTACAAGTAGTCGTATATTACAAAGTTGGACTGACTACAATTACAAGTAGTCCTATGTTACAAAGATGGACTGACTACAATTACAAGTAGTCCTATATTACAAAGTTGGACTACAATTACAAGTAGTCCCATATTACAAAGTTGGACTACAATTACAACTAGTCTTATATTACAAAGTTGGACTGACTACAATTACAAGTAGTCCTATGTTACAAAGTTGGACCGACTACAATTACAAGTAGTCCTATATTACAAAGTTGGACTACAGTTACAAGTAGTCCTATATTACAAAGTTGGATTGACTACAGTTACAGGTAGTCCTATATTACAAAGTTGGACTGACTACAATTACAAGTAGTCTGATATTACAATGTTGGACTGACTATAATTACAAGTAGACCTATATTACAAAGTTGGACTGACTATAATTACAAGTAGTCCTATATTACAATGTTGGACTGACTGCAATTACAAGTAGTCCTATGTTACAAAGTTGGACAGACTACAATTACAAGTAGTCCTTTTTTAAAAAGTAGGACTGACTATAATTACAAGTAGTCCTATATTACAAAGTTGGACTACAATTACAAGTAGGCCTATATTACAAAGTTGGACTGACTACAATTACAAGTAGTCTGATATTACAATGTTGGACTGACTATAATTACAAGTAGGCCTATATTACAAAGTTGGACTGACTATAATTACAAGTAGTGCTATATTACAAAGTTGGACTGACTACAATTACAAGTAGTCGTATATTACAAAGTTTTACTGACTACAATTACAAGTAGTCCTATTTTACAAAGTTGGACTGACTACAATTACAAGTAGTTCTATATTACAAAGTTGGACTGACTACCATTACAAGTAGTCCTATATTGCAAAGTTGGACTACAATTAAAAGTAGTCTGATATTACAAAGTTGGACTACAATTACAAGGAGTCCTATATTACAAAGTTGTCAGCAGCATGTGCCAAGGTTGGACTGCAATTACAAGTAGTCCTATATTACAAAGTTGGACTGACTACAATTACAAGTAGTCCTATATTACAAATTCAGACTGACTACAATTACAAGTAGTCCTATAGTACAAAGTTGGACTACAATTACAAGTAGTCCTATATTACAATGTTGGACTGACTATAATTACAAGTAGTCCTATATTATAAAGTTAGAATACAATTACAAGTAGTCCTATATTACAAAGTTGGACTACAATTACAGGTAGTCCTATATTACAAAGTTGGACTGACTACAATGACAAGTAGTCCTATATTACAAAGTTGGACTGACTACAATTACAAGTAGTCCTATATTGCAAAGTTAGATTACAATTAAAAGTAGTCCTATATTACAAAGTTGGACTACAATTACAAATAGGCCTATATTACAAAGTCAAACTACAATTACAACTAGTCTTATATTATAAAGTTGGACTGACTACAATTACAAGTAGGCCTATATTACAAAGTTTGACTGACTACAATTACAAGTAGTCCTATGTTACAATGTTGGATTGACTATAATTACAAGTAGTCCTATTTTACAAAGATGGACTGACTACAATTACAAGTAGTCTTATATTACAAAGTTGGACTGACTACAATTACAAGTAGTCCTATGCTACAAAGTTGGACTGACTACAATTACAAGTAGTCCTATATTACAAAGTTGGACTACAGTTACAGGTAGTCCTATATTACAAAGATAGACTGACTACAATTACAAGTAGTCCTACATTACAAAGTTGGACTGACTGCAATTACAAGTAGTCCTATGTTACAAAGTTGGACTGACTACAATTACAAGTAGTCCTATATTATAAAGTTGGACTGACTATAATTACAAGTAGGCCTATATTAGAAAGTTGGACTGACTACAATTACAAGTAGTCTGATATTACAATGTTGGACTGACTATAATTACAAGTAGGCATATATTGCAAAGTTGGACTGACTATAATTACAAGTAGTCCTATATTACAAAGTTGGACTGACTACAATTACAAGTAGTCCTATTTTACAAAGTTGGATTGACTACAATTACAAGTAGTCCTATGTTACAAAGATGGACTGACTACAATTACAAGTAGTCCTATATTACAAAGTTTGACTACAATTACAAGTAGTCTTATATTACAAAGTTAGACTACAATTACAACTAGTCTTATATTACAAAGTTAGACTACAATTACAACTAGTCTTATATTACAAAGTTGGACTGACTACAATTACAAGTAGTCCTATGTTACAAAGTTGGACTGACTACAATTACAAGTAGTCCTATATTGCAAAGTTAGATTACAATTACAAATCGTCCTATATTACAAAGTTGGACTACAATTACAAATAGGCCTATATTACAAAGTCGAACTACAATTACAACTAGTCTTATATTATAAAGTTGGACTGACTGCAATTACAAGTAGTCCTATATTACAAAGTTGGACTTCAATTACAGGTAGTCCTATATTACAAAGTTGGACTACAATTAAAAGTAGTCCAATATTACAAAGTTGGACTACAATTACAAGTAGTCCTATATTACAAAGTTGTCAGCAGCATGTGCTAAAGTTGGACTGCAATATGCATGATCTTACTTAACTGAATCCAAGTGTTATGATGAACAACAGGTCAGATCTGGGTCCAAGTATTATAATGAAAGGGTCAGAACTGGGCCCAAGTGTTATGATGAAAGAGTCAGAACTGGGCCCAAGTGCTTTGATGAAAGGGTTAGATCTGGGCCCAAGTGTTATGATGAAAGGGTCAGAACTGGGCCCAAGTGCTATGATGAAAGGGTTAGATCTGGGCCCAAGGTTTATGATGAAAGGGTTAGATCTGGGCCCAAGTGTTATGATGAAAGGGTCAGAACTGGGCCCAAGTGCTATGATGAAAGGGTCAGAACTGGGCCCAAGTGTTATGATGAAAAGGTTAGATCTGGGCCCAAGTGTTATGATGAAAGGGTCAGAACTGGGCCCAAGTGTTATGATGAAAGGGTTAGATCTGGGCCCAAGTGTTATGATGAAAGGGTCAGAACTGGGCCCAAGTGTTATGATGAAAGGGTTAGATCTGGGCCCAAGTGTTATGATGAAAGGGTTAGATCTGGGTCTATGCTGTTTGCAGCGGGATTTTTTATATCCACGAAAATGTAATGAAGAACTGGTAGCTATTTAATCTACCACACTTTTTTTAGATTAAATTTCTGATAGACATTAGAAAATGACTTAAAATTCACACATGTTATAACAGTGTTTGGGAAAAATAAATTAAATGAAAGTACTCTGTCATTAAAAAGCTACTGTCACAGACAGTCTTCTCATCGTATAAATATGTAGTAATTTTGAATGTAAAACCTGCTATGAGTACATGTAAAAATGTTAAGGAGGACAAATCCAAATCTCAATACATTGTAAGGAGCTAACTGGTTTCCAAGAGATGAGAAGGCTCACCTGGAGATTCACATGAATATATTTATATATATATATATATATATATAGAGAGAGAGAGAGAGAGAGAGAGAGAGAGAGAGAGAGAGAGAGGGCATGGTTATGTGTCTGGGGAAGATTTTTACAGATGTTAAAAGTCTGACTATTTCCCTTGGGGTAGGAAAGGGGAGGGGGTGGCTGTGATCTTTGTTTTATAACCAGGACGATTTCTTTTGACTCAAGATATTTTTTTATTTTTTTTATAAGAATGGATACAATTAGTTCTTTATTTGTATAAATCACTGGAAGAATATTGTTTTAAAGCTATTGTGTTGGACACAAATTGTTTTAATATATCCCCCTCAACCCACCCACCCCAAAACTGTTAAAATTTTGTGAAAAGTTAGAAATTCACTAAGCTGTTTATATGTTTGTACAACAGAGTGTCTTCAATTTAGAAATGAACTTGAAATTTGTCTGTGTCTGTATTAAATATTACTTCAGCATATGTATTGATTTCAGAGTCCTTTAATCAAATATAGTATTCTGCATGGTTACATGTGCATTTGTCAACATACAATTCTGGCTGATATGATTTGATATGCATGCCAGTACTCATAGGTCTTCCAGCTCAGCAAACAGATTATGTAAAATTTGTTTTCAAGCTGTTGTGTGGGTCTGGTTTGAACCAGATTTAGTGTTTCTATCTTGGTATAATGCACCCCTAGCCCCAATACAAAAAAAAAAAAAATCCCCATAGGGCTGGATCTGCTGTCATGTATAAATTCTATGATCACAATTTATGGAATTTGAGATTATAACTTTATGTAGAATTAACATCATAAACCATTCCCTGTCTGAGGCTTCATTATACAATGGCAGATCAAGGTCTATGCTCGTACAGATGCCAAGCTAAAGCCATTACTGTCTGATGCGAACCAAGGAGGATAAAGCTGCATGAGAATCTAAGGGGGAATTTATTAATAAGAGTGTCAAAAACATGCAACAGCTGCATAGAAGTGTATTCTAATTTTTAAACATGAGAGACGCCAGTTAGATTTGTACTTCTAAAGGAAGAGGCTCTTGCTTGATTCAACATTTTCTCTTCTTCAAAACTCTTCAGATCTATAACAGAATTGGTAGTCAGAATCCAGATAAAATAGTGTCTGCAAATAGACCAACATAATTATCTGACTTCAAATGTCAAATGCAACTTCAACAATGCTTCCTAGCTTTTAGTAAGAAAGGCCAGGTTTCCCTTTGATTGGCCCATCCAATAATCATTTTTAAATGATGAGCTATGTGGCACAGTTATATCAGACTTCTGATTAGAAAGATGAGCTATAATTACATGATTCAGTCAATTTATAAATGCTTACTTACATGATTCAGTCAATATGTAAATGCTTACTTACATGATTCAGTCAATATGTAAATGCTTAATTACATGATTCAGTCAATATAGAAATGCTTACTTACATGATTCAGTCAGTATGTAAATGCTTACTTACATGATTCAGTCAATATGTAAATGCTTACTTACATGATTCAGTCAGTATGTAAATGCTTACTTACATGATTCAGTCAGTATGTAAATGCTTACTTACCTGATTCAGTCAATATGTAAATGCTTACTTACATGATTCAGTCAATATATAAATGCTTACTTACATGATTCAGTCAGTATGTAAATGCTTACTTACATGATTCAGTCAATATGTAAATGCTTGCTTACATGATTCAGTCAATATGTAAATGCTTACTTACATGATTCAGTCAATATGTAAATGCTTAATTACATGATTCAGTCAATATAGAAATGCTTACTTACATGATTCAGTCAGTATGTAAATGCTTACTTACATGATTCAGTCAATATATAAATGCTTACTTACATGATTTAGTCAGTATGTAAATGCTTACTTAATGATTCAATCAATATGTAAATGTTTACTTACATGATTCAGTCAATATGTAAATGCTTACTTACATGATTCAGTCAGTGTGTAAATGCTTACTTACATGATTCAGTCAATATGTAAATGCTTACTTACATGATTCAGTCAATATGTAAATGTTTATTTACATGATTCAGTCAATATGTAAATGCTTACTTACATGATTCAATCAATATGTAAATGTTTACTTACATGATTCAGTCAATATGTAAATGCTTACTTACATGATTCAGTCAGTGTGTAAATGCTTACTTACATGATTCAGTCAATATGTAAATGCTTACTTACATGATTCAGTCAATATGTAAATGTTTATTTACATGATTCAGTCAGTATGTAAATGCTTACTTACATGGACATTTTTTTACAAAACTCATCGTAATGTACATTTTTTTTACAAAACTCATCGTAATGGACATTTTTTTTTACAAAACTCATCATAATGGATATTTTTTACAAAACTCATCGTAATGGACATTTTTTTACAAAACTCATCGTAATGGACATTTTTTTTACAAAACTCATCGTAATGGACATTTTTTACTTGCTGAGTGTGTCACTGGTTAGAAATATTGGCACTGAATGTAACTCCTTAAACCATTTTGTCCCAAGAGTGAAATTTCTTAAAACTCTTTGTACATGTACTAAGAATGTAACTCCTTAAAACTCTTTGTACTGAGAATGCAGCTGCTTAGAACTCTTTGTACATGTTCTGAGATTGGAACTCCTTAAAACTCTTTGTACCGAGAATGTAAATGCTTAAAACTCTTTGTACCAAGAGTGTAACTGCTTAAAACTCTTGATCCCAAGGCATGCTATTTTGCTAATTTAAAGAAATTGTTTTATTGAGATTTATGCATCATTGTTTACTCAAAAATTAATTCTAAAATTTTGATTTAATTTTTATGGACGGGGATCTCTGCATAACTAGAAAACTAGTGAATTTCAATTGTTCTCATGATAGGTTACTTCCCTTGCTTTGCCAGTTGACATGCACAGATTGTTTCTTTGGTTGTATTCCAGTCAATAGTTTTCAAGACATTGTCTAACGATTGTCTTTTATTTAGTAATGGTGGCTGCTCAGCATAATTTCTATAAATTTCAAAGCATCTTCATGCAAGGATACTATCTGCTAAGTTGGGTCAAATTCTGTTCCACAGATTTGAAAAATTGTTTCAGGGTTTTTTAAATTTGATGTTATGGCATTGATTTGTTTTGGCAGATTGGAAGAATGAAACAAACTTGGAGGATATTCATGCCTGATTATTTCTGTCAAATGGTCAGATTTTGTCAAGTGTTATTTTAAAAAGAATTTACTTAAAAGTTTATCTGTTTTAGTAAATACACAATGTTGGATCAGCATCATTGTGTATAAATTGATTTTTACCATATTGTAAGTTGACATGACTTTATGAAGGACCATAATGTAAGTTAATATGACTTATGAAGGACCATATTGCAAGCTGATTTGACTTTATGAATGACCATATTGTCAGCTGACATGACTTTATGAAGGACCTTATAGTCAGCTAAAATGACTTTGTGAAGGAATATACTGTAAGCTGACATGACTTTATGAAGGACCATATTGTAAGCTGAGATGACTTTATGAAGGACCATATTGTAAGCTGACATGACTTTATGATGAACCATATTATAAGTTGACTTTATGAAGGACCATATTGTAAGCTATCTTAACTTTAAAAAAGGACCATGTTATAAGCTGATTTAATGTATGAAAGTAGCTTATTGCTAGCTGACTTGACTTTATGATGAACCATAGTATAAGCTGACTTGATTTTATGATGAACCATAGTATAAGCTGACTTGATTTTATGATGAACCATAGTATAAGCTGACTTGACTTTACGATGAACCATAGTATAAGCTGACTTGACTTTATGATGAACCATAGTATAAGCTGACTTGATTTTATGATGAACCATAGTATAAGCTGACTTGACTTTATGATGAACCATAGTATAAGCTGACTTGACTTTACAATGAACCATAGTATAAGCTGGCATGATTTTATGATGAATGATAGTATAAGCTGACTTGACTTTATGATGAACCATAGTATAAGCTGACTTGATTTTATGATGAACCATAGTATAAGCTGACTTGATTTTATGATGAACCATAGTATAAGCTGACTTGATTTTATGATGAACCATAGTATAAGCTGACTTGATTTTATGATGAACCATAGTATAAGCTGACTTTATTTTATGATGAACCATAGTATAACCTGTCTTGATTTTATGATGAACCATAGTATAAGCTGGCTTGATTTTATGATGAACCATAGTATAAGCTGACTTGATTTTATGATGAACCATAGTATAAGCTGACTTGACTTTATGATGAACCATAGTATAAGCTGACTTGATTTTATGATGAACCATAGTACATGTATAAGCTGACTTGATTTTATGATGAACCATAGTATAAGCTGACTTGACTTTATGATGAACCATAGTATAAGCTGACTTGATTTTATGATGAACCATAGTATAAGCTGGCTTGATTTTATGATGAACGATAGTATAAGCTGACTTGATTTTATGATGAATTGACTTATAAATATAAAAGGACCTTATTGTTAGATGAGTTGACTTCATGTCAACAACAACTGCCTCTACTACAACAACTGCAACAACAACAACAAATGCTACTACTGCTACTTCAACTACTATGACAACAACTGCTTCTTATACAATTGCTGGGTGATCACATTTATTTAGCAATAATGCATATTTCAGTCTGCCATTAATCATTAGTTAAAATATTTTTTATTTTAAAAAAATAAATAGTGAATCACAAAGTCATTCAAAATCAAGCACCTTGACCACAATGTCATCCAAAGTCAATAATTTAACCACAACATCTTTCAAAATTAGCAATTTAACTGCCTTGTCATTAAAAATCCGCAACTTAACCACAATATCATCAGCAATGTAACTACTATGTCATCCAAAATCAGCAATGTAGCCACATCTTTCCAAATCAGCAATTTAACTACAATGTCATTAAAAATCAGCATTTTAACCACCATGTCATTCAAAATCAGTAACTGAACCACAATGTCATCCAAAATCCAGTACCTTAACCACAATTTCATCCAAAATCAGTAATTTAACCACAATGTCATCCAAAACCACAATGTCATCAAAAATCCAGTACTTTAACCACAATGTCATCCAAAATCCAGTACCTTAACAACAATGTCATCCAAAATCCAGTACCTTAACCACAATGTCATCCAAAATCAATAATTTAACCACAATGTCATCCAAATCAAATCACACAACAATGTCATCCAAAATCCAGAACAATAATGTCATCTAAAATCCAGTACCTTAACCACAATGTCATCAACAATCCAGTACCTCAAGCACAATGTCATCCAAAATCAGTAATTGAACCACAATGTCATCCAAAATCAATAATTTAACCACAATGTCATCCAAAATCCACAACAATAATGTCATCTAAAATCCAGTACCTTAACCACAATGTCATCCAAAATCCAGTACCTTAACCACAATGTCATCCAAAATCCAGTACCTTAACCACAATGTCATCTAAAATCAATAATTTAACTACACTGTCAGATTATTAAAGAATCCTGAATTTGCAAAGATATTTAAATCATTTTTGATCAGTGATATAGCTTCCAAATTAAGAAACTCATTATAAACTTCAATTATGATGAAGGAAGAAGAAAGAGATGCAACATTTTTAATCTGTGCAATATCAACTGAAAATGTTTCAGACAACCAAAGCAACAGGCTTTGAAAATGTTGGACCATATCTACTGAGGGATGTTGTATATGAAATATTCTATAGCATGTGTAATTTAAGGATATTCTCTCATGTCTATCAGACCAACTCTCCCCAAGGTTTTATTAAAACATATCTATGAGAATTTTATGATGTACTTGTCAACTATTAACTTAATTCACCAAAACCAATCAGGATTCAAAGAAAACCATTCTGTTGTAAGCTCACAAATGTACCTTTTTACAGATTATAACAAATATCTACCACTAAAATATCAGAAACTATTTTACAATACATTAGTTCTTCCTCTTTTGGACTATTGCTATACAAATTGGGGAAATACAGCTGATACCAGCATTGAAAAAATCCATAAACTTCAAAAAGGGCAGCTAGAATTATCCTAGATTAACCTTTTGAGACAACTTACAAAATTATGTTGTTATAAGTGGCTGAATTTTAAATACAGAACAGCTGACCAAAAGCCCTCATTAATCTTCAAAGTCCTTATTAATCTTCAAGGTTCTTATTAATCACCAAGGTCCTTATTAATCTTCAAGGTCCTTATTAATCATCAAAGCCCTTATTAATCAACCTCCTTATACATTTTCAAGATCCTTATAAATTTTCAAGGTCCTTATTAATCTTCAAAGTCCATATTAATTTTCAAGGTCCTTATTAATCTTCAAGGTCCTTATAAATTTTCAAGGTCCTTATTAATCTTCAAGGTTCTTATAAATTTTCAAGGTCCTTAATAATCTTCAAAGTCCTTCCTTATTAATCTTCAAAGTTCTTTTTATTTTTCAAGGTCCTTATTAGTCTTCAAGGTCCTTCTAAATTTTCAAGGTCCTTTTTAAGCTTCAAAGTCCTTAGTAATCTTCAAGATTCTTATTAATCTTTAAAGTCTTTATTAATCTTCAAAGTTCTTTTCATTTTTCAAGGTCCTTATTAATCATCAAAGTCCTTAGTAATCTTCAAAGTCCTTATTATTCTTCAAAGTCCTTATTAATCATCAAGGTCCTTATTAATCTTCAAAGTTCTTTTTATTTTTCAAGGTCCTTATTATTTTTCAAAGTTAAGAATGAATGTTTGCAAAGTATGTTTCATTTCAAGTCAGAGAACAACATCAAGAAGCTAAATTGAGATCAACTACAAATGATCAGTGCAGAATACCATTTCCACAAGTACTTTATAAAAATGTCAACTGCTTACTCTGTTATGATTATATGGTATGAACTCAAGAAATCAACATGTACTCAAACAAACTGGATACCATTATTTTGAAGGGCAATTGTCACTTTAAATATTGAAATATATGCTCTCCAATTTATTCTCCTATCATAGACACTTTCTGCTTGTATACTTAATGTATTGTGCTGGTCTCAGAGAAGAAAAGTATATTACACTGAGTTACCCTCATAAAATCAAGTGTTTATTATTATTATTATTATTATTATTATTATTATTATTATTATTATTATTATATGACAAATATTGTATTTATTGCTAATCATACAAACACTGAACATGTCCATTATTTTGTCATGTTTTAGAAAGTTTGGGGCTGGTTTATAGGAATAGCAGTAATATGGTATGTCCCATGCATGAATATAACGTGTAAAATACAGGTCTATGCAATATATCTGTCTATTAATCAGTACCTGTTCTTGTCTGAATTCACAATAATTCCAAATTAATGTTTCTATCCAAGACTAATGCTGTGCACTTTGTAATTCCAGTGAACAATATTTTTTGAATAAATAAATCCAACCAAATTAAAAGCTGCAAGCATAAATGATTTTGCTTCAGATTTTAAGGCAAGAATGAGTATTATTTTCATAAACAAGATTTTATGCTCTCTACTTGACTTTGGTTGCAATTACATTTCAGACAATACTCTTTTACTTAATGCCAATTTTCCATTCTGGAATATTCTAATGTCAGAATCAAGGCTTATCTTAAACTCAAATTGAAGACAACATAATTTCATTAATAATCTGAATATTTAATCCACAATCATAAAGAAATATTTAGCTATGTATTATGCTATTTGCAAAATAAATTTTACTGGTCAGGTACAATATGAACTTGATTCAGACAGTGTCAAGTATAAAAACAATTACACATTGCATACAATTATTAAGAAAAGCCCATAAATAATAAAAAAAATTAATTAATATACATCACACCTGTTTGTTGATGAAATTAAACAAAATCTTAAGTCACAAAGTGTCTTAAAACTGAGATTTCCTTTTTATTTCCATGTCTCATACACAAGGCAACATTGATTTCATTGAGAAATTACTTATTATTGCCTTAACATCTTGAACTTGAACCAGTCTAATTGTTGTGTTCAGTTCATCATTTTAGGTTGAATTATTTATTCAAATTATCATTCACTGGAATTACAAAGTGTTCATCAATAGTATTTTTGGACAGAAACATTAATCTGGAATTATAGTGAATTCATACAAGGACAAGCTGGACTATATTATTGTGAAATATCAAAAGACTGTTCATACATCATTACACTCCAGGCCATTGGCACATTACTGAGACTACAGGTACATCACCAAATTCAATATTGGAACCTACTTTGAATACCACTGGAATTCAATGGGAAGATATTTTTGAATTAGTATATATGTTATCTATTAACATAAATAAGATATATATATAAAAAGCAAATTAAGATGTCTTTGATAAGACACTTAAATAACAATAAAATATCTTAAAACTATATAATACCTTTTAAACTTTGTAAGATATACATGTAATAATTAATTTTGTACATAAGATATCTTTGGTTGGATTGTATTCTTAATGGCACTTTTCTGCTACACACAAACCTTGGACAAGAATGAAGGTTGGCTTGTATCTGCTGAAAATATTAGCGTATTTAAGAAGAGATGTCATAAACATGAATGTGTTTCTAATAGATAATGGAATTATTTTAATTCTGAAACATGTTAAAATAAACAGTAATTATTGCTATCTTCATATAAATTACATTGTTTACTCTTCATTAGTGGGCCTCAAGGGAGAATAGTCCTTGACTAATGAGTAACTGTCTATTATTATTATTATTATTATTATTATTATTATTATTATTATTATTATTATTATTATTATTCATTATGGCATATTTCTGTTACAAGTAAACTTCAGACAAGAATGAAGGTTGGTTTGTGTTCATAAGGCACTAGATTATTAGCTGCATCATGTGAAAGAAATCTGAACAAAGTGCTTTTCCAAAGGACACACAGACAGCCAACCCTGGCTGGCTTTAGTGGATGCTGGACCCATGACCCATGGATGGCCTTGGTGGATATTGGACCTATGACCCATGGATGACCTTGGTGGATACTGGACCCATGACCCATGGATTACAAGTCTAATGTTCTATCAAGTAAGACTAAATTCAGCACAGCCATGACCCATAGATGGCCTTGGTGGATATTGGACCCATGACCCATGGATGACCTTGGTGGATACTGGACCCATGACCCATGGATTACAAGTCTAATGTTCTATCAAGTAAGACTAAATTCAGCACAGCCATGACCCATAGATGGCCTTGGTGGATATTGGACCCATGACCCATGGATGACCTTGGTGGTTACTGGACCCATGACCCATGGATTACAAGTCTAATGTTCTATCAAGTAAGACTAAATTCAGCACAGTCATGACCCATAGATGGCCTTGGTGGATATTGGACCCATGACCCATGGATAACCTTGGTGGATACTGGACCCATGACCCATGGATTACAAGTCTGATGTTCTATCAAGTACGACTAAATTCAGCACAGCCATAGAAAGTGATCCTGAAAGTCACTGTATTTACAGATTTGTAATGTGTTGTACCCAGAGTAAAACAGTGTACAACATAATGTGCCAACAGAGCAGGGTCTTCATATTTCATTGAAAATCACACACAGAACTAATTGCAGTAACATGGCCTGCTAGCGTCTTGGATGAATGTCATCTGACAGGTAAATATGTGACAATCATATCCAGGACACGTTATACCCTTATTTGTCAGGGCCTTCTGTGACCATCATATGTCAGGGTCTTGTGTGACCATCATCTGTCAGGGCCTTGTGTGATCATTGTCTGTTAGGGCTATGTGTGACTATCATCTGTCAGGGCCTCATGTGACCATTGTCTGTCAGGGCCTTGTGTGACCATTATTTGTCAGGTCATGTGTGACCATTGTCTGTCAGGGCCATGTGTGACCATCATCTGTTAGGGCCTTGTGTGATCATTGTCTGTTAGGGCTATGTGTGACTATCATCTGTCAGGGCCTCATGTGACCATTGTCTGTCAGGGCCTTGTGTGACCATTATTTGTCAGGTCATGTGTGACCATTGTCTGTCAGGGCCTTGTGTGACCATTATTTGTCAGGTCATGTGTGACCATTGTCTGCCAGGGCCATGTGTGACCATTATTTGTCAGGTCATGTGTGACCATTGTCTGTCAGGGCCATGTGTGACCATTATTTGTCAGGTCATGTGTGACCATTATCTGTCAGGGCCATGTGTGACCATCATCTGTCAGGGCCTTGTGTGACCATTATTTGTCAGGTCATGTGTGACCATTGTCTGCCAGGGCCTTGTGTTTAGGTTTGTAATGATACCTCCAAAGACTGAAAGTTATATGGTGTTGAGTTAATCAGTGTCTTAACCAGGGACATACCACTATGGCTTTCAACCTAACTCGAATTGGATGGAATTAAAATCTATACAGTTCTATTCTCAAGTCTAGCATGCAAAGACTCAGCCCTTATGTAATACCAAAGATATATATTATTATATAGCAATTAATAAACTTAAAATTAAAACTGGACTTGTAACATATCAATACATGTAAGCAAGTAAATCTGTCCCTTCTATTCTTTAAAAATAACATTACTTTAAATGTAACATTACTTATTTTGTTGTTAACTGAAAAACAAATAGCAACGGCAATGGAAATTTAAATAAAGGACAGAAAAACTTTGAGTCAGTTGTATTTTACAAGATATTTACAACTGTATTTTGTGTGATATCAACTGTTTTGCAATGTCAGGAATATTCAAGCACCATTGGGAAAACTGTTTTGTAAAATCGGGAATATTCAAGCACCATTGGGAAAACTATTTTGTTATTTCAGGAATATTCAAGTACCATTTGGTAAACTATTTTGCAATGCTGGGAACATGAATTTCCATTAAGAAAACTGTTTTGCAATGTCAGGAATATTCAAGTACCATTTGGAAAACCTTTGGCAATTACTGGAAACCTGCTTTTTATGTATACTGGAAACCTGCTTGTTATGCAAAGTTTCAGTTGTGCCATGGAAGAATGTTTTGTCTTTCTAAGATTCAGATTTCTTTCTAATTCAAATGACAGCATGTATTTCATACTTGAAATTGAACTGAAAAAATGGTCTCCATGTGTTAAACTAATATGTTCTCATGTTACCTCCACATTTCCAGATTTACAAAATGACAATCCTGAATTTCTATAAAAGCTTACACATGTATTGTGGTTTCAGCCCATAGAAGTCAATCTATGAGTTGGAAGTTTAATAAATTTCCACATTTACCCATGTGTGCCATGTAAATAATTGTATATAGGACAGATATGAACAACCATCTTATCATACATAACAACTAGTTAAACAGACAACTGTAGATAACACAGACCCAGATCTACCATTATATCATGTTAATGCCTTGTCATACATACAACTGTAGATAACATAGACCCAGAACTACCATTATATCATACATAATGCCTCGTTATACATACAACCGTAGATAACACAGACCCAGATCTACCATTATATCATATTAATGCCTTGTCATACATACAACCGTAGATAACACAGACCCAGATCTACCATTATATCATGTTAATGCCTTGTCATACATACAACTGTAGATAACATAGACCCAGAACTACCATTATATCATACATAATGCCTTGTTATACATACAACCGTAGATAACACAGACCCAGAACTACCATTATATCATACATAATGCCTTGTCATACATACAACAGTAGATAACACAGACCCAGATCTACCATTATATCATGTTAATGCCTTGTCATACATACAACTGTAGATAATATAGACCCAGAACTACCATTATATCATACATAATGCCTTGTTATACATACAACCGTAGATAACACAGACCCAGAACTACCATTATATCATACATAATGCCTTGTCATACATACAACAGTAGATAACACAGACCCAGATCTACCATTATATCATGTTAATGCCTTGTCATACAAACAACTGTAGATAACACAGACCCAGAACTACCATTATATCATATTAATGCCTTGTCATACATACAACTGTAGATAACATAGACCCAGAACTACCATTATATCATACATAATGCCTTGTTATACATACAACCATAGATAACACAGACCCAGAACTACCATTATATCATGTTAATGCCATATCATACACAAAAATGTAGATAGCACAGACCCAGATCTACCATTATATCAGTCTTTACTCAAAATTGTCACTAGAATAAACATCATGAACCTGATCAGCTGGTAACACCATTATAGTTAAGTCTGTTAATTTAAACAACTGAATATGGAATAATTGTTTGTTGTCTCCATTAAATATATTGTCAAGCAAATGGTATAATCAGACACTTTCAGACACACAGTGGACTGATGGAAGATGTACTAATGACTGGTTAAACCTTTGTAAAAAGAGAACAAATTATTTATAATGGATTTTCATTACAAATACCACATCTGATCTGTTAAGGGAATTAAAGAAAGCAATTGGAAAATGTTTTGGGAATAGTCAAAGGTTCTAAGTAAAGTTATTTGATTTAAAACAAGACCAGTCTGTCCCTCATAGTCATTTTATGTAGGAAATCAGATTTCATCAAATCTAAAATTGCATAAGTGGTTTGGAACCAAGAGGCCCAAGTAGATCTCCTATCACTCAACAGTATCACATCTGTCTATTAGCCAGGTCAATCTGGATATGTAGGAGAATTTTTGTAGAATTTTTTTCTCTCTCAATATTTTTGATTGTATGTGTTTTGAAAACAACTGTTTATATATATTTTTTTATATTCATCCATATTTGACCAACGTCATATATACAATTTCTCTCAAATTAGATTTAAATGGAGCTGTATTTGAGATTAAATCTTATAAAGGATTTTTACTTTTTCTACTGGCTGTCATATTTAGATTGCAGATTGACATCATTAGAACACAATAAATGACCTTTAACCTAGAACAGTTTTTTGTCAAGCTTGTTCAAATTCTGAAAAGTGATTTTTGAGAAGTTATGGTAACAAAAGCCAATATTAACAAAATATGTAAAATTTTAAAAGGCTTTCATGAAAAGGGTCCTTTTATCAAGTTTTTTCAAATTTATTTTCAGTTTTGAAAAAAACTGTCCATATTTGTTGGTGGATTGGTATAATTTGTATAACTTTAAAGGTCTTCATAAAAGATACTATGGATTGGTATAATTTGTATAACTTTAAAGGTCTTCATAAAAGATACTATGGATTGGTATAATTTGTATAACTTTAAAGGTCTTCATAAGAGATACTATGGATTGGTATAATTTGTATAACTTTAAAGGTCTTCATAAGAGATACTATGGATTGGTATAATTTGTATAACTTTAAAGGTCTTCATAAGAGATACTATGGATTGGTATAATTTGTATAACTTTAAAGGTCTTCATAAGAGATACTATGGATTGGTATAATTTGTATAACTTTAAAGGTCTTCATAAGAGATACTATGGATTGGTATAATTTGCATAACTTTAAAGGTCTTCATAAGAGATACTATCAAGTTTGTTCAAGTTCTTTTGAGATGTTGTTATTTTTAAATCTGTGTTTAAAAACTGGTGTTATGACTCTATGGTGATGTACTAAGTAAACAGAGAGAAGTAAAACCAACAACTTTTGTAAAAATAAATAATTTTTAATTCTCTAACTTATAAAATGTGAATTGAAGAGAAAATTACAGTATTAAGAATTAAAACCAGAGTAATCCTAAATGAATTCAACACATGTCCAAAAGAATTCAGTGTTCCAAATGAATTCCAGGTCTTCATGTGCTGATATGCCAACAGTCTTCATGAATCACAATGTCATTGTCCAGAAATCTTTTGAATAAATTCACAACAATCCCAAATCATGTGTTTTTCCATAGCAAATGACCACTTTGTAATTCTAATCAATAATCCAAACAAATGTTTCTCCTCATTATATCTAAACACAACATTAAACACATATGCAGACTGATATCGAAAACAAGAATGTAAGAAACAGAATGAATTTAATTGTCCACCTCTACATCCTAATGTATGCCTATATTGCTTTAAAAGGCAATATGGTCCTATTTGATACATGACCTTCATCACAATACCCCACACCACAAAATAATCCACCTAATCAACCCATCCAATGGGGAATTGTCCCAAACTTATATAAAGAGGTTAATTATTATCATTTATATTATAAAATTTAGAACTTGTCAACACCTATTGATAATTCCTATGCAATATACAGGCATGAACCAAAAGTGAAAGACACAAAACAGATATACATATCAGTGGTCAGATATTTGGGTGGACTGGTATCACTTATACTAAAAATGGAAAGGCTGACATGAGAGGGATCTCAAGGTCAAGATATGTCAACTTCTGCTTGGCAGGGTTTAAAATAAAGTTATTTAAAACCTTTTCTATTTTTAGTAACAGTGGCTATATTTGATTATTGATTATGATCATTCATATAAATTTAAAAGGATGCTTTAACTTAACTTTGGTTCAATTATCTGCTTTTTAATAAATTGTTTAAAGGTTTTCCTGTATTTAGTAATGGTATCCATAAAGGCAGCTCAGAATTATTGGTATGAAATGGAAAGGCTTTCATAGTGTTTTCAATCAAATCTGTTGAACCTATGTTCAGCAATTTTGTGAGGAAATGAATTGAAGGGTTTTCTCCTTTTAGCAAGATTGATTAAATCTGATTGCAGAATGGCATCCACAGTATAAAAATTTGAATGCCTTTATGCTGAAACACTTTCTATCAAATTTAGTCACATTCTATTACCTGACTGGTGATCAAGTTGTTTTATGGTTTGTGAGTTATTAGTAATGGCCATATTTATGGGAGATCTGTCTCATTGGTATACCATTCAAAAGCCTGTATGACTGGAAGCTTTTTGTCTAATTTGGTCAAATTTTGTTCTGTGCTTTTTGAGAAGAATTGAAAGTTGGGGTATTTTTAGTAACTGTGGCCATGTTTGAGTAATAGAAAAAAGTAAAACTGACAAGTTTAGTAAAATTAACAAACAATTTATGTTTTATGTTTTATTAACAAATTAACAAACAATTTATGTCTCCAAGTTACAAAGTGAAAATGTATGAGGGACTTAAATCTCAAATAATTCTAATTGTTCTATCATATATCCAAAAAGTACACAGTGTTCAGAATGAATACCAACATTAATTGCGCTAATAGTCTTCACTAAGATGATATTCCAACAATATTCATGTATCACAGTGATATAACATATTATGTCTTGGAATGAATTTACACTAATCCCAAAATATTGTTTCAGTCCAAAATGTCAATAAGCACTTTGTAATTCCAATAAATAATTTTTTAAAAATCATTCCTGTCAAATTATTTTAGGATGAGGTAAACAAAAATGTTCATTTCTCTTTTAAGTTCAGTTTGTGAAATCATTAATTGTTGGCTTCAACTTGAATGGACAAGCCATAACGAGATGGAGCAAGACTAACATCATGAATGAATGAACACAGTAAACACTATTTCCTTTCCACAGATATGGTGGAAGTAAGCAAACAATTTAATTACAAAAGTAAAAAAAACAACTCTGTTATACATGAGTGTTCAGCAGTGTGTGAATATGTTCTAATGAATGGAACTCCAATTAAAATCAGTGGGGTGGTCCAGATAACCTAATTTCCACCAACAGTTGGAGGTAGGATCAGCATCATGTATAAAACCTACAGTCAGTCAGCTGCTCACAGTTTACCCCAGGCTCTTGGGCATGATGTGGTACCAACACAATATTTTCCTATTATCATGAAAGTACCAGAATTACAACATGTTTGACTTATCTCCAGCTTATTACAGACTGTGTATCATATTGATTTTTATGTCAGATCATTTTCTGGTTTGTAGAATTTTAAGCTGATGTAAACCTGTCAAAATTACAGTTGATATCCTTTGATGATGTTTTTTTATAACATACATTCAAATGGAAAACAACATGATCCCTTGATGCTTGGAGACCTAGAGCAGAGTTGAAATCAATTTTTCACTAGTGGTGAACTGAATTCCAATGGAAACTTAATTAAGGATATTACTAACAAACAAGATAGCCTAATGCAGTTAAATAGGCTGTTAATTTATAACGATGCAGCTTATTTCTCATGAATAATTGGAATTAATATCTTGTTTGAATTTCTGTAATCTTGAAAGATCTTCAGCTGATTCAATAGTACCTAGATGTGGATTAAAAAGCAGAAGCTTACTTGCAAAAGCCTTCTATTAATAAAACTTAGGACACCATACCTAAGCAAATATTTTTCCTTCCTTTATTTTGAGACGGACTCTATTAAACAGTTGAAGAATTTGAAACAAACTGTGATCTAAACTGGCAACTCATTTTATAATAACATGCCATTTTAAGATATTTGTCATACCCAATCAACAATTTTAAAAACTTCTTATATGTAATGTCCAAAGTACAAAGTTAAGACCTTCATACATGCAATGTCTAATGGAAAATGTAAGGCCTTCTTATATGCAATGTCAGATTAACAATGTTCAAGCCTTCTTACATACAATGTCCAATGTTAAAATCTTCTCACCTGCAATGTCTAATAACAAATATCATGACTTTCTTATATGCAATGTTTAAGATCATGTTAAGGCCTTCTTACATGCAATGTCCAATGGACAATGTTGAGGCCTTCTGACATGTAATGTTCAATGGACAATGTTAAGACCTTCCTGCATGCAATGTCTACGTGACAATGTTAAGGCCTTCCTACATGAAATGTTAAATGGTAAGGCCTTCTCCCATGCAATGTCCAATGAACAGTTTTAAAGCCTTCTTACATGCAATTTTCAATGAACAATGTAAAAGACATCCTTATGTAATCTCCAATGGTCAATGTTAAGGTCTTCCCACATGCAATGTTCAATGGACAATCCTAAAACCTTCTTTTATACAATGTCCAATGGACAAAGTTAATGCCTAACCCACATGTAGTGCTGAATGGATAATGTTACCAGTAAGGCCTAAACACACAAAAACACATGTTTAGGTTCTATGAAAAAGGCAAGTAGTGTGTTACACTCACACAATTATAAATTCAAACAAACAGTACATTTACTTGATCTGTGATGAGATAAACGAATATGGGTAATGCTGTGTGATGGAAGAGATGACAATGGGTACCACTGTATGATGAGAGATGACTATGGGTAATGCTGTGTGATGGAAGAGATGACAATGGGTAACACTGTGTGATGAGATAGATGACTATGGGTAACACTGTGTGATGGAAGAGATGACAATGGGTAACACTGTGTGATGAGAGATGACTATGGGTAATGCTGTGTGATGGAAGAGATGACAATGGGTAACACTGTGTGATGAGATAGATGACTATGGGTAACACTGTGTGATGGAAGAGATGATAATGGGTAACACTGTGTGATGAGATAAATGAATATGGGTAATGATGTGTGATGGAAGAGATGACAATGGGTACCACTGTATGATGAGAGATGACTGGGTAATGCTATGTGATGGAAGAGATGACAATGGGTAACACTGTGTGATGAGATAGATGACTATAGGTAACACTGTGTGATGGAAGAGATGACAATGGGTAACACTGTGATGAGATAGATGACTATGGGTAACACTGTGTGATGGAAGAGATGACAATGGGTAACACTGTGTGATGAGATAAATGAATATGGGTAATGATGTGTGATGGAAGAGATGACAATGGGTACCACTGTATGATGAGAGATGACTATGTTAATGCTGTGATGGAAGAGATGACTATGTGTAAGACTGTGTGTGATGTGTGATGGGATGAATGAATATGGGTAACATTGCATGATGGGAGAGATGACTGTGTAAGACTGTGTGTGATGGGATGAATAAATATGGGTAACATTGCATGATGGGAGAGATAACTATGTGTAAGACTGTGTGTGATGGGATGAATGAATATGGGTAACATTGCATGATGGGAGAGATAACTATGTGTAAGACTGTGTGTGATGGGATGAATGAATATGGGTAACATTGCATGATGG
The DNA here is from genome assembly GCA_029339505.1 of Unio delphinus. Taxonomy (NCBI): domain Eukaryota; kingdom Metazoa; phylum Mollusca; class Bivalvia; order Unionida; family Unionidae; genus Unio; species Unio delphinus. Next base: position 8,286,564 of record JAQISU010000042.1, read on the forward strand.
GAGAGATAACTATGTGTAAGACTGTGTGTGATGGGATGAACGAATATGGGTAACATTGCATGATGGGAGAGATAACTATGTGTAAGACTGTGTGTGATGGGATGAATGAATATGGGTAACATTGCATGATGGGAGAGATGACTATGTGTAAGACTGTGTGTGATGGGATGAATTAATATGGGTAACATTGCATGTAAGACTGTGTGTGATGGGATGAAGATGGGTAACACTGACAGTGGTTCCTTGTAAGAGTGCTCTTAAGACTCACTTGTTTCAGCATGTTTTTATGTTTCCAAATTTCATTGTTTTTGTCATTTGTTGTTCTGCAGTGTAGTCATATCATTATTGATGGTGTAAAGTGCTTAGAGCTTCATAAGATTAGGCGCTATCCAAAGTCCTCATTACTATTATTATTATTATTATTATTATGAGAGATATGACTGTGTGTAAGACTGTGTGTGATGGGATGAATAGATATCAGACAAACTGTGTATTCTCTCCATAGATATTGTTTAATCATTTTAAAAAAAAGACATTATATGAATGCCTCTTAATGACTAATTATGAATGGCTCTTAATGACTCATTATGATGACTCTTTAATGACTTGTTATGAATGACTCTTAATGACTCATTATGCATGACTCTTAATGAATCAATATGCGTGACTCTTAGTAACTGATGAATTACTCTTAATGACTCATTATGAGTGACTCATTATAATAAAACCTTAAGATATATGAATATATGAACCTTTAAAAATTAAATAAATGTGTTTTCCTGTCTGATATAAAAAGAGAAAAACTCTTTAAAAAATAAGTAAGATTAAGGAAATTAAAGCTAAAGATAGAGAGATTCATAGAAATACAGTTTCTAATTTTATATAAACAGTACTAATTTAGATAGTCCAATAAATTCTCTTATGGTACATATAAAAATACTTTTAAAGATGACTGCTTATGAAATGTTAAAATATTTATTGGTAACTATTTTAAGAATACTCACTTGTGAAATGTTGAAGTATTTAACAGTGACTATTTTAAGAATAATTGCTTGTGAAATGTTGTGTAACTATTAGTAACTATTTTTAACATATGTACATTATTATTATGATACTAATTTAAGCAATCTAAAATCAATAAGAAATTTATAAGTCAGCTACTTCTAGCTGACTCTTTAATCCCATGTAAAGGCCATTAAGCACTACATCTTGCTGAAAATTTATTCCTAAGTAAAGGTCTTTATATGCCACTTCTAGGAATTTGCACAGGTTGAAAATCATGTACTCCTTTGTAAGGCTGATATGGTACAAACATGATACATATGTCGGTACACTTCCATGATGGTAGATATGGTACAATTTTGCATATTAGCTGCAGACCTTGTTATCACTCAGCATGCCTTATCGCCCACACTGATCCTCATAGAGGGCTGTTTATTGGACTAAATCAACTGAGGATGACACAAACTGATGATGGTATTTTCAAGTCCACTAGAGCCAGAAGAAAAAGGATTTATGGAAAAATTATGCAAAGCTCTTAAAGTCATCACTCAAAATAACATCACAGGGTGATTGATGCATCAATACTCTGCTATCAGTGTGGCCCTAATTTGATTGATCTGTCAATGCTTTCACTGTAATATGAAATATGTATTAATTTTTCCCAAATTCTTTCGATGATTATTTTTCTCTTTATGAATAAAAGGCAGAAAGGACTCAAATAACTGCTGCAAATATATAGCTCAACTCTAGAGCCCTCAATTGTTGCTTTCAAATTTTTTGCCCAAAATAGAAAATATTAATTTTCAATTGATTCCATTTATCCAACAAAATGTTTGAATCAAATTAACTCTTGTGTTATAATTATTTTTCTTTTAAGGCTATGAAGGCTGAAATGACTGAATGTCATGTTAATACTAGCCTCTCCAGCTGTCAGTTAATCCTTTCATAATTTGACCAAAATAGAAAACATTCATTAAAAAGTTTAATTAATTCTGCATCAATATCAAAATGACAGAATGCAGTGCATTACTAGTCACTTCAAATTAAAACAAGGAATGTCGTGTCTTATCTTCAACCAGAGCAATCACGTCTTACAATGTCTGACTTGCAAAGACAATAATAGAAATGTCATAATGTTTACACTGTCACTAAAATAGTCACACCCAATAAACTTTCATTGTCTGTGTCAGATACTAAAATGATAACATACAACTTAACCTCACCTTGGTACTTTTATGAATTTTCTTTTAAAAAATAGATTCCTCCTTGAAATTCTGAAATATCTTTGTAACAGAATTGTTACCGAGAGGAGGGTGGATTAAATGAACAATACAAACACAATTTGTGAAAGAAAATATAAATTTATGTAATAAATTATAAATGAAAAAAAATACAGATGTAACAACACAATAATTCATGCACTCAACCCACAATTAAACTCACAATCATTCACAATACATGAACAAATTAAATAACAATACAAAAGGAATCACAAATGTAAAGGGATCTCTTGGATTATACACAGATCCAAGAATCCTTTACGAAAGTTAAATAAATGCAAGTATGATTTACGAAAAAAATAAACACAAACGACAAACTATCTATCGCACGATGGATTGCGATAACTAGCACGATCATATACTTGTATTCAATCAAGTTGCTAGCTTTTATTGATATCTATGTGATCACTTGAAATATTATTGCGATCTGACATAAACATGCAAATACAACAATGTATTAAATTATATCACAATTTCAATACACCTATGTGTCTCCCCTGTATAACCGCACGATTCAGCAACAGTTGAATCGTCTCCCAGTTTCCCCGAGAACCGAGGGTTGACCAATACTATTATCGGACGTTTCCCTACACGGATCCACCACAGTTATACGTTCAGACAGCATACAACATCTACCAGAACCAACGGTTCCTCACTACCCTAGATGTCGACCCGGACGTTTTACAACTCTAAGACAGCTCCGACACTCGGACTTCTAGCTTTCCGGATATTTACATGTTACACAGATGTTGACGAACAGACAGTTCGACACACAGACAGATACTTCAATTCCGTTTGCACAAATTAACGGCACAAGCACATTCAGATATTTATACAGAGATGTTCCAGAACAAACAATAGATGTCCCACAACAAATCAGACGATATCAAAGACGTTTATCAAAAGATGGTATCAGATGTGTTAACAGCTACGGTATCAACGATGTTATTAGCAGCTACGGTATCAACGATGTTATTAGCAGCTACGGTATCAACGACGGAATCAACGACGGAATCAGCTATAATAAACAAAACCAGACTAATAATAGTTGTCTCAAAAATAATCTAAGCCGTAGATTACGATATTGTATTTAAAGTCTAAAAGTGACTAGTAATTCCAAATATTCCACGTTTAATTGCAATAAAAGTATCATTATACGAAATGATAATCTGAATAAAATTCACAATAAAACGAAATGTAAATTTAACACTCACCCCTTTGGCTGGAGATTTGCAAGACGAGGTTATCTATCCTTCGATTAGATATTTTGGTTCCCGTAAAAAAATTATGATAAATAGTTCGCCTTATATACTCTCAATAGGTGAACATAAATCACATCGAGCTTGCCGTGCACCACGTAAAACGAGTATTTCGGATTTCATGTAAATTACAAATTGGCACATGCAAATCGTTACACGCCACTTAATCACCCCAGGTAATGCGTGTACGACGTAATCAAGAAAATGGTGAGTTTCGTTTGCAATTCAAGTACAACAAAAATCAGTTCAAATTTTCGCCTAATTCTGTGACAATCTTGCCCATCATAGTTCTGACAACATTTGGGATTTTCTCAAAGTCAGAAATAGTAGAAAGGATAAAAAATATTTCTTCAGCACTAAAACTGTACAGCACAGAATCTTTTGATTTTTTTATTAAAAAAAAAGCAGATGAGGTAGTCCTCAAATGTTCCTCAGAGAAAACATAAGACTTTTCACAAGGACATATGACTATATTTTTATCCATAATACTTGCTAAATGTTATCCTTAATGCTTACTAACTGTTCCTGTTGATGCTTACTAATTGTTATCCTAGATGCTTACTAAATGTTATCCTTAATGCTTACTAACTGTTCCCATTGATGCTTACTAAATGTTATCCTTAATGCTTACTACATGTTATCCTTGATACTTACTACAAGTTATCCTTGATACTTACTAAATGTTATCCTTGATGCTTACTAAATGTTATACTTGATGCTTACTAAATATTATCCTTGATACTTACTAAATTCCATTTTTGATGTTTGCTAAATGTTTTCCTTGATGCTTGCAAAATGTTATCTTATGCTTATTAAATGTTATTGTTAATGACTACCAAATGTTGAGTTAATGACTACCAAATGTTATCGTTAATGACTACCAAATGTTGAGTTAATGACTACCAAATGTTATCGTTTATGACTACCAAATGTTGAGTTAATTGTTTCTGAACATGTAAAAAAAATATATATGAGCCTGAGGATGAGGATTAAATTGCTTTGAAAGTGTAGATTTAGTAATTTAATACTTGACTGCCTGTTTTGAGACAAAATCCATATCTGGTATGGGTATTTTTTATAATTTGTGCCCAGATTTGATAATTTTAAATTAGCTTCTTCTCAGCATATTTATTATATTTAAGGTGGTTCATTTTTGTAAAATCAATGCTGCACAGCTGTAAGTGAGGCATTGTTAAATTTTGACATCATCACTTTTTACCTATGTTCACTATAGCACTAACAATATGGTCACAACTCTTCCATTATAAAAACAGAAGGTTTAGTTTTGAAATATGTTTAAGTTTGGTTATAGATTTCATTTTGGTTTGGTTAAAGATTTACATTTAGGTTTGGTTATATATTTTCATTTAGGTTTGGTTACAGACTTTCATTTAGGTTTTGGTTACAGATTTTCATTTAGGTTTGGTTAAATATTTACATTTAGGTTTGGTTAAAGATTTTCATTTGCTTATGGTTCCTAAACCCTTGGAATCTGTTAATAATCATTATACATTATAAAACAACATTATTTTTCAACACTTAATGACTGTACTGACCTTGGGGTATCAATGATTGATCATCAGTCCAGTATGCAAGCTTCTCGTCTTCTTGGTCATCTTGTACACAGAGTTAAGTTCTGTATAAATAAATATATACTTATATCCCCAGTATAAATAAATATATACTTATATCCCCAGTATAAATAAATATATACTTATATCCCCAGTTCATAAAATATAGTTGGTATTCATTGACTGTTCCAATGGAAGATAATTAACTAAGAACATGTATTGTTTTTTTCATAAGAAATATATAACATGTATTGTTTTTCATAGGAAATATATAACATGTATTGTTTTTTCTTAGGAAATATATAACATGTATTGTTTTTTTTATAGGAAATATATAACATGTATTGTTTTTTCATAGGAAATATATAACATGTATTGTTTTTCATAGGAAATATATAACATGTATTGTTTTTTCATAGGAAATATATAACATGTATTGTTTTTTCATAGGAAATATATAACATGTATTGTTTTTTCTTAGGAAATATATAACATGTATTGTTTTTCATAGGAAATATATAACATGTATTGTTTTTTCATAGGAAATATATAACATGTATTGTTTTTCCATAGGAAATATATAACATGTATTTTTTTTTCATAGGAAATATATAACATGTATTGTTTTTCATAGGAAATATATAACATGTATTGTTTTTTCTTAGGAAATATATAACATGTATTGTTTTTCATAGGAAATATATATCATGTATTGTTTTTCATAGGAAATATATAACATGTATTGTTTTTTCATAGGAAATATATAACATGTATTGTTTTTCATAGGAAATATATAACATGTATTGTTTTTTCTTAGGAAATATATAACATGTATTGTTTTTTCATAGGAAATATATAACATGTATTGTTTTTTCATAGGAAATATATAACATGTATTGTTTTTCATAGGAAATATATAACATGTATTGTTTTTTCTTAGGAAATATATAACATGTATTGTTTTTTCATAGGAAATATATAACATGTATTGTTTTTTCATAGGAAATATATAACAGTTCATTGAAACTACATAAGATGTGATGAACACTTCCTCATAAAACTGGAAATATTAAAGCTTGCCAAAAAAATTCTTCGAAAGTACATTAACTAAATATCTTCTATAGTATATTTCAATTAACTAAATATCTTCTATAGTATATTTCAATTAACTAAATATCTTCTATAGTATATTTCAATTAACTAAATATCTTCTATAGTATATTTCAATTAACTAAATATCTTCTATAGTATATTTCAATTAACTAAATATCTTCTATAGTATATTTCAATTAACTAAATATCTTCTATAGTATATTTCAATTAACTAAATATCTTCTATAGTATATTTCAATTAACTAAATATCTTCTATAGTATATTTCAATTAACTAAATATCTTCTATAGTATATTTCAATTAACTAAATATCTTCTATAGTATATTTCAATTAACTAAATATCTTCTATAGTATATTTCAATTAAGTAGTTTCTTGCTTATTTCACAGGCAATTTCCTTGCAAAAGGCAGGTGTGTCTTATGTCTGCATATGTTAGTATTTCTGAGATCAAAACACCTCATTTAATTTACTGTAGTGAATTTGTATATTGTTAAGTAGAACTAAAAAAAACTAGTTTACTGCAATGAATACAGACATTATTACATAGAACAACAAAAAAACACAAGTTTAGTGCAATTAATACGTACATTGTTACATAGAACAACAAAAAAACACAAGTTTACTGCAATTAATATGTACATTGTTATGTAAAACAAAAAACATTTAATTTACTGCAATGAATTTATTGTAAACAAGGATGACTGTTTAATGTCTGACAAAAGAATACCAACACTCACAACATCATTAGCTTGATGACATCATGACCTGCCATAATCTGATGTTTCTCCCTAGTATGGTGTCAATGAATGCATTTCCACATGAAATTCTCAAATGGGCCAAATGTCATCCCACATACATGTACATGTATATGGAAATGACAGAAATAAGTTTCCTTTATTAATCTGTTATTAATACCACATATGCTTTGGTATAATAGAAACTATACTATTTTGATCGATTCTAAACTGAAGTAGGAGGCCATAGCAAGTATCGTATTTTAATAGCTTTATTGCCACCAAACGCTTCCACTATTTGCCATGACAATTAAAGGAGAAATGTATCTTTTATCATAAACTGTAACATGATGAGTGTGTAATATATCTGATACAAGGTTACAAATCTGAAAGGCGTCTCAATTGGCCAAGTGGTCTAAAGAGCTCTCCATTATGGATCACTTCCAATCTTCCATCTCACCTCTGTCTGCATGGGTTTGAGTCTCGGATTCTGCCAATATGGGTTTGTTAGAAGCTTGCGAGTAACTTCTAATGGGTTGGTGAACTTGGTGGTTCTTTCCAGGGGTTTCCTTGTGTTCTTCCTCCACCATTAATACTGGCCACACGTATAATAATAATAATAATAATAATAATAATAATAATAATAATAATAATGAGGACTTTGTATAGCGCCTAATCTTACGAAGCTCTAAGCACTTTACACCATCAATAATGATATGACTAAACTACAGAACAACAAATGACAAAAACAATAAAATTGGAAAACATAAAAACATGCTGAAAACATATAAGATACAAAACATGATTAGGTCGCTAAATTTGTCCCTGCAGTCGAAACAGGTGAGTCTTAAGAACACTCTTAAAAGGGACCACTGTGTCTTTGTGTCTAATTTCAATGGGCAATTCGTTCCACGTCACCGGGCCCTGGTGTGCCTATGTATAACCTATCGTGTGCATTAAAATCTAACAAAATAACAACAGATCTGAATTGAGAAATCTAGCCAATCAGATTGTCCCAAATTACACGAATGTGGCATAAATGCAAGATAAAATTATTGCAAATGAAGAATCAGCTAAATGAAAGCAATTGAGTATCAAGGTCTTTACCATCCAAAAGTTACATTTCCACATTTTCATTTTTTTAATGAACTGACTTGTATTAAAATAAACAAGAACGAACTGTGTGCAAAAATTATTTGCTAAATAAGTATGTCCTTACAATCTTGTGTATCAGCTTTGTAAGTATGTCACATGTGACACAATTAAAAACTTGTATACTGATATCAGATTTGTATACCACACATGGCACAATTAAAAACTTGTATACTGATATCAGATTTGTATACCACACATGGCACAGTTAAAATCTTGTACACTGATATCAGATTTGTATACCACACATGGCACAGTTAAAATCTTGTACACCGATATCAGATTTGTATACCACACATGGCACAGTTAAAATCTTGTACACTGATATCAGATTTGTATACCACACATGGCACAATTAAAAACTTGTATACTGATATTAGATTTGTATACCACACATGGCACAGTTTAAATCTTGTACACTGATATCAGATTTGTATACCACACATGGCACAGTTAAAATCTTGTACACTGATATCAGATTTGTATACCACACATGGCACAGTTTAAATCTTGTACACTGATATCAGATTTGTATACCACACATGGCACAGTTAAAATCTTGTACACTGATATCAGATTTGTATACCACACATGGCACAGTTAAAATCTTGTATACTGATATCAGATTTGTATACCACACACGGCACAGTTAAAATCTTGTATACTGATATCAGATTTGTATACCACACATGGCACAGTTAAAATCTTGTACACTGATATCAGATTTGTATACCACACATGGCACAGTTAAAATCTTGTATACTGATATCAGATTTGTATACCACACATGGCACAGTTAAAATCTTGTATACTGATATCAGATTTGTATACTACACATGGCACAGTTAAAATCTTGTATACTGATATCAGATTTGTAAGTATGCCATACATGGCACAATTAATATACTGTATACTGATACCAATTAGTATATACATACATGGAGAATTTAAAATCTAGTATACTTATGTCACATACACACCTGTGAATGTGTATATATATATATATATATATATATATATATATATATATATATATATATATATATATATATATACATATACATATATATCTATAATTTTATGTGTGTGTGTCTTAAAAAGGATAATGCATCTAATTTCAGGTATTCAATAATAGTTGCTTTTAAGACACTTCATGTTCAGTCAGAGTTAACTTCTCATTTTGTTAAAACTCCATTTGGAAAATCTTCAAAGAACTCTTTGGGGTAATGCAAAGATCAGACAAATAAAATTTACTCACTTCTGGTAAATGACACCATAGTCACTGATGAAACTGACATTGCAGATGTTTTCAATGATTTTTTTTACCAATATTACCACAAAGTTAAAAGAACCAGTGACAGAAAACAACTTTAATAAACTGAAAAAATTCTGCAGCAGCAAAATCTCTAAGAAAGTATGTTTCTCTATCCCACCAGTATAAAATAAAAACTTTGTTAATAAATGTCTCAGTGAACTTGATACCAAGAAAGCTTGGTCTAAGATGAAATGGTCCAAGATAAAATGAAATGTTTTGAACTTTTTGAACTGTTGTTTCTATACTCTATTAGATTTTGACATGTAATGTTTCTTCAAAAAGCATGGAGTCAGTTCACCAGAACATATATTCAGCAGTGAATTGCTAGAATAGGTTTTATTATGCTGCAAGATCACACAGAAATTTGTGTTCAAAAACATTTTCCAAAAATTTAAGAATTATTAATTTTTCTTTTCCTTTGAGAAAAATGTGTTGCATTATAATTGCTGATGCTTGTCCTGTGTTAACTTTCATATAATTCCCAGGTAAAAGAGGAATGTTATGAATGTTGAAATACATTACTTGAAACCTCAAAATATCTGTCCTTTATACATACATTTCTGAGTACTAAAAGTTAAAGTTATGCATAGTCAATGTTACATAGCAATAGAGTGGCTGTGTACCTACAACACTCAATTTAAATACATACCAACAACACTAAACTCACATATACACCAACAACACTCAACTCACATACACACCTACAACACTCAACTCACATATACACCTACAACACTCAACTCACATACACAACTACAACATTCAACTCACATATACACCTACAAACTCAATACAAATACACATCTACAACACTCAATTCAAATATATACATACAACACTCAATTTAATACACACCTACAACACTCAATTAAAAAATACACCTACAACACTCAATTCAAATGTACATCAACAACACTCAACTCACAAATACACCTACAACACTCAATTCACATACATACAACACTCAACTCATAAACACATCTACAACACTCAATTCACATCCACACCTACAACACTCAATTAACATACATACAACACTTAATTCACTTACATACCTACAAACTCATTTCACATACATACATGCAACACACAACTCACATACACACCTATAACACTCAACTAACATACATACAACACTCAATTCACATACACACCTACCACACTCAACTGTTTACATACAGCACTCAATACACATACACACATACAACACTCAATTCACATACATACAACACTTAATTCACATGCACACCTACAACACTCAATTCACATGCACACCTACAACACTCAATTTACATACATACAACACTTAATTTATACACACATCTATAACACTCAATTCCCGTGCACACCTTCAACACTCAATTCACATACACACCTACAAACTCAATTCACATACATACCTACAACACTCAATCCACCCCTACCCTTCATCACCAAAACATCTACTTTTCTCAGCCTGTTCTTGTTGTTCATGTCATTATATTTTTGTTTACACTAATGGGTCAACTAAATCTGACCATTTGCACTTTTGAACTGTAGAATTCTACTTTTTTAAAAAGAGGGTGGTTAATTTCAATTGACAATCCAATCTATCACTGGCTATATTTGAAATATTGAGGCCATTCCTGTCAATATTAATTATAACTGAATGCCATTAGGCATAAAACAATTGCAAATGGAGCATGATTATTGAAGCTATTCTGTACAGTGCTGCTCATCACAGCAGAATAACAAATGTCTTTCAGTGATAATGAGAGAAGTTCCCAGCTATGGTGGCACTATAGATCAAAGTGAATAATTACACTGAATGCTGATAGCAGATCAGAAATGTTCTTATATGTATTCACATATTTAGTAGTATTCATTTTGAATGCTTAATGATAAGAGACATTCATTTCAATAGCTTTATCTCAAAATAACATCCATTAGAAGAATGCAGTCCCTTCAATAACACAACAGTTTCAATAATACCAGTAAGTAGAATGCAGTCCCTTTAATACTAATCAGTGGTTTCTGTAATACCCATCAGTAGAATGCAGTCCTTTAAATAGCATACAGTGGTTTGTATAATACCTGTCCAAAGTTGAAGTACTTTCAATAAGATAGTTATTTCTCTAATGCCCATCAGTAGAATAGTCCCTTCAATAACACAGTCGTTTCTATAATATCAATCAGTAGAATGCAGTCCCTTTAATAACATTCAGTGGTTTCTATAATACCCATCAGTAGAATGCAGTCCCTTTAATAACATTCAGTGGTTTCTAAAATACCCATCAGTAGAATGCAGTCCCTTTAATAACATTCAGTGGTTTCTATAATACCCATCAGTAGAATGCAGTCCCTTTAATAACATTCAGTGGTTTCTATAATACCCATCAGTAGAATGCAGTCCTTTTAATAACATTCAGTGGTTTCTATAATATCAATCAGTAGAATGCAGTCTCTTTAATAACATTCAGTGGTTTCTATAATATCAATCAGTAGAATGCAGTCCTTTTAATAACATTCAGTGGTTTCTATAATACCCATCAGTAGAATGCAGTCCCTTTAATAACATTCAGTGGTTTCTATAATATCAATCAGTAGAATGCAGTCCTTTAAATAGCATACAGTGGTTTGTATAATACCTGTCCAAAGTTGAAGTACTTTCAATAAGATAGTTATTTCTCTAATGCCCATCAGTAGAATAGTCCCTTCAATAACACAGTCGTTTCTATAATATCAATCAGTAGAATGCAGTCCCTTTAATAACATTCAGTGGTTTCTATAATATCAATCAGTAGAATGCAGTCCTTTTAATAACATTCAGTGGTTTCTATAATATCAATCAGTAGAATGCAGTCCCTTTAATAACATTCAGTGGTTTCTATAATACCCATCAGTAGAATGCAGTCCCTTTAATAACATTCAGTGGTTTCTATAATATCAATCAGTAGAATGCAGTCCTTTTAATAACATTCAGTGGTTTCTATAATATCAATCAGTAGAATGCAGTCCCTTTAATAACATTCAGTGGTTTCTATAATATCAATCAGTAGAATGCAGTCCTTTAAATAGCATACAGTGGTTTGTATAATACCTGTCCAAAGTTGAAGTACTTTCAATAAGATAGTTATTTCTCTAATGCCCATCAGTAGAATAGTCCCTTCAATAACACAGTCGTTTCTATAATATCAATCAGTAGAATGCAGTCCCTTTAATAACATTCAGTGGTTTCTATAATACCCATCAGTAGAATGCAGTCCCTTTAATAACATTCAGTGGTTTCTATAATATCAATCAGTAGAATGCAGTCCTTTTAATAACATTCAGTGGTTTCTATAATATCAATCAGTAGAATGCAGTCCCTTTAATAACATTCAGTGGTTTCTATAATATCAATCAGTAGAATGCAGTCCTTTAAATAGCATACAGTGGTTTGTATAATACCTGTCCAAAGTTGAAGTACTTTCAATAAGATAGTTATTTCTCTAATGCCCATCAGTAGAATAGTCCCTTCAATAACACAGTCGTTTCTATAATATCAATCAGTAGAATGCAGTCCCTTTAATAACATTCAGTGGTTTCTATAATATCAATCAGTAGAATGCAGTCCCTTTAATAACATTCAGTGGTTTCTATAATATCAATCAGTAGAATGCAGTCCTTTTAATAACATTCAGTGGTTTCTATAATATCAATCAGTAGAATGCAGTCCCTTTAATAACATTCAGTGGTTTCTATAATATCAATCAGTAGAATGCAGTCCTTTAAATAGCATACAGTGGTTTGTATAATACCTGTCCAAAGTTGAAGTACTTTCAATAAGATAGTTATTTCTCTAATGCCCATCAGTAGAATAGTCCCTTCAATAACACAGTCGTTTCTATAATATCAATCAGTAGAATGCAGTCCCTTTAATAACATTCAGTGGTTTCTATAATACCCATCAGTAGAATGCAGTCCCTTTAATAACATTCAGTGGTTTCTAAAATACCCATCAGTAGAATGCAGTCCCTTTAATAACATTCAGTGGTTTCTATAATACCCATCAGTAGAATGCAGTCCTTTTAATAACATTCAGTGGTTTCTAAAATACCCATCAGTAGAATGCAGTCTCTTTAATAACATTCAGTGGTTTCTATAATACCCATCAGTAGAATGCAGTCCCTTTAATAACATTCAGTGGTTTCTAAAATACCCATCAGTAGAATGCAGTCCCTTTAATAACATTCAGTGGTTTCTATAATACCCATCAGTAGAATGCAGTCCCTTTAATAACATTCAGTGGTTTCTATAATACCCATCAGTAGAATGCAGTCCTTTTAATAACATTCAGTGGTTTCTATAATATCAATCAGTAGAATGCAGTCCTTTTAATAACATTCAGTGGTTTCTATAATATCAATCAGTAGAATGCAGTCCCTTTAATAACATTCAGTGGTTTCTATAATACCCATCAGTAGAATGCAGTCCCTTTAATAACATTCAGTGGTTTCTATAATATCAATCAGTAGAATGCAGTCCTTTTAATAACATTCAGTGGTTTCTATAATATCAATCAGTAGAATGCAGTCCCTTTAATAACATTCAGTGGTTTCTATAATATCAATCAGTAGAATGCAGTCCTTTAAATAGCATACAGTGGTTTGTATAATACCTGTCCAAAGTTGAAGTACTTTCAATAAGATAGTTATTTCTCTAATGCCCATCAGTAGAATAGTCCCTTCAATAACACAGTCGTTTCTATAATATCAATCAGTAGAATGCAGTCCCTTTAATAACATTCAGTGGTTTCTATAATACCCATCAGTAGAATGCAGTCCCTTTAATAACATTCAGTGGTTTCTAAAATACCCATCAGTAGAATGCAGTCCCTTTAATAACATTCAGTGGTTTCTATAATACCCATCAGTAGAATGCAGTCCCTTTAATAACATTCAGTGGTTTCTATAATACCCATCAGTAGAATGCAGTCCTTTTAATAACATTCAGTGGTTTCTAAAATACCCATCAGTAGAATGCAGTCTCTTTAATAACATTCAGTGGTTTCTATAATATCAATCAGTAGAATGCAGTCCTTTTAATAACATTCAGTGGTTTCTATAATATCAATCAGTAGAATGCAGTCCCTTTAATAACATTCAGTGGTTTCTATAATATCAATCAGTAGAATGCAGTCCCTTTAATAACATTCAGTGGTTTCTATAATACCCATCAGTAGAATGCAGTCCCTTTAATAACATTCAGTGGTTTCTAAAATACCCATCAGTAGAATGCAGTCCTTTTAATAACATTCAGTGGTTTCTATAATACCCATCAGTAGAATGCAGTCTCTTTAATAACATTCAGTGGTTTCTATAATATCAATCAGTAGAATGCAGTCCTTTTAATAACATTCAGTGGTTTCTATAATATCAATCAGTAGAATGCAGTCCCTTTAATAACATTCAGTGGTTTCTATAATATCAATCAGTAGAATGCAGTCCCTTTAATAACATTCAGTGGTTTCTATAATATCAATCAGTAGAATGCAGTCCTTTTAATAACATTCAGTGGTTTCTATAATATCAATCAGTAGAATGCAGTCCCTTTAATAACATTCAGTGGTTTCTATAATATCAATCAGTAGAATGCAGTCCCTTTAATAACATTCAGTGGTTTCTATAATATCAATCAGTAGAATGCAGTCCCTTTAATAACATTCAGTGGTTTCTATAATACCCATCAGTAGAATGCAGTCCCTTTAATAACATTCAGTGGTTTCTAAAATACCCATCAGTAGAATGCAGTCCTTTTAATAACATTCAGTGGTTTCTATAATACCCATCAGTAGAATGCAGTCTCTTTAATAACATTCAGTGGTTTCTATAATATCAATCAGTAGAATGCAGTCCTTTTAATAACATTCAGTGGTTTCTATAATATCAATCAGTAGAATGCAGTCCCTTTAATAACATTCAGTGGTTTCTATAATATCAATCAGTAGAATGCAGTCCTTTTAATAACATTCAGTGGTTTCTATAATATCAATCAGTAGAATGCAGTCCCTTTAATAACATTCAGTGGTTTCTAAAATACCCATCAGTAGAATGCAGTCCCTTTAATAACATTCAGTGGTTTCTATAATATCAATCAGTAGAATGCAGTCCCTTTAATAACATTCAGTGGTTTCTATAATACCCATCAGTAGAATGCAGTCCTTTTAATAACATTCAGTGGTTTCTAAAATACCCATCAGTAGAATGCAGTCCCTTTAATAACATTCAGTGGTTTCTACTTTACCCATCCATCAATTAAAAAAATATATTGTTTCTTCACATAAATTTACCAGAATAACGCAGTTACTTATATAGCACATACATGCTCTGATATTTCATTCTGTTTTATAAATTCTATTTATTTATTTATGCTGTTATATGACCTATGTCATAACACTGTTCAAGAAAGCCACACAAATGATCCATGTCATAATACTGTTTATGAAGGCCACACAAATGACCCATGTCATAATGCTGTTTAAGAGAGCTTTTCACACACAAATGACCCATGTTATAATGCTGTTCAAGAAAGCCACACAAATGATCCATGTCATAATACTGTTTATGAAGGCCACACAAATGACCCATATCATAATGCTGTTTAAGAGAGCTTTTCACACACAAATGACCCATGTTATAATGCTGTTCAAGAAAGCCACACAAATGACCCATGTCATATTGATGTTCATGGGAGCCACAAAAATAACCCATGTAATAATGCTGTTCATTAAAGCCACAAAAATGACCCATGTCATAATGTTGTTTATGAAAGCCACACAAATGACCCATCTTATAATGCTGCTCATGAAAGCCACAAAAATGATCCATGTCATAACACTTCATGAAAGCCACACAAATGACCCATCTCATTATGCTGTTTATGGGAGCCACACAAATGACCCATGTTATAATACTGTTCATGAAAGCCACATGAATGACCTATGTCATAATGCTATTCATGAAAGTCACACAAATGACCCATGTTACAATGTTGTTCATTAAAGCCACACAAATGACCCATGTTTTAAAGTTGTTCATGGAAGCCACACAAATGACCCATGTTTTAAAGTTGTTCATTGAAGCCATACAAATGACCCATGTTTTAAAGTTGTTTATGGAAGCCATACAAATGACCCATGTTTTAAAGTTGTTCATGGAAACCATACAAATGACCCATGTTTTAAAGTTGTTCATGGAAGCCATACAAATGACCCATGTTTTAAAGTTGTTCATGGAAGCCACACAAATGATTGATATTATTGAAATTGCTATCCATCTTGTTAAAACTCTTAAAAACCTATATCTATACCTATACCAATACATACACCTATGCATATACCTACCTATACTTATACCTATGTACACCCATACCTAAACCTATACATATACCTCGATAACTATACTTACCTATACATATACCTACCTATACCTACATATACCTATATCTACCTAATTTACAAATTTAAATAAATCCCTGTTGAAGAACTAATAAAAAAAACTATAGCTGACTTAAGGGACAAATTTAAGTGTTACACTGTAAAGGTCTAATAAAATCTATATCTGTATAAAAATGAACAGAAGGAAGTTTTATTTTATTAAACCTCAAAATAAAAATGTATAAGCAACTCATGGCATATACTGTTACTCAATTAGTTTCATAAATTTGCTATCAAATAAACACTCACACAATATATAGAGGATATTTACTTGAAACAAGTTAATTTATAATGGATATTTTTCATCAAGTTGATGAAAATACTGGAATTTTTCACCCATGAGATGAAATGTATCCATTATTCACTCATTTCAAGCAAATATTCTTTATATTTTATGCTCATATATGTTGACTGCCTAAAGTTTATGACACAGTGAATTAGCAGATTTCTTACAGTAATGTCAAGCTTGATAGAAATTAGCTGATATTTCCAGAATAACAAACAACAAGCTTCAAGGAAAACAGACAGGCATTATTAATAAGAAAACAACCACAAGTAATTTCTTGGACAGAAAATGAAAGAGAAGTAAGTATGTTCTGACCACAAAAAAAGTAGTTCCAGTAGTGAGAAAATATTATTATTTTTTCACTACAGTGAAATATCAATATTTTTTTAATCATAAAATCAGGTAATTCACTGCTTAGCATAAAATTAATATCATTTATTTATCAAAGATTGTCAGCATGATTCCCTTTTGTGTAGGATATTGAAATGGGTTGTTTGATTTGTAAATAGACCTGAATTAAATTCTTCATTTTCGACTGACAAATCAGGCCCCTGATTTTCATAAATGTTTTTTGTATTTTTTATATTTGACATAAAATGTCTTGAATTATTGAGCAATGAACATAAGTCTCCAATGTGTTAATGAGAATTATGTCACTGTGATGTCACACTTGTAAACAAACTGTAGGCCTGATGTCACTGTGGCACACTATCATTTAAAACAGGCTTGGCAAGTCTGATATTAGTACAGCTGGGGCACATTGTCATTTAAAACAGGTTGTGGCAAGTCTGATATTAGTACAGCTGGGGCACATTGTCATTTGAAACAGGTTCTGGCAAGTCTGATATTAGTACAGCCAGAGCACACTGACATTCAAAGAGTTTCTAGCAAGTCTGATATTAGTACAGCTGGGGCACATTGTCATTAGAAACAGGTTCTGGCAAGTCTGATATTAGTACTTTTGGGGCACATTGTCATTAGAAACAGGTTCTAGCAAGCCTGATATTAGTACAGCTGTGGCACATTGTCATTTAAAACAGAAAACAGGTTCTAGCAAGTCTGATATTAGTACAGCTAGGGCACATTGTCATTAGAAATAGGTCCTAGCAAGTCTGAGATTAGTACAGGCCAAACAAGTACACAGTCATTATAATCAGTGTCTAGCAAAGCTTGAGCTGATTTTCTTAATGATAATTCAATCAGATCTTTGCTACGAATGGCTCTTGGTGTCAACCTACCTTCCTATTTTTGCATTGATTTACCTCCCTTTGTTTACTTTGACCTACCTCCATATGTTTACATTGACCTACCTCCCTTTGTATACACTGACTTATCTCCCTATTTGTACATTGACTTACCTCCCTTTGTTTACACTGACCTATCTCCCTATGGTTATACATTGACCTACCTCCTTTTGTTTACATTGACTTACCTCCTTATGTTTACACTGACTTACCTCCCTTTGTTTACCTACCTCTTTATGTTTACACGATATACCTCCCTATGTTTACATTGACCTATGTCCTTATGTTTACATTGACCTACCTCTCTATGTTTACATTGATAAAGTCATTATGCTGCACTGGTTTTCTATTCAATTTTCAATTTTATTATATAATGAACCACTGACCAGTTCAAAAGCCAGCAAGGTGTGAATGGTAACATAACAAACCACTGACCAGTTCAAATGCCAGCAAGGTGTGAATGGCGACATAATGAACCATTGACCAGTTGTTCAATTGCCAGCAAGGTGTGAATCATAAAATATGAGCAGATGGGTTACCTCTGTAGTCTTCACTGTGTAAAAACAAATTCAAGTCTTGAGAAGTGTTTGCTATTTTTCATTCAATATTCATTGTATTTTCACCTTATGAGATATACAGCTTGGAAATTTCTAATGAGATATACAGCTTGGAAATTTCAAAGAGATATAAAGCTTCGAAATTTCAAATGAGATAACCAGCTTGAAAATTTCAAATGAGATATACAACATGGAAATTTTGCAAGCAAAATACAGCTTGGAAATTTCATACGAGATATACTGCTTGGAAATTTCAAATGAGACACACAGCTTGGAAATTTCAAAGAGATATACTGCTTGGAAATTTCAAATGAGATGTGCAACATGGAAATTTTGCAAGTGAAATACAGCTTGGAAATTTCAAATGAGATATATAGCTTGGAAAGTTCAAATGAGATATACAGCTTGGAAATTTCAAAGAAATATACTGCTTTATAAATTTCAAATGAAATTGGATTTTCAAGTATTCTATGTAGTAATACTCTGCTGTAACAACAACTTCTAACATATTGCAGGAAACAAAGATTATGGAAAAGAAAAATCAATCTTCTATTATAGACTTCTATTGTTAATGAATATTTGACTGAACAAAGTCTACTGAATGTAATCTGATTCTTAAATGAAATCCGAGTCCTATTTAGGATTTTATTGTACTTTATTATTCTACATAATGAACTAACATGCTGCAAAACTCAAGAGATCAAGAGTTCTCTGGATTTAATTTAAAATCTAATACATTAATTATACTATTTATAATAACATTAATTATACTATTTATAATAACATTAATTATACCATTTATAATAACATTAATTATACTATTTATAATACCATTAATTATAATATTTATAATAACATTAATTATAATATTTAATATAACATTTATTATAATATTTTTAAAAAAACATAATTTGTAGAAAGAAAAAAAAATTATCTGAAAAAAGAATTGTATTGTCATGTCAATGAAGTAGACTGAGATGTGAGCAATGTACATAAACTCTGTATTGTCCTGTGTATGATGTATTACATTTAGGCTCCAACAAAATGTAACAAGAAAAATGTGATGACAAAAAGCTTAGTAAAATTTAACCAAGAATTTATTTCCCATGAAATACAAAGTAGAAAAGAGAAAAATAACTTACAGTTCTATGAATCAAATCCAAAAATAATCCAAGAACAATCCAAGAATTAAAAATAAAAGTCCTAGTAATAAAAATTCCTACTGAAATGATTTCAAATCCCAATGAAATGCAAATGGAAGGTGATGACATATGCTGTGGTCAATGTCATACTGATGTGTCAACAGTTCTTTGTTGAATCACAGAAAATAATATTCCATTGTTTAAATTTTGTTACTCTTGATAACTGTCCTTGTTCAAGAATTAATTTAGAGCACAAGTATTTCCCAGGAAAAATAATCTCATGGAATCCAAATAATTTGAAGAAGAATTAAAAATTCAACTCAAACTCAGACTGGTCACAACATAAAACGCTATGTTAATGCAAGTAATGACTATTCTTTCTCAATACATCAATAATAAATCTAGCTACAATGCAAAACATTTGTCCAGATGTGAGTCAATCCACGGAATATTCAGAGTTTGAAACTGTTGCTATATGTTATTTGTCATGTACTCCAAGTATGGCCTCGATTACACTTAATAACTTGTACTATTAGAAAGAGTTTTACAAAATTCAAAAAAGTTGTTTACTTCATCTCAATAATTCTGAATCAAGGTCAGGAACTAGGTCAGCATTTAGATACAAAGTTTCTATTATTAGTGTTCACGAAAAACAGTGAGGTCAAACTGAACTGAATTTCTGGAAAATGTTAAATACAGTAAATAAAATTATATTACAATAACATGTAATGGAAAAAAATTAAAACTAACAAACAAACACTTAAATTAAATCAAATATAAATTAAATCAAATATACATAACAGATGTAGACTAAACAATGTAGACTGTTTATTGTCAAGTGTAAGATGTAGTCTGAACTGTGAATAATGTAGACTGCGCAGGTCTCACCCATAGGACATGTCAAATGAGGCAACTGCCTTGGGCCCCTTGCTTTCAGGAAATCAACTCCTCAATGCATTTTTTTTGCTTGGGGCCCCAATCATTGCTTGCTGTCTTGGGTTAAGAACATCCTAGGGCTAGGCCTGAGGATGTGTAGTCAAGTGTAAGATGTAGTCTGAACTGTGAACAATGTAGACTGTGTATTGTCAAGGGTAAGATGTAGTCTGGACTGTGAACAATGTAGAATATGTATTGTCAAGGGTAAGATGTAGTCTGAACTGTGAACAATGTAGACTGTGTATTGTCAAGGGTAAGATGTTGTCTGGACTGTGAACAATGTAGACTGTGTTTTGTCAAGGGTAAGATGTAGTCTCAACTTTGAACAAATTAGACTGTGTTTTGTCAAGGGTAAGATGTTGTCTAGACTGTGAAGATGTTGTCTGGACTGTGAACAATGTAGACTGTGTATTGTCAAGGGTAAGATGTAGTCTTAACAGTGAACAAATTAGACTGTGTTTTGTCAAGGGTAAGATGTAGTCTCAACTTTGAACAAATTAGACTGTGCTTTGTCAAGGGTAAGATGTTGTCTAGACTGTGAAGATGTAGTCTGGACTGTGAACAATGTTTACTCCAATGTATCATAATATAATATGTAAGTATATTTGAGTCAACATCATTCAATGGAAATCATTTGAAAGATCCAGATTTTCTGGTTGATCAAATATGGGATCAGCCACACACACACCATGCCATGCCAACCTTTTAGACATCACAATGAAATGAGCTTTCTTGGCTGAATTGGACATTTGATGGATGACTCTGGCCTTGGGAGATAATTGAAAACTGTATATGCAGCAATGCAGCTGTCCACATGAAGACTGGAAAAGCCACTACAAGAGCTAGAAGAGGTCACTTTCTAGTGTATTTCATTTGGAATAAACATTCCAGTTAACAACAAATTCATAGTTTATGGAAGTGTATGACATGGAGACCTGAGAATCATTTAGTGAGGAAATAGTGACAGATGATAGTCAATTTGTATCTGGATAAAGGCAAATCAATGATTTGATGCCTCAAGCCATTCTATAAATGTAATACAAGGCAGTGATATGAATAAAGATGTGGAAACTGTCACAGCTACATCAAGCAAGCTGGAGAAAACAAAAGAACACATCAAATGAGGCAGAAGGAGCCTATTAAGGATGCAGTATGTGAACATCATTGACATTCTGAAGAGTTTCCTAAAAGGAAGAAGAACTGCCAACTGGAATCTCCTCTTGTCTTCCATGAGGTAGATGGTCTCCTATTTTGCTGCAGCATGGCATAATCTCAGTGCAAAGACTGTTCATGTATATCTTCATGAAATGACTGATCTTGAAACCAATCATACATTTGTGTATGATGCCTTATTAAGGGACACGATAATATACAGCAAGATTCTGGGCAGGCCTTTCTACTGACTTCATAATTGAGCAATTACTGATGTGCAGCATTAACATCACTAGAGGCATGTCAGAATGTCAGAGGCTTGTTAGGGTTGATTCAATATTTGCTTGCATCGAAATCAACCATGCCATGCAAGAATTTGAAGGATGCGTCTTATACACCAGTGACCACCACAAGGAAACAGTTAATGCAAGGAAGGGGAGAGACTGCAAAGACACAAAAACCTAGTACAGGTCATGAAGGCAAGAAACCCATTCAGTTGTGAAGATCTGTCTCTCCAAAGCAATGTGTTAGATGTTGTGGAACAAAAATCAGTCAACATAGACAATGCAGCTGTTGTTTTGGTTAGAAGATAATAGAATCTATGAGAGACCAGGACACCTACAAAACATCCCTTCAAGAAAAGTCAACATGGACACAGCATCAGCCATTAGAAAGAAGGTAGCAGAAAGGTCAACAAGGTTGCTATGGTGGTCATTAGATAGAAGGTAGCAAAAAAGTCAACATGGACACTACAGCAGCCATTAGATAAGAGGTAGCAGAAAAGGTCAACATGGATGCTACGGTGGTCATTTAAAAAAAAGGTAGTAGAATCTATGAAAGGTCAGAACATCTATAAATAGTCCTTCAAGAAGAGCCAACAGGCAATCACTCTAGGGAAGAAGATTGCAGTTAAAGTTGATCATAAAGACTTTATAGTAATTCATTGGTTATGAGCTTCATTTAGTACAGTTCATATACAGTTAAAGTTGACTATGGAAATTCATTAATTATGGTTTTTATTCAGTACAGTTCATATATAGTTAAAGTTGATCATGAAGACTATGGAAATTCATTAGTTATGGTGTTTATTCAGTACAGTTCATATACAGTTAAAGTTGACTATGGAAATTCATTAGTTATGGTGTTTATTCAGTACAGTTCATATACAGTTAAAGTTGATCATGAAGACTTGGAAATTCATTAGTTATGGGGTTTATTCAGTACAGTTCATTTACAGGACATCATATGTTGGTGCATACCTTTATGACTTATAAGTGAGTATATATGGTATACAGGGCATCATATGTTGAATTCATACCTTTATGACTTATAAGTGAGTATATATGGTATACAGGGCATCATATGTTGAATTCATACTTTTATGACTTATAAGTGAGTATATATGGTATACAGGGCATCATATGTTGAATTCATATTTTTATGACTTATAAGTGAGTATATATGGTATACAGGGCATCATATGTTGAATTCATACTTTTATGACTTATAAGTGAGTATATATGGTATAAGGGCATCATATGTTGAATTCATACCATTCAGACTTATAAGTCAGTACATATGGTACACATGGCATCATATGTTGAGTTCATACCATTCAGACTTATAAGTGAGTATGTATGATATACAGGGCATCATGTGTTGAGTTCATACCAATCAGACTTATAAGTGAGCACATATGGTATACAGGGCATCATATGTTCAATTCATACCTTTCTGCACTTTAGAAGCTAGACCCTGTAGATGTCATTAAATGGCTTATCAAACTAATCAAAGGAGCTGCTCATTACAATATCAAAGCCATAATTTGCTGATATTAGCAAGGAACTGTATTGCTCATTACTGAGATGCAAATTTTATGGGAACCACTCTCTGTTATTAAAATTCTTGGTCTCTATCAATTTACTGTGATTGTATGCATTCAAATAGTATACTGCAGTTTATTGAGAACTCCACCACATTTACTTACTCTGTATCCAACTGTGAAATCATATAACCAGATATGCCATTGTCTAATGGGAACCATAAATAGAACAATTAGCAACATCAATCCTGTTCTATCAGCACAACATGAAATAGCAGATCTGTGTCAATGTTTCTACTTCAAAGTGTGCATTATACTTCACCATACTTGCCACATCACTTTATAAAACTTTCAAAGTGCTGTTCTGCTTTAAAATACCAAAACAAGACACAACCAGTTACCGTATTTTCGCGCATATAATGCAAATAATAATACATAACAAAACTTTCTAACTATACATAGAAATCTTCCTATATTAGAATACAAAGCCATTTTGTCTGCTTAGACTCATTGTGAACTTAATTTACAATGACATAAGTGTGACTGTTACAGTGAAGATTTCTATGTATAGTTTTTTTCTTGAAGAGATACAGTGCAACCAAAGAATGGGTTTACAAAATATATTTAAATTTGTGTTCACAGACAGAGAAAAGTACTAATGAACATTTGCATTAAAACATTAAACTTGTTGTCACTGGCAAGAGGAAAGTTTTGTTATGTATTATTATTTGCATGTAAAAAAAAATTGCTGTCCAGTAACATGTTATAGACAATAATTTCAATATCATAAAATTATCATCTGAAGGGAAGAAATACAATTTTCTTGTTTGCCAACATAAGCAAACTTTGAATACCTAGTAATCTAAAGAACTCATCCATCACAAATACCATGATATCACATACAGTCTCATGCAATGCCATGATATCGCATGCAGTCTCACACAAATACCTTAATATTGCACACTCTCACACAAATAGCATAATATCACATATAGTCTCACAAAAATAGCATGATATTGCATACAGTCTTATACAAATAGCATGATATTGCACACAGTCACATACAAATACCATGATATTGCAAGGTCTCACATAAATGGCATGATATCAAATACAATCTCACACAAATTGCTTGATATTGCATACAGTCACACATAAATGCCATAATATCACATACAGTCTCACATAAATCACATACCATCTCACACAAGTCAAATGATATTGCATGCAGTCTTACACAAATACCATAATATCACATACAGTCTTACACAAATGCCATAATATCACATATACACAGATACCATGATATCACATACAGTCTTACACAAATGCCATAATATCACATACAGTCTTACACAAATGCCATATTATATAGTCTCACACTTTTCCACAAACCTTTATAAGCTTTCTTTTCTCCAATTATAAAACTGGAGGAAATAATAATAATAATAATAATAATAATAATAATAATAATAATAATAATAATAAAACTGAAATGTGCATTTGTGCTTTACCTTTTTTCATGTATGTGAATTTCAATTATATCACTATAATCAAATATAAAGGTATTTGCAGGTTTGTTTTGTGTTTCTCATTTCATGAAAAGCAGCTTAATTAAATGTGCTATTTGTCAACCAGTGAGAGATTATGATACTGTTTGAAATCTTTTCATAATTATTACTGAGATTCATAATGTTTAAGTTAACTAAACAAAACATAAGTGACTTTTATCGCCATGCATGCTTTTTAAAGGTGGGGATTATGTCCTTCTCTCTGTCTGTCAGTCTATCTATCTGTCAATATCTCTTACCATTAGTAATGTAGTATATTTCCTATATCAATTAAAGACACAGACTTGAAACTTTGGAATATGAAAAGAGAAACATCTATTTTCAGTTTACAAAAGATTTGTCCCTAGATCAGGCCTTAACTGGACAGGATGGAATCAAGGTGATAGTGTCATGTGATTTATCTAATTTGAACTTTCTTCCCCCGTTATCTCTTTGGATTGTACTGCATTTAATGATGAGACAAACAATCACGCAATGTTAAAACTGTACAAGTGACACTGCTTCTTGAAGAACATGTGGAATCGGAGTGCATGGATACTTTTATAAATTTGTATAACATCTTCAAACATTATTATGCCTGGAAGGGATTGCTGAGACTAACCCATTGGCTTGATGATTTCTGTACATGCACACATCAGAACCTAAGAATGTTCTGGAAGGTCAAGGTCCCATAAAGGTTACATTTAGTGTGCTGTTACACTCTGAATCTTACAGAAGTAGTGGGATGACTATTGGTAAATCTTATGTATATGAAAGACAAGTGTGTACAATTTAATTGTTCTATTTCAGAGGTCAGAGGTAGACATTACTATATTTTTGTGGAGCTGTAACTTGCAAACTTTAAAATAAATGATGAGACATACAACTTGATATAGCATTACCTCATGCCACTTATCATTTTCATGTACCTATCTCGGAGCTCAGGTCTTGTTCTCGGGTCTGTCTTTTTTGTCTGTCCGAACTGTTACGTAGAAATGTTTGTTAAAAATGATGGCATGAAATGTTTTCCCCAAGTAAAATCATAGCATAAGTGTATATCCTGAACCTATCAAGCAAATCAATGGCATGGTCATATCAGCAACATCAATGTCTTGTATCAATAGCATGGTCCTATCAAAAAATTAAAAGTCATGCATCAATAGCATGGTCCTATCTTCAATATCAAAGTCTTTTGTATCAATAGCATGGTCCTATCAGCAACATCAGTCATGCATCAATAGCATGGTCCTATCTTCAATATCAAAGTCTTGTATCAATAGCATGGTCATATCAGCAACATCAGTCATGTATCAATAGCATGATCCTATCTTCAGTATCAAAGTCTTGTATTAATAGCATGGTCATATCAGCAACATCATAGTCTTTTGTATCAATAGCATGGTCCTATCAGCAACATCAGTCATGTATCAATAGCATGGTCATATCAGCAACATCAAAGTCTTGTATCAATAGCATGGTCATATCAGCAACATCAGTCATGTATCAATAGCATGATCCTATCTTCAGTATCAAAGTCTTGTATTAATAGCATGGTCCTATCAGCAACATCATAGTCTTTTGTATTAATAGCATGGTCATATCAGCAACATCAGTCATGTATCAATAGCATGATCCTATCTTCAGTATCAAAGTCTTGTATTAATAGCATGGTCCTATCAGCAACATCAAAGTCTTGTATCAATAGCATGGTCCTATCAGCAACATCAATGTCTTGTATCAATAGCCTGGTCCTATCAGCAACATCAAAGTCTTGTATCAATAGCATGGTCATATCAGCAACATCAATGTCTTGTATCAATAGCATGGTCATATCAGCAACTTCAGTCATGTATCAATAGCATGATCCTATCTTCAGTATCAAAGTCTTGTAGCAATAGCGTGGTCATATCAGCAACATCAAGATCATTTTGTGAAGTTTACTCACTTTTTATATTAGAACTGTTACATGTACTCCAAAGTCAGAGTACTTAAAATTATTTTTAAATCATAACTAAATGAATCATTTATTTTCATCGTATTTTCATAATGGTTTAAAATAAAAATCAACATTTTCTGTTTCTGTGTCTAGCCTGTAGCCCATACATTTTCAAGGACAGTGAGATTAACAAAATTGTGTTAATACCTCATGACCTAAGGCCATGTCACATGACACCTCATGACTTAAGGCCATGTGATATGACACCTCATGACTTAAGGCCATGTCATATGACACATCATAACCTAAGGTCATGTCACATGACACATCATAACAAAAGGCCATGTCATATGAAACATGATATAAAGTCATGTCACATGAAATATCATGACCTATGGCCATGTCACATGAAACATCATGATCTAAAGCCATGTCACATGAAACATCATGACCTAAAGCCATGTCACATGACACATCATGACCTAAGGCCATTCACATGACACATCATGACCCAAGGCCATGTCACATGAAACACTTTTAAAGATCCAAATTAAAAGATCAGTGTTATTTTTCATGGCAGTTAATAAGCTGTTCAAATAATGAAAAACTATTTGGGATGGTGTGGCTTGTACCATTATCAAGATACTATCCCCAGAGTTAAGGTCACAGTAATCCCAAGGTTACTTTCTTGTTATATCTTGGCTGTAACTAATAACTATTAAAAGTTGTATTATTCAAAACTGTACAATATAACAAACTGACTTTTTGTGACTTTCATAATCTTAGTCATAAAGCTATGATCACATACCCAATATGCCCATATTTCTTGCCAAGTCTTGAACTGAAACCATTATTTAGAGAGTTGAGAGTGTTTCATATACCACATTCAGGGTTATATCTTAAATGTTAAAATATTCATGTTTTCTATCCATGTTGTCGCTGAAGCTCTTTAATACTCAAGCAACAAAGTAAAATACAGAGTGTGTTGCATGCTATGTTATTTTTTTTGTCATTTTGCAAAGTCAATGTCGAGCAAAGAACACTTGTGTCATGTCAAATTATGATATGACTATATATGCATTTTTGGAGTGCTTAGTAAGGGATATACAAGTATTATGCTGAACATGATAATGTACAATACTAACACTCTTACATGAGTGCTCATTTCAAATGAAATTTATGAAATGAACTAGTATATTTAATTTTTTTATGAACTTGGTAAGCAAAATATTGAAATCATTCAAGAAGTTTGATGATTTTTATTGCAATGAGCAAATAAATGTAATATTCTATTTATGACGTGAAGGAAAAACAATCAAATTCAGTGATTTCTGTTCTGTCATGCCTACCATGGTAAAGTTATCAAACACAGAGCTGTAAAGTGCTTGGTAAAACATAAAAACTAACCAAATTTTGATTGTCCTATCTAACAGAATGTTATAGGAAAGGTGTAAAACTGGGGTAAGAAAGTGAATAGTGACCTTGAGCTTGGACAAAATCTTGACCGTGATACACTGGGTGCCATCAAACTGACAAGTACTATGATGGCATATAATATTTCACAAACTTTGTACCACAGTTCATTCCTTTACCTGAAACAGCTATTATACACCATGGTTCACTCCTTTATCTGAAACTCTTTGTACTAGAGTTGATCTCTATATATTAAACAGCTTTTATGTACCATGGTTCATTCCCATATCTCAAAATGTTTTCATGTTATAAAGCAGAAACAAAAGAAAACTTAAAATACAGAGCTGTGACCTTGAAGTTGAAGATGAGACCTCAAGTATGTAATCCAACACATCTTCTGATGACTAAAAGTATACCAAACTGTGACCTTGAAGTTGAAGTTAAGACCTCAAGTGTGCAATTCAACTCATCTATTAATGAATTAAAGTATATCAAGTTGTGACCTTGACCTTTACCATGAGAGCCTCATACACATTTTTTAGAGACAGTGTATATGTATAGTAATCTTTCTATATTTACCTTACCATGAGTTGATGCTCTTATTGTCAAGACTTGATGCTCTTATTGTCAGTTGATGCTTTTATTGTTAAGAGTTGATGCTCTTATTGTCATGAGCTGATGCTCTTATTGTCATGAGTGGATGTTTTTATTGTCATGAGTTGATGCTCTTATTGTCATGAGTTGATGCTTTTATTGTCAAGAGTTGATGGTCTTATTGTCACAAGTGGATTCTCTTATTATCATGAGTGGATGCTCTTATTTCATGAATGAATGCTCTTTATTGTCACAAGTGGATTCTGTTCTTCTTGTTACAAGTGGATGCTCTTATTGTCAAGAGTTGATGCTCTTATTGTCATGAGCTGATGCTCTTATTGTCATGAGTGGATGTTTTTATTGTCATGAGTTGATGCTCATATTTTCAAGAGTTGATGCTCTCAAAATAAGTACTAGAAAAGTGTAAAAAGCAAAGAGCTTTGTAAAATGCATCAAATAATATAATTCCTAGAACATAAAGTGAAAATAAAAATAGAACTTATGGTATTGTGAATTAAATCCCAAAATAGTTCTAGAATTACAGACACAACTCCTAATGATTTAAAGTTCCTAATAAATTTTAATAGAACTCCAATTTAAGTCCAATGCTGAAGTGTTGATGTGCCTGTGATGGCCTGTATAGTGATGTTGTGACAACCATCTTTGAAACTCAGTATTATAATTACAGGTTTGAATTCAACATAAATCCCAGAGAATTTCTCTGTCCAAGAATATTATTTTTTATGAGCATTCTCTGTTTCCAGAGAAAAGTATCACTTGAACATAATAATTTGAAGAAATCAATTCCAGCCTACATGAAATACTGGACACAACAAATACAAATTGATTCTTCTACATCTTAAGTATGTATAAATATGTTTTCCAGTAACAAAAGATAATAGTCTTTTGTTTAACCTCAAGTCACAAATAACATTTTCTATTATAAAAATTACCTAATGAAAAATAAACTTTTAGAGAGTACTTAATGTTTACAAAAAGAATATTATCAAAAAATAAAATTCTGTTACTAAAAATATAATATATAACCTGGACAATGTCAGGTACACCAGGTAAATTGTAGGGAATAAGCTAGACCCAGATTGAGATGAACCTATTTATTGATATCAATAATGGTCCTGTCATTGATGTCTTTATCCTACATTATGATACAATATCATTGATGTTTTAGTCTACATTATAATACAATGTCATTGATGACTTTAGCCTACATTATGATACAATATCATTGATGTCTTTAGTCTACATTATGATACAATGCCATTGATGTCTTTAACCTACATTATGATACAATATAATTGATGTCTTTAGTCTACATTATAATACAATGTCATTGATGTCTTTATCCTACATTATGATACAATATCATTGATGTCTTTAGTCTACATTATGATACAGTGTCATTAATGTCTTTAGCCTACATTATGATACAGTGTCATTGATGTCTTTAGTCTACATTATGATACAATGTCATTGATGTCTTTAGTCTACATTATAATACAATGCCATTGATGACTTTATCCTACATTATGATACCATGTCATTGATGACTTTATCCTACATTATGATACCATGTCATTGATGTCTTTATCCTACATTATGATACCATGTCATTGATGACTTTATCCTACATTATGATACCATGTCATTGATGTCTTTATCCTACATTATGATACCATGTCATTGATGTTTTTAGTCTA
Source organism: Unio delphinus (assembly GCA_029339505.1). Taxonomy (NCBI): domain Eukaryota; kingdom Metazoa; phylum Mollusca; class Bivalvia; order Unionida; family Unionidae; genus Unio; species Unio delphinus. The sequence goes on from JAQISU010000042.1 coordinate 8,317,797, forward strand.
CATTATAATACAATGTCATTGATGACTTTAACCTACATTATGATACCATGTCATTGATGTCTTTATCCTACATTATGATACCATGTCATTGATGACTTTATCCTACATTATAATACCATGTCATTTATGTCTTTATCCTACATTATGATACAATGTCATTAATGTCTTTATCCTACATTATGATACAGTGTCATTGATGACTTTATCCTACATTATGATACAGTGTCATTGATGACTTTATCCTACATTATGATACAATATCATTTATCTCTCTATCCTATATAATGATATGTCATTAACAAGTCTGTGTGTGTATATTAAACTTACATGACATAATATTCATATCATAAATATACAATAATTAATAGTTGTGTTATTGCAAAGAGAGGTGTGTAATAATTTTGTACTTACAGTGAATGCAAAATAAAATTTCATCTACTCTATGGTCAGATAGATCAGATTGTGCTGTGCAGCCTGACTGCATCCATTAAATCTAATTTGTCTCTGTACAAACTATGTTAGTTGATAATGATCTCTGTCTCCTTACAAACTGGCTGAATATATGGTATACATTCCAAAACCAGTTCTTGTTTCACCATGGTCTGACAATTTGTCAGAACTTTTGTGTGAAACATCACAACAGAGCAGGAAATACATTCTGATTTCACCAATCTGGTGGCTTTGTCTGCAACAGATCAATTAACCCTGTTACTCTTCAACTTAATATGGCACTCACAATGCAGGCTTTTTGTGGATTTGAGCTCTAACAGTCTAAGAAACTTCAGTCAAGGGACTTGAGCCTTAAACAGTACGAGAGAGGTTCACTTAAGGGATTAAAGCATTGTGGAAACTTTTAACATTAATAAAACTATATGAGATGAATGAGTATCATGGGTACCACATTTACTTGTTTACAATACATCCTTAATTATAATTACCCATCCTACCATTGCATATGTCACCAGTAGAGTAGCTGGTCATGTGCTATTTGTTTTACTAATGACTAAAATCCAGCAGTACATACTCTGATCTACCAGTCATTAGTTAGATGGCAGTCTAAGCTGTTCACTGTCGGATATCTTTGTATATGGTGTAAAACAATGTGGTTTCTACAGTTTTTCAAGGGCCTGGCAACATTCAGTAGCACTTTGCAACAGGTATACACACTGCATTAACAATATTGAAATCTCTGTAAATAAAAGGGGGGTCTTCATGGGGGAGCAATTACTTTTTCAGGTAGATTTAATTCAAACATGGCTCTCACTCTGTGGCTTGATTAGATAGTCATTAACATATTCACTTTGTTGAGATAAACCCTTCACTGACAATGAAACTTAATGTCTAAACAATTTCACAATAATGCTTTTTGGAATGAGCACAAGGCTGTAATTGTTATTTCACTCACAGTATTGCATACTTCTGGAGCATATTAATTCAAACAGCTAATTAATTAATTTCCCTTTTAACAAAAACTTTAGAGTCTCAAATTCCCAGCATGTTTGTGACTGAAACATACACTTTTGAATACAATTGATACTAATATATAGGTTGAGTCCAACTGCAAACGCAAAGACAATGATCTGCCATTGAATAATGCACTTACAGATGAGAATCTATGTTGCTTGTTTTCCTGATTCTGCTAACAAGCTGCATAGACTCAAATCTTCTGGTACATTATTTGATGGGAGATCTGGAGCTAACAAGCTGCATATACTCAAATCTTCTGGTACATTATTTGATGGGAGATCTGGTGCTAAGAAGCTGCATAGACTCAAATCTTCTGGTACATTATTTGATGGGAGATCTGGTGCTAAGAAGCTGCATAGACTCAAATCTTCTGGTACATTATTTGATGGGAGATCTGGTGCTAACAAGCTGCATAGACTCAAATCTTCTGGTACATTATTTGATGGGAGATCTGGTGCTAACGAGCTGCATAGACTCAAATCTTCTGGTACATTATTTGATGTGAGATCTGGGTCTGTTCAGTTTACAGTTGACCTTGACTGAGCATCTTTGTTGGGATTACTGTTGGATTTGTCGTGTGACAGAAATTTGCTTATCTGCCCAATACAAAAATGGACTGACATCAATAAACCTATATTACATGCCAGGAAAATATATTTTGTTGCTCGATGTCAAATCAAGAGTTTTATTTAATGTGGTGGAAGTTCATTCATACTGTTTAGTACATCACATTAAAAGTTCTCAAATTCCCACTGGCAGTGTTGTGTAGTGGGGTATATTTTCTTGGCCTTCAGATCTGGGCACTATATCCACCAGACAACACAGAAGAAGAATGGTTCCCTGTAGTGTTGAGTAGTGGGGTATTGTGTCTTTGTCTTCATATCTGGGCACTATATCCACCAGACAATACTAAAGGAAAACAGTTCCCTCAGGCAAGGCAATACAAATATTATGGAATAATAATACACATCTAACTGCTAAAGAAGTTGTCTTCCTTATCTTCCATTGCATTGATACCTCAGGATCTGGGTATTGGTTGCTCATTTTAAATGTAACATTCTATGTATAATACAATTAAAAATACTGATCTCATTTGACCAAACTGCAGAATAAGGTACTGTAATGGTTTTCCTTACACTCAGATAACTATAGTATTAATATCACAAGTTGACCTTTGACTATAAGGCCAGACTCTGATTATCTTCTAAACTAAATACATATCTGCTTACTAAATTTACCACTGCTCTTTAAAGGTATCATTGTACTAATTAAGTCAATCAGCTGTCACCACATCCATGTTTAATGACATGTTTCAGCACATGATAGGCTGTACGTAGTGGTCAATATATTTAGTGGAGCAGGAGCTTGGGAAGACCCAGGAGGAACCACTGACCAATGGGAAGGTATTGGCAAGCTTTCTCACATACCCATGCCAGCCAAGCCAAGACTCAAACCCACATAGACAGAGTGGCAGTGAGTGGTCTGTAAAGGTAAACACCACTTGGCCACCTGCAACCCTTTAAGAGTATAACACTTATCATGAAGACATCATGTCCATTAGAGAATGTTCTTGCAGTGAAAAGAAGCCAACAAGAAGTCCTAAATGATATCTCAAATGTGTTTTGTTTTAATTCAGCCATCTGATTTTGCATCATAAAACTTACAGGTGTGATTTGTTCTATTCTGGAAAGGTCACATGTACTAAACAAGAGGTACAAGTGAGCCTGATGATGCTCAGATGGCATGTGTAAATTACCAGTTGACCATTTCACTAAGCAGACTGATGTAGTATTTGTAAAAACTTCTTTCTGCAAGCTATATGTCTATTTTACCTATTTTAATCTTTCCAAAGATAAGACATAATTAATATGCATAGTCTCTTACTCATAATCAAAGTCACCTATGGTCTTTAAAAAATTTTATTTGTGGCTTACAGAGTTAGTTCTCTGCTTTACAGTCATGTGTAGACACACACATTATGGTCAACATTACTGGTTGCCTGATATGGTCTTAGATAAGGGACCAACACAATCTACCCATATTCTTCTAAATGGGTCATCCAATGTGGAAATAGGTTGCAGATGAGTCTTATGTATCTTCTGATTGGATTTTCCTACCATTTGACAAGTATGACATGATCTAAAGCATTTACCAACATCACTTTTGTTTTTTGGCCAATAAAAGTGAGTATCTTATGATATATTTTGTGTGACCGCTCCGGTGGCCTAGTGGTTAGAGCGTCCGCCGTGGAAGCGGGAGGTCGTGGGTTCGATCCCCGGCCAAGTCATACCAAAGACTTACAAAAATGGTACTAACAGCTGCCTCGCTTGACGCTCAGCATTAAGAGGTTAGTGTTAGGACTGGTTGGCCTGGTGTCAGGATAATGTGACTGGGTGGGACATCATGCTACATGTCTGCAGCATGATGCCTCAGTGCTAGACATCACTATAAACTGCCTCACAGCAGACATCGTAGCGATATGACTGAAAAATTGTTAAAGCTACGTTAAAAATCCTAATCAAACAAACAAACAAACAAATATGTTTTGTTATTCCCTAAATGACCAACCAAAGGAGTTTCATGGTCCAAACTAAGACTATCCTGTCTATATGACTTTGGAAGTACAGTTTGAAAAAAAAACTTATAGAATTGCAACTTAAATCCCAAACTAATCCTAGAATTACAGACACAAATCCTAATAATAATACCTCTGAATTAACTTTAATGGAAACCCAAAATAAGTCCAAAGCTGAGAGTGTTGATATGTCTGTGGTTGCCTGTATATGTCTGTGGTTGCCTGTAGTGTGTTGCTGCATCAACAGTCTTTTGTTGAAACAAAGTAATATAATTCTGTTTTGAGTTCATTATAAATCCCAGTGAATGTAGGGGAATTCCAATAACCTAAATTCAGACCCAAATAAACGTTTACTTTTTTAAAATAATGATCCTTTTCTTAGCGATGTATTAGTTGTTTATAGAATAAAATATAAAAAAAATAATTTGGGTCAAGTAGACAAAAAACTTGAATTTTGACAAGATTAAGTCCAACATTTTATGTTACATTACAATTGGATAGAATGAAATAAAAAAGAGTATAAACAACACTAACGAACAATGCACATTAAATAATAATAATAATAATAATAATAATAATAATAATAATAATAGGAATGAAGATATAATGATCCTAGATAATAATGATTGCAATCATAATTCTAACCTGAAAACAATAATGATATATCCACTGTTAGAAATTGCTAGTAATTTCATTTTTTGCAAAACTTTTATAACAATACAGTGAGGGAATATCTCTGAAATTAAATGAAAAAACTAATCTTTAATTCTACTTTTTAAACATTGTCCTAGAATGTACATGTAAGAAAGTCTCTTTAGATTCTTTTTTAGCTAATAAAGGAGCATTTCAATGCAACTGTTAGTAAAATAACATTATGGTAAAATAACATTATGGTAAAAAAGCATTATGGTAAAATAACATTATGGTAAAATAACATTATGGTAAAATAGCATTATGGTAAAATAACATTATGGTACATGTAAATTATTTGTCAAAAAATTTAATAAAATAACAATATTTCAGCAGAATCTCTTATGCTCTGCTGCCACAAAATACAGCAACTTAAAACAGTGAATAGATATTTAAAACATCACGTCATTATGACTTACTGTAAAACAGTGAATAGATATTTAAAACATCACGTCATTATGACTTACTGTAAAACAGTGAATAGATATTTAAAACATCACATCATTATGACTTACTGTTATGGATGTTTAGATTAGTCTGAGAAATATGTGCTTTTGAAGAGTTCAAGGACTACACATATAAAGTATCAGTGAAATGAGGTTAATCCAAATTACCAATATTTACAAAAGCAAATAAATAGGACTATTTTATCTGAGCTTCATGACCATGTTCCCACATTTTGATAAGTTTTTCCACCATCAAAACAAGTCTTGTAACCTTAAACAACATCCTAACAACCCTGATTCGGGTCCTGACCTGAGGGTTGGGAACCACTGCAATAGAGTCACGTGGAAGTGCAATAGCTTGACACTGACACCTAGTAATAACAATGACAACAATATAGCTAAATGTAATAGTTTGACACTGACACCTAGTGATAACAATGACAATAGAGCTAAATGTAATAGCTTGACACTGACACCTAGTGATAACAATGACAACAATATACATGTAGCTAAATGTAATAGCTTGATATTGACACCTAGTGATAACAATGACAACAATAGAGCTAAATGTATTAGCTTGACACTGACACCTAGTGTTAACAATGACAACAATAGAGTTAAATGTAATAGCTTGACATTGACACCTAGTGATAACAATGACAACAATATAGCTAAATGTAATAGTTTGACACTAACACCAAGTGATAACAATGACAATAATAAAGCTAAATGTAATAGTTTGACACTGACACCTAGTGATAACAATGTCAACACTAGAGTTTAAAGTACAATATCTTGACATTTGACACCTAGAAATAACAATAACAACAATAGTACTAAGTGCAATAGCCTGGCACTGACAACTAATGAGAACATGAGAACAACAGAGACATTGACACTTAATGATAGCAATGACAACAATAGAGCTAAATGCAATAGCATAACCTTGACACCTAAAGAGAACAATGACAACTGAAATAAGTGTAATAGCATGGTATTGACAACTACTGAGAACAATAATAACAATAAAAAGTTATTAATGTACAGGTGATATCTGATACCCATCTCACATAGTATCATATTGACATTTAACAAAATATTCTCTGCGATTTGAGTAACTTCTATGAGATTTTATTCTTTTCTGTGTTTATCCATGTTCATTAATTGAATGGACACATTATCAGTCAAGTTCACTTTTAATACATGTTTGTAATTTGAAAGAAGTGTGGAGAATGAATACAGACATGTGATTGTTAGGTACTCATTTTGCAGCCTACTTTGAGGCTTATTAAAGAAGCAATAGATTTTGAAAACACTTGCCCTTTAAGTTCTAAGTACTATCATAAACAAATTTGCAACAAAAGCTATAATAGCTAAAACACACTGTGTCCATGATAAATACGAAAGACATTAGTAAATATTACCTGACAGAGATAAAGCTGTGTCCATGATAAATATGATAGACATTAAATAATATTAATTGAGAGAAAGCTATGTCCATGATAAATATGATAGACAATAAATATTACCTGACTGAGACAAAGCTGTGCCCAAGATAAATATGATAGACATTAATAAATATTACCTGACTGAGAAAGAGCCACAGTAAGTGTTCACTTGAATGCTCTCAGATACTTCAGTATCAGCATATTGATAACAGTCAGTGCAGGCAGTCACACAGCAACTAAATTTATAGGTGACAGCTGTTGTTTACAACAGTCATGTGACATATAGAATAATGGTGTAAAGAATAACAAAATTCTGTTAAATTAGTCCAGAAAGATGTCTAATGATGGTGATTAAATCATAATACACAAAATCTGACAATTCACGTCCGACACTGAAATGAGAGGCTGCTTGCATAATGACAATGTACTAGGTATTGATTTAGAGGAATATGTTACTGTGATACGCTATATGTTGCATGATCTTTAAATGGCATGGTAGCAAGCTTTAATGCTCAAGAACCTATACAGAGTGAAATTCAAGAAGGCAAATGGCTAATCAGCACTCCTAAAAACAGTACATGTCATTGAGAATTAGCACTCCTAAAAACAGTACATGTCATTGAGAATTAGAACTGTTCAAAACAATACATGTCATTGAGAATTAGCATTCTTTAAAACAATACTTGTCATTGAGAATTAATCCTGTTCAAACCAGTACATGACACTGAGAATTAGCATTCTTCAAAACAATACATGTCATTTAAAATTAGCACTGTTAAAAACAGTACATGACACTGAGAATTAGCATTCTTCAAAACAATACATGTCATTGAGAGTTAGCACTGTTCAAAACAGTACATGTCATTGAGAATTAGCACTGTTCAAAACAATACATGTCATTGAGAATTAGCACTGTTCAAAACAGTACATGTCATTGAGAATTAGCATTTTTTAAAACAATACATGTCATTGAGAATTAGTCCTGTTCAAACCAGTACATGACACTGAGAATTAGCATTCTTCAAAACAATACATGTCATTTAAAATTAGCACTGTTAAAAACAGTACATGTCATTGAGAATTAGCACTGTTCAAAACAATACATGTCACTGAAAATTAGCACTGTTCAAAACAGTAAATGTTATTGAGAATTAGCATTCTTTAAAACAGTACATCTCATTGAGAATTAGCATTCTTAAAAACAATACATGTCATTGAGAATTAGCACTGTTCAAAATATTACATGTCATTTTGAATGAGACTGAAAGAGAAGTATAGTTCTTCTGGTGTTGGATACAATCTTATTTACAATAAATAATACACTGCTTGAAAGGTAATCATGTTACATGCTGGAGACCTGTCTACAAAGGTCATCATGTCACATGCTGGAGACCTGTCTACAAAGGTCATAATAGGACTGCTGTAGACCTGTCCACAATGTACAGATTAATTCTCATACCAATTGGCAGCAAGAAATTATCCATTGATCATATCTTAAACATGTGACAGTTATTAATTAAGTTGATCATTGCTTCTGTGATAAATCCATATATATGTAATATCTCTTTTCTTTCAAGATATACACTTATATTGCATATGGAAAAACTCTTGACGTTTTGACATCTCATTCATTTTTTTTAAAAAGACAGTAGGATATTTTAACCCTTTTTGTATTTGATTGTTGAAGATTTATGTAGATTTTAGACAGAATAAAAGGGATGATTATCTTAATTATTCACTCCCTAAAAATAAGCTTACTTCTTCAGTTAAAGTGTATCTAACTCACCCACTGACTTTAGTCTCTAATAAGAACTTATACTGTGACTTATCATGGTGTCATTATGGTCCGGTGCTTTGGTATTGTGATCAGACAAATGATTTACCACTGTTGTTCAGATGTGTCTGTTTCTGTGTTATCATGGTATAAGGCATTTTGGCACAGTGCAGTGGAGGTGGTTTTGGGAAGTGGGAGTCAAATAGAGTGGGTGAAGGAGCAGAAAACATATTAATTAGAAATTAGGTTTCTGTTTTAAAGTCTTACACTGTATCTGCATGCATATATTTCTTGTCTATATTGTTTCTGTTTATTGTGGTTCTCAAAGACTGAGCCTGGTTAGTACTAACCCATTACATCAGTGGTGTCAAACCCATTTTCTATGGTGGACCTGATTTGATATAAATGTACTTCACTTGGCCCATACATACACGTATATCAATAATGAACTCTGATATGCAAACATTTGATACTAACAAAAGACCTGATATGTGGGCCACATAATGTCATCATGGTGCTAGGATCAACAGTCAACATTCTCAAAGTTCAAGGCTGTCAAACAGCCTACAACATCATGGCTCTAGGTTGTCTAATGGCATACATCCACATGGTTCTAGGTTGTTTAACAATCCACATCCATGTGATTCAAGGTTGTTTAACAATCCACATAGTTGTGCTTCTAGGCTGTCTAACAGCCCACATCCTCATGGCTCTAGGTTTCCTAACAGCTTAAATCTTTGTGGATCAAGGTTGTATAACAGCTCACATATTTTATGGTTCTAGGTTCTATAAGAGCATACATCCTCATGGTTGCAGGGTATCTAACCGCTGACATCCTTATAGTTCTAGGATGTCTAACAAGCCATATTCTCATGGTTCTAGGTTGTCTAATGGCACACATTCACATGGTTCTAGGTTGTCTAATGGCACACATTTACATGGTTCTAGGTTGTCTAATGGCACACATTCACATGGTTCTAGGTTGTTTAACAGTCAAAATTCATGTGGTTCTAAATTGTCTAACAGCCAACACATGTATAATTCTAGATTGTATTAAAGCCCACATCCTCATGGTTCTAGGTTGTCTAACAGCCCTCATCCATGTGGTTCTATGAAGTCTAAAAGCTCACATCCTTGGGATTCTAGGTTGTCTAAAATCCACATCCTTATGGTGTCAAGTTCTTCAACAGCCCACATTCTTATGGTTATAGGTTCTTTAACAGCCCACATCGGCATGGTTCTAAAATGTCTAACATCCAACACCCATATGGCTATAGGTTCTCTAACAGACCACATCCTTATGATGTAAGGTTGTCTAACAGCCCATAATTTGTATGGTTCAAAGTTGTCTAACAACCCACATTCTTATTGTTCTAGGTTGTCTAAAAATTCACATCCTGAAAGGTTGTCTAATAACCAATATACTCATGACTCTGTGTTTTCTAAAAGATCACATCATTATAGGTATCAGTCTATCTAACAGTCCACATCTTTATGGTTCTATTTTGTCTAACAGCCCACATCCACATGGTTATATGTTGTCTAACAGCTTACATCTACATGGTTCTAGTGTGCCTAATGGCTGACATCCTCATGGTTCTAGGTTGTCCAATAGTCCACATACTTATGATTCCAGATTGTCTAACATCCCACATCCTCATGGATCTATTTTTTCTTAAGGCACACATTCTTACAGTATAAATTTTACTAACAGCCCACATCTGTAAGATTCTAGGGTATCTAAAAAGCCTACATCCTAATCACTCTAGGTTGTCTAACAGCCCACATCCATATAGCTCTTGGGGATCAAAATGTTCAGATCCTCACAACCCATATGCTTATGGTTCAAGGTTGTCTAACAGCCAACATTTTCACAGTTTCAGCATGTCTAACATCCCACACCCTTTTACAGCCCATATCCTCATGATTATAAAGTGTCAATCATTCCCCCTCCTTGTGGTTCTAGGATGGCTAAGAGCCAACATCCTTATGGTTCTAGACTGTATAACAGCCCATATCATAATCAGTCTAGGCTGTCTAACAGCCCACATCATTATGGTTATAGACTGTCTGACAGCCCATATCCTAATCAGTCTAGGCTGTCTAACAGCCCACATCCTTATGGTTTCTACTGATGAACTTAGTCACTTCAAGTTCTATTCTGTATAAATTACAGGCACAGTGTCTGTTATGTATATTGGTATTATATGCTTAACGTTTATCCATGATTTTATGTGGTAGTTTAAACTAATGGTCATTTGTAAACACTAGCTATCTTTTGTCCATCGTTGTTGTGGGTTTTACTTCAAGATATCTTTGTCAACATATTGGCATGGCCTTTTGACCTTAGAAAGTTCTGGAAGCAAATGTATGACCCACATCCTAATCCTTTTATTGTGTTCTATAAAAGGTTCTGATAAACAAAACAATTGCTTCCTATCTTAATATGAGTCCTTAAGAATCTATGATTAGAAGTGTATGTTTATTACCACATGTATGTATGCACCCAAGGGTTTAAAGTGTGATCCTTAGTACAGTCATATACATTGATCAGTATTGATCAGTGATACAATATTAACAGTGATTCTATCAATTGTATTTCCCATGTGTCACCCTAAAGACCTTTGTATATCAAAATCAAGGTTATAGAGAGTGCATAACAGGAATTTTATATCCCATGGGTTACCTTGAAGACCTTTGCATGATATATATATATATATATATATAGGCTAGACACAGTGCCTAACAGAGAAACTTGAATATGTTTTCAACAGATATTAAAATGTATTCAACATATATAAGTAACATAAGATATCAAGAAATATGCAACATACAGACGTAAAATTTCATTTATCAGATAACCATAAGCATTTAGTTGCACTAATAAGTAATGTTGATCTATGGCACAGTTAATTGTTTTATGATGATGCCATCGCTCTAATAAAGGTTCATGTTATGTGATAAAATATTTTAGAAATTGCATGGATGATGATGATGATGATGATGATAGTTTTAAAACTTTCCCACTATCACAATCAAAAGATTGAAAAGAACAGCACAAATAAATGCTATTTAAATATTTGGCTGCCATTGACTGTACAGCTGGTATGGTCTATCTGCACCATTACAGATCCCATCCCTTTTTTCTCCTGCTTATCTGTCCCTTACAGATCCCATCCCTTTTTTCTACTGCTTATCTGTCCCTTACAGATCCCATCCCTTTTTTCTACTGCTTATCTGTCCATTATAGATCCCATCCCTTTTTTCTACTGCTCATTTTTCTCTTCTAAATCTCACTTGCTGCCAGTAGGCATGACACATCAATGAAAGGCAAAAAAAGCCAAAATGATGTACAAAAATATGGAGCCTCACCATCTTCAAACTGCAACCAGTTGAATACAGTCTGCACACTCATAAATATATATGAATGTCTCCACCTTTTCTACCTTACTTAAACTCTCCAGACAGATTAATGTTTTTTTCTGTTGTCTTCTCAATATTTGTCAGATGAAATTAGATTTCCAATTCTCTATTCTCCAATTAGGACATGTTCTAGTTTCTTCTCAACCAAACAGCTGAAAGTATGGCATTTAAGCAGCTGAATGGCATTTTTGAGGGGAGATATTTTGGGGCAGTGTCAGTAAGCTGACTTAAATAGTTGCATAAGCACACTGTAGCACATTGTTTTCTCCTTATCTTGAAAATTTCAAAGCCTTAACAATCACTGCTTATTCTGAGCACCTGTCATGAACTTAAGAAAATATTGCATAGATTTGTAATTTATTTGATATTTCTTGACAAGGAATAAATACATGAGGTATTTGAAAAGTTCTAAATATTTTGTTTTTACTTTTTTGTTTGTTCAAATCCATTAATAAATTTAAGACTGATTGATAACAAATATATGTTCTTTAAAATAATATGCAACTGCATCTGCAGCAGGTCATACATCTGCAGGAATATGCATGCCATGTAACATAGGTCAAAGGCAGTCAAGGGTATATGCATGCCATGTAACATAGGTCAAAGGCAGTCAAAGGTATATGCATGCCATGTAACATAGGTCAAAGGCAGTCAAAGTTATATGCATGCCATGTAACATAGGTCAAAAGCAGTCAAGTAAAAATATTGTTGGAAAACACTTTTGCTACTGAGTACACATCATAATGAAACAATCAGGGTGATCTTGGGGTACTCTCAAACTAATATCAAGGCCAGAGTAGTTCTCTGTCATATCTCCAAATTTTGAGGTGGTTTAATCATTTAAAAGACTTTTACATATCCATAGAAGATGAACTGTTTCCTGTAAATGGCAAGCAAGATGCAGCTGCCATTATGGGGACAATTGATGAAGAAGCTGAAGAAACAGTATTAACTGTTGTTATTCTTGTGGATATTAATATTTCTATTCTCAAGAGCATTAATATTTCTATTATCATGAACATTAATATTTCTATTATCATGAACATTAATATTTCTATTATCATGAACATTAATATTTATATTATCATGAACATTAATATTTCTAATATCATCAACATAAATATTTCTATTATCATGAACATTAATATTTATATTATCATGAACATTAATATTTCTAATATCATGAACATTCATATTTCTATTATCATGAACATTAATATTTATATTATCATGAACATTAATATTTATATTATCATGAACATTAATATTTCTAATATCATGAACATTAATATTTTTATTATCATAGGCATTAACATTTATATTATCATGGACATTAATATTTATATTATCATGGACATTAATATTTGTTATTATGGGCATTAATATTTATATTATCATAGGCATTAATATTTATATTAGCATAGGCATTAATATTTATATTATCATAGGCATTAATATTATCACAGGAATTAATATTTCTATTCTCAAGGGCATTAATATTCTGTTTTGATGGGCATTGCTACTTCTGTTATCAAAGGCATTAATATTTATACTATTATGAGCATTAATATTTTTATTATCATGGACATTCATTCATCAGCTGTTTTTAATATACTGAAGAATCATTTAAAACTCAGAAATGTTTGTGCAAGATGAGTCCCACGTTTGCTGACAACAGATCAAAAACAGACTTTTTCTGAAAACACCATCAGATATTTACCAAATACAAAAAGAGTGACCAGAGGCATTTGAAGGGAATTGTCATAGTGATGAAATATCAATTTAGTCTTTTGAAAACAACATAAGATAAAGAAGCAGAAACCACAATTTGTTCTACAGAGTTGGATTGTAAGGATAATTTTGGCATTACTTTTTTATGCAAGGGCCTAGTCACTTAGGTACAAGTCACAGACTGGATTAGTGTCAGAGGGTATTTTTTATGCCTCCAAGATGTTGCTAAAGGTTGCAGACAACCTGTCTGCACAACATGCCCAAGCTATCTATCAACTCCATGTCAACACACCAGCACATTAGCGACTTCCTGAAACTTGCCAAGTTCTTCATACATACAACCCTGATTTAGCTCCAAATGATTTTGACAGGATAACATAGATTCACTGATGGGCAGATAATTTGAAAGCACCATAAAGATGGCAGTGCAGTCATCCAGTGTATGAATGATCTAATCCAAAGTGAATACAAAATGGTATTTAATCATTGGATAATTAGATTGAGATAGCATGTAGATGTGCATAGGTAGTACTTCTATGGGACACACTAATGTACTGTACACTAATCAGGAACCTTACTGTACAGTGTACTAACATTGAAACCTTTCTAAAAAGCCTTCCATGTTTGATTTTTGTGAACAATATATTAGAATTTCAGTACTTTTGATATTTGATCTTTTACAAGGTACCTTCTCAAGATATAAAACCGGACGGAATCTTTGAAGTGTTCTGATCAACCTGGGATCACGTCTCATCCCTAAAGCGTTCTTCATTACCTCTATCTGCATGGGTTCGAGTCTCAAATTCGGCCAATGTGGATATGTGAGAAAGCTTGCCAGTAGCTTCTCGTGGGTCGTGGTTCTTTCCGGGCTTTTCCCAGGTTCTTCCTCCACCATTAATACTGGCCGCAATGTATAGCCTATCATGCGCTGAAAATGGTGTTAAACCCTACAACAACTACAACAACATCAGCTCACCATAAAAGCTTCTTTAGAAGTCACTCCTCTGACATCCTGACAATGTAGCCTACCCATCTCATCTGCAATTTCATCAGAATAGGGGATACTTGCAATAAATGTCCTTGTGAGAACCTCTGTCTGACACCCTGTCCTGCCATTTTATCTTTATCAGTTTCCTCAGATTCATGGCATGGCATTTGTAAACTGTCCAGGTTTTGCATGGAATGGTTTCAGTGTGTCTTTCCTTTTCCAAATGCTAGTCATTACAAAGCTTAGATAAAGTATCTGGTATACTAATCAATTTACCATGTGGCCAATTTTCCTTCCTTAAACCCATGTGATGCTAACCTTTGACAGTTTAAACCTAAAATCACAAGGCTCTTTCTTTGCCCAAAATTCAAGCTAATTAGAAAGTAGGGCAGTGATACATGTTGGTGGGATTCAAGTTATTGTGCAAAAACAAAATAGGGAACAGATGACTTGACAAAATATTATATGCTATGTCATATAAAAGCATATACAAAATGCTATATCATTAACTATACATTCTGGAGGATAAGTTCACAGATGTTAGCACTTGTGTGTTGATGTGTTTAAAATTGTCAGTATCTCGTCAAATGCATTAGCAATACAAGTGTTAATAGACTGTGTCCTTAACTCCTGACATTTCTGTCTTATTAATCTCCAAATTCCAATACAACCAATAACCACCCACTATTAATTCTCATCAGCTAATTGAATTGCTCTAAGGCCTTCTGATCAGATAGGACAATTATCTGTGTAATGACAGAATTCAGCAGGAACAGCTCATCACCTTTGATAATCATCAACCAATTATTAAGATATTGACATCTGCAATGATTATGCACATGTTTACCAGAGTAAAAGCAAAATAACCACTTCAGAGATAATCCCTATTTAGAAGCAGCTTAACACAGATTGTTTATTTCCAGATATCCCTATAATGTTTAGAATTTCCTAATTATGGTTTATTAATGGTGAATTCAAAATCTAAAAAGCAAGAAGCAAATTGTCTTTTTGTGGAATTGTGGAGATCAATCCCAAAACAAACCATCAAATTCAAATGAAAATTTCATTTTAAAAATAGGCTGGTTTCTAAAACCAAGTGACAGAACAATTAAGGTGACAGACAAACAAACAGACAAGTGCAGACTGGCGTGTTCTCATTGTAGAAGTAACAAATATGATTCTAAAATCAAGGAAAAGACTGCAGAGTCACATCAAATATTGGTCAACTCACAACTTTAAGCTCAAACAAATCCTTTGCAAAATCTCTTTTAACTTTTTCAGTTTTCAGAGTAATGATTTTTCATCAATATATGCATTTGCATAAATTTGCAGAATGTTTACTTTTTGAACCGAAATAAATCTCTTTAAGAAACCCAACCCCCACTGTCCATCACCCCTCCCAGATTCAGCCACCTGTACTGTAAGTTATACAGTATCAGTTGTTGGTTGGTTACACAGAAAGGTTTGCAGTTGTTGGTTGATATCATGGAATGTTTTGTTGGCTTGTGTCACTGAATGATCTGCAGTTGTTGGCTGGTGTCACTGAATGATATGGAGTTGTTGGCTGGTGTCACTGAATGATATGGAGTTGTTGGCTGGTTACATTGAATGGTTTGAAGTTGTTGGCTGGTATCACTGAATGGTTGTAGTTGTTGGATGGTTACACTGAATGGTTTGCAGTTTTTGGATGGTATCACTAAATAATAATAATAATGATGATGATGATGATGATGATGATGATGATAATGATGATGATAATGAGGAATTTGTATAGTGTCTAATATTTAGAAGCGCTAAGTGTTTTGCAACATCTATAATGATATGACTTTTAAAAAAAACACCATGAAATTAGAAAACATAAAAACATGCTGAAAATATTTAAGTTAGAAAACATTATTAGGTCTTTAAATTTGTTCTTGCAATCGAATAAGGTGTTTTATGAGCACTATTGAAAGGGATCACTGTCTTTGTGTCTCATTTCAATGGGCTGAGTTGTTGGGCCCTGGTGTACAAAAGAACGTTGTCCATATGACTTTGTTTTCATAGTGGGAATAATCAGTATACAATTATAACAGTCAAACAGAACTAAATTGAATTACTATTATTAATAAAAATTCAAATCTAGTAGACAAAGTTACCATATAAAGGCATGCAATGGAATAAAACAAATTTAAAACTAACAAACAAATAATTAAATTACATATCCATACCAATGTGTCATTATTCATTATAGTAGATTGTCAGTCATTTAATTGACAATATAATAAATAGAAACTCTGTCCATTTCATGCTTTTACTTAGTTTTAAGTGGTTTGTACTTTGATATGAGATCATTTCATTCTGTAAACATGTTATTGTGGCCTTTTGACCTTGGAAGCTCTATAAAGAAATCTTGTTAACATAATGGACTGAGTTCAGGTCATGGAATTCCCTTCTCCCCTCCCCTGGAAAACCAGGTGACCTAATTCCTGATTGGTGTGCTGCTAATGTACCTGACCTTGTTGACAAGGTCAGTTTTTCTATAAGGAATGATTTACTAAAAATTAGTTATTCTAAGCAAAAATATCTGTATAGTCAAATAGTTGTTTTCAATACAGTTTAGTGGATTTAATTTTTATTTCAATTATTCTTTAGAATTACAAAGTGCTCAGACTTTAGTATTTAGTGGCTGTTTTGGGATTATTGGCCCATCGGCACAATAGATTGAACCTCATTTGTAATATTACTGGAACTCATTTAGAGAACTCAATATTTATTTGTATAACTTTAGGTCTATGTAAGAATATTAGTATTAAAATTATTAATTCGCCATACTATAAGTTTTTTTCTAATCTTTCACTTTGTATTTTATGGAATAAAATTATATTCTGAATTTTTACGAAACTCGATTGTTTTCACTTTTTCACTTGCTTAGTTTAAGACCATAGAGTTGTAACAATATACATACTGCTAGCCAATATATTTGGGCATAAAATAAAAAGAAAGTATTCTTGCTCTGATTGAATATATTTCAGCAAATGCTTTGGTTTATCACCCACCAGCAAATATCTTCTCTTTATTATACAGACAACTTTATGTCCTATACAAGTGCTGCATTTTTATTATGTTTTTCTTGGCACTAGCACAATTTCTATAGACATGATTAATGCCTGCAGTTTTACTACATTTGACTGACTTTTTCTTTAATTGATGATACCACAAGCTCCACTACTATTGAATTTATGTTCTAGGAAATAACAGGCAAGTAGACCTAAGCTTGCCAACCTGCTTGACATCAAGCTAATAGTTGCAGTTTGTCATTTTGTCAGTCGTTTATATATAATTTAAAAGTTGTTCTGTCAAGATAGTTTTAATCAGGTTTGGTGAAATGCTGTTCAGTCATTTGAAGGTTTGTCTAGTTTTAGAAATGGCAGCCATATTTGATGGTATATGAGCATCAGCTATACAAACTTAAAAGTGCTCTATGCCAGAATTATTTAAGTCAAATTTGGTCAGATTCTGTGAAGTGGTTTTTAACCTGAATTTATTTTTAAGATTTTCTATTTTAAGTATGAAAGGCAGATTAACATTGTTTGTATAAATTGGAAATGTTTTCATGCCTGGATGCTTTTCTGTGAAGCAGTTTTATAAATGACACTGTTTCAGGCTTTTCTGTTAAGTATTATCAAATGATGATAAGCAGTTTTATAGATGACAATGTTTCAGGTTTTTCTGTTAAGTATTATCACATGCTGATAAGCAGTTTTATAGATGACACTGTTTTGGGCTTTCTGTTAAGTATTATCAAATGATGATAAGCAGTTTTATAAACGACATTGTTTCAGGCTTTTCTGTTAAGTATTATCAAATGCTGAAAAGCAGTTTTATAGATGACACTGTTTTGGGCTTTCTGTTAAGTATTATCACATGCTGATAAGCAGTTTTATAGATGACACTGTTTTGGGCTTTCTGTTAAGTATTATCAAATGATGATAAGCAGTTTTATAAACGACATTATTTCAGGCTTTTCTGTTAAGTATTATCAAATGCTGAAAAGCAGTTTTATAGATGACACTGTTTTGGGCTTTCTGTTAAGTATTATCACATGCTGATAAGCAGTTTTATAGATGACACTGTTTTGGGCTTTCTGTTAAGTACCGTATATACTCGCGTATAAGCCCGTTCGCGTATAAGCCGACCCCCCCAAACTGAATTGGTAAAAGTGGTATAAAGTGCATGACCCGCGTATAAGCCGACTCATAATTTTTATACAAATGGTACATCACAAGATGCACAAAGTGAGTTCTGAATACGTTTATTTAGGTAAATCACATTATTAAATAAAATAAAAGAAAGAGATCTAGTTTATATGTTAAAATAAAAACAATTCTGAAGTGTTAAGTCTTAATGGAAATTTAATTAATCCTCATTCTAAAATCATGAATTATAAAAGTTCGATCACGTTTAGAATCCTTCAAAATCGGGCTCTGTATCAGACTCGCCAAACAGTTCACGAAACTCGGCTTCTGCTACGGGCGTGCTTTCATCATATACGTCGTCCCCGCCCCACCCCACCCCCGTACATGCTTCTCGTTCACAACAAATTCGCGAGCTGCAGCACAGTTGTTATTTGATTCTGCATATTCAATAACTTTTAAGTTTGAATGCTGCATCATAAGCAGACCGCTTTCTTTTACTTCCAACACTATTCATTTTATCCGATTGAATTGAACATAAACTTCTACACAGATTAAACTGAAATAATTCCTTTCAGTAGTAGTATACAAGTTATATACCTTATCCTGTAATTATTTCTATGTGTGGTTGGTTTTCAATTTGTATTTGATAATTATTTATCATTGTTATTTGTGTTGTGTTTTTTAAACTACGGGTAGTGTGATTCAATCGATCAAACTATGATTGGTTTCAGCGTGGACATTATTCAAGTATTGTGACAGTTTATAACTTTGAGCAGAAACCATGTCCACTACCATATCTCATTAAACAATACGTCTGAGAGTTGGCAGTTTTATAGATGACACTGTTTTGGGCTTTCTGTTAAGTATTATCAAATGATGATAAGCAGTTTTATAAACGACATTGTTTCAGGCTTTTCTGTTAAGTATTATCAAATGCTGAAAAGCAGTTTTATACTGTTTCAGGCTTTTCTGTTAAATATTATCAAATGCTGATAAGCAGTTTTATATATGACACTGTTTCAAGCTTTTCTACTTTCAGCAAGTAAATATATCTGATAGTGAATCTGTACCATTTGCATAATTTGATAGGTCATTCAGTCAGAATATTTTCCATCAAATATATCAAATTATGTTCAGTATATTTTGAGTAAGAAGTTGTTTAAATCACTTCTTAATTTTAGTAAATTTTGCCATATTTGATGGAAGGTCAGTATCCATCATAAAAATCTGAAATCCCTCTATGCTAGAATACTTTCTGTCAAATCTGTTAATCTATTTTTAGTAACATAACAGTGGCCAATTCGACTGCAGATTGGCATCATTTATATAAATTTAAAAGGTCTCCATGCCAGGATACGTTTTGTCAACTTTGATTTTATTCAATTCAAGGGTTCTGGAGAAGAATTTGTTTCAAAGTCTTCAATTTTAGTGTCAATGACCATATTTAAAAGCAGATTGGCACCATTTTGCACAAATTTTAATGACCTTCATGCCATGGTATTCCCTTTCAAATATGACCAAATTCTGTTCAGCGTTTTTGGAGAGGTTGTATACAGAATTTGATTTTGGCCATGGCAGCCACATTTGATTGAGATGGGCCAGAAACAGTTATAAGAATTTTGAAAGCCCTATACTCTAATATTCTTTTTTGTAAAATATGTTTAAATTCTGATTTAGTAATGACAGCCACATTTGGTGTTGTATCTAAACCAGTTGTGCAAATTTGAAAGACCGCTCTGCTACAATGCTTTATGTCAAACTTGATCAAATTCTGTTTTGAGAAGAAGTCACTGAAAGGATTTTTCTACCGTTTTTAAATATGAGCCACATCTGAGAACAGATTGGCAGCATTTTAACCAAAAATGAGAAGGTGCCTCTTGGAGAAAATGTCTTTCTCAAGTTTTGACCATAACTGATGGCTGATAAATATTTTTTATTATAAAAATCAGACAGGTCTTCATACTGAATGATTTCTGTCAAATACAATTAATTCTCTTTTTTTGTTTTCGATACATAAGAGAAAGGTAATTTAAAAGTTGTTCAGGTTTTGGTAATGATAATCACATTTGATCACAGATTATCATAGGCTGTACAGATGAGAAAGATCTCTATACTAGGATGCTATTACAGTTGGTTAATTCTGCTGAGTTATTTTCAGAAGTTCTTTTAAAATTTGTTTATTTTTGGTGATTGCAGAATGGTATAATTTGTATATTTCTGAAAGGACCTAATATTTAGTTACATTTGAAAATAAATAATTTAATTTTTTTATTCTAAGTAACAATGACTTTTATAATTTTACCAACAGTGGTCATACTTAAATATGGTTTGGCATCATTTATACCAGCTTGAAAGGTCTTCCTGCCAGGATGCTTTGTGTTAGGCCAAATTTTATTCAGCAGTTATTTTTATTAGTTCTTCAGTCTGATTAGAATCAGATTTCCACTGTCCTGGGTGAAGATATGACAGCGACCGCTTAGGGGTCATGTTCTGGTGACCATTGAATTAGCCAATGGACATGCAGCTTTCTGAAATTTGAAAGTGAATCAAACTGATAGGTTCATACTGATGCTCTTTAGTTATACCGGTACTTCTCAGTCTCCCCAAACTCAAAGAAATAAAACTTTATCTGATTGGCTGATAAAATTAGCAATTATGGTAATAACATAGGTCACCAGAACATGACCCCTAAGTGGTCACTGTCAGATCTTCAAATTGAATAGTGGAGATCTGCATTTAATCAGATTGATTAGTTCTTTAGGGTCTTCGCTAGTTCTTTAGAGTCTTTTCTAGTTTTTATTGGTCTTTTCTAGTTCTTTAGAGTCTTATCTAGTTCTTTAAGGTCATTTCTAGTTCTTTAGAGTCTTATCTAGTTCTTTAAGGTCATTTCTAGTTCTTTAGGGTCTTTGCTAGTTCTTTAGGGTCTTTGCTAGTTCGTTAGGGTCTTTGCTAGTTCTTTAGGGTCTTTGCTAGTTTTTTAGGCTCTTTTCTAGTTCTAGTAATGTTGGCCATATCTGATGATAAATTAATGTCATTTGTACAAATCTCAGGAAAGGTCTTCATTCCATAATGCTTTCTGACAAGTATGATCAAATCCTGTTCAGTGATGTACAGATAATGTTGTTAAAGGATATTCTATTTTTAAAAATGTCATCATTTTTTATGGCCAATGAGCACTAGTTGTACAAATTCCTCAATGAACAAATTATATTCAATGGTTTTTAAGTTGTTTTGAGTTTTTTCTGTTTTTAGTAATGACAGCCACATTGGATGGCAAATCAGCATCAACTGTACAAATTTCAAATCCTATGCAAGGATGTTTTTATTGAATTTGATGAAACTGAGCAATCACCTGTGAGAGGTTTCAGTATTTTCAATGATGGTGGCCACATATAATGGCATATTTGTAAATCTTTGAAAGCCATAATGATTGGATATACCTTGATAAGTATGTCAATTTAATGTAACATTAGCAATATTGACATTTATTGTCAAGATATTCATATCATGATGCATTCTGTCAAATTGCATCAAATTCTGTAAAGAGACTTTGGAGAAATCATTGAAAGATTTTTTTTCTACTTTTAGTATTGGTGGCCATGTTTGATGGTACATAATCATCTTTATAAACTGAAAAACATTTATGCCAGGATGTTTCTGTATGATTTGGTTATACCTTTATGCCAGGATGTTTTCTGTATTAGTCAGAAAGACCTTTATGCCAGGATTTTTTCTGTATGATTTGGAAATACCTTTATACCAGGATGTATTCAGTATTAGTCAGAAAGACCTCTATGCCAGGATGTTTTCTGTATGATTTGGAAATACCTTTATGCCAGGATGTATTCAGTATTAGTCCGAAAGATCTCTATGCCAGGATGTTTTCTGTATTAGTCAGAAAGACCAATATGACAGGATGTTTTCTGTATTAGTCAGAAAGACCATATTGACAGGATGTTTTCTGCAATCGTCAGAAAGACCTTTATGCCAGGATGTTTTCTTTAATAGTCAGAAAGACCTTTATGCCAGGATGTTTTCTGTAATAGTCAGAAAGACCTTTATGCCAGGTTATGCTAGGATGTTTTCCGTAATAGTCAGAAAGACCTTTATGCCAGGTTATGCTAGGATGTTTTATGTAATAGTCAGAAAGTTCTTTGTGCCAGTACATTTTCTGTAATCATTAGAAAGACCTTTATGCCAAGATGTTTTCTGTAATAATCAGAAAGACCTCTATGCCAGGATGTTTTCTGTATTAGTCAGAAAGACCTTTATGCCAAGATATTTTCTGTAATAGTCAGAAAGACCTTTATGACAGGATGTTTTCTGTAAAAGTCAGAAAGACCTTTATGCCAGGATATTTTCTATAATAGTCAGAAAGACCTTTATGCCAGGATGTTTTCTGTAATCATTAGAAAGACCTTTATGCCAAGATTTTTTCTGTAATAATCAGAAAGACCTTTATGCCAGGATGTTTCTGTAATAGTCAGAAAGATCTTTATCCCAGGTTATGCCAGGATGTTTTCTGTAATAGTCAGAAAAACCTTTATGCCAGGATGTTTTCTGTAATAGTCGGAAAGACCTTTATGCCAGGTTATGCCAGGATGTTTTCTGTAATAGTCAGAAAGACCTTTATGCCAGGATGTTTTCTGTAAAAGTCAGAAAGACCTTTATGCCAGGATGTTTTCTGTAAAAGTCAGAAAGACCTTTATGCCAGGATGTTTTCTGTAATAGTCAGAAAGACCTTTATGCCAGGATGTTTTCTGTATTAGTCAGAAAGACCTTTATGCCAGGATGTTTTCTGTATTAGTCAGAAAGACCTTTATCCCAGGTTATGCTAGGATGTTTTCTGTAATAGTCAGAAAGACCTTTATGCCAGGATGTTTTCTGTAATAGTCAGAAAGACCTTTATGCCAGGATGTTTTCTGTAATAGTCAGAAAGACCTTTATGCCAGGTTATGCCAGGATGTAGTCTGTAATAGTCAGAAAGACCTTTATGCCAGGATGTTTTCTGTAATAGTCAGAAAGACCTTTATGCCAGGATGTTTTCTGTAAAAGTCAGAAAGACCTTTATGCCAGGATGTTTTCTGTAATAGTCAGAAAGACCTTTATGCCATGTTATGCCAGGATGTTTTCTGTAATAGTCAGAAAGACCTTTATGCCAGGATGTTTTCTGTAAAAGTCAGAAAGACCTTTATGCCAGGATGTTTTCTGTAAAAGTCAGAAAGACCTTTATGCCAGGATGTTTTCTGTAAAAGTCAGAAAGACCTTTATGCCAGGATGTTTTCTGTAATAGTCAGAAAGACCTTTATGCCAGGATGTTTTCTGTATTAGTCAGAAAGACCTTTATCCCAGGTTATGCCAGGATTTTTTCTGTAATAGTCAGAAAGACCTTTATGCCAGGATGTTTTCTGTAAAAGTCAGAAAGACCTTAATGCAAGGATGTTTTCTTTAATAATCAGAAAGATCTTTATCCCAGGTTATGCCAGGATGTTTTCTGTAATAGTCAGAAAGACCTTTATGCCAGGATGTTTTCTGTAATAGTCAGAAAGACCTTTATGCCAGGATGTTTTCTGTAATAGTCAGAAAGACCTTTATGCCATGTTATGCCAGGATGTTTTATGTAATAGTCAGATCTTTATGCCATGATGTTTTTTTATTAGTCAGAAAGACATTTATGTTAGAAAATCCACTACCACAACTCTTAATGAATGACATGGTCAGTAGGAATGCCACATCTCATAAAACTTGGGTTTAATTCTGGATGAAACTGTATATTATCCTATTGTATACAGGAAATAACTAAAAGAACATGGAAAGGTCAAAATATGCTTTTAAGACTTAATCTTAAAATCATTCAAACCTAGACAATAAAATACAAAATACAAGCAGAAACTTTTAACTAGGCAGTACAAATATCAAAGAATAACAATTTTAAAAATAAATCATGACACAGCTCCTGGATATGTTCAAGCTTTGGTTCTGGATATATTCAGGCTTTTGTTCTGCCAAGTGTTCAGCAGCTAAGAAATAAAAGACTTTGTGTCAGAACACACCTCCAGGACAAATGTAAAATAAAGTTTTTTTTTTATAAAAAGTCTTTTGTGGAATGGAATGGATGGGCAGTGGCAGATGCTTTATCTGCTCAGGAAATGTACTCACCCGCCCATCCACGAGTTATCTGCTGCCTTGCAGGTTGGCTTTGGATAGCCAAAAGCTAAGTGAGTAAACCCTATAAGAAAATCCAGAGTGGAGGCCCTAAGGCAGCTGGACAATGTACTACATCTCCTTCTGGCAACTCCTTGGTCTGGAGAGGGATGGGCTCCACCAAATGACCTTTGCCCAAGACAATGATAATGCTGGACAAATATGAACTTACCATACTGGATCGGTCGTCACCCGGGTCAACAAGGACTTTGCCTGTTGTTGTCCACCAGGACAGAGGTGAAAAGTGTGCTACTGGTACTTTGCATAAAATCAAAGCAACAGACAGCATTGCCATTGCCACCTGGAACATTAGAACTCGGGCACAAATTGGAAGACTCCAAGAGTTAATACATGAGCTGTAATACTACACATGGCACATTCTGGGACTATGTGAAGTCAGATGGAAAGCCCTAGGGCCTAGGAGAAAACCAAACTGAAGATAAGCATATATAGTGGAGAGTTTGACAAATCCATAAAAGGAGTTGACTTCTTTAAAAACAATGCCATCAAGGGACCTGTGCTTGAATGCTGCCCCAAATATAGCAGAATCATTTACATTCGTCTGAAAGCATCTCTCTTTAACATCACAATTGACCAAGTCTATGCTACAACTACCGATCATGATGATTAAGAAATAGAGGAGTTTCACAATAAATTCCAGGGTATTATAAACATGGTAAGTAAAAAAGACATCTTAATCATCCAAGGAGAATGGAATACCAAAATTGACAAAGATGCTCTAAAAGATTGGGATGATCATTGTGGACCTTCTTGCAATGAGTTTACCATTGAAAGATGGAGATGGTTGCTAGAGTTCACAAGCTACAATAACTTGGAACTTGACAACATCCTGAGCCTACATAAAGCTTCATGATGCTAGACATAGCATGCAACAAATGAAATCCATCATAACCGGTTTGACTACATACTGGTTTATAACACTCCCCCAAAAAGACGAACTCCAGCTGTGCCAAAATTGCAGAACTATTGTTTGATCAGCCATGCTAGTAAGGTGATTCTGAAGATCATCTTGAACAAACTGAAACCACAAACAGAAGAAATAATTGCTGAAGAAACGGTCAGGTTCTGAAGTGGAAGAAGCACAATAGAACAAATATTCAATCTTAGGGTTCTGTTTGAAAAGTACTTGCAACATCAACAAGACATTCTATTATGTGTTCAGAGATTTCAAAAAGGCCTTTGACAGAGTGTGGCATGAGGTATTGTGGGCTACAATGAAAAAGTACAACATGGGTCAAAAGCTGGCAAATACCATCAAGCAGCTATACACCAAGGCTACCAGTGCAGTAATTGCCCAAGGTTCTGTGGGAGGACTGATTCCAGACAACAGTCATAGTATGTTAAGGCTGTCTCCTGTCACCCATGCTTTTCAACATCTACTTAGAGCACATCATGAGCAAAGCCTTGCAAAACCACTGTGGGACAGTCAGCATTGGAGGGCGTAACATAATCAACCTCTACTTTGCAGATGACATTGACGGGTTGGCAGGCAGTGAAGCTGAGCTTGCCACTTTAGTTAAGAACCTGGATAAAACATCTTCCTGATTTTACATGGAGATAAGCACAGAGAAGACAAAACTGATGACAAATAGTGGCAAACAAATCTTAGCCAAGATTAAAGTCCATGGACACAAACTGGAAACAGTGGGCCAGTTCAAATATCTTGATTCCACAATCACGGAAGAGGGAACAAGAGCAGAAATTATGTAATGTGCAGCAACAATGGCAGCTATGTCAAAGCTAAGACCCATCTGGAGAGACAAGAATATGTCTGAAAACTAAAATCAGGCTATTTAGAGCAATAGACATCTCAATCTTTTTGTATTCATGTGAGGCCTGGACCTTGACAGCAGAATTTTACAACAAAGAATCCAGGCACTTGAAATGAGATGCTACAGAACCATCCCTGGCATCTCTTACATGGACCACATCACACATGAAGAAGTGCATAACACCATCAGGCACAAAGTAGGCCAATATGAAGACCTCCTCACCACCATCAAAAAGAGAAAGCTGAAATGGTATGGCCATGTCACTAGAGCCAACAGTCTGTTCACAACAGTCCTGCAAAGCATCATCTAGGGTGGCATAATGAGAGGTAAGCATAGAAAAAAGTGGACTGACAACATCCAAGAATGGACCAGGAAAAGTTTTGCAGAGACACAGACATTGACACATGATTGAAACAAGTGGAGAGAGTACAACTCCTTGATGACCAAACTAGGTCTATTATATCATTAATTCTCTTTTTTGTGTGTTTTGGATACATTAAAGAAAGGTAACTATTATGATGAAGAAAGATTAACTCAAATTATGGACACAAGATTTCGATTTGGCTGTAGTTTATTAAATGATCTTTTATTTCATTTGTCAATAGATGCTTATGCAGTGAAGCAGAAACTGCAAAGCATTTTCTCTTCGACTGTACAAAAACTTGCTATTTAAAAATGAAAAATAGAATTTTTCTCCCATTATATAACTTTATCAATAATGAGTAACCCCATGCAATGGCTTGAGATTAATTAAATATTCAAGGTAGTCTGAGATCAATGAGATTTTCAAGGCAGTCGAAGATAATTGAGATTGTCACAATTACATACCCACAAACAAGAGATTTGTTGAATCAACCCTTGCAATGGCATGAGATCAATGAGATTTTCAAGGTAGTTAAAAATCTGAGAAATTGTCAATATTACATACCCAAAGACATGAGATCTGTTGAATCACCCTTTGGAATGTCATGAGATCAATGAGATTTTTAAGGTAGTCTGAGATCAATGAAATTTTCTAAATTACATACCAACAAACAAGAGATTTGTTGAATCATCCCTTGCAATGGCTTGTGGTAATGAGATTTTCAAGATAGTCTGAGATCATTAAGATTTCAAAATTACATACCCACTAACAAGAGATTTGTTTAATCACTACTGATGTTGTCATCACACTAAGCTGTTATGTCTTGTTAATCATTTACTTATTAAATATATAAATATATATCACCCATGCTGAAGTTAAAAGTCCTGTACTCATCCCATCCATTCATCATTGCTAACATCATGTTTTCTTTCTTTTACTTTTCATATGATGTCTTTCAAACATACAGTAACATGTTTCTGATGTAAATGTTTATTACAATACTTTATGTACAATATTATTACAATACTTTATGTACAATATTATTACAATACTTTATGTACAATATTATTACAATACTTTATGTACAATATTATTACAATACTTTATGTACAATATTATTACAATACTTTATGTGCAATATTATTACAATACTTTATGTACATTATTATTACAATACTTTATGTACAATATTATTACAATACTTTATTACAATATTATTACAATACCTCATTAGCATGTTTCAATGTTTGCAATCATTTGCCTTCATTAATCACATAATTATACAAGTGAATATTATTGTCAATGAAAACTGAAAACAAGCCATTGTATAACTCTTATCTACTATCCTGATGAGTTTTCCAATTAAATTATGATAAAATAAAATTTTAAAGACGGTTAGGTATAATCTCTATGCCTGCCAAACTAGAGCCAGCTTAACCTTTGAGTAAATACTTAATTGGTCATCATAGAAATGGTCATTGATGGACACTACTGTGACCGATACCCTTATCATACATATATGATTTTTATAATGTAGTTTATTTAAGTCATTTGGTTAATTACATTTGTTTTAAATTGCTTTTTCATTCTGTGGCTGGTCTGTACTATAAGAAGAGTACAGATATATATATATGTTGTCAAGTTCACATCAGCAACTAATTCAGTCAAATTATGCCACAAAACTGAATGTCAACATTAGTGATCTTAGGTGAACACCTGTACTCTAAAAATATCATGACTGTTGTAGTTGCTGATTGGTCCAATTATAAAATATGTCAAGTACTGAATGTTAAAGACATTTCACGATACAGAATAATTTAAATATTTTCAAATTAAAATCTTCTCTAGTGATTAAAATTTGTTGATTTGGTGCATATATAGTGGTTATAGGTATGTATTAAGTCCACAGCATTTAAATTTTCATCAATAATTTAGTTTTGTAAGAGATGGTTCATATCTATTTATTTATTGATCATTGAATTTGCAGAGTGGAGCACATTTATTTTAAGAGACAGTACCTTACTGGATTATCGTGAAAACATTAAAGGATTTGAATGTTTCTTTGGATTATGGGAAAAATTCAAGGACATTTGTGTTATTCTACTTTCATTGGATTTACCTTTAAGTTAAAACTTTTGAATATTTGAGCTGTTTTTCTTCAGTGTTAGTACAATGGAAAATTAGAACCTTCATCTGGAATACTTTGAATTGTTTCTGTTTTACTGCATACTTTATAGTACATTTAACAAATAGTATAGGAATTTATACTATGCTGTATATCTAGTTTTTAATTCTTTCACTTCATTTGATTTTATATTTTACAAAAACAAATTTTTATTTTGGAAATTTTAATGCTAATTGGGTTTAACCTTTTCTTGTTAATACATAGTTTAACTTGTTAATACATAGTTTAACTTGTTAATACATAGTTTAAGTGAATTTCATGATGTGATTTCCAATTCTACACACCACCAGTCATTTTTGATGATGAACTGAGTAATCAATAGATCTTTAATTTACATAAATTTAGATCATTAGAGTTTCACAAGCAGCAAATACTAATTTATTGTATGCCTTTTATAGTAAAGACAATGCGATCCACAATATCCAAACACACGAATCTGTGAGTGATCTGTGGGAGTAGTGTATGTTAAAACTTCAAAAGTAAATTACTAGTATATAACTTCTGTATCATATAGTCTCTTATTTAAGGCACTCAAAAGGTTAACCTATGAACATCCCAAAAGTATGGGTAATGATTGTTAACATAATAGACTGAAAAATTAAAACCCAACTCTAATAAAGCCTAACACAGAACTTAATATTACAAAATGGAACAATGATGCTTACAGATTTTGTGTATGGGTAATGATTTTTATCACAATAGACAATGACCTTGGTCAGATTGCAAAATTAATAATAAAGCCTAAAACAGATACATGTATTAAACTTTTCATCAAAGAACTTAATCTTACCAAATGGAACAGTTAAACAATGAAGCTTACAGATTTTGACTTGAATTGGTCTCATGATATTTACTCAGCAGTGAGTTCTCAGAACATAATGTCAATTGAATTCTTACAGAGCAATTAATGTTGCTAATAATAGGGTGTTAATGATATCTAATGTTTCACCTGTCCTTGACCTGATTTCATGCTAGCTAAACAGCTAATTGATTCTGTAATTGATTAGTTACATTCCCCTACGAAAACAAATTCATGACTTCATGAACGATAAAATGTTTTTTCATGATCAGTTCAACATTTGAGCTCATGAACAAATATTCATTAAAGTTTCTCAACTAAGTTCACAAACACTTTAAGAATTTTGATGCATCATGTACTTGAAGTTCATGAACACACTGATGAACTTTAATGAACTATAATAATATCTTCTAAGTTCCTAAAATGTCATGAATTTGGTTCATAAACAATTTTAGTAATTTGATGCACCACCAAGAAATTATTAAAAAATGTATATGAAATTTCTATATCATTATATTCATGAAATGAACAATATTATTGAATATAAATAAATGTAAATATTTTTTTAATTTTTAAATGATACGATAAAATGTTCATAATTGTGTTCTTAACCTGAATACTGTAGTTGTGTATTAATATGGGAAAAAAATTTCTGGCCAGCATGAATAAAATGTATTTGCTATGAAAGCTTTTAATGACTTTGTTCTAATGTTTTTGGCCATTACTGTCATAAACTGCATAATTTATTATACTGACTTTATGATAATAGTTTCATTATAGTGCTGTATTGCCCACTGGGTGCTGTAGCACTGGTTTAAATTTCCAGCAAAACTGGATATTTAATTCTCCTGGGGGAGGAATGGTACCTCACCCCCAGGCGTTTATGTACTCAAGTAGTACTATTTAATTTGGTTGTCAGGTCA
Source organism: Unio delphinus (assembly GCA_029339505.1). Classification (NCBI taxonomy): domain Eukaryota; kingdom Metazoa; phylum Mollusca; class Bivalvia; order Unionida; family Unionidae; genus Unio; species Unio delphinus. The sequence continues at coordinate 8,348,785 of JAQISU010000042.1, forward strand.
GGGTTACTATTAAAGAACCATCAACCTGGTTGAAGGACCCATGCTGAGGGGGATTGGACCCAACTCACGCTCAACCCTAACAGCCAATCAGGTGTGTTTATGGTGTGCAATCGCACAAGTGGAGGTCATGGCAGGTGAAAATAGTTTCACTTTTCTGCCATTAGGAGCTATCCGAGTTGTAGCAAGTAAAGAAAGGTAAAATTAAGTCCGAGGCCATCATACAGCTTGCAACATCATGAATCCATGCTTAATTCAAATCTGGTCCAGTTATTACTAATGGACAGGAAAATAGCAATAATGTATGAGCCACCTATGCAATTAAATCATATCCATGAAGTTGTAAAATTTGTTTAATTATCTTAACTTTCCAGTATTTCTAGTACAATGTGTACATATATTAAGTCCCTAACAAGTTTGTATACTAAAATGTATATGCGACATAAATAAATATAGTCACTGTTAGGTTAAAAAGCTTGCTAATTTTGAATGGTGTGCAAAAATGATTGAGTCAGGTTTCGTAAAATATATTGTTCGAAAAGGGTTCTCGTACCAAATGAGAACCCTACATTCAGGCAAATGAGGCAAATTGAAAATCCTTTCTGTGTTGCTTCCCTGCAGCAATGTTTTAATCAGAGGTTATCTGTAATTAACTAACTTTATCTTTCAGATCAGACAGCAGAAAAGTAAAATTATTAGAGGATGAAGTTTATGAGTTATGGAGGAAAATTTGAAAACTGGATGGTTCCATGGGCAAGATGGAAGAGACATTAAATAGTGACTGCTGCAGTAATGTTAAAGATCCAAACAGTAATCGGATAGAACATCTTAAGTTGCAGATGGAGACATTCAGTAGTGACAATGAGTCTGATTTAATTAAATTAAAAGCAATGAAGATCTTCACAAAAGAGTTATCTGACAGGTCAGTCTCTGTGAAAAAGACTGGTCAAGTCTGGAGAAACCACGGTGGCAAGTAAGCCCTATGATAATGAAATATAATTCAACAGTTGATTCAACACATATATCAACTGCTCTCATACAGGGAATAAAATGTGAAAAGTGGGGACACAATGTGGCCATGCCTGGATGATGTAAACTTTAAAATCCTTGAGCAGGTCATTCTAACAAAATGTCCAACAATCACGCAGAATGCTTTCATAAAAAGGATTGAAAATATCCAAAAAGATTGTAAGACTTAAAGCGATCAATGCACATTAATGTTGCCTGAACAGCAACATTTGTTTCTACATTTGTTTTATGTTGATTCAATCATTAACTGCATAACTGTGTTATAGTATCTACTTTAGGTGTATTTATGAAAGGTTCAAAATATTATGTATAGGTATGGATATCAAATGGTTGTTGTTGTTATAGAGTTTAATGCCATTTTCCAGCACAAGATAGGCTATGCATGGTAGCCAGTATAAATGGTGAAGGAAGAACCTGGGAAAACCCCAAAAAGAATGCTATGAGAAGCTACTGGCAGATATCTAATAGATACAATGGATATCAATTGGATATCAGTTGGTATGAATATCAATTGGTATGGATATGAATTAGTATGGATATTGGGATGGATTTCAGTTGGTATGGATATGAATTAGTATGGATATTGGGATGGATTTCAAGTGGTATGGATATGAATTAGTATGGATATTGGTATGAATTTCAATTGATATGGATATGAATTAGTATGGATATTGGCATGGATATCAATTGCTATGGATATGAATTAGTATGGATATTGGGATGGATTTCAATTGGTATGGATATGAATTAGTATGGATATTGGTATGAATTTCAATTGGTATGGATATGAATTAGTATGGATATTGGGATGGATTTCAATTGGTATGGATATGAATTAGTATGGATATTGGTATGAATTTCAATTGGTATGGATATGAATTAGTATGGATATTGGGATGGATTTCAATTGGTATGGATATGAATTAGTATGGATATTGGGATGGATTTCAATTGGTATGGATATGAATTAGTATGGATATTGGCATGGATTTCAATTGGTATGGATATGAATTAGTATGGATATTGGTATGAATTTCAATTGGTATGGATATGAATTAGTATGGATATTGGGATGGATTTCAAGTGGTATGGATATGAATTAGTATGGATATTGGCATGGATATCAATTGGTATGGATATGAATTAGTATGGATATTGGGATGGATTTCAATTGGTATGGATATGAATTAGTATGGATATTGGTATGAATTTCAATTGGTATGGATATGAATTAGTATGGATATTGGGATGGATTTCAATTGGTATGGATATGAATTAGTATGGATATTGGGATGGATTTCAATTGATATGGATATGAATTAGTATGGATATTGGGATGGATTTCAATTGGTATGGATATGAATTAGTATGGATATTGGTATGAATTTCAATTGGTATGGATATGAATTAGTATGGATATTGGGATGGATTTCAAGTGGTATGGATAGTGGAATGAATCTCAATTGGTATGGATATTGGTATAGATATTGGTATGAATCTCAATTGGTATGGATATTGGTATGGATATGAATTGGTATGGATATTGGGATGGATTCAAATTAGTATGGATATTGGCATGGATATTAATTGGTATGGATATTGGTATGAATCTCAGTGGGTATGGATATTGGTATAGATATGAATTGGTATGGATATTGGTATGGATATTGGTATGGATATTAATTGGTATGGATATTGGTATGGGTATTAATTGGTATGAATATTGGTATGGATATGAATTCAGAAAGATTAACTGTAAAAGTTTTTCACATTTTGGAAGATTACACTGGCATCGCGTTTATGCAAGACAGTCAGGTGTTTATATGATTAATACATTCAAGCAGGAAGCAATAGAAAGATATGCATAAAATGTTAGAAATTTGATCAGCAACATTTCATTCAGGACAAACAAGCATCATTTTTACAAAGGACCAACTAGCTCTAGTTCATTTGGAACTTACTTGCACCATTTTCATTTAGGACCAACTTGCAACAATTTCACTTATGACCAACTAGATTTCATAAGAAGTCTTTTTGTGGATACTCCATATATATATATATATATATATATATATATATATGACTATTATTTCAGAAGTACTTACAACAAGGTTCCAATATGGCTACCAAGGTGTTATATTGGAGGTCAGTACACCCGTACAGAAAAATCTCACCAATTCACATGAGCTTCTCATAAGCTGCACATGAGAACCATGTTAGAAACGTATGCAAATTGGGTAGTTTTTGCAAGCTCATGTGTGCAGTTTGTTAGATCTTGTGAGCCATGGAAAAACTAACCAAATTCTCACATGTGCGGAGTTTGCTCACGTGAGAATTTGAATCTTCACATGAGAAAGTTTAACTTAGAAAACATTCTTTTCCATTACATCTGACCATGTTTCAAAATAAGGCAGAGTTCTAATTTCTCATGTGAGTTATCACGTGAGAAATTTGGACTTTGATTCTGATCAAAGTATCGTCAAATAGACATCGTTTCTGTTTTGCAAATCTTGTTACTTTGTTGTTTTCATATATAAAAAATCTGTCAATTTATTTAATGACAGTGCGTTTGACTCTTTACCTTGACCCAAGAATCATCTCTTTTGGACTGCAAAAGTATGTACACGTTGAAGCATGAAGATGTGGTCTTAAAAATAAAAAATAAACTCGTAACGGTTAACCGAAAAGTAAAATTCTGATGCATGCCAGATACCGGAAAACATATTTTTGTGACAGCTTTGTCTCGCACATGCATAGTTTTACTCAAATTAAGCAATAACCAGATATCTTATAATTTTCTGACATTGTTTATACAAGTATCAATGAATTTGTTTGAACATTGTTTATACAAGTATCAAGGAATTTGTTTGAACATATTAATGTACGTATCACTATTCATAAAACAAAAGACTCTTCAAAACAAACTTGGCATTGAAGTCTCGTATAACCGATTACGGGATAAATCGGCCCATAGCAGAGTCGGCACACTAACGTTCTCGGCCCATAACGAACTCGGCACACCCAAATCAGCCCATAACGTACTCGGCACATTTACGTACTCGGCCCCATTACGTACTCGGCCCCATTACATATTCGGTCCACGATTTATATAATAGTAATGTTGATGTAATGTTTTATTTTTCAACAGTCATTTCATTTGTCTTTTAATCTTTGTACGTTTCTTTATGCTTAGTGCATCTGTGTATGATTTGTAAACTTTAATTAACTTCACGAAAAAAAAAAACAATATTAAAACCACAGGTGCTCGACGCGAGCTTGGTTTTTTCTTCACATCAAGCTCGCGTCGAGCACCTGTGATTAAAACCAGTGATATTGTTACTTTTTATTTCAGTTAAAATCGGCAATAACAATAAAGTTTTAAAAAAACATTTGCTAGAATAAATATAAAAAGCTTCATTTTGCTAACCATTGATGCCGGATAATATTGTTGATGCTGGTGTGAAACTTAATCTCCCACTGTCAACCTATCTGATTACATGATGAAAGGATGGGCTTTTTGGAACCAATTAGAGTGTCCTGTGGGGCATAAAAAATCCCATTCTACTGTATGTACATCAAAAATGAACTACAGCAATATTAACTAACTTACGAAAGACACAAATTCTATTATATAGGCCAGTTGTTAAGAAATATCTGATAACGAAAATACAATTTATTTGATTTATAAAATTAAGTCATACTTGAGTGAATATGTATACAAAGGCACGTAAAACAAAAAGTTTACGAACAGTCCGCCCTCTTTGGCGCCTCAAACGAACTCAACGGATGCTGCTCGCTGGCCTGTAGTGTACATGTAGAAGAGTACATTTGAACCAAGAGACTGAATTTCGCGCGCGGGCAACGTTTAGCAAGGACCACGCTGCTTAGAAAGAAAGTCACTTATTGTTCTCCTGCAACATGTTCGCTGTTATATATTTCTATGACGACAAGAGTGTGGACATTGTTATCAAAAATAAAATAAAATCAACCTCTAGTGATTTCCACGTCGGTACTGATGTTAAAGTCCAGTACGAAACAGAAGACATCGATGAAAGTGGGAGGGATATTAGAAGATTTCAGGATTATGAAGGACTGGTTCTTTGCCTTGAAAAAGTAAGTGACGTTTACTCATTTCGTTCTACTATTTTCACATATGTTATGCTCAGTGTGTGGAAAAGGGATACGATTAAATCAGAATAATTCATGCTCAGACCCTCTATTTCACAGACGTACGGCGACCGATCAATGCATTAGGGACGAGTCCAAAATATTCCGAATGATGTAGACTCTGCTAAACATAACATATATACCCATCAATACCATTACAAGTTTGGCGGCTGATTTATCGGACTACAAAATACCACGACCATAAAAAAAAGGTTCCTTGGTATCTAGTTTGTATGGCGGCCATGTACTATATTTTACAATGACTTTTCTCATGTTTGACGTTCGCTAGTTCGCTAACAATATTCGCACTGCGACCAGCGTCTGTCTCAGTTTGGATTACAATAATTATGATATGGTGTGCAATTAACAATTAAAGGCTAGTCCGTGAATTAGCGGTTTTCCCATGAGAAAAAATGTTGATAATTCGATTTTACTGTAACATTGCAGAATTTTGATTTAAATAGACAGCCAAAACATAAGTGTAGAAATATCACCACCAACATATCAGTCACTGCAGATGAAACATGATGCAGATATATCATGCAAAAGATTCAAGATCGAATACCACTCAGATTGTTTTTTATTTTTTTCATTTTTAGTAAATATGTACAAGGTATCTTGAATTGAGAAAGAATTATGTTATTCGGATTTACTTTGTGAATGTACATTTTCAGGCCAAAAAAAAAGTAAATACACGTTTCCAGTTGGCCGACGTTCCCTGTTTCTCGTTGCTGACCCTAGCACTTTTCCCCACCCCCACCCCCAATTTTTTTTTAGTTAAAAAAAATCACATTGCCGAAATTGATTTGTGCATCTAATTAGCCGGTTCTGCCCAGTACTTTCAAGCGCTTGAATTATTATTTTGGAGAAAATAAATTCTCCTGGAAGTGTAGGAGAAATATCCCTGAGGATTATTCCGGAAATATTAAAAGTATGGAACATACAGATGTGATCAGCAAGCATCTGAACAGCAGTACAGTTTATCAGTTTTGCTAGGGAGCCATGGTAGCTCAATTGATAGAGCATCAGACTTAATCGAAGGGTTGCGTTTTCAATACCTGCTTGGGTCAGGCCAGTCGGCTGCCTCAGTGTGTCCTATTTCCTCAGTGTGAGATAGCCAATAATGTGTTGAAACTTGAAAGTGCCATTTAAACCAATAATAACTGTGTTTTGCTTTTGCCTTGTCCAGTGAATCTACACCAGTTCCTTTTTACAAAATATCACAAATGCAAAACTCGGAACAAAACAAACTTGCACTAAGTTTTTCATTTCAATTTCAGATTTTATTTTTCAACAGTTCAAGACAGACCCAGCTAACCTAAATTCAATGGTAAACAGGAAGTGCCTCGATTCAAAGAGAAAAATTTCCAAATGAATACTTTTGCAGACTGGCATGTGACTGTGTGTACATGATGAAAGACTCGGAAGCAGTATTGTTAATTACACGCTTCGTTTGCGTTAAATTTTCTGGAACATTGAAGAATGGTCTTCATGTGAAGCCATAAATTTCATACAGATTTGGAACTTTAACTTGTATAGTGTGCTTGCTAAAATATGTTTATTTGCAGTATGTTTAATGATGACCTTTAAGAACTTTGATTATTTAATGCATGTGATACGATAATTACAATAATTGAAAATTTTATATGCATATATATATATATACACACACACACACACACACTAGTTTTCTTTTTGCTCATGCGAGAAACCTGGCTAAAACATCCATAACTGAACTCAAAGATGCTCATCCTTGTTAGATTTAAATATGACCTTGAAAGTCTCTAATGCTATTAAATTGCAAGTTTTATGATAGTAAACTTTGTTCTTTTTTAACTTTTGTCAAAAATGTACGTATTAAATACTAGTTGTTTTGGAGTTTTTTTGCTTATGTGAGCAAACTCTTGCTCACGTGAGGAAAATTGTGCTCATGTTAATTTCAGATCCTGCAATTTTCATGTGAGCAAAATCTTGCTCACGTGAGCAACATCTTGCTCACGTGAGCAACATCTTGCTCACGTGAGCAACATATTAACAATTAACAATTCCTGCTCATGTTATTTTCAGATTTTGTTAGATTCAATTTCTCACGTGAGTTCTACCTAATTTGCATGTTAAAATGCACATGAGACTAACCTGTGTTAGATCTCACGTGAGAATCTCATGTGCAGAAGGGTAGGCAATTTTGGTGTGGGAGCTGCAGCACTGTTTTCAGTTGAGACTTACAAAAGAAATCTTTTATTGAAACCCCATGCCACTATGAAGTGGGTAATGTAACAACTACTAGAGTAGTTGGTAAAGTATTAGACTTGTTATCAGAGGGTTGTGTGTTTGATAACTAACCAGACCAGCCAGGGGCAGCTGCTTTGGTGTGCCTTTAAGAAATGCACTTAATCCCCATTTCCTTGGCATGATATATCCAAGTGTTCAAAGTGCCTTTAAAAGAAAGTGAAAACAACACACACACACACACACACACACACACACACACACACACAATAAATATTATTTAGGACTAACTTAATACCATGAGAAGTTTCTCTTCATGAAATGTTAATACAGCCAACCGTTCAGATTTAGTGCTAACAAGTCAAGATGGCCACCAAGACTACCTGATTGAAGTCTGACTGATGCCATTTTCATTTTTGGCTAACTAGGTGTCACAAGAAGTCTTTCAGTAAAAAGAAAACTTGTTGCTATGACCATCCATTTTGGAGAAGTAGTCCTAATAATAAATCTTTAATATGGCCACTATGGCAGACATTTTGGACATCATAAAAATAACACCGATTTTTATTTAGCAACAACTAGAGATGGGTACCACAACAAATTTTGTATTTCTGAACAAACTGCAATATGTAGAACAGCATACAGCATTTATATTAAGGACCAAAAATATAATGTTCTGGGGCAGGGGCCTGATGCTTTTTATTTAAAAAAATTAGTCTATAAATAAGTGAAAATAATAATGTTTGACATTCTAATTTATTGCATAATAATACCATATTATATTATTTGAAGAAAAAATTATCTTGAGATAAAAAATACTAAAACTTCAGCTGCCAAGAAAATTGCAGCCTCCCCCCAAAAAATAAAATGTTCTGTTCCTTACAGTGGGTGAATTTGTTGCATGTATGTTAATTGGTGTATATATACTGTAGTAATCTAAAAGCAGTAACTAAAGTGGGATGATTATGCTGATACTATGACCCCTGATGAAAGACATTGTACTGACCTTAGAAATACACTGTACTGACATTATAAATACACTGTACTGTCATTAGAAAGACACTGTACTGACATTAGAAAGACACTGTACTGACATTAGAAATACATTGTACTGACATTAGAAAGACATTATTGTACTAACATTATAAATACATTGTACTGACATTAGAAAGACACTGTACTGACCTTAGAAAGATATTGTACTGACATTAGAAAGACATTGTACTGACATTAGAAAGACTTTGTACTGACATTAGAAAGACATTGTACTGACATTGAAAGACATTGTACTGACCTTAGAAAGACATTGTACTGACATTAGAAAGGCATTATACTGACATTAAAAATACATTGTGTGTGTGAGTGTTTGGTTTGGATTTTAATGTAGTTTTTAAAACAATTCAGTCATATTGCTATGCTGTCTGCAATGTGGCAGTTTTTAGTGATGTCTAGCACTGGAGCATCATGCCGCAGACATGTAGCATGATGTGCTGCCCAGTCACATTACCAGGCCAACCAGTTCTGGCACTAATCTCTTAATGTTGAGCACCAAGCAGAAAGACGTTGTACTGACTTTTGGAAGACCTTGTACTGACATTAGAAAGACATTATACTGAGATTAGAAAGACATTATAATAAGATTAGAAAGACATTATACTGACATTAGAAAGACATTGTACTGACCTTAGAAAGACATTGTATTGACATTAGAAATACATTGTACTGACCTTAGAAAGACATTGTACTGACCTTAGAAAGACATTATATGACATTAGAAAGACATTATACTGAGATTAGAAAGACATTATACTGAGCTTTGAAAGACATTATACTGAGATTTGAAAGACATTATACTGACATTAGAAAGAGATTATACTGAGATTTGAAAGACATTATACTGACATTAGAAAGACATTATACTGAGATTTGAAAGACATTATACTGAGATATGAAAGACATTATACTGAGATTAGAAAGACATTATACTGAGATTAGAAAGACATTATACTGAGATTAGAAAAATATTATACTGAGCTTAGAAAGACATTGAACTGACATTAGAAATAGCAGCAGAGAGGGTGAACAGACCACGTTTTCAAGCAAAAATAAGGCTTCCAGATCACGTTTTCGAACAAAATATGGCCTATAGATAACGTTTTCGAACAAAATATCAGGTTTCCAACAAATCTCATTTAACCAAAAAAAAAGTCTCCATTTTTGCAAAAACGGAGATTTTACGATTTTTTAATCAATTTTGCTCGCAACGATGTGGTCATCCACCCTCTCTGCTGCTAAAGTTTTCAGTTCTGGGATAATAATTCTTTTACGATTTCAACCGAATATTTGATCAAGTCCGATACGATATCGTGTCCGAGGATCATGTAGATTTATTGTTGCGAATCCGTGCGGAGTCGACTGAGCATGACTAAAGAAATCTCGAAATTGATTGAATTCCATATCAGAGCACCATGTCTGCCAAATATTTCTAAGAGTATGAGTATCAACTCCGTTGAATACAGAAAGAATATTGCAGTTATCTCTGATGACTTTTGGAACCTGAGTGTAGCGTTGAGTGACATATATCACGTCAGTGTTTTTGTGACGCCCACGGGAAAATATTCTAGCAGGATTTTTTTGTTTATCCAACATTATATCGTCGTATACGACTAAATTGTTAATATCTCCATCAATATCATCAATGCTCGGTGCTTCATCGATATCGGTTATAAAATCAATGGCGTTCTCACCCTTAATTTCTGATGCATTCTCGTTAAAATCCTTTAACACTTCATAACATCGTTGATCATCTACGCTAGGGGCAATTAAATACAACTTATCCCACTTCATCCATCTCATTATTAAATTGAGTAACAATTGCGTTTTACCGGATCCAGATGGCCCGATTATAATCATCCGGATAGAGTTTGGTAGCGCTGCATGATGCTTAATTGGTTCTCTTGTTTTAGTCGCTGAAAAATCAATTATATCCATATTTCTATACATAAATTATGGATCTATATTGTGTGAAGTGTAAAACGCGTACTGGCACAGATGACTTGACGACGATTACAACTAAAAATAACCGATCAGCGCTTTCTGGTAAATGCGTGCAATGTGGTACAAAGAAATTTAGATTTGTGTCTATGAAACCCAGAGATGTTTTTAAAAAAAACGAGGAGGTGATATCGCAGCCAAATTGGCAAAGCTCCCTGGAACCCCATGGGCAAAGTACCCCGGAGAAAAGCACCTTCCAGGATATAGCTACTGTGGACCGGGAACCAGACTTGATATCAGACTCAATGATCAAAATCAGTCCCGACCCGGTGAAGAACCAATAAACGCCATTGATAAGGCCTGTCACCTTCATGATGTTGCTTATAAAAGCAGCAATCTGCAACACAGACATCTCGCGGATGTGAAATTAATTCATGCGTTAAATGCTATTCCTGATAAATCCTTCAAAGAAAAATTGGCTTCATTTTTGATAAAATCGGCTATGAAAAGTAAATTGATGTTAGGTGCCGGTAATTAATAATATGGAATCAATTTATTATTCCCCAAGAGGATACTGGAGGGGTAAATCAGCAGTCCATAAACTCGCTAGCGCTGCAAAAGTGAAAAAAACCACTGCGGCTAATTGGTTATCCAAACAGGCACTATGGCAAATTTATCTACCACCGCCTAAACAAATTCAATTCTCGCATTTTGATGTGACAGTTCCTAATGAAGTTCATCAGGCTGATATATTATTTCTGCCACATGATCGTGGTTACAAATACGCTTTAACCGTAGTTGATATTGCAAGTCGATACAAAGAAGCAGAACCGTTAAAAACAAAATCAGCCACTGAAGTCGCTTCTGCATTTGAAAGGATTTATCGACGAGGTCCTCTGCACTGGCCAAATCTATTGCAGGTTGATCCTGGCAAGGAATTTCAGGGTGCAGTGTTATCTACAATGAAACATCATAATGTCACCATACGACGAGGGCATACTGCGCTACATCGCGATCAGGCCATTGTAGAACGATTTAATCGGACGATTGCTGAGCGGTTATTTGGATATCAATACGCAAAAGAATTCATCCAAGAAAAAAGATCCCGTGAATGAGTTAAAAGATTACCATCTGTGATTACTGCACTGAATAACGAGATTACTAGAACAATCAACATGAAACCTATCAACGCGATTAAAAAGAAGTCTATACCCGTACAACCACAAAAAGATTTCAAAGAACCAATTCTTGGTAGTAATGTCACTGTTAGGTATTTATATGAACCAGGAGAGCTTGAAGGGGGTAGAAAAAGGGCTACTGATCCTATTTGGAGTGTTACTGCACACAAGATATCTAGTATAACACGATCAACTGGTAGACCTCCAGTCTATAAACTGGATTCAACTGCCCCTCAGCGGAGTTTTACTCGACAACAACTACAGGTAATTCCCGAGGATACTCAATTGCCACCGCATGGTCTTAACTAGCACCGTTGCGTCTATTGCACTCAAGACAAGTCAGCATCACATAGTTTCTGACATGACCGAGATTGTTATTTTTTCTGTCTACGGTGAATTGGCGAGGATCCTTATCCGAATACTGCCAATGCATTATACAATTGCAACTCGCGCAGTGATTATTCTGTTGTTTCTTCAAAGTGATTATTAATTCAGCATCAATATCAAATTCTCGTTGTTTTTTTTTGTCCTGTTGTTTGTAACCGGAGAGTTTTTTTATCAATAATTTTAACATCAATATCATCCATTGTTGTGTCATTATCATCGAAAACAACTCTTCGAAGTTGATTTATTTTTCGTACTCTGGATACTGCGAGATAGACTAAATTCGACCATTCGATGTGATTATCCACCATCCAAACAATTGTATTCGATATAGTCAATCCCTGTGAAGAGTGTATTGTTGCTGCGTATCCTAGCGTCCACGGGGATTTATTAGCACGCAATGCATCTTCAACGACATTGATATCAACCAGCACAATATCATTTAATACCAGAATTTGTTTTTCACTCTGTCCTGGAATATCAACTTCAATATTCTGTTTTCGTGTATCCGATGGCCTATAACAAAGGGGTACTGGAAGCGTTGCAAATTTTTCTTTATGCAATTCAAATAACTTCATCTGAAGTGTATCCCTGACTATTTTTCTACTTGCAATGATCAAATCGTTTGGTCTCCATGTTTCCCAGAAATCATTCATTGGAATTTCTGAAATCACTTCACGCGCTATTTCGCATTGGATTCTATCCGGTTGTAATCTAATTAGTTTCTTAAATTCTCGTAATCGTTCATCAAGTGATCTATAATCAGTGGTGATTTCTTCATAGTAGTCTACAAAACCCTTTAGCCATTCATGTGGAGATGCACCGACAAATGGTGGTGGTTGGCCGTGATCCCCGCACATGACGACTTTTGTGTTTTTGTTTAACAACCACCCAAGAAATGTTTTTAATACATCTAATGACACTGTGCATATTTCATCCCAAATTATGATTTCAGGAATGAATTTATCACCCATACGCTCAGGAGTCCATTTGTCACCTTTCCATCGAAAGAAGCTGTGATAAGTACAGGCATTTACCCCTCGTTGTATCATCTCTCTGGCGAGTCTGTGAGTCGGTGTTAGCACAATCATGTTAGAAACGCTAGCGTTTCCACGACGAAATAATTCAATTGCACGAGTTGTCTTTCCTGACCCACCACAACCGTTTAAATAAACTGTCTTATATCTACATACTGGATCAGATACCGGTGGTGCATTAGAAAGTTCTGATTGAATTTCAATACGGTTACAACAAAGATATTTATCATCCATGGCAACGTCTGCGGATTCACAATACTCATGTAGCATCTCCTTTTTAAATCGCCAACGCCCCCAATTTTCTTCGGGATATGTGAATGCCGCTACAGTTGATTTGTACTTATTGTGTATATACATCGAATCAGTGGCTACTCTAACCGCGGTATTAGGAAATCTATTTATCATCGAAAATAGATTAATAGAAGCATAGGCTAACATTGAACTTCTTAAGTGTGTGTACTGGGAATTATATCCATCACAGTAGGTAACAACCGTACCTAATTTCTCACCATTGGATAGAAAAGCATCCTTACGGGATACAAGTTTTCCCTGTTTCATTAAATCCGCTACAATAAAATCGTATTCAGCGACATCTATGATCAACCGCGAAGAATATTTTGCGTTATCGTATCGTCCACCCTGGGTAAATTTACCGATTATTCTTCTTCCGAGATCTTTTGCTTGTTCTTTTTTAATTTCAAATAACTTCTTAGACCAATTTATGATTTCTTCTTCACTGAAATCTGGAAACTGTTTTCGTAGTTCGTTGATTATTCTATCTAGATCGGGTTGTGGTAGCCAAACTTCTTTCTGAGCTCGATAGCATATAATAGCCTCGGAAACAATCAACGATATTAGCATACCACAATCAATCATATATCTCAATAGCACTATTGGCATCCAGTGTTTTTCAGATAGGTGTCTACCGAGCCAAACATAACTACACGGATGTAACCCTGTAGCTAATTCAAATGATATCACACGAGCGAATCCGGTTAAATCAAAATCAGGCAATGGTCCATTAATCGCAACACGAGTCATTTCATGCGTGGGGTGTCCAAATCGTTTGAAGTACTCAGCGCATTCCCCATACCCGAGAAAACTTTAGGGATAACACGCGGCTATATCAATTGAAATCATACCATCACGTGAGTATTTCGTATTCCACAGTCCTCCATGACCAAATTCGACGCAACTCAATTTAACATCCTCGAGAAAATCACTTCGTGTTGGACGCCATGAGTTTTTCTCTCTTGCAAAGTGAGCTACCACTGATGGAATAGTAAAACTATCCGTGAGTAGTTTTTCATGGGAATTCTCCGGTGAAAAATCACTAGCGATTTTTCTCATTCTGTTATCTAATTCTTCAACGCGATATAATTCACCATTTGGTTTTACAAATTGATCGAATTCTTCATCACTTCTAAGTAACCACACTGACACAGGATCATCCTTACACAACGCATGAATAGCATCAAATAATCTCTCTTCATAGAAAACATCCCCGACGAACTCCTTAGGGATATATTTCACGGTTCGTTCTCGTGGAAATATTGTTACCGCAGGTGTCCACGCGTGTTTGTTATGATCAATAATCTGTATTGGGGCTCCTCGCGATTGATATTTCGGTTCGTATAATACTTCTCCGGTTATTGTTGTTACTGATATTGGGAATTTTAATGATGCTTCTAATTTAGCTATATCAGAAATCTTTGCACCGTGCTGTTTTACCGTTAATTCCACTCGGTTATTTTTTTTCGTCTTAGATCAGTTAGTTTATTTCCTCGGGACGCATTTGTGAAGTGTTCTATTATTCGTTCTGCTACACAATTCAGTGAACTAGAATATTTCATAGGAGCTAGTTTTGCGATATCGGGTTTATCATTTAACGGATATATCCCATAAACCATTGCTGTTACGGGATAAGATCTTTCGTAGTATGGCTTATCGATTCCGGTTAGAATTCCTGGTTTGGAATCTCTACTCACAATGACAGCTCTTTTATTCTTGAGGATTGGTTCAAATTTATCCCTAATAATCCATTTGCCATCGACTTCGATAATGAATTTGATTCGGAAAAAATGCCGTTTTTCCCCAACACGTGAAATTATCACTGCTGCTTTTTCATCAGTCATGGTAGCATCAACAACACCATCAATTCGAAATGTTGACCAACAATAAGATGCTCCATCACGCTTGAATTCATTAAAACAATCTCTGATTTTACTAATCATGGCTTTATCAAGAATTGTATTCTTTGGTGTATTAGAAACTATATCGAGATTGAATTGAGCATCTTTCCAAGGGTAATCTCTCTTGGACGTTTTTTTTTGGGTTTATCGAGATTAAATCTAGGATTGATTTTCAATAATCTCTTAAACTCTTTCATGTTTCCGTCTATTGGACGTTTTTTGGGTTTATCGAGATTAAATCTAGGATTGATTTTGCTACGTTTTTTGGGTCTATCGAGATTAAATCTAGGATTGATTTTTAATAATCTCTTAAACTCTTTCATGTTTCCGTCTATTGGACGTTTTTTGGGTTTATCGAGATTAAATCTAGGATTGATTTTTAATAATCTCTTAAACTCTTTCATGTTTCCGTCTATTGGACGTTTGTTACGTTTTTTTGGTTTATCGAGATTAAATCTAGGATTGATTTTTAATAATCTCTTAAACTCTTTCATGTTTCCGTCTATTGGACGTTTTTTGGGTCTATCGAGATTAAATCTAGGATTGATTTTTAATAATCTCTTAAACTCCTTATCAGCATTTTTTGAAGGCGTTCTCCTTAATTCCCTCATGCTATAATTAAAACAAGCATTTAAATGAAAGATTTTTATATAATGAATCACTGCAAGTGGCTTATGATTGGATCAGTAACCCCGTGTAACAAATCATGCAGAAATGAGTTTTGTGGGTATCATATGCAAAGCTATCGTCGTGGAAGCCTTGGTCCGTTACCTTGTATTCTATGTGGAGTTGGGGTCAGGGGAAAATCTCAGTTGTGTCTAAATTGCGGTGGTAAGCGATACAGGGAGTTGAAGCGATATTATGATAAAAGAATAAAAAATGGACAATCAATCAGAAATTTTGACCCTGAAAAGGTCCTTGACCCTGACAACATCAAGGATAAAATCATAAGAACCCCTCAAGACTACATTGAAAGATTCATTATTGAACCAAACGATGAATTAGACAAACAATAGTATAATATATAAATGAACCAAGAATTCAGACCACACCCTGTGATCACAAATTATGAAGCATCAAGTGATGGTGTTGTAAGAAACCGCAGACTGAAGAAACCAGTTGGTATTGTGAATAATCAAGGGTATTTGATGTTTGGTGCTGGAAAGAAAACATATTACTGCCATCGTTTCGTGTACGAGTGTTTCAATGGATTGATCGAGGATGATTCTGTCATTGATCACAAGGATTCTAATCCGAAAAACAATTCTTTATCAAATCTGCAAGCTATCACACAAAGTGAGAATTTGAAAAGAGGAGAGAGTGGAAAATGCAAAACGGTTGGGAAGAGACCAGTAAAATCTTTGAATACAACAACTAACGAAGAAAAAATATTTCAATCAATGAATGAAGCCGGTAGGCACTTCGATATTTGTGGATCCTCAGTACGAAGAGTTGCAGAGGGGACAACCAAAACGGCGATTTCAAAAAAGACAGGACAGAAAATTCGATTTAGTTACGTCTAATGCGTCATATTTTTCATTTAGAAATATATCATTATTATAGAATAATGAATTCTGAAAACATGAATAGCATTTTATCCGAGATTTCAAAATTGAAAAGTTGGGATATTGAACTATCAGATGGGTTAAATCCTGATCAAATCATGTCTGATTTTCAGGATATAGAATACGGAGTTAACAACAATAAATATATGCTACCAAAGAAGTATGCGCTCATCAAAAGAATTCAGAATTCTATTAAAGACTCTCTCGCATTTTCCAGTGACGTAAGTGTGTTCGCTCCGTTGTATACCATCGTAGAACGAATACGAAAAGAATTGGGGTACGAATACGAATTAAAAAAGGAGGTTAATTCTAAAGTTAGAAACCTACGGGCGTTAATTCAAGAAAATGAACAATTTTGATTGACCAACCATTTATCATTATTTGATTGTGACCGTCCCTCATAGAGATTTTAATTTTTTTTTAGCATTTTTTGATTAAAACTGTTGAAATCAGTGAATAAAAAATTGATGGCTGGTTCGGATTGATCAATGGAAAAGTGGGGAAAGTGTGATATTATTTATTTTTATAAGGATTTCCACACTTCCCCCATCATTGATAGAGATGTTAAAACACTTCCACGATCGTGTTAGGTCGGATTGAAAAATTGTTTTACAATTGAAAAATCGTTTCTGATTTTAAATAATGGTCAATGAAGCATTAACAACCCGATTGGCTCGTGAACGACTGGATGCAATCAGGAGATTTGTACCAATTCGTGACTCTGTACGGAATAAACTACAACAATGACAGAGTCTTCAGACTGATTTTGCTGCGGGATCTGAAGAATTGTTTAAACCAGTAACCACAGCAACGAAGGGGGTAGAGCGTGCTATACTGGGAGATGTTCCCGAGACGGGAAAATCTGTTATTGGTGAACTCGAAAAAATAGCAGCGAAAACTGAACAAACAAAACAAATGGAATCAAAAGAAATAGTAGATGATTTACGCGTGATATTTAACGAGGCGGGTTTAGCAGCGATTAATAAGACTGATCCAAAAGAAATTCCTGCGCTTGTTGTTAAGACTTATGAAAACAGGAAAAATTTGTTGAAACCAGAACATCATAACTTTGTTAGGAATTTAGATCATTGGGCTGATATATTCTACAAAATCAAAACTGAGAAAACAGGTAGAATTAAGAAGAAGGGTAACGCATCATACATTGGATATATCAATGCGGTGGGCGAAGTGTATAATCAATACGAAGAGTTTAAACAACAACAAAAACCGCAAAAATTGCGAGGAAGGCGACAGCAACCTGCAAAGAAAATATCTTTTTCACCTAAAAAACAACTACCACCACCTGATCGAGATGGTGATGTTTCTGATTATTTCCAAGAAACTGATTTAGAAAAACTAGATGAAGCAACTGGTTATAGCGGAAGTGGATTGCAAAACGCTAGCGTTGGAAACTCTTCGAGGGAAAATCCTTGGATTTCATGTCCTGGTAGTGTTCTCAGTGATATATCACGATTAGAAGTTCTTGTAGGAGGTTTCCGAGCTGGAAACAACTCACCGGAAATAATTAATGAAGCATCTGATATCTGTAGACGTTTATTTCAAGGCGGTATCATAGATATCAGCACATATCGAGATTTCATTGGCGAGTTAGTAGAGGATTATCACAGTGATTGAATAAAAACGCTAGCGTTTCCAATTGAAAAATGGTTTCTGATTTCAAATAATGATCATACACTACAATCATGATAAACCAACCCCCGTCTACGTAGTTAATTCACGGTTTCCGGTTTATAGAGCATACTACGGAGATGGTTTAGGCAATACCATTGCAGGGTTATTTGCGAGAATGGCTCCAAAAGTGATGCCGTTGGCTAAACAACTAGGAATGAAAGCAATTGAAGTTATTCGTGATAAGGGTATTGGTGCTGTTGGAGATCTTGCGGGAAAAGCGTTTTCAGCTGCGAAGAATAAATTAACATCATTAGTGAAATCACGAAGTGATTTACGAAAAAAGAAACCGTTACCATCTACAACGGAAATGCCTGCAAGTGTTAGTAGAATTATAAATAACGCAGTAGACGAAAAACTAGCGTCGATGGCTTTAACTCCCGACGCAAATATGATAGCAGGAAGCGGCTTTAAAAAACTACGTCGATGAAAATCGTTTATGATTTCACGATTTAGACTCTGATAAATAGAATAAAATGTTCAAAAAATCACATGATCCGGCGTTTGATATAGACGCCCCAGTTGGCAAGGATGATTCTGTACGCGATTATCAATATTACGCTTATCATGCAATAGACGCAAATAGTCGATCGCGAATTGAACTTCAAGTCCATGATACCAGTAAATATTTTTTGCCTTGTGAAGCGTTTATCGAAGTAGAAGGAAAACTTGTAACAGCTGCTGGAGCACCGTATCCAGCTGGTACTCAAGTCGGTTTTGTCAATAATGGTATTATGGCGTTATTTGAGAGTGCAAGATACCTCATTGATGGAAAAGAAATCGAGTCGATAGATCGCGATGTTGATGTGGCTACAACAATAATCGGGTTAGCGAGATATTCTGATGATTATACAAGATCAGCAGGACCTTCTATGATGTTTGCAAAGGATGTAAAAAATACCGCTGGAGGAATTCAATTTGTTGTAAGACGACCAAAAAAAGCCAGTGCTGCTAATGATGATGCTGATGTCGAGGCTGTAGTTATAAACAACGACGTTAATTTCAATCTAGGAGCCGCAACACGTATTTCAATGTTGCAAGGGGCTAGTAAATCATTTTCATGCGCTATTCCACTGCATCACATATTTGGATTCTGTAGAAACGTCCGAAAAGTTATCTACGGGGCGAAGTATACAGTAGCGCTTGTACGAAAGGGTGATGATAATGACGCAATTTGGAGGATTCCAGCAGATGCTGCAAATCCCAATGCTGATGCCGGTAAAGTTATTTTAACAAAAATATCATTGTGGATGCCAATGTTGACTCCAGCAATCACCGCAGAAGAACGATTACTATCATTTATGGACCAAGGAGGAAAGTCGTTGTTAAGTTGGTTAACCGTGAGTACAGATGTTAAACAATCAAATCTGAACGGGTTATTCACGTGGAATCTAGCATCAAAACAAGGTGTTTCAGCTCCACGTCATATATTTGTAGCGCTACAGGATAACACACGAGTTGGCGATCAACGTTTCAGTCATATGATATTTGATCCATTAGGTGTGAAAGACGTCTCACTGAGAATAAACGGTCAGCAGGAACCATCCGAAGATGTGCAACTCGATTACACAGAAAATCATATTGCACGCGTGTATCATAGATTGCTGTCGTTCATGGCACGTGATCAAAGTGTTGATACTGGTTTGCAAATATCACAATTAGATTTTAAGAATCTATATCCGATCTATTACTTTTCGCTGGAACATCTTGATTTAACAAGACAATCCGTCGTTGATATACACTTTAGAGCTAATGTAACCCGTCCTGATGCTATTGATAATTATAGAGCGGTTGCTGTCATTCTCAGTGATAAATCAATGCTACTCGAAGGTGTTGGAGGAAGAACGAGAGTGGTAGATGCGCCAGTAGAAAATCTTTGATTGATTTTCTCGATTTTTCATTGAATTAGAATCAATCAATTATATATAATGTCATATAGTGTTATTAGTGTTGCGTTAACTCCCGGTCAATTAAAAAAATTGCAATCGGAATCAGCTAAAAAATGTGGAACCACAATCACGTTGAAACCCAACCAAATGACTGGTGGTGCAAATAAATTATCACTGACAACTCGTCAAATAAAACATTTCAATGATGCACTTGCAGCAAAAAAGGGTGTTCAGATTACTCTCTCTGCAGCTGCTATCAAAAATATGATTAAAACAGGCGGTATATTTCCGTTGTTAGCTGCGATTCCAGCATTAATTGCAGCAGCAGCCCCAGCGGTGGCTAAAGCGGCAGCGTTAGGAGCCGTTGGTACTGCAGCAGGAATGGCACTAAAGAAAGCAACTGGGAAAGGATATAAAAAAAAGGGAAAGGGTCTAAGACTACCAGGAACCCCGTATTCGTGGTACAGCGGAAAGGGTCTAAGACTACCAGGAACCCCGTATTCGTGGTACAGCGGAAAGGGTCTAAGACTACCAGGAACGATTTATTAATTGAGGAATCGAAGATTCCTATGTCCAATTTTGATTTAATGGATGCTGCTAAAAAACTAGCGATTAAAAACTTCAGAGGTGTCTTTATGAAAGATCAATTACCACATCAACCAAACAGCGTTGAAACCGGAATCATTAATTTAGATAACAGCACCGGACCCGGAACTCACTGGGTTGCATACGCTATTGATCCACGTGGGATTGTTTATTTCGATTCATATGGATTAGCCCCACCAAAAGAGTTTATGCGGTATATAAAAACCCTTCCAATGAAGACTTGGTATTCTACGCTACCAACACAAACGATGATTGACCCACCAATATGCGGCAGCGAATTATTAAATGTCCTTAACGCTATTTCTAACTCCTTGAGTAACACAAGCGGAAAACCACCACATGTTGTCGTTAATGAATACACTAGTAATCGCTGGAAATCGAAACGATTTTAGAGAGAGAAAGAGTTTTACAATAACATGATTGATATTTGGGGGAGATCTTTGAAACCCAAACCCGATGGCACTGCATCACCTGATTCTGTCAAGGATGTAAAAAAACTAATCAAAGATGAAATAGCTGAGACGTTGAACTTAACAAATGTTGATCCTAATGAAATAGTTGTATTTCAAGACAAACAGGGTAAATTGAAATCCAGTGATGTGTCATTGAATGACATTTTAACACGAAGACATGACGCCGCCGATGACGCTATTGCACTGTTTCAAGATGGTAAACTCAAACCAGGCATACTTGTTTCGACGGTCACAGAGAAACTAACAACAGTAGATAACACAGCAAACTCATTAAAATCACTCAACGATGAATTCGTTAAATTCAATCAACCGCTACAAGAATTTCTTGGTGATCCACCAGTGTCCGCACCGAATATTGAAACGATAAAAACCGCAATCAACAATTTAGCAAAGCTACGAGCTGATTATGATGCTCATATAACTGCTTTTAACGCACTACGAAGAGGAATAAGCAGAACCGGTGAAGGCATTGCTAAATTCAATCAACCGCTACAAGAATTTCTTGGTGATCCACCAGTGTCCGCACCTAATATTGGAACGATAAAAACCGCAATCGATGATTTAGCAAAGCTACGATCTGATTATGATGTTCATACAAGTTTTTTTTAACACAGTACGATTGATCACCCTCAGAAACACTGACATCGTTGATAAATTTTTTGGTAAACGAAATACTAGACCTGAAGATGTTAAAATAACTATAGATAACATCACTGAATATATCGCTGCGATCAACAACAATCTCCCGCGACTTGAAAAAATAAAAATTCCTCATCATAGCTTCAGCAATAACTTATACACACTTCAATCTGGAACATTTGAGTGGATATCGCCACATGCTATTTTACCCATCACAGCTACTATCAAGGGTATTTATCGATTAACGCTGGTAGCACCAATTCAATTTAATATATCATCGTCGAGTTCATCCGGGGTCAATAATGTGATATCAACGATCATCGACAAGGATACAACTGAACGGTTAACGATAAAAGCCGATGATAAAAGTTTGGATAGGGCATCAGTAACATGTTATCTGGAATTCGTAGTAGATCTGAGCAAATAACTAAATTGAAATCGTAATTGAAAACGCTAGTGTTTTTAAAATAACAATGATTTCATCAACGCAATGTCGCTATGATCAGGTCAGAGAATTTCAAAATAGACTCAAAACCCTCACTGAGGAGTATCAAATAAAAATAAAAAAATACCGACGAAGAATCACCGCAATTGATGTTATTATATACTCGGTGTCAAGCGTTCTCACTGGTGCCGGAATAATACTAGCATCTGTTACAATGATTGACCCGGTCGTAGTTCCAATTTGCATTTCTGCGGTGGCTACAATCGGGGGTATATCAGCCGGGATAGCAAAAAAGATATCATCATGCAGCCAGAGTAAACTGCAGAATTACTTACTTCAATTTCATATTGCATCAACCGCAGATTCGCAGTTATCCCTGATGATATCGTCGTCACTCGATAATACAATTATATCAGATAGTGAATTCTCAGCGATGGTCAGTATTTTTGATTCCGCGATATCGAAATTAGAGCGACAACATGAATATAATAACAATGACAACACCGATGGAATCAGAAAACACGAACCCAAAAAACAAAATGATCTCAATAATATCAACATTACCAGATTGTGAGTTCTCAGTGATGGTCAGTATTTATGATTCCTCGATACCAAAATTAGAAATAAATCATGAGTATAATAACAATGACAACACCGCAGGAATTACTTCAACGAATAGTGGAGAACACGAACCCAGTACAAACAAGCATGATATCAATAACATCAACGAATCCAGAATTCAGTGTGAATTTCCCCTCTCCGGTCCCAGTGAAGGAGATAGCGCTAGCAAAACTACGAATGTATCACAGTTGGCCTAATATCAGATCAAAATCATTTGGTGGTCAACAACCCAATAATTCTTTAGTGTTTGCAAATAAGAATAAACCCGACGGAACCCCAGACTGGAACGTCGTTTCGATACCAATCGGATCATACCAAATCGAACAAATCAATAATGAATTCGCGCGTAGAATAAAATCGATTACTGGAAAAGAATCAAAAATCGTTATAACGGTTCATGAACCGACACTATCATCCGCAATTGAAATAAGCACTGAAGGATACGTCGTAGATATCTATCAGAGTTCTATTAGAACCGTACTAGGATGGCCTGAATTACCACCCCAGAGTAAAACTCTGGAGGAAACCGTTAATTTACCCGAACCACAAAAAACTGATTATATCACCGACAGAATAAAACCCGATAATCCAATAAAAAGCTATAGCTATTACAATAAATTTAATGTTTTTAATGTATTGAAAAATCCCATCGTTAAGAAAGATTTATACTTAATTCGACAGGATAAAATCACTGAAAATTTCACAGCGTTCAATAACGATATTTCGTTGTTGTTAATATCTATTAAATCCAACACTCTCACCCGAGATGAATTTATCAGCGTCGTAGAAACATGTAATAAAATCATCAATGACATGGAAACATTTCATTCACAAATTATTCAAGAGATATTAGGTGACAATAGCCCTGAAACAAAGGATTTATTTGCAGATGAATATAAAATCCCCGTCAAGGATATTCCAACATTTAAACTACCAGGATATAACGTACCAGAACTAAAAAAACTTCTCAGTGATGCCATCGATGTTGGTTTTAAAATAATTCATGATACATGGAGAAAAACAACATCATCGGAAATAAAAATCCTCAAACACAATAATGACCCAGACGGAGGCGGTAGGCATATCGCTCCGTTCAACGTGAATATATCCTCAGTGATTGCGCTTAATTTAGTATGCGATGTTATCGAAGGAAGCTATCAAATTAATCTCGAACGATCAAATCAAGCTCAGCAAGGATATATTCTTTATTCGTTTGCACCAACAGCTCCTCCAGGATTCCTAATTATTGAAAACCCAATTAATCCTGTCTACATGCGATGCCATAATAATTCATTAACCAGAATTAATTTCAAACTCACCGACCAGTCAAATAATCTGATTGATCTACAAAATGAGGTGTTAGCGATAAGTTTGTTTGTGAAATCATAAATGATTTTCGTCCTAAAGACTGGATCAAATATTCGGTTGAAATCGTAAAAGAATTATTATCCCAGAACTGAAAACTTTAGCAGCAGAGAGGGTGGATGACCACATCGTTGCGAGCAAAATTGATTAAAAAATCGTAAAATCTCCGTTTTTGCAAAAATGGAGACTTTTTTTTTGGTTAAATGAGATTTGTTGGAAACCTGATATTTTGTTCGAAAACGTTATCTATAGGCCATATTTTGTTCGAAAACGTGATCTGGAAGCCTTATTTTTGCTTGAAAACGTGGTCTGTTCACCCTCTCTGCTGCTGAAATACATTGTACTGACATTAGAAAGACATTGTACTGACCTTAGAAAGACATTAGAAAAACATTGTACTGAGATTAGAAAAATATTATACTGAGATATGAAAGACATTATACTGAGATTAGAAAGACATTATACTGAGATTAGAAAGACATTATACTGAGATTAGAAAGACATTATACTGAGATTAGAAAGACATTGTACTGACCTTAGAAAGACATTAGAAAAACATTATACTGACATTAGAATGACATTTTACTGACATTAGAAAAACATTATACTGAGATTAGAAAGACATTACATGTATACTGACATTAGAAAGACATTATACTGAGATTAGAAAGACATTATACTGAGATTAGAAAGACATTATACTGACATTAGAAGGACATTATACTGAGATTAGAAAGACATTATACTGAGATTAGAAAGACATTGTACTGACCTTAGAAAGACATTAGAAAAACATTATACTGACATTAGAATGACATTTTACTGACATTAGAAAAACATTATACTGAGATTAGAAAGACATTACATGTATACTGACATTAGAAAGACATTATACTGAGATTAGAAAGACATTATACTGAGATTAGAAAGACATTATACTGACATTAGAAGGACATTATACTGAGATTAGAAAGACATTATACTGAGATTAGAAAGACATTATACTGAGATTTGAAAGACATTATACTGAGATTTGAAAGACATTAGATGGACATTATACTGAGATTTGAAAGACATTGTACTGACATTAGAAAGACATTGTACTGATCTTAGAAAGTTTGTTTATAAAATTTGGAAGTGTTGACAATGAAGTCCATAATTTACTAGCTACACTATTGATACAATAGGCTGAGAAATACTGAGTAGGATGCCAACACTTGGACAAGATATTTAGCAGAGAGGGTCAATAAATATGAAATATGTTGCCTTATCAAACAAGAAAATATTTTGTAGACTTGAGAAATTGTGTAAAATTAAACAGAAAACAACTGTTCTTTGCAAAATCTTGAATTTTTTTTTCAGTCTTACTTAATACATTTGCATTTGCAAGTCAATAACTAAAAATGACATTTTGTTTGTTTTTCTTAATGAGAACTGTTTACAATAATTTGGATTAGGCCTGTATATCTGTCACACCAACCCATCTGGCCACCAATAAAGAGGATACATTCTTTGGAAATCCAAGAGGCACCATTTTCATTCATGAACTACTTGACCATGAGATGAATGTGTGCGGAAAGTTTCATGTCAGTCCTGAAGTTTAGTAAATATACCAGACATGTAATTATGGTAGGGATGATAACATCTTCAAACATATTCTAATAGTAGGGGCAGTGATACCAACCTTGCACTAATAGTAGGGGCAGTGATATCAACCTTGCACTAATAGTAGGGGCAGTGATACCAACCTTGCACTAATAGTAGGGACAGTGGTACCAACCTTGTACTAATAGTAGGGGCAGTGCATGATACCAATCTTGTACTAATAGTACGGGCAGTGATACCAACCTTGTACTAATAGAAGCAATAGTGATACCAAACTTGTGCTAATAGTAGGGGCAGTGATATCAAACTTGTACTAATAGTAGGGACAGTGATATCAACCTTTTGCTAATAGAAATAATAATGATACCAAACTTGTGCTAATATAATGGGCAGTGATATCAAACTTGTACTAATAGTAGGGACAGTGATACCAACCTTTTGCTAATAGAAGTAATAGTGATACCAAACTTGTGCTAATAGTAGGGGCAGTGATATCAAACTTGTACTAATAGTAGGGACAGTGATACCAACCTTTTGCTAATAGAAGCAATAGTGATACCAAACTTGTGCTAATAGTAGGGGCAGTGATATCAAACTTGTACTAATAGTAGGGGCAGTGATACTAACCTTGTACTAATGGTAGTGAGTAATACCAACCTTGTACTAATAGTAGGGGCAGTGATACCAACCTTGTACTAATAGTAGGGGTAGTGATACCAACCTTGCACTAATAGTAGGGGCAGTGATACCAACCTTGTACTAATAGAAGCAATGGTGATACCAAACTTGTGCTAATAGTAGGGGCAGTGATATCAAACTTGTACTAATAGTAGGGACAGTGATACCAACCTTTTGCTAATAGAAATAATAGTGATACCAAACTTGTGCTAATAGAATGGGCAGTGATATCAAACTTGTACTAATAGTAGGGACAGTGATACCAACCTTTTGCTAATAGAAGCAATAGTGATACCAAACTTGTGCTAATAGTAGGGGCAGTGATATCAACCTTGTATTAATAGTAGGGACAGTGATACCAACCTTGTACTAATAGCAGGGTCAGTGATACCAACCTTTTGCTAATAGAAGCAATAGTGATACCAAACTTGTGCTAATAGAATGGGCAGTGATACCAAACTTGTGCTAATAGTAGGGGCAGTGATATCAAACTTGTACTAATAGTAGGGGCAGTGATACCAACCTTGTATTAATAGTAGGGGCAGTGATACCAACCTTGTACCAATAGTAGTGGCAGTGATACCAACCTTGTACTAATAGTAGGGACAGTGATACCAACCTTTTGCTAATAGAAGTAATAGTGATACCAAACTTGTGCTAATAGTAGGGGCAGTGATATCAAACTTGTACTAATAGTAGGGACAGTGATACCAACCTTTTGCTAATAGAAGCAATAGTGATACCAAACTTGTGCTAATAGTAGGGGCAGTGATATCAAACTTGTACTAATAGTAGGGGCAGTGATACTAACCTTGTACTAATGGTAGTGAGTAATACCAACCTTGTACTAATAGTAGGGGCAGTGATACCAACCTTGTACTAATAGTAGGGGCAGTGATACCAACCTTGTGCTAATAGTAGGGGCAGTGCTACCAACCTTGTACTAATAGTAGGGGCAGTAATATCAAACTTGTGCTAATAGTAGGGGCAGTGATACCAACCTTGTACTAATGGTAGTGAGTAATACCAACCTTGTACTAATAGTAGGGGCAGTGATACCAACCTTGTACTAATAGTAGGGGCAGTGATACCAACCTTGTGCTAATAGTAGGGGCAGTGCTACCAACCTTGTACTAATAGTAGGGGCAGTAATATCAAACTTGTGCTAATAGTAGGGGCAGTGATACCAACCTTGTACTAATGGTAGTGAGTAATACCAACCTTGTACTAATAGTAGGGGCAGTGATACCAACCTTGTACTAATAGAAGCAATAGTGATACCAAACTTGTGCTAATAGACTGGGCAGTGATACCAAACTTGTGCTAATAGTAGGGGCAGTGATATCAAACTTGTGCTAATAGTAGGGGCAGTGATACCAACCTTGTTCTAATAGTATAGGCAGTGATACCAACCTTGTATTAATAGTAGGGGCAATGATATCAACCTGGTACTAATAGTTGGGGCAGTGATATCAACCTTGTACTAATAGTAGGGGCAGTAATACCAACCTTGTACTAATAGTAGTGGCAGTAATATCAACCTTGTACTAATAGTGTTGGCAGTGATACCAACCTTGTACTAATAGTAGGGGCAGTGATACTAACCTTGTACTAATAGTCAGTGGCAGTGATACCAACCTTGTAATAATAGTAGGGGCAGTGATATCAACCTTGTACTAATAGTAGGGGCAGTGATACCAACTTTGTACTAATAGTAGGGGCAGTGATATCAAACTTGTTCTAATATTAGAGGCAGTGATACCATCCTTGTACTAATGGTAGTTAGTAACATAAAACTTGTACTGATAGTAGAGGCAGTGATATCAAACATGTACTAACAGTAGAGGGAGTGGCATGTTACTTGTACTAATATATAGGCACCAGATGATGACAAGCTCTACTGGTCAATAACCACTATGAGGAATAAAACACAATGGAGAGGCCTATTCAGAGCATTAAGGTGGTAAACATTTGTATTTCCTGACATTATTTATCTGTTGAAATTTAACATATCAATTATGCTGACTGTTGTTATCTCATATTCTTGCTAACCACTAAGTGTGTTTATGCAACTGAAGAGATATGCACAATTTATTGTCTGGTGTTGTCAATGCAATGCACACTTTAGATTATTATTCCATTCATCATCTGCCAGGTCCATACTTGAAGTGCATGCACTGTAAAGTGTCTCTGGTATGCAGCCAATGTAACTCATTTGGTACCATATATTCTCACATAGTAGCTGGGGCCAATGCAAACTGATGAGACCTAGATCTCCCACTGCATCGTGCCTGCAAATCTGAATATATACATTTTGTAAAGAGTAATCAGTAGAACAAATATATATTGACCCAGCATTGTCAATGAAATATTCTGTGATGGCAGATTAGGGTCTATGTTGTTTGCATCTGGACCCAACTGTTACATGTAGTAGATTATCATATAATTGATACCCATCCAAGCCATACAAAGTCATCTGACCTAGTGAATCTCAGGTCACAAGATTGATATCCATCCAGGCCAACCCAAATTATCTGCCTTAGTGTGTCTCAGGTTATAAGATTGATAACCATCCAAGCCAACCCAAATTATCTGCCTTAGTGTGTCTCAGGTCACAAGATTGATACCCATCCAAGCCAACCCAAATTATCTGCCTTAGTGTGTCTCAGGTCATAAGATTGATACCCATCCAAGCCAACCCAAATTATCTGCCTTAGTGTGTCTCAAGTCACAAGATTGATACCCATCCAAGCCAACCCAAATTATCTGCCTTAGTGTGTCTCAGGTTATAAGATTGATAACCATCCAAGCCAACCCAAATTATCTGCCTTAGTGTGTCTCAGGTCATAAGATTGAAACCCATCCAAGCCAACCCAAATTATCTGCCTTAGTGTGTCTCAAGTCACAAGATTGATACCCATCCAAGCCAACCCAAATTATCTGCCTTAGTGTGTCTGAGGTCATAAGATTGATAACCATCCAAGCCAACCCAAATTATCTGCCTTAGTGTGTCTCAGGTTATAAGATTGATAACCATCCAAGCCAATCAAAGTCATCTGCCCTAGTGTGTGCTTGGGAAAGGCACTTAGTTTTCATTTCTTCATCATTTTAAGTCAATAATGTGTTTAAAGTTCCATAACAACAACAACAACAACAACAACAAAAAGAATCAAACAAAACTAACTCTGTAGTATTACTTTAAAACAAGAGTACCATGAAGGACCCCTGTGTTAAATTGTCCTCTGTGTAGGAAATAATACAGCATGTTTGACTGGAGATTATAGAACAATGAGTCTCAATGACCTGGACTTGTTATGGGATCTTCAAGTAAACTTCCTGAACAGAAACCTTTCATTTCTCATTGAATTCACCATGGCCATGACCTATGACTTTTAGATCCATAATCTTATACTTCTTTATTACCCTAAGTGCATGCCAACAAAGTAAATAAAAAAGCATTTGTTGGAGTCACAATAACCTTGACCTTTTGATCCCAGACATGTTCTTACCCAGTGTATGTCATCCATAAACTTGAGGGCAAAGAAATATTGTTGACAGTCAAACTTTTAAGGAGGAGCTATTTCTCTTCTCTGAGTGATGATGACATTGACCTCTGACTGCAATTCAGTATGTTCCTTCCTGCAAGTACAATCCATCCACAAGTTTTTTTTTTTTCAAATACCATTTACAGAACTAATGTAATTGTGCAGAAACTATTTTTTTATAGCCACAATGACCTCAGTCTTTGGGCTTTTGACTCCAAATTTGATAGACTTGTTCTTTAACCCCAGTGGAAACTATTTCTGTTAGCTTCTAGGTTCTACACCATGGAGGCTATTTGCAAAAATATGATCATGGTATGTGATGTGAAATTAAAGTTACAGTAAAAAGAAACTATTTCTTCTTTCAATCATAGTAATCTTAACCTTTGATCCTTTTCACCAAAATATTGATTGGCTTCTTAAACTTCAAGGCCATGCTATCCAATAAGACTGGTAACTTAAGTTATTGGGCAGAGATGAAACTGGAAGCAGATAAATGGATGGACTCTGCCTTGTGCCAGGCATAAAATGAAACTGTAACTGATGGATGTACTATTCCTTGTGGCATAAAACAGAGCTGGTATCAGATATGTGAATAGACTCTTCCTTGTCACAGGTATAAAACATCTCTCCTGATGTTCTACTCATGAAAAGAATTTTCAGGAATCTAAGACAAGATTATTTGTTTGTGTTAGCTTCTAAGTTCTGGAGCCATTATTGATATTCCATTTTATGCCACTTTAGTCAACATTTGAAAATGATCTGACATTTCTTGTGTTGGAATAAGAAGGTTAGACTCTATTTAGAATGGATTAACAAGGTTAGACTATTTTTAGAATACATAACAAGAACCTATACATGTGTAATTAGAATGGATTAACAAGGTTAGACAATATTTAGAATGGATTAACAAGGTTAGACTATTTTTAGAATGGATTAACAGGGTTAGCCTATACATGTGTATTTATAAAGGATTAACAAAGTTACAATATATTTAGAATGGATTAACAAGGTTAGACTATATTTTAAAATCCTACAGTTTAAGATGATTGCTAGTAAAATGTCATTTTGTACTTACAAGAGAGATATTCTTGCACAAATAAGAGTCAAAAACAAATGTTCATAAATAAATTCACAGTTTGCTGTATAGCTTACAAGAAAGACATTTTGCATTACTGAGTCCAAAGGGAACATACACAGGTTGCACAAAACTGTCAAAAAGGTACCCTATATTATATCAATAATCACATAAAGACGTACAAAAAAAGATATTTTGTTACAATACATCCTCAGAGACATATAATTTCATTGGAATTATTTAAAATCTCATTGCTTAAATGATAATTTATTTCCCTCACTTCATACATGTAAAACAATGAACTTTTATGCTTTATTACTTTTATCAGAAAAACAGTTGAGGCAAGATTGTGTATGTTTGTGTGTGTGATTTTGTGTGTTTATGTGCATGTGTGTGTTGGATTTTTAACAAAGCTTTAAAAAAATTTTTAGTCATATTGCTATGACATCTGCAGTGGGACATTGTATCATGGCATTAGAGCATGATGCCGCAGACGTCCCAGTCACATTATCCTGACATATAGCCTTCAGTCCTAACACTAACCTCTTAATACAAAGCAAAGCACCTGCTAGTACCATTTTTATATGTCTTTTGCATGATTCGTCTGGGTTCAAACCCATGACCTCCTGCATAAGAGGCAGATGCTCTAACCAATAGGCAAGTGGGGTGGTTGAGGCAAGTTAAGGCAGGTTATAAATGTTCATAATAATTTCATAGGTATCTTAAATACTTATCTTATATATTTAATGCTTTTATTTGTTGTCTTTTACATTAATTTAATTCTTATGGTATATTGGTATTTACATCTTTCCATATTATTATTTCATTGAAAAATGTTGATGTCATGACATCATAATTGCATCCAAAATGTATTTCGGGCGGGAGGGATGCATGTAAAATGTTAAAGGCATATTACCTCATAGTACTTTTCTGCGAAAAAAATTCTCAACCAACCGATGAAAATTGTGTCCTCCCATTAGAGTGAACCAGAAGCTTCCAGAACACTGGTCCAACCCAGCTTGAGAACCACACACATATTGGGCTTCCATGCTGGTGCTAAGCATTGTATTTTTGGTCACCATTATATAATATTAAACATCACCTGCATGAAGATTAGCTGCCACTTCATGGGTCAATGAGTGAATTATTAATTATTATCTGTGTTCTACATTTTTCTTAAATATTAGGATTACACCCTGATTAACTTTTATCATGGTTTGTTTAAGCTCTCTTGAGAGTTTTAAACCTTTGTTCAGTATACATGATGTACATCTTGTCATTTTAATGTGACTTTTAAAGGGTGTTAGTGTTTCAGATTTAGTAAGTTTTTTTATTCTAAAAACAGTGTCTAAGTACATGTAGTAAGTGTAGGTATTTATTTAATTTCCCTATCCTTCAAGGATCACCCCTACAGGAGAATCCTAACAATATTGGACATGTGTGGATGGGAGGTCAGAAGCCTGAACCAGTAACTCCTACTGTGCTGTTACCGGTAATGGACTGTTACAGTAGTTGGCTCTGCTGGTGGTTTAGGGTGACTCTGCCTGCCTAAGCATTTAGGGCAGAAGGTCTATTTTCCTCACTCCTTCAAAACCCAAGAATGCAGGACAACAGTATGCAAGCATAATCTCACAGCCCATGTCAGGACTCCATAGGTGCATGTACAGAAAGGCCAAACTGGTTCCATGGTGGAAGACCCTACATCTCATAGAGGAAAAATGGTTAAATGGGAAAAGGGGATGCCACTCCAATCCCCAGCCCTAATATGACATCTTTAAGTTGATTACCATTCTCCTGTGGGCATGAAATGATAGACCTGAGAGGGGGGCAACTCATGCCAATCCCTATATCTGTACCATAGCGGTTCTAAAGACCCTGCTTGGTGCCTATTGCCTGGTGTCTATATCCAAGTCAACGGGCAAGGCCTTGACAGGTGACTCAGATGTGTACAAAGGTCCATCTCCAGATCTGATAGACTTTAATCTGAGCACTTCATTTGTTTGGGGTGGGTGGGGGAGGGGTTTATCATATTTCTGACAATTAGCCCTTGTGGCTGAAAGGGTAATGCTCTCTCCTGATAGGGGTGGGGCATGATTCAAAATCAGCCCTTACCAAGCTGTGAGTCAGTAGAGGATGCTCCTTCAATATTTTCTAGCGCTCTGCTTTGACAGTATAACCTAAGCATGAAAGATGAAGCGAAGAAGTGGTGTGCAACCTGCTTAGCATTCATACAATTGTTAGAATTCATGATATAGGTAGGTATAAGTATAGCATGTATAAAATTGTTAGAATTCATGATATAGGTAAGTATAAGTATAGCATTCATAAAATTGTTAGAATTCATGATATAGGTAAGTATAAGTATAGCATGTATAAAATTGTTAGAATTCATGATATAGGTAAGTATAAGTATAGCATGTATAAAATTGTTAGAATTCATGATATAGGTAAGTATAAGTATAGCATGTATAAAATTGTTAGAATTCATGAATTAGGTAAGGTGAATACAATAATTGGCAGGTGAGTCAGTAGAATGTGAAAACTGCAAGGATATGGAAATTTAAATAAAATACCTACCCTTTTGCTGCTTAGAAAATCTTTTCAGAATAATAAAAACAATATAATGCTAACATTGAAGAAGAATATAGCATACAAGACAATTACTAATTGGCTTCTAGATTCTCCATGTGGCAGCTAATCTTTACATATTAAGTGATATTAAACATTACAACATGGCAACTAAAAAAAACAGTGAAAAGCTTCAGTAGGCATGACCTATTTGGCTGATCCAGTGTTCTGGAAGCTTTAATTTTACCCTCATGGGAGGATATGGAATTGTTATCTTTAGTCAGGGTACTTTTTCATGGATATGTAATAGCTATGTAATAGCAGTATTATGGTATTATGGTACTGGTATTAAAATGATTATGTTATTACATTAAATGGCATCCACAATGACAGTGTTATTACATTTCAAAACATAAAAATGATGTTGTTATTACATTTCATGGCATCCTATATGATGCTATTACATCAAATGGCATCCAAAATGATGCTGTTATTACATTTAATGGCATCTAATAATATAGTTGTTATTGAATCAAATTGGCATCCAAAACTTTGTTAATACATTATAATGGAGCCTACCAAATTCTGTTATTCAATCTTAATGGCATCCAAAATGATGCCATTATTATGTCATAATTGTGTCCAATACCTCCAACGTTTACCATACCTCTTCTTTGGCTGCATAGTACCATAACACAGATGTAAATTATATTGTCATCTCTAATTGCACATTAAACATAAATTTGTCAGCATCAAACATTGTTAATCTATTTAGGCATGAACTCTAAGACTCCAGCACTGTTCCCACATGAACATTAAGGGATGAGGACTCCAAAATTATGATTGACAGTCTTTGAAGATGACATTAAAACCAGGTTGCATTTGTACAGGTAAGAACTTAGGTGCCTATTCAGAGGTCTTGGAGAAAATGTTACAGCCCTGTTTTTGATCTCTTTACACGATGAAGTTGCAAATATTGTTTAAACTATGTACAAAAGTAAAACCAGTCTTGAGAGATCATCCTTTTGGTGATCAAACCCATGATTCTCTTGAAGAGACTAACCTCTACTGGCTTCAAATACTTTCTAATAATCTAAGATTCGCATTTAAGGAGAAAAGTCAACTTGTCGTATTTGCGTCAGCAAGAAGACTCTTAATGAAAAGAAACAAGTGAAAATGTGCTGCTTGCTTCCTTAATTCCAAATTTGTACACTATGAATAACCTCATGTATTACTCTCACAGATCTGTACACTATGAATAACCTCGTGTTACTCTCATAGATCTGTACACTATGAATAACCTCACGTATTACTCTCACAGATCTGTACACTATGAATAACCTCGTGTATTACTCTCACAGATCTGTACACTATGAATAACTTCGTGTATTACTCTCACAGATCTGGATCTATGCTTTTCAAAGCTGGATGCAAATTTATACAACCATATGGAATTATCTGCTTGATACTGATGTAAAACAATTCAACCTTTCCAGGTTGGGGCTGCAGTGCAGATCCAGATAAGAGTACAACAGTTGCATGTCAATAAAAGATAATAGTACAAATCATCTGTAATAGTTACACTTCAGCAGTTGCTCTTTCACCATACTTAATATGTTCACTGTGCAACACACATTTGAGAAGAGAAACTCCCTACATTTTAAAATATAATATAAATTGACTTCCTAGAAACATGGTATCACTTAAAACCAATCTTGTTGCATGCTTTACTTAAAACCAATCTTGATGCATGTTAGGTATTATTTGCAGAGTATATCAATAGCCAGACTGCAAATGGCACTGACCAGCTAATATATATATATATGTGTGTGAGTGTGTGTGTGTGTGTTGTAGTAGTAATAGTAGTAGTAGTAGTAGTAGTATTTTATGGCACTGACCCAGAGTATATATATGTGTAGTAGCATTTTATGGCACTGACCAGTATGTATATATGTGTATAGTATTTTATGGCACTGACCAGTATGTATATATGTGTATAGTATTTTATGGCACTGACCAATATGTATATATGTGTATAGTACTTTATGGCACTGACCAATATGTATATATGTGTATAGTATTTTATGGCACTGACCAGTATGTACATATGTGTATTGTATTTTATGGCACTGACCAGTATGTATATATGTGTATAGTATTTTATGGCACTGACCAGTATGTATATATGTGTATACATGTAGTATTTTATGACACTGACCAATATGTATATATGTGTATAGTATTTTATGGCACTGACCAGTATGTATATATGTGTATAGTATTTTATGGCACTGACCAGTATGTATATATGTGTATAGTATTTTATGGTACCGGTACTGACCCAGTATATATGTGTGTAGTAGTATTTAATGGCACTAACCAGCTAGTATCTATGTGTGCAGTAGTAGTCCATAAATGGAGTAGGCTTCTTTGTAAATAAAGCCATCAAGGGATCTGTGCTTGAATGTCGCCCCATATCTAGCAGAATCATCTACATTCGTCTGAAAGCATCTTCCTTCAACATCACAATTATCCAAGTCTATGCTCCAAAACTACTGATCATGATGATTAAGAAATATATGAGTTTTACAACAAACTCCAGTGTATTATAAACATGATAAGTAAAAAAGACATCCTCATCATCCAAGAAGAGTGGATGGCCAAAGTTGGCAAAGATGCTTTAAAAGATTGGGATGATCATTGTGGACCTTCTTGCAATGAGCTTACCAATAAGAGGGATATGGCTGCTCGATATCACAAGCTACAACAACTTGGTACTAGCCAACACCTTGGGCCAACATAAAGCTTCACAATGCTGGACATGGCACGCACCAAATGGAACCCATCATATTAACCAGATTGACTACATACTGGTTCAAAACAGTTACCGATCTGGCATCAACACAGCAAAAACAAAAACATTTCCAGGTGCTGATGTGGGGAGTGATCAAAACCTCATGATTATGAACTTCCTAGTGAGGCAGAAGAAACTTAACAAGCCCAAGAAAATCAGGCTCAAATTCAACCTTGAACAACTGAAGGACCCTAACATCTGCAAGTCATTCCAAGCCACAATTGGAAGAAAATTTGCTCCACTCCTTGTGATGGATGTTGATGTTAAAGTGATGACAGACACTTTCAACACAGTCATGACAACAGCTGTCAAGGACATCGTTGGCCTCCATCACTCAAAGAAAAAAACCTGGGTTACAGAAGAGATTCTGAATCTGTGTGAATATGCTGTTGTTTGTGGTGCTCATGACAAAATCTCTGCTCTTGATCCCTCTTCGATGATTATAGAACCAAGATATTTGAACTGGCCCACTGTTATCAGTTCCTGTCCTCTTACTTCAATCTTGGTTGAGATTTGCCACTATTTTTCATCAGCTTTGTCTTCTCGGTGCTTATCTCCATGTCAAATCTGGACAATCTTTCATCCAGGTTCTTCACAAAGGTAGCAAGCTTGTCTTCATTGCCTGCCAGACCATCAATGTCATCTGCAAAGTGTAGGTTTGTGATGTTATGCCGTCCAATGCTGACTGCCCCAAATGTGGTTTTCCAGGGCTTCGCACATGATGCACTCTAAGTAGATGTTGAAAAGCATCGGTGACAGAAGACAGCCTTGACATACTCCAACTGTTGTCTTGAACCAGTTCCCCACATAACCTTGAGCAATTATTGCACTGGTTGCCTTGGCTACAGCTGCTTGATGGTATTGGTCAACTTTTTTACTTCTTCATTGTGGCCCACAATGCCCCATGTCACTCTGACACAGAAAATATGTGCATAGTAGTATTTTATGATACTGACCAGCTAGTATACATGCGTGTAGCATTATTTTGTGTCACTGATGCAGTATATTTTTGTGAAGTAGTATTTAATGGCACTGACCAGCTAGTATATATGTTATTTCCAGATAAGTATAACAAGATCAAATACAAAACAGCAATGTTCAAAATCTGAAAAATGAATATAAAATAACAAATCAAGGTAACATATGTAAAGTCCATAAAACATGATTAAAATATGTTGCATAAACCACATTTCTCTATGAAGTCCAATATTTTTTCAGCTTGAACAGCATCATGAAGTTTCTTCAAGCAGTTCATGTCAAAAGGTGGAAGCACTGAACCAGGCCTGCATGTGACATTTTGTATTGAAAAATCATAATCTATTTACACATTAAAAATGTAGACATGATATGCCAATACATTCTATGATAGAAGATTTGGGTCTATGATAATGCATACCTTGATATACCAATATAGTATGTGATCATAGAAGATGTGGGTCTATGATAATGTAGACCTTGATATATCAATACATTTGATGTTGGAAGATTTGTATCTATGATAATAGATACCTTGATATACCAATACATTGTGTGATGGAGGATGTGGGTCTATGATAATGTAGACCTTGATATACCAATACATTGTGTGATAGAAAATGTGGGTCTATGATAATGTAGACCTTGATATGCCAATACATTCTGTGATGGAAGATGTGGGTCCATGATAATGTATACCTTGATATACCAATACATTCAGTGATGGAAGATGTGGGTCTATGATAATGTAGACCTTGATATATCAATACATTCTGTGATAGAAGATTTGGGTCTATAATAATAGATACCTTGAAATGCTTAATACATTCTGTGATTGAAAATTTGGGTCTATGATGATGGTGTTCATGGTGAGGACCATGGCAAATATGGCTAAGATGTGTCTTATCGTGATGTACATTGACCTGGGATATGTCCCTACATGATGTTCATTGGTATGAGATGTGTCCCATTATAATGTTCATGGATGTGAAATGTGTCCTATCATGATGTACATTGACCTAGGATATATACCTACATGATTAATATGGAATGTGTCCCATTATGATGTTCATTTGTATGGGATGTGTCTTTTCATGATGTTCATTAATGTGAAATGTGTCCCATCATGGTGATCATTGACATGGGATGTGTCCCATCACAATGTTCATTAATTTAGAATGTGTCCCATTATATTGTTCATTTACCTAAACTGTTCTGGTGGCCTAGTGGTTAGAGCATCCACCTTGGATGCAGTAGTCGCAGGTTTGATCCCCAGTCAAGTCATGCCAAAGACTTACAAAAATGGTACTAATAGCTGTCTCATTTGGTGCTCAGAATTAAGAGGTTAGTGTTAGGACTGGTTGATCTGGTGTCAGGATAATTTGACTGGGTGGGACATCATGCAACATGTCTGAATTATGATGCCTCAGTGCTAGACATCACCATAAACTGTCACAGTGCAGGCATCATAGTGATATGACTGAATTTTGTTTAAAGCTAAGTTAAAAATCATAATTACACACACATTTACCCAAGATATGTCCCATCATAATGTTCACTGACCTAAGATGTGTCCCATCATGATGTTCATTGACCTAAGATGTGTCCCATCATGATGTTCACTGACCTAAGATGTGTCCCATCATGATGTTCATTGACATAAGATGTGTCCCATCATGATGTTCATTGACCCAAGATATGTCCCATCATAATGTTCACTGACCTAAGATGTGTCCCATCATGATGTTCATTGACATAAGATGTGTCCCATAATGATGTTCATTGATCTAAAATGTGTCCCATAATGATGTTTATTGACCTAAGATGTGTCCCATCATGATGTTCATTTACCTAAGATTTGTCCCATCATGATGTTCATTTACCTAAGATGTGTCCCATCATGATGTTCATTGACCTAAGATGTCCCATCATGATGTTACTTGACCTAAGATGTGTCCCATCATGATGATCACTGACCTAAAATGTGTCCCATCATGATGTTCCTTGACCTGGAATGTGTTCAATCATGATGTTCATGCCAGTATCTTTGTTTTGAATGCCTTTTTGTATAATATAGCCAGGAATGTGCTGCTCTGCCCTTTTTGTGGGTGCCAAAACATATTTTACACTGTATTGTACTGATATGTATTCTGGGGGGTGCCAAAACATATCTGAGACTATATTGTGCTGATATGCATTATGGGGGTGCCAAAACATATTTGACTGTATTGGGCTAATATGCTATACATACATGTACCATTTTGCTTTATTTCCTTTATCAACACACTGATGATTCATTACAGAGTATGTATCACTTTGTATTTTGGGGAGGTTACTATGGCAACTCCAAATATTTGTACATGTAAAAAATTTACCTTTGAAATATATTGCTATATTCGATATATTTGAACATGCATTCCAAACCAAGTGGATACATATGGCCATGCATCCGATCCAAGTGGATACATATGGCCATGCATCCCAAACCAAGTGGATACATATGGCCATGCATCCCAAACCAAGTGGATACATATGGCCATGCATCCAAACCAAGTGGATACATATGGCCATGCATCCCAAACCAAGTGGATACATATGGCCATGCATCCCAAACCAAGTGGATACATATGGCCATGCATCCTGAACCAAGTGGATACATATGGCCATGCATCCCAAACCAAGTGGATACATATGGCCATGCATCCCAAACCAAGTGGATACATATGGCCATGCATCCTGAACCAAGTGGATACATATGGCCATGCATCCCAAACCAAGTGGATACATATGGCCATGCATCCCAAACCAAGTGGATACATATGGCCATGCATCTCCAAGAGAGTGGATATATTTGACCATGCATCTCCAACAGATTGGACACAAATGGCCATGTGAGGAAACTGGCTTTTGCAAGAAAATACAATATGTCAGTTGTTTAGGCAACATAACAGCTTTGAACTGTACTTAGGGTTGAGGTGACCATAAGAACTTTGAACTGTACTTAGGGTTCAGGTGACCATAACAACTTTAAACTGTACTTAGGGTTCAGGTGACCATAATAACATTGAATGTATGTCGAGTTCAGGTGATCATAATGGGGTTTAACTGTACTTAGGGTTCAGGTGACCATAACAACTTCAAACTGTACATAGGGTTCAGGTGACCATAACAACTTTGAACTGTACCTAGGTTGACCTGTAGTAGGTAATTAATTAATCATAATTAGATTCAACTGTTATCAAGGTTTTTTCTGCTATAATAGGTTATTATGAAAACCTTTGTTAAACTTTCTGGCCCAATACACTATATTGGACCCAATACACCTTCCTGGCCCCAATACATCTTACTGGCCTGAATAGACATTAATGGCCCAAATACACATTTACTGACCTAAATATGTTCCCAATATGCATTACTGGCCCCAGTACACCTTAGATAATGTTGCCAGTTTATTACAACTTCTTACTGTCTCGTCTCTTTGAAAAGTTTAATCCTATCAAAAGACTTAGGACTAATTTTGATCATTATTAATGAAATTGGCCATTTTAAAGACAATTCATGAAATCTGAAAGCTAATTACAAAGGCACATCATTCCATTTACACTTCATACCTAACAGGTATAATGGAAAAGATAACTTGAGTACAATATTTTAATATAACCTTTCAAATGGACACTTGTTTTGTCTGTAAGAACTCAGAGTTTATCCATCATTCAAACTTGCATCCAGAACCCCTAAATATTCCTACAATCCAAGCTTTATTTTATTCTAAATATCATGTCTCTGCCACCCTTGTGTGCCACTCATTGCCTGAAATGGACTGTTGCAACATCATAAGGCTATTTATAGATTCAATTAAATTCTATTTGATACCTACATCAGCTCTACATTTTTAATGGTTATTACCAGTACTCATTGTATTTTTTTGGTCTGAAGGATTTTTGATAAACATGGATTAATCTGTAACATGATTTTTAAGCAGTTTTCTTTTTGTATGGTGGTACCTCACACATCTCATACTTGGCTGGTTCTTTTCTTCTTGGTCAGTTTTGATGTTCTATACTTCTGGCCTTTGCTTCCTTTGCTAGTAATTCTTTTCTTTTAGGATTCCTGGTCTTTTGCCTTTCTGGGATTTCCTCTCCGAAGGTCAGTTGATAGTATTGTGTTTTCTTCTTCTCCACTTTCATTTTCTTTCTTCTCTTCCTATCTTTCTCGGGTATAATATCTGGAGTGGTCCTCTTCTTACTGGATTTATCTAGTTCATTATCTGGGTCTTTGATTTCATTTTGTTGTTTCTTTATTTCATTATCTGGAACCATTATCTCAATTCTTTTCTTTTTGATTTCTCTATATAATTTTCTGGGGCTTTGATCTTAGTTTACTTCTTCTTGAATTTCTCCAATCCAATATCTGGGGCTTTGATTTCGCTTTTCTTCTTGTTTCTCTATTTTATTATCCTCCATGTTGGTGATGCTGCCTTCTCCTGTTATGTCTCATCTCTCTTATTCACTTCATTTGTTGCACATCTTGGGAGTGCTGTTATTTCAGTCTGATTCTTTCTGGGCTTCTGTGATGTTTGGCATCATCAGTGTCTTATGACAGTTTTCTTGATTGGTCTCACTGTTTCTTATTGTCATGACCACAATATTTTGTTTCTTTGGGCTTCATAGTTCCTCTTGTGTCTAATTATTCTTCTGTGTCTTGTTTGTTCTCTGCTTTTTTTCCTGCAGTTGTTTCATGTCATGCCCTTTAAAACTACAGATTTCACACTTTTGTTTACAGATGCAGCCATAATACTATGATTCAGCCAGATAACTATGGTTAGAAAAGCTCATTTTTTTCTAGTATTCTATCTTCTGTGTTAGTGTTGGATAATGGTTATATGTTGCCATCTGCAGCAACTTTTGATTTTTAGGTTAAATTTTCCCTTGAACCTTTCTGCCATTGCTGCTATGGGAATTTCTATTGTCATTCCTGACAGATACGCCACACTGCATGCTTTATTTCAATTTCCCTATCCTATGGATGTTGGTCCATTACAACTCATTCCTTCTGATTATTATAGATCCAATTTCCAAAAATGGCCCATCCTCATTGGAGAAAATGATGCTGACTCCTTTTGTTCATTCAATATTTTAGCAAGTTGTGGTCTTATTTTCTTTGATGTTGCCTAAGTTAATTGCTTGCACACACTTCCTGTATACCACTACAAGGAATTTGTTTCTATTGTCTTCAATGTAAATTTGAAAATAGTTTATAAATAACAAATACCTCATGTCATGCCTTGTATATATGTTTAACTTAACTGCAGGGCCCGATTATGGCCTTCCAGGGCCCTAAGCACTGAAAATATTATGATGTATCTTCGATCAATCCTTTATATATATATATATATATATATATATATATATATATATATATATATATATGTATACAAATGTCATTATAGAAGGCCTCATAAAAGATAGATAGTTTGACCAACTTAGCTTCTTCTTTAAAAAAAGTCATTATTGTTATTATTATTAGTAGTAGTATTACTGTTATTATTATTATCATTACTATTATTATTATAACTATAGTTATTATTAATTATTATTATTATTATTATTATGATGATGATGATGATGATGATGATGATGATGGCTGCATTTACCCATACCTTATGGCATAATGAAATGCTGATTTTGTATTTTTGATGAGGATTTTAACAAAAATCAATAGGAGTGATCGAACATACATAAGATACATCATAAAGCTACTTAGATAATGAAAAATCCTGTGCACCCATAGACACTAAAGAATTACAAAAACGTTTAAGAAAGAAGGATGATATTCCATATAATGGACGTTTAACTCTGGTCTAAAACTGGGATGTTGTTTTTGTTTTTAGATCGAAAAATGACCAGTTAGGGAAGGGAACTAAGTATGAAGACTGACACATGAAAAACAAAAAAATGCAATAGTTACAGCAGGCAATTTATTACTGCATTAAAACAACCGACTTCATGGACAGGTGTGGGTTTCTTTTAAAGTATTGGCTACTGTACAAATTGTATAGCGTTGCTGCTAATAGCTAATAATGGCATAATTAGCATAATTTGCTATTAAAATTTATGAATTATGCAGCTTTAAACTGTAAGCATCTCTAATTTCCTTGTAAATAAAGTTTCATGCAGGCAAGGGAAACGGAGTGTGAGTAAAAGTGTTAATCTCACATAAATGCTTGTGCATACACTTTGATAAACAAAGACTTGCAGTACTTGTGAAAATGCTGAAAGAAAACTCTGCTGTGACATTTTATTAAGAACAGAATACTTGTACCACTATTACACTT
Source organism: Unio delphinus (assembly GCA_029339505.1). Classification (NCBI taxonomy): domain Eukaryota; kingdom Metazoa; phylum Mollusca; class Bivalvia; order Unionida; family Unionidae; genus Unio; species Unio delphinus. The sequence goes on from JAQISU010000042.1 coordinate 8,392,918, forward strand.
TATTGAACACAAAACACTATGACATTTATTAAAAACAAAATACCACTATTACACTTTATTAAAAACAAAATACCATTATGATGTTTTTATTAAAAACAAAACACTGCTATGACACTTTATTATGAATAAAACACTATGACATTTTATTAAAAACAAAACATCACTATTGCACTTTATTAAAAACACAACACTGTTAACACATTTTATTAAAAACAAAACACTGCTATGATATTTTATTAAAAACAAAACGTTATGACATTTTATTAAAAACAAAACACTGCTATGACACTTTATTAAAAACAAAACGTTATGACATTTTATTAAAAACAAAATACCACTATTGCACTTTATTAAAAACACAACACCATTATGACACTTTAAGAACAAAACACTGCTATCACCTTCAAAAGAGCATGTCTGCATGGTAATAATAATGACATACATATATATATATATATATATATATATATATATATATATATATATATATACACACACACACACACACAAATATTTATACTTCTATGTGCTGATTTTTTTCATAACGATTCCAGGCATAACAATAGCATACCTTGCAAGATTGCTGAAGTAATAATAAAAAGAAAAAAGGACTATTTAATTAGGGTAACACATGTACAATACAGCACTAATTTTTCTATTGAAAATCATTAATACATCAATTATTATTATTATTATTATTATTATTATTATTATTAAACTACATTTTACTGGAAGTAAAAACAAATCTAGATAAATTTATGTTATTGGGCAATAAAATATGATGTGAAGGGATGTGACATGATGTGACGGGATGTGACATGCTGTGAAGTGTAGTGACATGATGTGAAGTGTAGTGACATTTTGTGAAGGAATGTGACATGATGTGAAGGGATGTGACATGATGTGAAGGGATGTGACATTGTGAAGGGATGTGACATGATGTGAAGGGATGTGACATGATGTGAAAGGATATGACATGATGTATTAACATTGGCAATACTGTATGCCTACATCTATAAATATGATGGGGTATAAAAAGTCAAATCAAAACAGAATTTAAACAATTAAAATTATTATTTGAATCTCATTCATGTTAGCACCTGTAGTTCTTCAGAGTGATTCTATGACAAATGAAGAAATAAGAGATTCAATTAAAATGCCTGCAATGGTGCAATACACAGTTATGATACAAACTCAAGACTTTGGATCAATACAAGCTGGCAAATATTGTCATACTATGGATACCTTAAAACCAATATATCCTTTGCCCAGACCTATTTATCACAGAGGTTATTTAATACATGCAACCAGGCCTGTAAAATACTCCTCATGTCAGACAGAGATATTTTAAATGGGTGGGTGAAACACATTAAGAAGTTGACAAATATGTAAGAAAAATATCAGGATTCAGTAGCGCTTGCTTGTATATACTGTTAGTACAAGCTAAAGTGAACAATATAGACCCTAGAAATACACATTAAAGTAAGGATTACAGATCCTAGTAATACAAAGTGTGTGCAATATAGACCTTAATAATACACACCAATGTGAACAAATATAGACCTTAATATCACACACCAATGTGTGTGCTTTGGATTTTTAATGTATCTTTAACAGTTTTTCAGTCCTATCAATGTATGCAGTGTGGCAATTTATGGTAATGTCAAGCTCTAATGCATCATGTGGCAGACATACAACATCATGCCCCACCAAGTCACATTATCCTGACACCAGGCCAACTAGTTCTAACACTAACCTTTTAATGCTGAGTGCCCAATCAAGCAGCTGTTGGTAAAAAATTTAAAAAATCTGTGGCATGACTCAGCTGGGGTTCAAATATGCAAACCTCACGCATCTGAGGTGGATGCTAAAACAGTTAGTCTATCTGAGTAATCTCACGCCAAAGTAAACAATATAGACCTTAATAAAACACACCAAAGTGAATACAGACCTTAGTAAAACACACCAAAGTGAATACAGACCTTAATAAAACACACCAAAGTGAATACAGACCTTAATAATACATGCCAAAGTAAACAATATAGACCTTAATAAAACACACCAAAGTGAATACAGACCTTAATAAAACACACCAAAGTGAATACAGACCTTAATAAAACACACCAAAGTGAATACAGACCTTAATAATACATGCCAAAGTAAACAATATAGACCTTAATAAAACACACCAAAGTGAATATAGACCTTAATAAAACACACCAAAGTGAATACAGACCTTAATAATACACTCCAAAGTAAATACAGACCTTAATAAAACACACCAAAGTGAATACAGACCTTAATAAAACACACCAAAGTGAATACAGACCTTAATAAAACACACCAAAGTGAATACAGACCTTAATAATACTCCAAAGTGAATACAGACCTTAATAATACACACCAAAGTGAATACAGACCTTACTAAAACACAACAAAGTGAATATAGACCTTAATAAAAAACACCAAAGTGAATATAGACCTTAATAATACACACCAAAGTGAATACAGACCTTAATAATACATGCCAAAATGAATATAGACCTTAATAAAACACACCAAAGTGAATACAGACCTTAAAAATACACACCAAAGTGAATATAGACCTTAATAAAACACACCAAAGTGAATATAGACCTTAATAAAACACACCAAAGTGAATACAGACCTTAATAAAACACACCAAAGTGAATACAGACCTTAATAATACATGCCAAAGTAAACAATATAGACCTTAATAAAACACACCAAAGTGAATATAGACCTTAATAAAACACACCAAAGTGAATACAGACCTTAATAATACACTCCAAAGTAAATACAGACCTTAATAAAACACACCAAAGTGAATACAGACCTTAATAAAACACACCAAAGTGAATACAGACCTTAATAAAACATACCAAAGTGAATACAGACCTTAATAATACTCCAAAGTGAATACAGACCTTAATAATACACACCAAAGTGAATACAGACCTTACTAAAACACAACAAAGTGAATATAGACCTTAATAAAAAACACCAAAGTGAATATAGACCTTAATAATACACACCAAAGTGAATACAGACCTTAATAATACATGCCAAAATGAATATAGACCTTAATAAAACACACCAAAGTGAATACAGACCTTAAAAATACACACCAAAGTGAATATAGACCTTAATAAAACACACCAAAGTGAATATAGACCTTAATAAAACACACCAAAGTGAATACAGACCTTAATAAAACACACCAAAGTGAATACAGACCTTAATAAAACACACCAAAGTGAATACAGACCTTAATAATACACACCAAAGTGAACAATAAAGACATCAATAATACATACCAAAGTGAATAATATAGACATTAATAATATAATGTGTGAACAATAAAGACATCAATAATACACACCAAAGTGAACAATAAAGACATCAATAATACACACCAAAGTGAATAATATAGACTCTAACAATGTATCACTATAAACTGCCACACTATAGACATCGTAGCGATGTGGCTGAACATTGTTAAACTTTTAAATGTAGAGGTTTGAATCAGGCTGGTATATTCTAAAGAATATTTGACAATTAGGTCTGAATCAGGCTGGTTGACTCTATTTGACAGTTTTAGCAAGAGAGGGTCACGATCTCTTCAAGTCTACGGCCAGCTGAAAGTTTCTGTTTTGTAGTTTTTAAATTCATCTCCAAGACAGAATCAGAAGAATCTGACTTTGATATTCTAATAATAAATACTTAGGGATTTAAATTTTGGAATTATTGATTTTTCACAACACTTGTCAAAACGGTACACATTTGATGACCAAAGACTCTTGCATAATAAAACTTATTTAAATTAACTGTATCAAACAAGTAAAGCTATAAAGCTTTTGGAAATTCATCAAGGAAATTATTTTGAAAGATAATGTGCAGGAAACTTTTAAAAAGCACAGATGTTTTTCGACTTTTCTTTATGGAACAATATTCATGGTCACTTTGATCCTATTGTTACAGCTCAGATAACTTTGTAATCATTTCAGCATTTTGTTGATGTAGCTTGAAAACCACTTCCTGGCTGTATTGAAAATAGTGCCTGAAAGCCATTTTCTCCTTAAGATTGCCAATAATGATTTGCATCAATGTTTGAAGGCTGAGAGTTAGCTTTTGATGAAAGATGAAGTTTGCAATTTTTTTTAAATCAAAGGCATGTAATTTTAAAACTCGATTATCGTAAAATCTTATGGTCTCTTAATCACATATTCTATCGATATTAAATGTTCATATTAAGATAACAGTTTCTTTCTTCTATTTTCAATTTCTTTGTTCTCTTTTTTGGTGAGTTAAATCTGTTGGAAGAGTTAAATTTTGCTAATGTATGGTAAACTGGTTTAAATATCATATCCATAAATATGTTATATATAGACTGTCAGGCTTTTGCCCTTGCTGGGAAAAGATCTGAAATGGAATCATACTTATCTCTAGGGCATAACCGATTAGCATTTTTCTACAGATTCCGGATTTTGGGCATGAAATTTTTCCGATTCCGGATGCGATTCAAATAATCGGAAATGCTAAATCCGTATTTTTTTTTCTAAAAAATTTCATCTTCCATATCTGTGTTTCTGGTATCTGGTTTTGCCGTATCGAGCATGTTACTTAGTACTTTACCATATCCGGCTTCATTTCCGGTTTTCACCCTCCAGTTCAAATAGATTGTCTCACAGCGTGGTTGTGTTGACCATATTGGACTTTTCTGACTTCTTATTTAACTTTATTAATGCACTATCGAATGATACACAGTGTTAGACACGGTGCTATAGAAATTCAACTTTATTATTTTTATTATCTGAATCGATCGTTCCTGCCTTGTTCGACTCCGATTAATCGGAAGTTCATACTATCCGGTGGAATCCGATTTCTGGATCAAAAGACGGTTATGCCCTATTTATCTCCCATAAGGGGGTGCTCATCAGTTAATATGTACTTTTCAGAGTGTGGCATATGTAAGATGAACTTGTTTGCATTTGTAACATGCACAATAGAGATAATATTGGCATATCTTTATGATAATCTGATGTAATATGGCTGACATGTCTTTGAATACTGTACTTGCTGAAACTATATATGATCTAAGCACATGATATAACAAAATGAATGCTTCCATGTGCTTGGCAAATTAACCAGAATTAATCATACGTACACTAACTACCAGTTATTACAACAAGGAAAACAAATTTTGCTGAAGTAGGCAATAGCCGCTTCTGAAAGTGCAATGAACGAATTACAAAATATCTGAAAAGAAAAAAAGGTTATTGGCTCTTTTGTCTACTATTTATTTCTTAAGTCGAGGAAGTGAAAAGGACCATGTGGAGCTAGCAGTTTTTTTTATTCGAGCACATCTTAAGTGAGCCCAAGCTGTATACTCTAGAACCTAAATTACATCCATCAATCATATATCAAAATAAAGGGAATTAAAAGTTCTTCTAAGAACACCTAAGATATGCAAAGTCTTTATTATGTAGCCAGTATAACAAGTGAAGAAATCCTGTGAAATTCTTTCAAAACAAAATTCTAACCTTTGCCAAAATATGAAACTGAAGAGCGCCACCTAAACTGAAGCATAATTATCTCCCCTAAACTGAATCAAGATTATGTTCTAAATTGAATTATCTCCCCATAATGGAATCGTGATCTGCCTTAACACATTAACCCCTGGTGTTGCATTTATGGGGCAGGAGGTATTAGCCTACTGCCAAGCTCTGTACCATCACGGTCATGAAAGATACACTAAAGTGGGTGGTATTATAGAAAGGTAGACAGATTTAGCTCTACAATGATACCAAATAATCTGGATGTTTTAGTTGCACTACACAATACAGAGGAAAAAACCTAATTTTTTGGACCCGTTTTTTCGCCTGTGGTTGGAATTTGATATTTGTCCAGAATTTTTACTTTTTGGCTTTAGAGATAAGGCACACACAGACAGGTGAACCTGTGCAAAAAGTAGAATAAGGTGGGCATTTTTAATAAAGAGTGGTCTCCATATGAAAATGATGGGTCTGTTAAGCAAAAAAAAGAATTTTAAATAAAAAAAAAAAATTTCCACTTCCGCTCATGCAGGAGCAAAATATCCAATAGAAATATTTTTAGCACAACTAGGCATTGGGCTAATGGAAAATTGCTTGGAAGTTGATGTATCAGGATGCATTCAGAAATAGTCCCCAAAATGTGTTCCTCCTCATATTTCATGCGTGTGAAAACAGCAAAAGCCTTCAGGGGTTAATGTGTTAAACTGATGTATTTGTTTGCTATTAATATTTGTGATATCTAAAAAAGTTTCATTTTTATCAAAGAACAGTCTGTGGTTTGAGGAAATATGACATTTTCAGGAGTACAACAGTTTGTGGATTGTGGACAGTGTCCTACATTCTACAAGGGTCATTTGAATTTGCATTTTTTGGCAAACACAACATCTGTTACAACTGGTACACTATGAAAAATCATGACTACACACAAGCGCATGACCCTGCATAATATTTGCCTGAAAAGCGGCAAATGACTGTTGTCCAAAAAGAAATTTACATTTTAATTGACATCAGCAATCATTTTATGAATAATCAGATTAACACAAAATCGATGAATAGCTTTCGGTCTAACTCATTTAGTAGACCAATCAACATGAGAGGATCACCAATCGATCAATATGGCCAAATTATATCGCTGTAAACTATATCATGCTAGAAAACCAGGCAACACTCCCTAATTAAGATCAATTTCAGCTCACCATATTTCCATTCCAAAACCAAGGAATGGACTCTTTAACACATTAACCCCTGGAGATTTTTGCTGTTTTCGCATGAAATGTGAGTAGGAAACACATTTTGGGGACTATTTCTGAATACATCCTAATACATCGAGTTCCAAGCAATTTTCCATAAGCCCAATGCCTAGTTGTGCTAATAAATTGTTTTTCATTGGTTAGTTTTGCTGGCACATGAGCAGAAGGTAAAAAGTTGGAGTTCTTTTTTAATTTTTTGCTTAATGGACCCATAATTTTTGCATGGAGAAGACTCTTTATTCATAATGTCCACCTTATCCTACTTTTTGCACAGGTACACCTGTCTGTGTGCACATCAGACCAGTCTGCTTTAGATCTGAGGGCATAAAGCCTAAAATCTGGACACAAAATCAGATTCCGACCATTGGCGAATTTTTGGTAGAAAAAAAAAAACAGATCCAAAAAATTAGATTTTTCCCTCTGTATTTTGTAGCGCAACTAAAATGTTTAGATTATTTGGTATCTTTGTAGAGCTAAATCTGTCTACCTTTCTATAATCCATCCACTTTAGTTTATCATGCATGACCTCAACGCTACAGACCTTAGCAGTAGGCTACTACCTCATGATGCCCTATAAACTCCGCGCTAGGGGTTAATGTGTTAACAAGAATTTTGAGGGAAAAAAATTGCAAATTGTCAAAGAATGGCTAAATTTGTAATTTATGTGCAGTGTTGATGAAAAAGTGATTAAATGTGCAAGTAATATTCAAATTTGGCGGTATCATGAAAAGTGACTGTTTAACACATTAACCCCTGAAATTTTTTGCTGTTTTCACATGAAATCTGAGTAGGAAACACATATTGAGAACTTTTTCTAAATACATCCTAGTACATTGAGTTTCAAGTAATTTTCCATAAGCACAATGCCTTGTTGTTCTAAAAAATTGTTTTCCATTGGTTAGTTTGCATGAGCAGAATGTGAAAAGTTGGATTTTTTTTTTTTTTTAAATTATTTTTTTGCTTAACGGACCCATAATTCTTGCATGGAGAAGACTCTTTATTCAAAATGTCCACCATATCCTACTTTTTGCACAGGTTCACCTGTCTGTGTGCACCTCAGACTGGTCTGCCTGAGATCTGAGGCCATAAAGACAAAAATCAGGACACAAAATCGGATTCCGACCATGGGCGAATTTTGGGTGGAAAAAGAAAAACGAGTCCAAAAAATTAGGTTTTTCCCCTCTTTATTTTGTAGAGCAACTAAAATGTCCAGATTATTTGGTATCTTTGTAGAGCTAAATCTGTCTACCTTTCTATAATACCACCCACTTTAGTGTATCATGCATATAGACCTCATGGCCTGTAAACTTGGTGTTAGGGGTTAATGTGTTAAGAAAAGTTTCAATATTTGGTGTCACTTACTTGGAACAGAATCCCAAATGAAAATATAGAAAGTGCAATAAATTATATTATTTTATATTTTAATTATATTATTTTTTTATTTTAATTATATTATAGTTCAACTGATGAGAAGTGGAACCTGTTTGATTTGATAAATACATTACACAAACCTTCCACTTTGATGTCTCAACTAGTTTTGTACTGAATATACACTGTACTGAATATACAAAATGTACCTAATTTGATTATGTTTATAAAATATTCAGTTTATTATGTCCATATATAAATCCAGTCTTTTTTCCACTATGTTCTGTATTTATGAGAAGTTGTGGGGGAGAAGAAGAAAAAAGAATGAAGAATTGTATATGCCTTTATGTATTAACCATGTACTTATTATGCATGTAAATATGCAAATAATAGTGAACCACAATGAGGATTAATTACATGCAACTAATTGTATGAATCTATTATCAAATGATTATCAGCATGGGATACAACTCAGTCTTTATTGTTAGCCAATCAGATTACAATGATTCTCCATCATTCATCAGCCAATCAAATGCATTGCTTATTCAGCTAATAAAATTCACACAGTTTCATATATAAGTAGGTGATGTGTGTATATTGAAACATAGCTGTTTAAGAATTACTTTAAATTATGGTATGATTCTATGGTCGTAAATTAAATGAAAACAGTGAAAAACAACAAGTTTAGTAAATTTCAACAAATAACAATTTCCCAAGAATACAAAGTGAAACTTCAAAAGAAATTTACAGTATTGTGAGTTGATTTCAAAATAGTTCTGAAAGTTCTATCAAGTCCAAAAGTAAAGAGTATTCTGAATGAATTCTGGTCTTGAATAAGCTGATGTACCAACAGCCTTAAACAGTGTTAATGTACTAAGTCTTGATGCATCACAATGATATAATCAAAAATATCTCTAAATGAATTAACAATAATCCCACAAAATAGTTTTAGTCTGAAATTATTAATAAGTACTTTGTAATGCCAATAAATAATTTAAATAAATAAATCCTCTCAATTATTAACTGAAATAAAATTAAAAGACTGATTCCACTACAGATGTTAAGACAGGAATATATAATTTTGATGTAAACACCCTTAATAAACAAATCATAGACACAATATGAGAACCAGGATGAGGGATAAACGTTAATTCCTGAACACTCTAAGTTGTAAATAAGGTCAGGTCTTTTACTAAAACCCTAGTAAAGAATGAGGCAAACATCGGATAGACCAGACATTTCCAAGGGGAAAACCAATCTCCTGAACTCTGGACAAAGTAAACATGTTTACCTACAAGTAATAATTATCTTAAATTATAACCTATAATCAGAGACAAAAGTTACCCATGTAATACATACATTACAACAGGACCTTTATAAACTATAAACATGGATGAAAGCCAAAACTAGATACACATTAAAGATTTATAACAATATAGCAATAGAGAAAGAAGCAAATGCTGAGGTGGGTTTATATAAATATATTATAGGATTATTTCCACAAGGGTAGCTTTATGAAAATAAATACTGGTACTGGTGTTTTGTGACTATTTGAGTCTGGGTACTTACATGCAGTTGCCTGGTGAGGTCACATTAACTCCTGATATTCACAGGTTTGTTATTTAGCAGTGTGGATAACTCAGGAGTTACCATAACTCCAGGGTAAAACATCTTTGGCTTGAGTGTGACAGTGTGAGTGAGGTGTGGATAACAGAGATCAAACTAAATCACTATACATTAGGGAAAAAAATGAAGAATCCTCAAGGACTGATTTGTAGCTCCTGAGAGCGATAAATTTTGGTCCATTTTCTAAATGACATTAATTACTGGTTGTCTGAATCGTTTAGTTGCTTGGTGCAGAGGCCTTACCAGATATTTTTGAACAATTTGCATGACCTCAAGGTAGCAAAGCTTTATATCAACCTGTACATGCTTTATTTAACTGAACATATTGGTGTTGAAAACCAATACCTTGGATTTTGAAATAAAATGAACACCAGCAGTCTCACAGAAATATTTACTGAATACAAAATTTATACAACATATTGAATTATGCTAGATTTGATAAATGCTTGCATTAAATGACAAACAACCTATAAAAAATGGGTTTAATGCATTATAACCAAGCTTATCATTGTTTAATATATTAACATATTATGCCACATATTTATTACTGCTTATTAACATGTTATGCCACAAGCTTATTACTACCTAAAAACATGTTATGCCACAAGCTTATTACTACTTATTAACATGTCATGCCACAAGCTTATCACTGCTTATTAACACGTTGTGCCTAACAACAATGCTAAAATATGCATTTGGATATGTGTGGCTTATAATGAATGTAACATGAATATCAAATAACAGCTTCAAGCTATAGTGTCAGTTGTAACATTTTACACATATAAGAAAAGATTAACACTATTAAATTCTGACAACAGCAACCCCTGGCAACTTGAAACATATCAATTGTGCTTTTCTAAGAAAGAAATCCTTAAATTTGTCTTTTATACAGCTGTAGTTCAAAACTTTCTTTACTCAAGATTAAAACTGGTGAAATCTAGATGTTGATGTGAATGCCAGATGTTTTTGAGCTGCTCTCTGATGTCCTGCTGCTAGAATCAATATCCACTGATGTCTTACAGCTAAAATCAATATCCACTGATGGCACAATGTCGCCATTCAGGAACCCAACTCGTTCCGCTGTTAACAGAAATAAAAACAAAGAATAGCAAACAATTCACAAATTCTGAGAATCTTCATTTCTATACTTCACAGATAAGGACATGTATCAATAAAACAGTAAAGTGACCTCGTATTTGATGAATGAGCCAGGAATATGGTATGAAATGGACATGCACGTCACACAGACCTGTGACTTGGACCTTGAAGACTTAGCCATGAATTTAGTATGGAATGGACATGCATGTCACACAGACCTGTGACATGGACCTTGAAGACTTAGCCATGAATTTAGTATGGAATGGACATGCATGTCACATAGACCTGTGACTTGGACCTTGAAGACTTAGCCATGAATTTAGTATGGAACGGACATGCATGTCACACAGACCTGTGAGTTGGACCCTGAAGACTTAGCCATGAAGTTAGTATGGAATGGACATGCATGTCACACAGACCTGTGACTTGGACCTTGAAGACTTAGCCATGAAATTAGTATGGAATGGACATGCATGTTACACAGACCTGTGACCTGAATCTTGAATACTTAGCCATGAATTTAGTATGGAATGGACATGCACGTCACACAGATCTGTGGCTTGGACCTTGAAGACTTAGCCAGGAATTTAGTATGGAACGGACATGCATGTCACACAGACCTGTGACTTGGACCTTGAAGACTTAGCCATGAATTTAGTATGGAATGGACATGCATGTCACACAGACCTTTGACTTGGACCTTGAAGACTTTGCCATGAATTTAGTATGGAATGGACATGCTTGTCACACAGATCTGTGACTTGAACCTTGAAGACTAAGTCATGAATATACATTTACAATTAAAATTTCATCTGTCACTGTTTATCTTATTTACAATTTAGCTGGTTTGGTGACCTAATTGTGGCTGGTGACTTACTGGTGCTTAGTGACTTACAGATGTTTGGTCACCTAATGGTATTTGATGACTTAGTGGTGCTTGGTGACAAAATGGTTTCTGGTTTCATTTGAAGCCAAATCAGTATTGCTTATGTTTTTTTTCTTATGATCTCATACCAGTATAATTCTATTTTGAACTGTGTAGCTCATTCTTATGATCTCATACCAGTATCGTTTTTTAGTGAACTGTCTCCCTCTAGACAAAGGCACAAAAATTAAGTTTCTACGTGGGTATTACTACTTTTTGAAAGTGAATATATGAAATTTTGGAGAAAAAAATTCCAAAGAAACAAATAGTACAAGCTTATTTTTAATAATTTATCTCTTAAGTTCCTAAAGTTCAAAGTGCAGGACTTGTAATCTATTGATGTGTGCAATAGCATGTACACTCCAACCCAAATTAAATTAGGTTAGAGAATACCTTCTGAATAAAATGGTATATTAATAATACTTTTACTATGGGCAAAACTGGTGCATTTAAGTTTGTTTTGTATTTCTAACTATAACACACAGTGAGGCTGGATGGTGTGAAATATTTAAGTTTGTTTTGTATTTCTAACTATAACATACAGTGAGGCTGGATGGTGTGAAATATTTATGTTTATTTTGTATTTCTAACTATAACACACAGTGAGGCTGGATGGTGTGAAATATTTATGGGAAACTTAGGATACAGAGACAAAGTAAACTCAGTTTAAATTGGCTGAAATAAAAAAGAAACCAAATATAGACATTATTCTTATTTATTTTCAGTAAAAAACAAAAATGCTGCTTCTATGTATTGATGAAAGAAGAATAAGACAATATTTCAGAATGTGAAACTTGCCATGCAATAATAGCAAACTTCTGAGAGATGCACACCACGGGTTCAGCTTTGTATTATCTAACCCAAACTAACCCCAATAACAAATTATGGAAAACTGTAAGTTCTTTACACTTTTTTCATTGCTGGGATTACTAATGAGCAAAATAATGGGAATACCTTCTCTTTAAACTTGCAATAGTATTTAATCTTGAGCAAAACTATTGCATTTTCTCTGATACACCATCCCCTACAGACTGTTTTTGGAAAAATGCACCTCAAAATGCCAAAAATATTCTCTCTTGAAACCTCACACAAATCCTCTCCTATCAAGACCACACAAATTATGTCCCTAAAGGACCACACAAATTCTTTCCTAAAAGTACACATAATTTCTCTCCTGAAACTGCCAGACAAATTCACTCCTACAAAAGCCTAAAAATTCTCTCATCACTGCTTATCATTCTGGTAGCCTATGTGGTTAAAGCATCCATCCCACATGTACGAGGTCGTGGGTTTGAACCCCTGACAAGTCATACCAATGGTACTAGTAGCTGACTTGGTTGGTGTTCATTGTTGAGAGGTTAATATTAGGACAGTTCAGCCCAATATCAGGATGATGTAACGGGGTGGGACAGGATGCCATACATCTGCAGAATGATGCTTCATTGCTAGACATCGCTTTTAACTGACACACTGCAGACATCGTAGCCATATCACTCAAATTATTAAAAGCGATTGGCAAGATGGCTAGCAGGGCAAGTAGTTAGGAAACTGTTGGTGATATTTACATACTTTGCAGTGTGATGTTGGGATTCATCTTTGGTCTAGGATCTATGTGAAGTTTTTTTCTTCAATTTATAGTTTCAGTTCATCTGTGGATTATGTGTCTCTTGCAGAATTTGTAGTTTTGTGGAATTTTTGGACTTTAAAGTGAGTCTCCTTTCTATTGTCTGTGTAACCTGGTGTTAATTTACAACTTTTTGAGAAGACCCCCATGCTAATTAAGCTGCACAATTTACATTACTTGCTCCACAATTTCACTGAGATACCTTAGGATTACAATAAGTGTCCTGAACTCTCTTAACTGACAAAATGAGCAATCCAAAGAAAATTGTTCAGTCCACCCTGAATAGTAGTTTTCAGAGTGCTAAGAAGGAAACCAGCAAGCCACTAACAAGGTCAGCTACAAGCTCTCAGATGATTTGATTGTTAATAATGAAGAGGTGAGTAGTGTTGCATTAATCCAGAGGGATCTACTCAAAATAAAGACTGGTATTAATTTATTAGTAACCACAGAGGAATTAGGTGGATTAGTGTCGGACATAGTATCCCAGCGGTTTGAGAAACTGAAAGTCGAACTAATGAAGGAAATGGACAGACAAATTGTTAACAAAACAAAAGAGTTAGAGGAAAAAATTGAATCAATGAACTTTGAAAATAACCAGTTAAGAGAAGAATTAGATGACTTGAAGAAAGAATGTGAAAAGCTAAAAGAAGAAATGGAAAATAATACAGATCGCTCCAAAAATTGAATCTGCCTGGTACTTCGATTGCAGTGTGTATGCAAAAACAAAAGCGGGTAAAAGGTACAAATCTGACCTTTTTGACGACATCAATGAAACATTTAATTGCAATCCATAAGCAAAATAATTTTTTCCATATTGATTCTGGACACACTTGGAGGTACAGAACTTTGTAACAAAATGTATATGCATAGTTTTAATTTCAATTATATATTCTAAATTAGAAAAGTGACTTTTGGAGAAGGACAAAGCCTATAACTGGTAAGAATGTTCATATAATCTTGCATCTAACTTTTTGAAATATGCATACAATTGTATTCCAATCTACTATCCCATACACATTTATAGAAAGAACCAACAAATAGAGAACTCAAATGTAATGGCTTTAAACCTTTTGGTAAAGGGTGAAAAATCGATGAACAAAAAGTGTTATTTTTCAGTCACACTGTACTGATGTTTACAATTAATAATTATACCAACACTCCAGCGTAGAACAGAGTTCATGTATTACTATATTGGTCAACATTATATATGTACCCAGTGGTGCATGACACTATACCACACTTATCAGATTTTTAAGCATTATGTGGTTGTATGTGCGAGAGTGTATCCCAAGGTATATGGGGTCTACACAGTTCTGATCTCAAAAGAAGAGATATTTTCTGCTGGGTCAAACAAAAGAATGCGTCTATTATATGTTTACAGGAGACACATAGTACAGTTGAGACTGAGAAGTATTGGGAGGCTGAATGGGGATATAAGTGTGTTTTTAGCCATAAATCTAGCAGTAGTGCTGGTGTTGCTATCCTGTTTAGAAATAATTTTGAATTTCTTATTCACAGAAACAGATGTGATTGTCAGGGCAGATACATTCTCTTAGATTTATCAGTTAATGGACAGAGATTTACACTAGTGAATCTATATGGTCATAATGATGATAATGCTGAGTGTTTTAGAAATTTGAAAGAGAATATTATAAATTTTGACAATTCCTCTGTTATTATTTGTGGTGACTGGAATGTTGTTCAGGACATGGAGCTTGACTCTTATAATATCTTGCATGATAAACACTCCATGGACCGAGCAGCAGTCCAGGACATCAAGAATCAACTAGATTTACTAGATCCTTGAAGAACAGTCAATCCTGACAGTAGAGTATTTACTTAGCATCAGGCAAACCCTGTGAAACAGAGTAGACTGGACTATTTTTTAATCTCTGAAGACGTGTTTTCAAATTGTATGGACACCTCTATTATTCCTGGCTATAAAAAAGATCATTCAGCAATAACACTAAAATTGTCTATATCTGAATCACTGAGAGGTCCAGGGTACTGGAAATTCAATTCAAAGCTATTAAAGCAAAATGAATATATTCAGTTGGTAAAAAAATGTATAACCAACACAGTAGAAGAATAATATTGTGAATGTGATAAGAAAAACCCACTACAGGTGAAACTAACTTGTAATAATCAATTTTTTTTTAAAATCCTTAAAATGATAATAAGATCAGAATCAATTATGTATTCATAAGCTAAGGCAAAACACGAAAAACAAAATTTCAGGAAAATGGAAGCTGAAATACATACCTTACATGCTTTAGTGAATCAAAATAATAACTCCACTACGATGAAAGAATTGAACAAAAAACAAGCGGATTTAGAAGAAATGAGGAAAAAAAGAAGTGGAAGGTGTAATGTTAAGATCCAAGGCAAGATGGTATGAGTCTGGTGAAAAAAACTCAAACAAAACAATAAAAGAATTAATTACGGAAGATGGAACAAGGGTAACAGATCCAAAAGAAATATTAAATCAACAGAAAGACTTTTATGACAAATTATACCAAAGCAAAAACAAATATAACTTCCAAACGCTTAACCACTTTTTTAACCATGATGAAAAACTCATGTGAAGGTAAGTTAACGTTTGAGGAATGTGGTTTAGCACTAAAAAAAATATGAAAAATGAAACTAGCCCTGGTTCCGATGGATTTACTGTAGAATTCTATAAATTCTTTTGGAAATACCTAGGTGGCTTTATCTTTAGGTCTCTAAATAATGGATACGATATGTAACATTTTTCAGAATTTCAGTCTCAGGGAATCATTACCTGCATTCCATAAGAAGATAAAGACAGGAAATTTATAAAAAAAAATTGGAGACCAATCTCACTACTTAATGTAGATTACAAGATTGCCTCAGTGTCAATTGCTAATAGGGTCAAAAAAGTGCTCCAGTTTATTAGTGACACCCAAAAGGGTTTTATGAAAGGGAGATTCATCGGTGAAAATACAAGACTTTTGTATGACCTGATGCAATACCTTGAGGAAAAAAATGAATTTGGTCTTCTCCTATTGATAGACTTTGAAAAAGCTTTTGACTCGGTTGAATGAGACTTTCTGGAAACTGCTCTGAAGTCTTTAACTTTGGAGAATCAATTTGTCACTGGTTCAGATTATTTTGCAATAAATCAAAAAGTTGTGTCATTATTAATGGACATTTATCCCCATTTTTTAATTTGCAGAGAGGTTGTCGCCAGGGAGACCCTTTATCACCCTATTTTTTTATAATAGGAATTGAACTTCTTGCAATAGAACTAAAGAAAAACACAGATATTACAGGCATTTTTTTATAATGAAATGGAATTAAAATTAGGGCAGTACGCTGATGATGCTTTTCTATTATTAGATGGTTCTCATTTGTCCTTGATGACAACCATGCAGATTTTAAATGATTTTGCCTTGATGTCAGGTCTGTACTGCAATATTTTGAAATCGAAAGCAATATGGACTGGAAACAAAAAAATTTCTAATGAAAAAATATGTCCAGAAATTGATATTAACTGGTCAATGTCCAATTTTAGATTGCTGGGAGTATATTTCTCTTTGAACTTGGAGGATATGGTAGAGCTTAATTATTCTACGAAGTTAAAGGAAGTTAAGAAACTGCTTGGCTGTTGGAGCAGAAGAAATTTATCCCTTATTGGAAAAACTACTTTGATAAAGTCCTTGGTTTTTCCTAAATTCATTCATCTTTTTGCAGCTTTGCCAAATCCTCCACCCCATATAAAAAAGGAACTGAATACATTATTTTTCTGGTTTATTTGGGGCGGTAAAACTGAGAGGTTAAAAGAGACACACTTATAGCTTCTTTTAAGCAAGGGGGATTAAATATGATTCACTTGCACTCATTTGTGTGTTATATAAAACTTTCCTGGATTAGGCATCTCTTAATAAACAAAGATGGCTTATGGCAAAATCTGGTTTCTGAACATTTGGAAAATTTGGAGGTACGCTGTTATTTTCATTAGGAAAAACTAAATTAAAAGTAATTTCTAAATGAATTAAAATTGTTTTTTGGTGTGATGTTATTTATGCGTTATCACAATGGAAAAATGAACCATCTACTGTCCATGAATACTTGTCTCAAGACATTCTTAATTTAGTGACTGTAGAAAATTTTAAATCATACACAAGGTGGAGAACAAACGGTGTTGTACTTATTCAACATCTTTTTGATGCACAAGGATCTCTATTAAGTTTTGATGAAATAAAATAAAAAGCAAAAACAAATAATTTCATACAGTACTTTGCTCTTATCTCAAAGATCTCGGTGCTGTGGAAAAAGCAAATTAAAAAATTTTTTGAAATTGGAAATAGTTTTCTTGTAGTTTTGGACAAAACATCTCTCCTTAGGGTAAGAGCAAAGAATAAATTTATCTATAAAGACCTGATAAGAACCAAAATAAAAAAGCCAAATGGTAAACATGAAACTTTGTCCAGACAGCTAGAGTGTGTGATTGGTGCAAATGAATGGACCAACTCTGTTGTTTTGGCCAGATTTTGTGCAAAAGAAAACCAAACTGATTAGCTTTAATTTTAGATTTCTCCACAGAAATATTGCCACAAACCAGTTTCTAAAAAAGATTAATTTAAATGATAATGATATATGTACCTTTTGTAATGAGGGAATAGAAAAAATTGAGTACTTATTTTATGACTGTTCAGTTACTGAAAACTTTTGGAAACTGTTGGTAGAATGGATCCAAACTTATGACCCAAATTTTAGAATTACACGAAAAGATGTCTTTATAGGAAATAACAACTTTGATGATCTTATTAACTTCCTAATTTTGTTTGCAAAATATGTTATATACAGATCACGTTGTGCATCAAAAATACCAAATCTCACCTATTATAAAAACTGTTTTATCATATAAAATGCTGGAAAAATATGTCGCCAAAGTGAATAAATTAAGTGACGAGTTTAAAAAAACAGTGGACCCTATTATCAACTTTTGGTACATGATTTTTTTTTTTTTAAAATTAAGGCAATCTCAAACATCTTGGGGTTTGTACGAGTATGACTTTGTGTACAATAATTGTGAATGTAATTGTCTGTGTGTGCAGGTGTGTGTGTGTGTTGTGTAGGGAACACATGTAGAGATCAGGACACAAAATAATTTAAGATAATGCCCCATACACCAGGTCAGGTGGTGATGTAGGGGAATATGTAAAATCCTGACACCTTGTGTTCAATTAAAAAAAAAAAAATTATTAAAACAATTGTTAAAAATCCAAATCACACACCTATATAGTCGCACAAATTCTCTCCTAAAAGGCCACACAAATTCTCTCCATAAAACATCACACAAATTCTAGTATGAAAACATCACACAAATTCTAAACTGAAAACATCACACAAATTCAAGGTCTGAAATATTATTTGGCAACGATCCTGAAGATAAATGCCCAAAATAATCAGAATATTGAAATAAGTTATCAGATTGAATTAAAATGTATTAATATAAAATAAACAAAACCATGTTTTATGTGTTGAATAATTTGTTTATTTGTGAACCATGCAGATTATGACCTGTCATTGCATATTATTAACAGATCAAGGTCAATAATGTTAGCTTCAAGACACAGACAGTGATCTACCATTTAACTACACAATAGCAAATATGGTATGTGCTGTTTACATGTGTATATATGGGTCTGTGCTGATCATGTGGATATACTGGGATCAGTTCATATGGGTATATACAGGTCTGTGCTGTTCATATGGGTATATATGGATATGTGCTCTTCATATGGGTATATACCGTATTTTCCGGCCTATAGGTCGATGCGGAGTATAAGTCGAATTGACCAATTTTGTAAATTTTCCATCCTTCGTCCATATATAAGTCGATTCGGAGTATAAGATGAGGCCAGGTCAATAATTTGGCTTTGTATTTTATACTACCGGTAGTAACTTCCGGTTGCATGAATATTGATGGTATTGTCATATGTTATTTCATATTACCGGCAATATCCATTGCAACAAGAACTATGATCATTCCTTCCAGTTGAAACCAGTCTTGAGTGCAAGATTCAACAGATGAGATAAACTTTCAATTCCGAATTCTGTTGCTATTTCCTTTGCCTTGAGTCGGAGATCAACAGAGTTCATTCCACGACACGTGGCACGTTGTGTCAAAACATAGTCTTCTAACTTATCCTCAATATTAATCCATCTTGCTTTGCAGCCATGATTTGCTTTCTTTGTTTTTTTTGTAGCGCATAATGCAACCTTAGCTTTACGCCAATCCCGGACACATTTTTCACTTACACCATATTTCCTGTGAGCAGCCATATTCCCACCTTTCTCTTCAGCGAGCTTTACAACTTCCAGCTTAAAAGCCGCCGTGTAAGACTTGCGTGATTTTACAGGAGGCATTGTGAGATAAGTTGTATGATTTGTATGGGGATATTTATATGAATGATTATGACTGAAAAGATTGATCAAAATATACCGAACTCATTAAAATGTGCCTGTACTAAAGCAATGAAAACAATGCCCATGGCTAAATTCATTATTTACATCTAGAGAAGGGAGTGGGCATCATTTCCTGTTGTACTTAATCCCATTGATATTAAACACGAGTAGCGTAATTGATGCGGATTAATGATAAAGAACAATGGGGTACCGGCAATATGGTAACTAGTATCGGTAGCTAAAGCCAATATCAAGGTCAAAACAATTGTGGCAACTGGCTTTGATTGTTGTTGGAAACCAAATACCAATTTATCAACAACCGGTATAATTAAAGAGAGACACCGAACCGTCAGCTGGTTAAGAATGAATATAGGTGAAGTGTTGACATTACAATTTGCTTTAAACTGAATTGCGAAACTAAAAATCATGGATCACTGATGATCTATGAGTACTGGTAGTCCATCTATATATCTTGATTTTAGTGTAGTTTAAACCTACGGTAATTTGAGAAACTTTGTCAAATACAATTAGAAACATATGATTTGGGGGATTCAGTAGAATGCATGATCTACATTATTTTATAAATAATCATAGAACGCTCGAGTTAATATGGATTACATCCCTTTGTAGGATCAATTGGATCAATAAAAAAAGCTATGCCGGTAATTGCTCACGTGTGTCCAACATTATACTGGAAAATCAAATATTAATGGACAGGTTATTTCATATCTTTTTTTTATAGGAACAAACAATATGCTTTGAATTAGTACAGTACACTATAGAGTATAGACCGTAAGTGTGCTATGCGGCCCGGTGAAGTTTTTACCGGTAATTGTTTTCTTTTATTTTATGTTTGAGAAATAAGAAAAAACACGCAGAATGCAAAATAAATAATGACAAAACTTACAAATATAAATGCAGTCATATTATTTTATGACAATTTATTGACATAGTAATTTAACATGAATTTGTACTTCTATGTGACCTGTTTTCGATTATGCCGATTATAGAGCAATATCAATAGCATACCGGATACTGTAATCCATATATAAGTCGATGCAATTTCAATGACAAAATCCATATATAAGTCGATTCGGAGTATAAGACGAAGACCGAACTTTCAAGTCAAAAAGTCTCAACTTATACGCCGGAAAATACAGTATGGATATGTGCTGTTCATATGGGTATATATGGGTCTGTGCTGCTCCCATAGGTATATAAGGGTCTGTACTATTTCCATAGGTATATATGGATCTGTACTATTCCCATGGGTATATATGGGTCTGCCCTGTTCCCATGGTATATATAGGTCTGTGCTGTTGATATGGGTATATATGGGTCTGTGCTGTTCATAAGGATATATATGGGTATGTGCTGTTCCCATGGGTATACACTGTATATGGTTTTGTGCTGTTTCCATGGGTGTATATGGGTCTGTGCTGTTCTTCTAAGTACATATGGGTATGTGCTGTTCTTGTAAGTATATATGGGTATGTGCTGTTATCATGGGTATGTATGGGTCTGTTCTGTTCCTAATAGTATATATGAGTATGTGCTGTTCCTATTGGCATATATGGATCTGTGCTGTTCCCATGGGATTATATGGCTCTATACTGTTCCCATGGGATTATATGGGTCTGTATGGTTCCCATGGGTATATAGATGGGTCTGTTCTGTTCCTAACAGTATATATGAGTCTGTGCTGTTACCATGGGTATATATGGGTCAGTCATTTTCCCATGGGTATATATGGGTCAGTCCTTTACCCATGGGTATATATGGGTCTGTGGTGCTGTTATTGATATGTATGGGTTTGTGCTGTTCCAATTGGCGTATATTGGTTTGTACTGTTCACAGGGTATATATGGGACTGTTGTTTAGTTGGGTACATATGGGTTCATGTGGGTACATATGGGTTCATGTGGGTACATATGGGTCTGTTCTGTTCATATTGGTACATATGTGTTGGTGTTGTTCACATGGGCATATATGAATCTGTGCTGTTCATATGGGTATATGTAGTTGGTAAGGCTAGTGTCCGTCCAAGCATTTTAGTGAGCTTAAAGCAAATGCTTACATTTAATACAATTTATGCTTCTATCATTGAAAAAATAGCAAATTCAGTTTTCTTGTTAAATAGTAAAAAGGTTTGAAGCTTTTGAAAATTGTAGGATTAAAATATCACAAAAAACACCATTTTATGTCCTTCTTACTCATGGAAACATTGTTAATGAAATTCAACTTGATAGTCATCTGAAAAACTGAGATACGTGTCTATTGGCACTCTTGAGGTCATGCAGTCCCCAGAAGCAGTTCAATATGCCTTTATTAACAACTGACATTTTTTCTTATCAGCCCCAGTCACCTGCCCTAATCAGGAAGAACGCTCTCCAATTGCTGACTTGTAGCAGTAAATAGCTCATTACCAATCACCAGTGTTAGGCCATACATGATGAGTTCTTAAATGCATATTCAGACTTTTTGTCATAGTGGGTATTCAGATTGATAAACAAAGCATGTTCATTATATAATTATACAGAAATTACATTAAACCTACAATATCAGTTCATAAATGAGTAGTCACTACACATGACATTGTTGACATAATATTGATTTTACTGCAATTTAAAACCATAGTATCAAAGAAATTTAAAACAAAATGGTACAAATTCTAGTATTTTATAACTGATAGCTCTGTTATTATGATAGCCTTTATTGATTTGATAAGGTGTTGTATAACAGTCTTTTATGACAGCCTACATTACATTTATAAATACTTGTATGGCTGTCTGTATGACAACCTGTAGTGCTTTGATAAGACTTGTATGGCTGTCTTCCATGACAGCCTGTATTGTATTGATAAATACTTGTATGATTGTCTTTATGACAGCCTGTAGTGTTTTGGTAATAACAAAACCTTGTATGGCTGTCTTAATAACAGCCTGTATTGCAGTGATAAAGATTTGTATAGCTGTCTTTATGACAGCCTGTCATCATCATCATCATCAGTCTCTTGACCTAGTGTGGTCATTGAGGCACTGTGCTGCTGAACATCTGACCAGTTCCCTCCACTTGTCACGATCATGTGCCAATGCCTGTGTCTCTGCAAAACTTGTTCTGGTCCATTCTGTGATGTTTTCAGTCCACTTTTTCTCTGTCTATCTCTCCTTTTGCCACCTTAGATGCTGCCTTGCAGTACTGTTGTGGATAGACTGTTGGCTCTAGTTACTTGGCCATACCATTTCAGTTTTCTCTTTTTGACAGTGGTGAGGAGGTCTTCATAATGACCTACTTGTGATTGATGGTGTTAAGCATTTATTCATTTGTAATGTGGTCCATGTAAGATATGCCAAGGATGGTTTCGTAGCATCTCATTTCAAGTGCCTGGATTCTTCATTGTAATTCTGCTGTCTGGGTCCAGGCCTCACATGAATACAAAAAGATTGAGATGACTAGTGCTCTCAGTAGTATATTCTTGTCTCTCCAGATGGGTCTTAGCTTTGACATAGCTTTCGTTGTTTGTGCTGCTTGTGACAAAATTTCTGTTCTCGATCCCTCTTCAGTGATTATGGAACCAAAATATTTAAACTGGCCCACTGTTTCTAGTTCCTGTCCTCTGACTTTAATCTTGGTTGAGATTTGTTTGCCACTATTTGTCATCAGCTTTGTCTTCCCTGCGCTTATCTCCATGTCAAATCGGGAAGATGTTTCACTAAGGTGGCAAGCTTGAGTGTCTTAACTGTCTGCCAGCCCATCAATGTCATCTGCTAAGCAGAGGCTGGTGATGTTACGGCCTCCATCGCTGACTGTCCCACAATGGTTTTCTAGGGCTTTGCTCACGATGCGCTTCAAGTAGATGTTGAAAAGTGTGGGTGACAGGAGACAGCCTTGCTGTATTCTGAAAGTCTGGAACTATTCTCACACAGAACCTTCAGCAATTACTGCACTGGTAGCCTTGTGTACAGCTGCTTGATGGTATTGGTCAACTATGGACCCATGCTGCAACTTCTTCATTGCGGCACACAATGCTTCATGCCACACTCTGTCAAAAGCCTTTCTTGTGAGCACTTTTCACACAGAACCCTGGGACTGAATATTTGTTCTGTTGTGCTCCTTCTACTGGGTCTACTGTGCTGGCCATTCACCTGTCTGCCAGATCTTGTTGCAGATTTTTGTAAGTAGCTCTATCACTGATCCCCCATTTCTTGATAAGTTCAGTTGGGATGTTGTCTACTCCAGCTGCCTTCCCATTCTTCAGTGCTCTTATTGCTGACTCCACCTCTTCTTTGAGAATGGGGAAATCATCATCATTTGTGCACTTCAAGCACCTCTGGGTCTCCTGTGGATAGATGTAGTGCTTTGATAAATGGCTGTCTTTCATGACATCCTGATCCACAGACTGACAAATATCCTTTGCTGCCATTGAAAGGATCACTTCTAGTTTTAAGTTTGGTCAACCTTTATCTATCTTTTGTTTTTATTATTCTCAAAACATTTTCAGTGCTATTTATGTTAACTGACTATAATTGCCAAAGGACAATAAAAATACTGGGCATGGCTTTCCACTTAATGATGTTTATCTCTAGAGACTGTAATAGAGGCTGAATATTGGAATGTCTTTCCACTGAGTTGCCCTTCTAGATAAATGCACAAGACAAGTATGTTTGAATAATTCCCACTCACCAACCACTTTAGAAATTCTTTGGCAACAAAATGACATATATTCTGATCCACCATATTTAGGAACCTTTCTGAATTAACGACACTTCAACGAGTGTCAAAATCCTAATCACATTAAAAATGATACAACTCCAAGACATAGCAGAGATGTTTTGACATATGAATGACAACTGTACATTCCAAGATGTTTTGACATATAAATGACAATTTTACATTCTGAGATGTTTTGACATATGAATGACAACTGTACGTTCCAAGATGTTTTGACAGATAAATGACAACTGTAAATTCAGAGATGTTTTGACAGATAAATGACAACTGTACATTCCAAGTTTCTTGACATAAATGACAACTGGATATTCCAAGCATTTCAGTTTCCATTTCTATTTGAGTTTCTGCCACACAAATATCTTCTTATCCTGGTTAACACAGCCCTCATCTCGTCAGTGAAAATGATACTGGACCTTTATCTCTCAAAACTCTGGGCAGAATAAAACACTGGAACAGCAATTTATTTTAAAGATTGTGGTCTTTTGAACTGTGTATTGTTATGTATATCTGTACTTTGTGTAACGTCTTGTACATGACTGTATCTATATTTCTGTATAACTTTGGTACATGACTATATCTTTATTGTGTGTAATTTTTGTTCATGACTGTAATTTGTAATGATGATCTATAAACAAGATATAATGTATCTAACATTTTATTCAGGGCAGTACATTCTATTTTAAAGATACTGATATTTAAATAGGTGTTTACAAGTTAAATTCATCCTATATATTGAACATGTTCATAAAAGTGACTAGTGAGGTCAGGTGGGTTCTTAAAAAAATTAATTTCCCATTGGATGGTTTGGTCAGGTGGTTTATTTTATAACAGGTCATGTGAGTGGGTATTGTGAAATATTATATAGAGTAGTATTGTATGTCATATGGGGTATATTCTGACATATAGTCATAACATACTCTTGGAAATGTATATAAGGAGAGAACTGAGCAATTATTTAATTCCTAATTCTGATTCTTATTTCATATGTTCGATTGTAAATATCAATCTACAGATGTATTTAATGCTGTATCTAGATATAATTTGTGATGAAGCATTTGTTTGGATTATTCCCTGGAGAAAAAAAAACAGTGCTGTTTAGACTAAAATATTATCACGTAACTATTGTCAATTTATTCAAAGAAATCCTGAACAATGCCAACATGATACATCAGGACCTTCCCATCACTGCCATGGGACTATAAGTACTAACTAACAGTGAGTATCCCTGGATCAATGCAGTGGGACTATAGGTACTATTGCTGTCAGCTTAATAACTAGTCTGGGCCTTAATGAATATAGTCAACTTAATGACTGGTCTAGGCCTCAATAAATATTGCCACCTTAATGACTGAACTGGGCTTTAATGAATATTGTCAACTTAATGACTGGAATGGGCCTTAATAATTACTGGAATGGGCCTTGATGAATATTGTCAACTTAATGACTGGAATGGGCCTTAATAATGACTGGAATAGGCATTGATGAATATTTTCAACCTAATGACTGGTCTGGGCCTCAATACTGTCAACTTAATAACTGGTCTGGGCCTTAATGAATATTGTAAACTTAATGACTGGATTGGGCTTTAATATTATCAACTTAATGACTGGGCTAGGCCTTAATGAATATTATCAACGTAATGACAGGTCTGGGCCTTAATGAATATTATCAACTTAATGACAGGTCTTGGCCTTAATAAATATTGTCAACTTAAAGACTGGTCTGGTCCTCAACAAATATTGTCAACTTAATGACTGGTCTGGGCCTCAATAAATCTTGTCAACATAATGATTGGTCTGGGCCTTAATGAATATTGTCAACTTTATGAATGATCTGGTCCTCAACAAATATTGTCAACTTAATGACTGGTCTGGGCCTCAATAAATCTTGTCAACATAATGATTGGTCTGGGCCTCAATAAATCTTGTCAACATAATGATTGGTCTGGGCCTTAATGAATATTGTCAACTTAATGAATGGTCTGGTCCTCAACAAATATTGTCAACTTAATGACTGGTCTGGGCCTCAATAAATCTTGTCAACATAATGATTGGTCTGGGCCTTAATGAATATTGTCAACTTAATGACTTGGCCGGGGCTTAATGGATATTATCAACTTAATGACTGGTATGGGCCTCAATGAATATTGTTGACCTAATGACTGGTTTAAACCAGGTCTTTTTCAGTAACATTAAACAATGGCTGGCCTAAATCATTAAATTAAACAATGACAGGTCTGAATCAGTAACATCAAGCAATGGCAGGCCTAAATCAGTAACATCAAACAATGGCAGGTCTGAATCAGTAACATTAAAGAATGACAGGCCTAAATCAGTACATTAAACAATGGCAGGTCTGAATCAGTAACATTAAAGAATGACAGGCCTAAATCAGCACATTAAACAATGACAGGTCTGAATCAGAAACATCAAACAATGTCAGGTCTCAATCAGTAACATTAAAGAATGACAGGTCTGAATCAGTAACATTAAACAATGACAGGTCTGAATCAGTAACATTAAACAATGACAGGTCTGAATCAGAAACATTAAACAATGACAGGTCTGAATCAGTAGCATTAAACAATGACAGGTCTGAATCAGTAACATTAAAGAATGACAGGTCTGAATCAGTAACATCAAACCATGGCAGGCCTAAATCAGTACATTAAACAATGACAGGTCTGAATCAGTAACATTAAACAATGACAGGTCTGAATCAGTAACATCAAACAATGGCAGGCCTAAATCAGTACATTAAACAATGATAGGTCTGAATCAGTAACATTAAAGAATGACAGGTCTGAATCAGTAACATCAAACCATGGCAGGCCTAAATCAGTACATTAAACAATGACAGGTCTGAATCAGTAACATTAAACAATGACAGGTCTGAATCAGTAACATCAAACAATGGCAGGCATAAATCAGTACATTAAACAATGACAGGTCTGAATCAAGAACATTAATGAATGACAGGTCTGAATCAGAACATTAAACAATGGCAGTTCTGAATCAGTAACATTAAACAATGACAGGCCTAAATCAGCACATTAAAGAATGACAGGTCTGAATCAGTAACATTAAACAATGACAGTTCTGAATCAGTAACATTAAACAATGGCAGGTCTGAATCAGTAACATCAAATAATGTCAGGCCTAAATCAGTACATTAAAGAATGACAGGTCTGAATCAGTACATTAAAGAATGACAGGTCTGAATCAGTAACATTAAACAATGACAGGTCTGAATCCTAAAACATCAAGCAATGATATGTCTGAATGAGGAAGGTCAACCAATGATTGTCTATTTATTTAGACTGTTAATATTTGGGTACTGCGGAGGAAGAGCCAGGAAAACCACGGAAAGAACCACTGACCCACAAGAAGCTACTGCCAATCTTTCTCACATACCCACATTGGCTTAGCCTGAGACTTGAACCCATGCTGGCAGAGGTGAGATGGTGGTGATCTGCAACAGTAATCACTTGAGACCACTCGGCCAATCATGGCCCCATAACAAAAGGTAATTGAGTATTAAGTATAACATAGGATAATAGAGTAGTAAAGTATAACAAGAGACAAACGACTATGAAGTATAATAATATACAATAAAGTATGAAATATAACAAGAAATAATACAGTATGAAGTATAATAATAGCCAATATAGTATGAAAGGTAAAAAGAGACAATAGAGTATGACGTATAATAATAGACAATAAAAGGTATGAAGTATAACAAGAGACAACAGAGTATGAAATATAACAATAGGTAAAATAGTGTGAAGTATAATAACAGACAATAAAGTATGAAGTATAGCAACAGACAATAGAGTATGAAGTACAAGCATAATAATAGGCAATAGAGTATGAAAGATAGAAAGAGACAATAGAGTATGAAGTATAATAATAGACAATATAATATGAAGTATAACAAGAGACAACAGAGTATGAAATATAACAAGAGGTAAAATAGTATGAAGTATAATAATAGACAATAAAGTGTGAAGTGTAACAAGAGACAACAGGGTAAGAAGTATAATAATAGACAACAGAGTATGATTATATGAGACAATAGAGTATGAAGTATAAAAGAGACAACAGGGTATGAAGTATAAAAAGAGACAATAGAGTATAAAGTATAAAAAGAGACAATAGAGTGAAGTATATAATAAAAGATAATAGACTATGAAGAATAAAAAGAGACAATAGACTATGAAGAATAAAAAGACAATAGACTATGAAGTATAACAAAAGGTAATAAAATATGAAGTATAACAAGAGGTAATAGAGCATGAGTAACATAAAAGAGACAATAGAGTATGATTGATTGATTAATTGATTGATTGATTGATTGATTGATTGATTGATTGATTGATTTATTGATTGATTGCATTTTTACAGTGCATCAGCACCTTTACGTTTAAAGCACCATACAAAACATTATATGTAGGTTTATTCAAAAGTGATAAAAGGTTTCTTATTGACCAGCAATACAAAATATAAAACAGTTAAAAGTAAATGACAAGATGGTAAGGGTAATATATAAGGCTTCCCCGATCAATTGGGAATGTTAATGGTGTGTGTTAACGAAGATTTAGATGAAAAGGCATTGAGTATAAAGGATGGTATATACACTTTATAAAAATTCTCAAGGTGACAGCATAAAAGTTATAGCTTAAAATAAATGTTTATTTCTTCAAGGAATTTTAAACAACAAGAGAAATTTATTGTATCAAAAATTCCTTTATGTTGTGCACATGGTAGTACTAACTGCATGTAGGTTGGAGGTCAAAACACTCCATCATAAAGTTCTTAACACTGACTGGTTTGCTGCAAAAAATATACTCTGGTGGGTCTTCGCCTTTTAGCACGAGGGAGTGGGTTATGTAAGAATGATCAATTCTAATTCTTGCAATGACTACCTTCTCCCTATGGATGGTTCTCTAAGAAGGAGTTAATTCTCCTAGGGTTGGCATGATTGCATTATGTTTGTTATTCAGACCTCTCATTGTTTAATGTTACTGATTCAGAAATGTCATTGAGCAGCAAAGAGGGTGGACAGACCGAAACTATTTCAAGCAAACTGAAACTATTTCAAAGTCCTAAAAGATTTCAAGCAGAGAGGGTGGACAGACCGAAACTATTTCAAGCAAACCAAAACTATTTCAAACAAGTTGAAACTATTTCAGACAAACCGAAACTATTTCGGAGACAAAAAAAAAAGAGAAATCCTTTAGGATTTTACACTACAGACCCGACGCTGATTGTGTTTTGGAGACGAATTGTTTTAATCGAACATTTGATCAAGTCCAATATGATATCTTGATCTAGGGTCATGCAAATTTATTGTTACAAATCCATGTGGGATTGACTGAGCATGATTAAAGAAATTGATAAAGAGATTATAATCCATATCTCCACTGCACCAGGTCTGGTAAATATTTCATAGTGTATGTGTGTCAACTTCATTGAATACAGCAAGAATACTGCAGTTATCTCTGATCACTTTTGGTATTTGAGTGTATCGTTGAGTGACATATATCACATTGGTATTTTTATGCCTACCTCTGGAAAATATCCTGGCAGGGTTTTATGGTTTTATCTAACATCACATCATCATATATGACTAAATTGTTAATACTTTATGAAGAGAATCAACAGTCGGTGCTTCTTCGATATTGGTTATAATCTCTATAATATCCTCATTGATTTCCAATTTTGCTTTCTCATTAAAATCCTTTAACACCTCGTAACATCGCTGATCGTCTACACTTGAGGCTATTAAATGCAACTTATCCCATTTCATCCATCTCGTTATCAAATTAAGTAACAACCGTGTCTTGACTCTTCCAGATGGTCCGATTATAATCATGCGAATAGAATTCGGTAGCGCTGTATGACGCTTAACTGGTTCTCATGTTTTTGTCGCCGAAAATCAATTACAACAAAAAATAACAGATCAGCACTTGCTGGTAAGTGAATAAAATGTGGTACCAAAAATTTAGATTTGTTTCTATGAAATCTGGAGATGCTTTAAAACAAACGAGGAGGTGATAGTGCAGCCAAGTCAGTAAAACTCCCAGCAACACCATGGGCAAAATATCCGGGAGAAAAACACCTTCCATGGTATAGTTATTGTGGACCTGGGACCAGACTTGATATCAGACTCAATGATCAAAACCAACCCTGACCTGGTGAATATCCAATAAACACTATTGATAAGGCGTGTCATGCTCATGATGTTGCTTATAAAAGCAGCAATCTGCAACACAGACATATCACAGATGTAAAATTGATTCATGCGTTGAATTCTATCACTGATAAATCCTTCAAAGAAAAATTGGCTTCATGGTTGATAAATCGGCGATGAAAATTAAATTAATGTTGGGTGCTGGTAATTAATAACATCATGGAATCTATTTACTATTCCCCAAGTGGATACTGGAGTGGTAAATCATCAATCAGTAAACTCGCTAGCCCTGCAAGGGTGAAAAATACCACTGCAGCGGATTGGTTATCCAAACAGGCAATATGGCAAATTTATCTAACACCGCCTAAACAAATTAATTTCTCGCATTTTGATGTCAGCATCGTTAATGAGGTTCATCAAGCTGATATGTTATTTCTGCCGCATGATGGTGTTTACAAATATGCGCTAACTGTAGTTGATGTTGCGAGTCGATACAAACAAGCAGAACATCTAAAGACAAAATCATCAACTGAGGTGGCTTCTGCATTTGAAAGGATTTATCAGCGGGGTCCTCTGCATTGGCCAAATCTATTACAAGTTGATCCTGGCAAGGAATTTCAGGGAGTAGTGTTATCAACAATGAAGCATCATAATGTCACCATCAGACGAGGACATAATGCACTACATCGCGATCAGGCAATTGCTGAATGATTTAATCACACACTTGCTGAGCGGTTATTTGGATATCAATACGCGAAGGAATTTATTTGTGAATGGGTCAAGAGATTACCAGATGTGATTACCTCGCTAAATAATGAGATTACTCGAACAATCAACATGAAACCTAACAACGTGATAAAAAAAAAGTATATACATGTAAAACCGCAAAATGATTTTTCAAAACAACCAATACTCGGCAATATCACTGTTAGATATTTGTATGAACCAGGAGAGCTCGAAGGTGACAAAAGAAGAGCTACTGATCCTATTTGGAGTGTCATTGCACATAAAATATCTAGCATAACACAATCCATGGGTAGACCACCAGTCTATAGGTTGGATTCAACTGCTCCTCAGCGAGGATTTACTCATGAACAACTACAAGTGATACCCGAGGATACTCAATTACCGCCACTTGGTCTTAACTAGCACCTCTTTGTCTGTTGCACTCAAGACAAGTCAGCATCACATTATCTCTGGTATGACCAATACTGCTATTCTTTCTGTCTACGGTAAATTGTCGAAAATCCTTATCCGACCAACACCAATTCATTATACAATTGCAACTCACGCAGTGATTATTCTATTGTTGTTTTAGTGTAATTATAAATTCAGCATCAATGTCAAATTTTCTGTTAATTTTTTTTTATCCTGCTGTTTATAACCAGTGAGTTTTTTTTCTGATTATGTCATCGCTGACAATTTCATTGTTGCTGGTGTCATTATCATCTAAAACAACTCTTCGAAGTTGATTTATTTTTCGTACTCTGGACACTGCAAGATAAACTAAATTCGACCACTCGATATTATTATCTATGATCCAAACAACTGTATCGGATATAGTTAACCCCTGAGAAGAATGTATCGTCGCTGCGTATCCTAGCTTACATGTGGATTTACCAGCATGCAATGCATCTTCGACAACACTGATATCAACCAACACAATATCATTTAACACTAGAATCTGCTTCCTTGACTCTGTCAAGCCTGGAATATCAACTTCGATATTTTGTCTTCGTGTATCCTTGGGTCAATAACACAATGGCACTGGAAGTGTTGCAAATTTTTCTTTATGCGTGTTAAATAACTTCATCTGAAGTGTATCTCTGACTATCTTTCTACTTGCCACTATCAAATCGTTTGGTCTCCACGCTTCCCAAAAATCATTTAATGGGGTTTCTGAAATTATTTCACACGCTATTTCACATTGGATCTTATCCGGTTGTAATCTGATTAGTTTTTTGAACTCGCGTAATTGTTTATCAAGCGATTTATGATCAGCACTAATTTCTTCATAATAATCTACAAAATGCTTCAGCCAATTATGCGGGGATAAACCAACAAATGGTGGTGGTTGAACATGATCGCCACACATTATCACTTTTGTATTCACTAGCAATAACCAATCGAGAAACCTTTGTAATACATCTAACGACACTGTGCAAATCTCATCCCAAATAATGATTTCAGGAATATATTTCTCGCGCATTCGATCAGGAGTCCATTCGTCGACTTTCCATCGAAAAAAACTGTGATAAGTGCAAGCATTAATTCCTCACTGTTTCATCTCTCTAGCAAGTCTGTGTGTTGGTGTTAGCACAGTCATGTTTGATTTCCCTCGAAATAATTCAATCGCACGAGTCGTCTTCCCTGACCCACCACAACTGTTTAAGTAACTGGTTTTATATCAACATATTGGATCGGAACACGACGGTGCATTAGATAGTTCTGATATGTGATTATTTTTCAAGTACCGGTAATTGTTTTCAATTGTAACATCTGCTGATTTGGAGTTATCACGCAGTATTTCATTTTAAATTCTCCATGATCCCCAACTCTCGTCTGAACTAGTGAATTCAGCCACTGCTTCTTTATGTTTTACATCTATATAAAATGAATCAGTGGCGACTCTAACTGCGGTGTCAGGAAATCTATTTATCATCGAAAGTAAATTAATAGAAGCATAAGGCAGCATAGACGACCTTAAGTATGTATACTGAGGATTTTCTCCATCTGTGTAAGTAACAATTGTACCTAATTTGGTTCCATTGGACAAGAAAGCGTCTTTACAATTGACATATATACCCCTAGATGTTACATCTGCGATTATAAAATCATATTCAGCATCATCTATAATCAACCGCGAAGAATGTCATTTATGGTCGTATTTTCCACCCTGTGTGAACTTACCAATTATTGTTCTACTGAGATCTTTTGAGTAGTATGTAAAAAGCCCGGTTCTGGACCACTTTTGATAGAAGCCTTGGATTTACTTTTTAACACCTTCTAATAGTAAAAAATAAGCTGATTTTAGCAAAAATAAGTTAAGTGTTAGATTGGCAAATGGAGGCTTCTACAACCCTGAACCATTTAGTGTCAGATTAGCAAATTAACACTTAAAAAAAGAATTCTTTAGGGGTATCAATTTAGTATCAGATTGTTGAACTAAGGCTTCTACAATTGACAAATGAAAAATAGTAAAAAGCCCGGTTCTGGACCACTTTTGATAGAAGCCTTGGATTTACTTTTTAATACCTCCTAATAGTAAAAAATAAGCTGATTTTAGCAAAAATAAGTTAAGTGTTAGATTGGCAAATGGAGTCTTCTACAACCCTGAACCATTTAGTCTCAGATTAGCAAAATAACACTTTAAAAAAGAATTCTTTAGGGGTATCAATTTAGTATCAGATTGTTGATGGCTTTGTCATTACTTGAGACTTCTATGAAAAAGTGGTCTACTTCCAAGGAAGCCTTGGATTTACTTTTTAATACCTTCATGTAAAAAACCCGGTTCTGGACCACTTTTGATAGAAGCCTTGGATTTACTTTTTAATACCTCCTAATAGTAAAAAATAAGCTGATTTTAGTAGAGTAGTATTGATGACAAATGAAAAATTGTTAATGAGTATTAGATTGATGATGACTCTGTCATTATGACTCTATCAATGGCTCTGCCATCGACTTTGTCGGTGACTTTGTCACTGGCAATGGCTCTGCCATCGACTTTGTCGGTGACTTTGTCACTACAATAACTTCTACAGAAATCGCTGAACTACCTCTTGGTCGATACTCAGCAATGAACTCCTCTACCGTAGGAGGATTTTCAACCATAACATGATGCTTATTCTTTCTGTTTTTATAATACGTCAAAATAGCTCGATAGGCGTTTTTCCCACATTTATCACATAGATGGATTTTTCCTCTCACACCAACACCACAACTTGCACAAGGATTTGTACCAGCATTAGTACTATTTCGTAGCAAATAAGCATGCACTCCACAGTAATCTCCATAACAAGATTTCCCACAGCGATTAGTCGAATTCTTTAACAACCAACTGCATGAACTCAGCGTGAGCATCTTATATATAACTCTTATCATATCTTTAATTCACATTTAACAATATGGTTAATTTCGCTTCAAAGCTATACTAAAAGTGAATTAGAGATACGGTAAAATATATAGAAATGTTGTTATCAAAAATGGACCTCAAAAATGATCCAATCCCCAAAAAGCCTCGCCATATAGTTGCGAGGGAACTTGTTGATGAATACTACGATCTAACTAAAACAAAAGCTATCTGGCCTAGATCTAATAAGCAACTAGAAGAATTAAAAGATCAGTTAGCAATTTTACGACGAAAGAAGAAAATCAACGAAGAATTAAAAAATCGTCGTCATATAGTTGTTAGGGAACTTGTTGATGAATACTACGATCTAACTAAAACAAAAGCTATATGGCCTAGATCTAATAAGCAACTAGAAGAGTTAAAAGATCAGTTGATAATTTTGCGACGAAAGAAGAAAATCAACGCAGAATTAAAAAATCGTCGTCATATAGCTGTTAGGAAACTTGTGAAAGAGTACTATGATCTTACTAAAATAAAACCCAACTGGCCAAGAACTAACAAACAACTAAAAGAGTTAAAAGATCAGTTGATAATTTTACGACGAAAGAAGAAAATCAATAGAGAAATACTTCAAGGAGGTTATATAATCGATGAAGCATTTTCTGGTTCTGATAAATATATCAAATTCATTCCTAAAGGGAAGTACTATAACCACTTTGTTATCGGTGATCTGATTAAAATCATCACTAGTGTTATTCCGATAGTGCTACTTGAACGACCTCTATTGAAAGTAAATGTAACATACAATCTTGATATGTATCTAGCATCCAATCCTGATGTAATAATAACGGTTCCACTACGAGCAGAACCACGAATTATTCTACAGTCTACTGATTTAGAAGAGATAGCAAAAGATTTCTTCGCGATTATATCAAGACAGTACGAGGTTTTCACATCACAGAAAACTGGATTGGTGTTTAAAAAAATCAACTTCATTGAACTCTCGATACACGATTTTAAACCAACTACTGGTGCATCCTACAAACCATTGCCTAAAAAAATCCAAGCATCGAAATCCTGTATCAACGTGAAAAATGATGACAATAAGTGTTTGTTGTGGGCGTTATTATCAGCATGCTTTCCAGCACAGGATCATGTAGATCGAGTTAGTAAGTACAAACCATATCAATGTCGAATCAATATGACTGGAATTGATTATCCAACACCAATCAAACAAATACCTAAAATAGAAAAACAGAACCCAACATTATTTAGTTCTGGTATCAATGTGTTTTCATTAGATAATCAATTGAGAGTATTTCCATATTTAATATCTCCAGCCAGTAAACACATCACAGATGGTTCTACAATTAATTTATTGTGGTATAATGATCACTATGTTTGGATAAAGGACTTAAGTCGATTAATGAGTTCTTCCATGTCGGGTTATGACCATAAATCATATTTTTGTTACAGTTGTCTCTGTGGTTTTACAACACAGGAAAAACTAATTGAACATAATAAATACTGCTTCGAAGTAAAAGCGGTTGAAACACCAAAAGAACCTGATAACTTCTGTTATTTTAAGAAGTATGAGAGAACACATAAGCTCCCTTTCATATTTATTGGTGATTTTGAATCTTTTATTACTCCAGTGGCTCCGCGATGTGGTTGTACAGAGATGTGCAAATGTGAGTTTAAAACGTTATCAACACAACAACATGTTCCAGCGAGTTATCGAATGAACACAATATGTACCAATAGCGAGTTTTCAAAACTATCACCGTGTTACCGGATTAACGATTGGTCTGATACTCCACCAGAAGTTCATATGTTAAAATATCTGTTTGAAGAACAACGCAGAATTGAAACATTATTATCACTACACGATGAGAGATTTACTAAATTAGGTTCTTTTATTAACTCAACTACATGTTTTAAATGCAAGAAGAAGTTTTCAACGGAGAATCCAAGAGTACCATTCTTCAACGTAGTCTCAGGAAAATATATCGGTGCTGTTCATAAACGCTGTAGATGTTTCCAAGAGTTCTATCCGGTAGTATTTCATAATTTGCGAGGATATGATGGTCATTTCATTCTTCGTGCGCTAGGACATCCTGAAATTTCAAAATACTGTGTAGATAACAACTTGTTCTTGAAGTGTATTCCAAACAACACCGAGAAATTGATGTCTATAACAGTTGGAAAGCTGCGATTTATAGATAGCATACAATTTATGAATACATCGCTGGAACAACTAGCAGCGAATTGTACTGATTTTCCAATAACAAAGAAATACTTGAAGGATAGAAAACTTCCGGAATCAACATTGAAAAACATCACCGTGAAGGGAATATTTCCATATGAGTATTTCAATAGTCCAAACCGATTTTCAGAGACATCACTACCAACAATCGATAAATTCTACTCATCATTGACTGATAGAGATATTTCCGATGAAGAGTATCAACGAGCATTAGCAACATGGAATATTTTTAAGTGTAAAAATTTTGGTGATTATCACGACTTATATTTAACCGTAGATGTGTTGTTGCTATCTGATATTTTTGAACACTTTAGAACAACATCAATAAACAATTATGGGTTGGATCCAGCACATTATTATTCGGCACCAGGATTATCCTGGGATGCTTTATTGAAATCAACAGAAATACGATTAGAGTTATTAACAGATGTTGATATGTATCTCTTCATCGAGAAAGCAATTCGTGGTGGAATCACTATGATTACTAAAAAACATTCATCTGCCAACAACAAGTATCTCTCAGAGTATAATCCAAATAATGATGATAATTTCATTATCGATTTTGATATGAATAATCTTTATGGAGGAGCTATGTCAAAGTTAATGCCATATGGAGGTTTCAAATGGATTCCAGTAGAAGAGTTTGATATTAAAAGCAATAATGAAAAAGTTGGTTATTTTGTTGAGTGTGATATAGACTATCCAGAACATCTTCATGATAAACACAATGATTATCCCTTTCTTGCTGAAAAAATGATAATCACCGATGATATGTTATCCCCAGAACAATTATCACTACGAACAACGAAATATACTCCATTAGCAAAATTAGTACCGAACTTATTTAATAAACGCAATTATGTCTGTCATATTGATATACTCAAACAAGCAATAGATGCTGGACTGATTCTTAGAAAAATTCATAAAGTCTTACAATTTAATCATTCCAATTGGATGAAATCATATATT
Organism: Unio delphinus; assembly: GCA_029339505.1. Lineage (NCBI taxonomy): Eukaryota > Metazoa > Mollusca > Bivalvia > Unionida > Unionidae > Unio > Unio delphinus. Next base: position 8,431,047 of record JAQISU010000042.1, read on the forward strand.
GATGGAAATACTTCAAGAAGAGCAGCAGCTGTTACTGATTTTGAAAAAGATTTCTTTAAGCTGATGAATAATTCTGTTTTTGGGAAAACCATGGAGAATATAAGAAAACGAGTTAATATCGAAATCGTTAACAACAAAGACCGTAGAGATAAAATAACACGTGGAAATACTTTTGTGAGTAGTAAAAAAATAACTGATTTATTATCGTTAATAACAAAAAAACAAACTAGATTATTTTTGGATAAGCCTGTCTATGTTGGAGCTACAGTGTTAGAAGTATCTAAACACATGATGTATCAATTTCACTATGGTTTCGCTAAAACGGTATGGCCTAATTGTAGATTGTTATTTACTGACACAGATTCGTTAGCATATGAAATCCCTGGTATTGATTGTAATAACGATGTTTATAAACATATTTATGAACATCGAGAATTATTTGATTTATCAGATATAGATGTTAAAGGACCATTAGGATACTACCACGATGCTACTAATAAAAAAGTGATTGGAAAGATGAAAGATGAATTTGCATTTAAACCAATAAAAGAGTATGTTGGTCTTCGTTCGAAGATGTATGCGATTCTTACTGATACAAATAAATCAACGCTAAAAGCAAAAGGAATTAATAACAATTATGTTAAGAATAAATTGAAATTCGATGATTATTTAACAGCATTAAAAAGATCTCCAGGAGTTGTTCTACCAACAGTAACCACACATGGATTTAGATCTCACTATCATGTTATTTTTACTGATAGACTTACAAAAGTTGGTTTATGCAATTATGATGATAAACGATACAGCATTGATGGAGTGAATACTCTTGCAATAGGACATTATCTCACTTATAATAATTAAAAAAGAAACAGTTATTATATGACGTACTACAACATTGACTCACCTGATCTTGTAAGAGCAATTATTGATAGTATCCCATCCACAAATACTATTAGAGTCAAACAGTGTGATGATAAATTTAAATTATATAGCAAAATACCGCAAACGGGAAGTAAAATAGTTATGAGAATGATATCAGATAGAAATAAAACAGCAAGATTTCGTCTTCAAGAAAAACTAAAGAAAACAACAGAGCCAGTATAAAATGATTAGTAATCATCAATTGACTCTACCATTGGTGACTCTGTCACTGACTTTGTCATCAATGATTTTATCATCAAGTAATTCATTGATTTCTTTTAGTTCTCTCGATATGAGGAAACTATCAGTATTTTTTATATACAATTTTGTTACTGTCCTCATCATTGAACGAAGCTGTCTCACGACGAAATAACACTTCTACGGCAGAGATTGAAATCCATCTGTTGTCAATGACTTTGTCATTGTTATTGTTGTTATTGTTGTTATTGTTATTGTTATTATTATTGTTAAAAAAATATCTTTTAATCGTATAATGCCTGTTCGTAGAGTACTAACCCGTGATGACATAAATGCGATCAAACAATTGAGAAACCGTGTTGGAATAGCAGAAATCGCTGATAAGTATAAAATCAGTTATCAGAGGATTTATCGAATTTGGAAATCGGATGAAATCGGAATCGGAAATATTAGCTCTGATGGTGCTAATGATATACCCATCGAGCATCTTATTGATGCTGAAGTTGAAAATGAAATAAATCAAATGTTGAATGAAAAAGTGTATCAACACGTTGATGCTACCATAAATGGCTCTGCCATTACTGACAGAACCACTGACAGAATCATTGATAAAGAAATGATATGTCAATTACAATCTCAAGTGACCAATCTAACCAATCAGAATAATTTGCTGCAAGGAAAGGTAACAGCGCTACGACAACAACGGCAACAACAACAACAACAACAACAATCAATCAATGATTCGTTAAATGATTTACAATATAAATTAGATACCACACAACAACACCGTAGCGATGCAGTTCGAGATCGCAGTAAACTTATTACTGAACTCAATGATGTACGACGTGAGTTAGAGGTCATTAGAATTAAATACTCAGAACTCGCTAGTAAGTACAATCAACTTTTGAATCAAAAGGATGAACAATCACAACTAAAAGGTAAAGAAGACCTACGAAAGGAGAAAAAACATAAACGAAAACGAAAACAGCGTGAAGATAACACATGGATGCTATCACTACCCGAAGAAGATCGTGAGTTGATAAAAGAAATCAATGAAGTACTCAATGATGATAAAGTTGATAAAGTCATTGATAGTAGAGCCATTGATTATGACGAAAGTCATTGATGACTCATCTCAGTTGACACGCGTAAATGAAATCCCACTATCGATGATATGTTCGCGTACAACCATTAAAAAATAATCGTAGAAGTGTTATTTCGTTATTTCAACATCGTTATCAATGATGTTGAAACTATCAGAGTTACTAATAAAATAATTATTTTTAATTAATACTGATAGTTTCAACATTCTCAATCTGTGACTCTGTCACTGGTATCATATCGAGAGAACCATCCATTAACACCTTTTAATGTTTTAACGGCTCTATCAATGATGTGCGGAAACGACACTTTTTCATATAAAAATAAAATGTAACGTGCCGATTCCGCATTGTTGTTTTTTTTTTTTTTTTGATCAATCTGATACATCATAGATGATCATGGAAGAGTTATTTCATCCTATCAAGTATGAATATGATTTAGCTTCAACAATATGTCTCTTTATTACAACCACGCATCATTATAGCCACACGATTGTAAATCAGAATTGTTTCATCGACAATAACACAAGTGTTGAATACAGAGCGATTAAAAAATATATCTAAAAAAATGAGGTGACTGAAAAATTATATAAAAAATATTTTTCTCACCCAATAATATATCACTGCTTTTTATTGTTGATGTTGTTATTACTATTTTATTTCTTAAGTAAGTACTGGTACTTAATAACAACAACAACAATAAAAAGCAGTGATATATTATTGGGTGAGAAAAATATTTTTTATATAATTTTTCAGTCACCTCATTTTTTTAGATATATTTTTTAATCGCTCTGTATTCAACACTTGTGTTATTGTCGATGAAACAATTCTGATTTACAATCGTGTGGCTATAATGATGCGTGGTTGTAATAAAGAGACATATTGTTGAAGCTAAATCATATTCATACTTGATAGGATGAAATAACTCTTCCATGATCATCTATGATGTATCAGATTGATCAAAAAAAAAAAAAAAAAACAACAATGCGGAATCGGCACGTTACATTTTATTTTTATATGAAAAAGTGTCGTTTCCGCACATCATTGATAGAGCCGTTAAAACATTAAAAGGTGTTAATGGATGGTTCTCTCGATATGATACCAGTGACAGAGTCACAGATTGAGAATGTTGAAACTATCAGTATTAATTAAAAATAATTATTTTATTAGTAACTCTGATAGTTTCAACATCATTGATAACGATGTTGAAATAACGAAATAACACTTCTACGATTATTTTTTAATGGTTGTACGCGAACATATCATCGATAGTGGGATTTCATTTACGCGTGTCAACTGAGATGAGTCATCAATGACTTTCGTCATAATCAATGGCTCTACTATCAATGACTTTATCAACTTTATCATCATTGAGTACTTCATTGATTTCTTTTATCAACTCACGATCTTCTTCGGGTAGTGATAGCATCCATGTGTTATCTTCACGCTGTTTTCGTTTTCGTTTATGTTTTTTCTCCTTTCGTAGGTCTTCTTTACCTTTTAGTTGTGATTGTTCATCCTTTTGATTCAAAAGTTGATTGTACTTACTAGCGAGTTCTGAGTATTTAATTCTAATGACCTCTAACTCACGTCGTACATCATTGAGTTCAGTAATAAGTTTACTGCGATCTCGAACTGCATCGCTACGGTGTTGTTGTGTGGTATCTAATTTATATTGTAAATCATTTAACGAATCATTGATTGATTGTTGTTGTTGTTGTTGTTGTTGCCGTTGTTGTCGTAGCGCTGTTACCTTTCCTTGCAGCAAATTATTCTGATTGGTTAGATTGGTCACTTGAGATTGTAATTGACATATCATTTCTTTATCAATGATTCTGTCAGTGGTTCTGTCAGTAATGGCAGAGCCATTTATGGTAGCATCAACGTGTTGATACACTTTTTCATTCAACATTTGATTTATTTCATTTTCAACTTCAGCATCAATAAGATGCTCGATGGGTATATCATTAGCACCATCAGAGCTAATATTTCCGATTCCGATTTCATCCGATTTCCAAATTCGATAAATCCTCTGATAACTGATTTTATACTTATCAGCGATTTCTGCTATTCCAACACGGTTTCTCAATTGTTTGATCGCATTTATGTCATCACGGGTTAGTACTCTACGAACAGGCATTATACGATTAAAAGATATTTTTTTAACAATAATAATAACAATAACAATAACAACAATAACAACAATAACAATGACAAAGTCATTGACAACAGATGGATTTCAATCTCTGCCGTAGAAGTGTTATTTCGTCGTGAGACAGCTTCGTTCAATGATGAGGACAGTAACAAAATTGTATATAAAAAATACTGATAGTTTCCTCATATCGAGAGAACTAAAAGAAATCAATGAATTACTTGATGATAAAATCATTGATGACAAAGTCAGTGACAGAGTCACCAATGGTAGAGTCAATTGATGATTACTAATCATTTTATACTGGCTCTGTTGTTTTCTTTAGTTTTTCTTGAAGACGAAATCTTGCTGTTTTATTTCTATCTGATATCATTCTCATAACTATTTTACTTCCCGTTTGCGGTATTTTGCTATATAATTTAAATTTATCATCACACTGTTTGACTCTAATAGTATTTGTGGATGGGATACTATCAATAATTGCTCTTACAAGATCAGGTGAGTCAATGTTGTAGTACGTCATATAATAACTGTTTCTTTTTTAATTATTATAAGTGAGATAATGTCCTATTGCAAGAGTATTCACTCCATCAATGCTGTATCGTTTATCATCATAATTGCATAAACCAACTTTTGTAAGTCTATCAGTAAAAATAACATGATAGTGAGATCTAAATCCATGTGTGGTTACTGTTGGTAGAACAACTCCTGGAGATCTTTTTAATGCTGTTAAATAATCATCGAATTTCAATTTATTCTTAACATAATTGTTATTAATTCCTTTTGCTTTTTGCGTTGATTTATTTGTATCAGTAAGAATCGCATACATCTTCGAACGAAGACCAACATACTCTTTTATTGGTTTAAATGCAAATTCATCTTTCATCTTTCCAATCACTTTTTTATTAGTAGCATCGTGGTAGTATCCTAATGGTCCTTTAACATCTATATCTGATAAATCAAATAATTCTCGATGTTCATAAATATGTTTATAAACATCGTTATTACAATCAATACCAGGGATTTCATATGCTAACGAATCTGTGTCAGTAAATAACAATCTACAATTAGGCCATACCGTTTTAGCGAAACCATAGTGAAATTGATACATCATGTGTTTAGATACTTCTAACACTGTAGCTCCAACATAGACAGGCTTATCCAAAAATAATCTAGTTTGTTTTTTTGTTATTAACGATAATAAATCAGTTATTTTTTTACTACTCACAAAAGTATTTCCACGTGTTATTTTATCTCTACGGTCTTTGTTGTTAACGATTTCGATATTAACTCGTTTTCTTATATTCTCCATGGTTTTCCCAAAAACAGAATTATTCATCAGCTTAAAGAAATCTTTTTCAAAATCAGTAACAGCTGCTGCTCTTCTTGAAGTATTTCCATCAATATATGATTTCATCCAATTGGAATGATTAAATTGTAAGACTTTATGAATTTTTCTAAGAATCAGTCCAGCATCTATTGCTTGTTTGAGTATATCAATATGACAGACATAATTGCGTTTATTAAATAAGTTCGGTACTAATTTTGCTAATGGAGTATATTTCGTTGTTCGTAGTGATAATTGTTCTGGGGATAACATATCATCGGTGATTATCATTTTTTCAGCAAGAAAGGGATAATCATTGTGTTTATCATGAAGATGTTCTGGATAGTCTATATCACACTCAACAAAATAACCAACTTTTTCATTATTGCTTTTAATATCAAACTCTTCTACTGGAATCCATTTGAAACCTCCATATGGCATTAACTTTGACATAGCTCCTCCATAAAGATTATTCATATCAAAATCGATAATGAAATTATCATCATTATTTGGATTATACTCTGAGAGATACTTGTTGTTGGCAGATGAATGTTTTTTAGTAATCATAGTGATTCCACCACGAATTGCTTTCTCGATGAAGAGATACATATCAACATCTGTTAATAACTCTAATCGTATTTCTGTTGATTTCAATAAAGCATCCCAGGATAATCCTGGTGCCGAATAATAATGTGCTGGATCCAACCCATAATTGTTTATTGATGTTGTTCTAAAGTGTTCAAAAATATCAGATAGCAACAACACATCTACGGTTAAATATAAGTCGTGATAATCACCAAAATTTTTACACTTAAAAATATTCCATGTTGCTAATGCTCGTTGATACTCTTCATCGGAAATATCTCTATCAGTCAATGATGAGTAGAATTTATCGATTGTTGGTAGTGATGTCTCTGAAAATCGGTTTGGACTATTGAAATACTCATATGGAAATATTCCCTTCACGGTGATGTTTTTCAATGTTGATTCCGGAAGTTTTCTATCCTTCAAGTATTTCTTTGTTATTGGAAAATCAGTACAATTCGCTGCTAGTTGTTCCAGCGATGTATTCATAAATTGTATGCTATCTATAAATCGCAGCTTTCCAACTGTTATAGACATCAATTTCTCGGTGTTGTTTGGAATACACTTCAAGAACAAGTTGTTATCTACACAGTATTTTGAAATTTCAGGATGTCCTAGCGCACGAAGAATGAAATGACCATCATATCCTCGCAAATTATGAAATACTACCGGATAGAACTCTTGGAAACATCTACAGCGTTTATGAACAGCACCGATATATTTTCCTGAGACTACGTTGAAGAATGGTACTCTTGGATTCTCCGTTGAAAACTTCTTCTTGCATTTAAAACATGTAGTTGAGTTAATAAAAGAACCTAATTTAGTAAATCTCTCATCGTGTAGTGATAATAATGTTTCAATTCTGCGTTGTTCTTCAAACAGATATTTTAACATATGAACTTCTGGTGGAGTATCAGACCAATCGTTAATCCGGTAACACGGTGATAGTTTTGAAAACTCGCTATTGGTACATATTGTGTTCATTCGATAACTCGCTGGAACATGTTGTTGTGTTGATAACGTTTTAAACTCACATTTGCACATCTCTGTACAACCACATCGCGGAGCCACTGGAGTAATAAAAGATTCAAAATCACCAATAAATATGAAAGGGAGCTTATGTGTTCTCTCATACTTCTTAAAATAACAGAAGTTATCAGGTTCTTTTGGTGTTTCAACCGCTTTTACTTCGAAGCAGTATTTATTATGTTCAATTAGTTTTTCCTGTGTTGTAAAACCACAGAGACAACTGTAACAAAAATATGATTTATGGTCATAACCCGACATGGAAGAACTCATTAATCGACTTAAGTCCTTTATCCAAACATAGTGATCATTATACCACAATAAATTAATTGTAGAACCATCTGTGATGTGTTTACTGGCTGGAGATATTAAATATGGAAATACTCTCAATTGATTATCTAATGAAAACACATTGATACCAGAACTAAATAATGTTGGGTTCTGTTTTTCTATTTTAGGTATTTGTTTGATTGGTGTTGGATAATCAATTCCAGTCATATTGATTCGACATTGATATGGTTTGTACTTACTAACTCGATCTACATGATCCTGTGCTGGAAAGCATGCTGATAATAACGCCCACAACAAACACTTATTGTCATCATTTTTCACGTTGATACAGGATTTCGATGCTTGGATTTTTTTAGGCAATGGTTTGTAGGATGCACCAGTAGTTGGTTTAAAATCGTGTATCGAGAGTTCAATGAAGTTGATTTTTTTAAACACCAATCCAGTTTTCTGTGATGTGAAAACCTCGTACTGTCTTGATATAATCGCGAAGAAATCTTTTGCTATCTCTTCTAAATCAGTAGACTGTAGAATAATTCGTGGTTCTGCTCGTAGTGGAACCGTTATTATTACATCAGGATTGGATGCTAGATACATATCAAGATTGTATGTTACATTTACTTTCAATAGAGGTCGTTCAAGTAGCACTATCGGAATAACACTAGTGATGATTTTAATCAGATCACCGATAACAAAGTGGTTATAGTACTTCCCTTTAGGAATGAATTTGATATATTTATCAGAACCAGAAAATGCTTCATCGATTATATAACCTCCTTGAAGTATTTCTCTATTGATTTTCTTCTTTCGTCGTAAAATTATCAACTGATCTTTTAACTCTTTTAGTTGTTTGTTAGTTCTTGGCCAGTTGGGTTTTATTTTAGTAAGATCATAGTACTCTTTCACAAGTTTCCTAACAGCTATATGACGACGATTTTTTAATTCTGCGTTGATTTTCTTCTTTCGTCGCAAAATTATCAACTGATCTTTTAACTCTTCTAGTTGCTTATTAGATCTAGGCCATATAGCTTTTGTTTTAGTTAGATCGTAGTATTCATCAACAAGTTCCCTAACAACTATATGACGACGATTTTTTAATTCTTCGTTGATTTTCTTCTTTCGTCGTAAAATTGCTAACTGATCTTTTAATTCTTCTAGTTGCTTATTAGATCTAGGCCAGATAGCTTTTGTTTTAGTTAGATCGTAGTATTCATCAACAAGTTCCCTCGCAACTATATGGCGAGGCTTTTTGGGGATTGGATCATTTTTGAGGTCCATTTTTGATAACAACATTTCTATATATTTTACCGTATCTCTAATTCACTTTTAGTATAGCTTTGAAGCGAAATTAACCATATTGTTAAATGTGAATTAAAGATATGATAAGAGTTATATATAAGATGCTCACGCTGAGTTCATGCAGTTGGTTGTTAAAGAATTCGACTAATCGCTGTGGGAAATCTTGTTATGGAGATTACTGTGGAGTGCATGCTTATTTGCTACGAAATAGTACTAATGCTGGTACAAATCCTTGTGCAAGTTGTGGTGTTGGTGTGAGAGGAAAAATCCATCTATGTGATAAATGTGGGAAAAACGCCTATCGAGCTATTTTGACGTATTATAAAAACAGAAAGAATAAGCATCATGTTATGGTTGAAAATCCTCCTACGGTAGAGGAGTTCATTGCTGAGTATCGACCAAGAGGTAGTTCAGCGATTTCTGTAGAAGTTATTGTAGTGACAAAGTCACCGACAAAGTCGATGGCAGAGCCATTGATAGAGTCATAATGACAGAGTCATCATCAATCTAATACTCATTAACAATTTTTCATTTGTCATCAATACTACTCTACTAAAATCAGCTTATTTTTTACTATTAGGAGGTATTAAAAAGTAAATCCAAGGCTTCTATCAAAAGTGGTCCAGAACCGGGTTTTTTACATGAAGGTATTAAAAAGTAAATCCAAGGCTTCCTTGGAAGTAGACCACTTTTTCATAGAAGTCTCAAGTAATGACAAAGCCATCAACAATCTGATACTAAATTGATACCCCTAAAGAATTCTTTTTTAAAGTGTTATTTTGCTAATCTGAGACTAAATGGTTCAGGGTTGTAGAAGACTCCATTTGCCAATCTAACACTTAACTTATTTTTGCTAAAATCAGCTTATTTTTTACTATTAGGAGGTATTAAAAAGTAAATCCAAGGCTTCTATCAAAAGTGGTCCAGAACCGGGCTTTTTACTATTTTTCATTTGTCAATTGTAGAAGCCTTAGTTCAACAATCTGATACTAAATTGATACCCCTAAAGAATTCTTTTTTTAAGTGTTAATTTGCTAATCTGACACTAAATGGTTCAGGGTTGTAGAAGCCTCCATTTGCCAATCTAACACTTAACTTATTTTTGCTAAAATCAGCTTATTTTTTACTATTAGAAGGTGTTAAAAAGTAAATCCAAGGCTTCTATCAAAAGTGGTCCAGAACCGGGCTTTTTACATACTACTTTTTGCGTGTTTATTTCTAACTTCAAAGATTTCCTTGGACCACCTTATGATATTATTCTTCATCTAGATTAGGAAATTGTTTTTTGTTTTCGGTGATTATACTATGTAGACTATCGCGTTGTGGTAACCAGACTTCAGTTTGTTTTCGATATGATATAATTGCTTCACTGACAATCAGTGATATCAGCATTTTAGAATCAATCATATACCATAATAACATTATTGGCATCCAGTGTTTTTCGGAGATGTGTCTACCAAACCAAACATAACAACACGAATGAAGTCCTTTAGCCAATTCAAATGATACCACACGAGCGAATCCGGTTAAATCAAAATCGGGCAGTGGTCCATTAATCACAACATGGCTCATCTCGTGTGTGGGATGTCCAGATCTTTTGAAGTACTCAGAGCATTCTCCGTACCCGAGTAAACTCCCTGGATAACACACAATCATATCAACTGAAATAATACTTTTGGGGTCGTATTTTGTATTCCATAATCTACCATGACCATATTCCATTGTGCTTGATTTGATATCTGAGAGAAATTCTGCGTGTGTTGGTTTCCATAGATTTCTCTTTCTCGTGAAATGAGCTGCAACTGACGGAATTGTAAAACAGTTTGTTAATAATTGCTCGTCGTAATCCGTTGAAAAACCACTAGCTACCGTATATACTCGCGTATAAGCCCGTTCGCGTATAAGCCGACCCCCCCAAACTGAATTGGTAAAAGTGGTATAAAGTGCATGACCCGCGTATAAGCCGACTCATAATTTTTATTCAAATGGTACATCACAAGATGCACAAAGTGAGTTCTGAATACGTTTATTTAGGTAAATCACATTATTAAATAAAATAAAAGAAAGAGATCTAGTTTATATGTTGAAATAAAAACAATTCTGAAGTGTTAAGTCTTAATGGAAATTTAATTAATCCTCATTCTAAAATCATGAATTATAAAAGTTCGATCACGTTTAGAATCCTTCAAAATCGGGCTCTGTATCAGACTCGCCAAACAGTTCACGAAACTCGGCTTCTGCTACGGGCGTGCTTTCATCATATACGTCGTCCCCCCCACCCCCCCGTACATGCTTCTCGTTCACAACAAATTCGCGTGCTGCAGCACAGTTGTTATTTGCTTCTGCATATTCAATAACTTTTAAGTTTGAATGCTGCATCATAAGCAGACCGCTTTCTTTTACTTCCAACACTATTCATTTTATCCGATTGAATTGAACATAAACTTCTACACAGATTAAACTGAAATAATTCCTTTCAGTAGTAGTATACAAGTTATATACCTTATCCTGTAATTATTTCTATGTGTGGTTGGTTTTCAATTTGTATTTGATAATTATTTATCATTGTTATTTGTGTTGTGTTTTTTAAACTACGGGTAGTGTGATTCAATCGATCAAACTATGATTGGTTTCAGCGTGGACATTATTCAAGTATTGTGACAGTTTATAACTTTGAGCAGAAACCATGTCCACTACCATATCTCATTAAACAATACGTCTGAGAGTTGGCATCTATTAGTTAAGTCATTGGCATTATGCAACAAAACAAACCTATTATCCCCGAGACATTTACCACAGATTAAGCATATGGTAGCTACTGTACAACAATCTTCCGCTAACAAACCACTTTGCTTTACAAACAACTAAATAATAGTTGTATATAAACTGTGGCTCCCGATTACTTCTAAAACACCTGTCAAAAAAATCCAACAAATTATATTGTTTTACAATTATTCACGCTGACTCGTATATTGCACTGTTATTTACCGTTCCTAAGCGTGCGCGCAACAAAACCCTATGGAGCCTCTCGCTATTGTTTCTCGAAGACTGTCATACATGTATTTCTACTCTCGATCAAAATGTTTGTCGTATATACCTTCAGTATCGTAATTCTTTTATTTCTTTTTACGTAGATTCTTTTCATATTTACACTGAAATAGGCTAGCGTGCATTTCTACGAAACCGTAGAGTTTAATTATTACTTATTAGCTGAGGGATAAATACTTGACCAGAGATTATTAATATGGCGGTTCTTATGGAAAATACACGTATTTCCATAGTTCAAATAACACGTATGGCTGTATACCTTCAGTATCGTAATTCTTTTATTTTTTTCACGTAGATTCTTTTCATATTTACACTGAAATAAACTAGCGTGCATTTCTACGAAACCGTAGAGTTTAATGATTACTGCTTGGCCGATGGTTAAATACTTGAATAGAGATTACTAATATGGCGGTTCTTTAGGAAAATACACGTATTTGCGTGGTTCAAAAAACACGTATGGCTGTATTTTCTGGTGAATGGACATCAGTCAAATAGACGTAAAGTACGTTAAAAACATGTTTTTCATTCATTATCCTACCACTTATGTTAGAAAAAAAATATTTGTTTTACTTCACGTCAGGACAAATCTTATCAGCCATGTGGCATCATTAGGCATGTGATCTCATATTCGGCGATCGGCGGAAACAATAAATATTGGAAATCGAGGGGAAAAAGCATTATAAATTTCAGGTTTGGAACTTGACCCGCAGATAAGCCGACCCCCCTTCTTTCAGGCCTTATTTTTGTCCTAAATTTCTCGGCTTATACGCGAGTATATACGGTAGTTTTTTCATCTCGTCATAGAGGGCTTCAGTATGATATATATCACCATTGGGTTTTACAAATTGATCGAATTTACCCTCTTCGTTTTCAAAACTGAAGTAACGACACTGACACAGGATCATTTTTACTTAACTCGTAAATAAAATCAAATAAATTTCCCATGTAATATTTTATTGGAGATCCTCTCGATTTATATTTCGGTCCATATAATATCTCGAAAATTACTGTCTCTATGGATATTGGGAATTTTAATATCTGCTCTAACGCGGCCACATTTTGAATTGTTGCTCCACTCTCCTTCACTGTTAATCCCCATTCATTAATTTTTTTGCATCTTAGATCCGTCAATTTGTTTCCACACAACGCATTTGTAAAATGCTCTATTATTCATTCTGCTACACAATTCAATGACGAATATTTCATGGGTTTTAATTTTTCAATACTCGGTTTATCATTTATTGGATAGATCCCATAAACAACCGCAGTTACAGGATAGGATCTCTCGTAATACGGTTTGTCAATCCCGGTAAGAATTCCTAGTTTGGAATCCTGACTCATAGTGACAGTTCTCTTATTTTTCAGGATGGGTTCAAATTTGTCGCGTATTATCCAATTCCCCGTTTCTGAGCGGATAATGAATTTCACTCTAAAAAAATACTTTTTCTGGTCAAGATGTGAGATTATCACTGCTGCTCTTTTGTCGTTCATGGTAGCATCAACACTACCATTAATTCGAAATGTTGACCAACAGTGAGATGCTCCATCACGTTTGAATTCATTAAAACCATCACGGATTCTACCTTCATGCTTCTATCACTTATTAGACTCTTTGGTACATCAGTGGAGACTCTATCAAGATTGAATTTAACATTTTTCCAAGGCGTAGTTTTTGATAATCTCTCGAACTCCTCCATATTATAATTAAAACAAGTATTTAAATAAAGAATTTATTATATAATGAATCATTGCAAATGGCTTATGATAGGATCAGTAACCGCTTGTAAAAAATCATGCAGAAATGAATTCTGTGGATATCATTTACAAAGCTTACGTCGTGGAAGTTTTGGGCCCTTACTTTGCATACGATGGATGTGGAGTAGGTGTGCATGGTAATTCGCAGTTATGTCTCAATTGTGGTGGTAAGCAATACAGACAGCTAAAGCGCTATTATGATAATAGAGTTAAAAACTCCATCAAAGATTCCGTTAAAAACTCCATCATTGACTCTGACTGTGTCAGCATCCTTGACTCTGTCAAGGATAAAATCGTAAGAACACCTCAAGACTACATTGATAGATTCTTAAGTAATAATTAAACCAAATAATGAATTAGACAAATAATATTATAGTATATAAATGAACCAAGAATTTCAACCACATCCCGTGATTACCAATTATGAAGCATCTCGTGATGGTATTGTCAGACACCACAGACTGAAGAAACCATTAGGATTTGATAATGGTACTGGATATTTGATATTTAATTCGGATGAAAAAGTCATCTTAATCATAGATTTGTCTACGAGGTATTTAATGGATTGATAAAAGATGGATTTGTAATCGATCATATTGATTCCAATTCTAAGGACAATTCTTTATCGAATCTATGAGCTATAACACAAAGTGAAAACACCAAATGAGGAGGGACTGGAAAACACTAGAAAAATGCAAAACCTATAAAATCATTTAATACAGAAAATAACGAAGAAACAGTATTTAAATAAATAAATGAAGCCGATAGGTATTTTGATATTTGTGAACCTTCAGTACAAAAAGTAGCAGAGAATATAACTAAATCCGCTTTTTCTAAAAATTTCAAAACAAATTCAATTCATATATACCTGACTTATTATATGTAGCATTAAGGGGAATAACTCATGTGGGCTTGTATGTGTAGTTTTGAAACAGAGATAACTGTCACCGGATCTCAATGGGATTTTTTGATGACTCATGGTCTAACTGAATAGCTTTTTTTGTGTGTGGTTCTATACACCATCCGTTAAACCCTTCACGTGATACACTTATATAATATTCAAAATTATAGACTTGTAGATTACAAACACTAGTGTATTCCATACACTATACACGGTTGGGATCTCATCCTGGGGCCCATCTCATGGCAGGCATTATTGTCGACGGTACCGATCGGAAGGTTTTTCTATATATAATTGACGCTTTAAGCCATTCAAAATTCAACCGTGAAACCACCAAATGTCACACACTGTCACACGGTGTGAATGTGTTTTTGCATTCAACCCAGGTGATTTTGTTGGGGGTATGGTGGTTTCATTTGAAAGTAGAACAGCCCCTGGTGTGTATGTGTGCCATCCTATTTCATATATCATCATTGTAAATATGTAAATACTTGTAAATATGTATATATCTATATGTAAATGTGACGTCCATTCACCAAGCATACCTTCTTAGGGTTCTAACTCGTTATTTGATGAGTTAGATCCCCTCTCGGAAACTATGCTTCATGGTACCTCTGGGCCTCTCAGATGTGAATAACACCTGAGAGGTTCCAAATGGGGATGTGTTGCCTTATATATGTAACCTCTGGGCCTCTCAGATGTGAATAACACCTGAGGGGTTCCAAATGAGGTTCATCATATCATAACTTGTATAATATCTCTAGGCACAATAAGATTTGAATAACACCTTAGAGTGAATGGAGTTCATATATAATCATATCATATATAATCATATATTATATCATACAAAAACGGGTAAAAAATTACCCCTAATTTTTTTAATTAGATATATAATATTTCATATAATGAATTTCGAAAATATAAATGTCATTATAATTGAGATTTCAAATTTGAAAAATCAAGGAATACAATTATCAGATAAATCAGATTATAATCAGATTCTCTCTGAACTTCATGATCTTGATGATAGCGCCCGGAATAATAGATATGTCCTTGCCAAACAGTATGGGTTGATCTAAACAATGCCCAATCTGTTGCAGATGAGTAATCTGCATACAATAAAGCCCCATTGACAAATAATTCTATAGACAGGTATGCGCTTACTCGCATAGAATTAATTTGTATAGACGGGAATGATAGTGTTTGGTGATTTATATCACTGGTGATTTATCACCAATGCGGAAGTAATGAACACAGTGTTGGGGTGGGTTAGTTTTCACTTACAATTTAGATCATATATTATATTTATAATGGTAGGTAGGAGAGAGACGAGCTGGAAATAACTCACCAGAAATAATTAATGAGGCCGCTGATATCTGCAGACAACTATTTGAGGGTGGTATCATGGATATTGGTGTATATCAAGAATTTATTGATGAGTTAGTGGATGGTTATCACAGTGATTAAATCACTGAAATTGCTAGCAATGAAAATCGTTTACGAAGAAAATCTGTAGGATTGGAAATTGTTTACAATGAAAATCCGTAGGATTTTTGCGATTAGATAAATAGCATTTAAATAAGATGATCATACACTACAACCACAATAAACCGACCATGACTTAAGTAGTAAACTCACGACTGCCAGTTTATAGAGTGTACTATGGAGACGGTCTCGGCAATACCATTGCAAGGATGGCTCCAAAAACAGCACCAATCACAAAACAATTATCAATGAAAGATATTGATGTTATTCGTGATAAGGGTAGTAGCGCTGTTGGTGATGTTGCCAGGAAAGCATTTATGGAACTCACTGGGTTGCATACGTGATTGATCTGCGTGCAATTGTTTATTTCAAATTCATATGGGTTAGCGCCACCTAAAGAATTTATGCGTTATATAAACCACTTAAAAATTCCTATCTGGTATTCTACGCTACCAACACAGAAAATGAATGAACCACCAATATGCGGCACAGAAGTATTAAATGTCCTCAATGCTATTTCATCATCGGGAAAACCACCACATAAAACCATGTGAGTGATCACTTTTTATAGAGAAAATATATAAAATAACATGATTGATATTTGGGGGAGATCTCTATCAAGCCTGAAAAAATCCACCGCGGAAATATCTGCAACCGGTGATGTAAAAAAAATAATCGAAGATGAAATAGTTGAGATGTTAAACCTTGCAAGTGTTGATCCAAATGAAACAGTTGTATTTCAAGATCGTCAGGGTAAATTGAAAACTAGTAATATCCATCTTAAACATGCATCACTTTCCGTTTTTAAAATTTCTATAATCAACAGATTCTTCACATGAAGAAATGGGTGCAGTTTAAAGCATCTGGGGTGTTGCTGTAAAGTTGGTCTGGTTCCCTGACTAATTTCACTAATGCTGGTTTTGAAACCCGACACGGATACACCAATTATTCAGATTTTTCAGCAATGACCATTTTTAACATAGTTTTTGCTAATATGTGGTAAGTCCGTATTTTAAGAGTAAATTTCATATGACTTTTTTAT
This sequence comes from Unio delphinus, assembly GCA_029339505.1. Taxonomy (NCBI): domain Eukaryota; kingdom Metazoa; phylum Mollusca; class Bivalvia; order Unionida; family Unionidae; genus Unio; species Unio delphinus. The sequence continues at coordinate 8,448,174 of JAQISU010000042.1, forward strand.
ATTCTCAGTATGTGCTTTGTGATCACACTCCACAAATAAACCACCTGATTTTAGTTTCTGTACACGTCTGGGCTTGCCAACTAATCCAAGTCTAATCTTTTAGACAACAAATGGCAATAGTGCAGCAAGTGGTTTGCTTTCATCTTTAGATTCGATGACCATGAAGCTCAAGAAAGGTACACTTATCTTTTGGCTATAATCAGTAGGCAAAATCACCTCCTGATTCATTTTGTAAAATATGCTCAGTTGGTAATATTACCTCTCAATGGCCCATTGAGTCACTGCCTTCTAGGAAGTCTTCTGAGAGTTGGAGAAAGCTAACTGTATAGTCAGAAGTGGCAACAGTGGTATCAAGAGAGATGCAAGGAGAAAGAGAAAGTGAGCGAGTAAATTAAGACCTCCTAAGGTTCAGCGTGACCATCTGATTTGTCAAGACTGGGCCCAGCCTGACCATCTGTCTAGAAGAAATCGAGGCCAAGGCAGTGTAGTGCCTCTGCTCAACTACCAGGATCCTCAACCCCCGACACAGGGCACAACCCTCTTGCGACAAATAGTGAGGTTATATCAGGCATAATTTTACATCCCCAGACCCATAGGGGGTGACAGAAGGGTATGAAGTATTACAAGAGGTAATAGAGTAAGACTGAAGAATGAATTGTGTGTAAAAAAGAATGAAGCATGTATTAGATGTACAAACTAAGAATGACTTACGTGTAATAAATGAATAAACTAAAAATGAAGCATGTATTAGATGTACAAACTAAGAATGAATATATATATATATATATATATATATATATATATATATATATATATATATATATATAATGTAAAAATGTTTAATTGTACTATGTATTAACTACTATATGCCACACTAGGTACTGATTACTGACTACTGTATGCTGTACTAGGTACTGAATATGTTGTACTATGTATTGTCTACTGTACATTGTACTAAGTATTGTCTACTGTACACTGTACTAGGTATTGACTACTGTTTGCTGTACAAGGTATTGACTGCTGTGCACTGTACAAGGCTTTGACTAGTGTATGCTGTACTAGGCATAGACTAGTGTACACTGTACTAGGTATTGACTACTGAATGCTGTACTAGGTATCGACTACTGACTAGTATACACTGTACTAGGTAGTGGCTACTGTATGTTTTAGTAGGTATTTACTTGTATATGCTGTACTAGTTATTGACTAGTGCATGCTGTACTAGGTATTGACTACTGTATGATGTACTATGTACTGACTACAATACACTGTAAGAGGTATTGACTATTCTACACTGTACTAGGTACTGACTACTGTATGCTGTACTTGGTACTGACTAATATACACTGTACTAGGTACTGACTACTGTATACTGAAAATGTGTGTTGTTTAATTTTGGGGATTTATGCAATGGTAAAGATTGTAAAGACTAGAAAAATCTGATTGCTAATTTAAGAGATTGTAAAGACTATCAAAATCTGATTGCTAATTTAAGAGATTGTAAAGACTATCAAAATCTGATTGCTAATTTAAGAGATTGTAAAGACTATCAAAATCTGATTGCTAATTTAAGAGATTGTAAAGACTATCAAAATCTGATTGCTAATTTAAGAGATTGTAAAGACTAGCAAATTCTGATTGCTACTTCAAGAGATTGTAAAGACTATCAAAATCTGATTGCTAATTTAAGAGATTGTAAAGACTAGCAAAATCTGATTGCTACTTTAAGAGATTGTAAAGACTATCAAAATCTGATTGCTAATTTAAGAGATTGTAAAGACTAGCAAAATCTGATTGCTACTTTAAGAGATTGTAAAGACTATCAAAATCTGATTGCTAATTTAAGAGATTGTAAAGACTAGCAAAATCTGATTGCTACTTTAAGAGATTGTAAAGACAAGCAAAATCTGATTGTTAATTTAAGAGACAAGAAAGGGAATTAAAATCAAAGACCATAACTTTGACAAAAAAGAAAAGAAACAAAACCCATAAAAAAATTATGTGAACCAGACAAATCAAGTAAAGTGAAAACTTACATGATTGACCCACCTTCAATAACGTCCATCTCTTCATCATCTTCAAAATCAACTCTTACATTGCCCTTTCTATCAGGATGTATTTGTAACTGTTGTGTGGACTGCAGGTTACCATAGCTTTGATTACTGGCTCTCCCACTCTTCAACACTGATGCCACACCAGGTAATCGAATGTCCTGACGGCAGCCACCATTCTTCTCTGTAACCTGCAAAGACAAGGCACTTTTATTAACAGATGTAGAAACAAAATATTCAGTATGATAATTGTAAACCAATTTTTACGACAAATATTTCAATTCTAACTGTTATTTTAGCATTTTCTTTTGATTTTGAGGTACATGTAATAGTTAGGTCACGAAAAGTTGCTAATATTTACCATCACAAAATAACACAAACCAATATCAATAAAAGTATTTCCCAAAACAAAATAACACATATCAATTTCAATTGCAGTATTTACCATCACAAAATATTACACACCAATTTCAATGACAGTGTTTACCATTACAAAATAACACATACCAATTTCAATGACAGTATTACCATTACAAAATAACATATACCAATTCAATGACAGTATTACCATTACAAAATAACATATACCAATTCAATGACAGTGTTTACCATTACAAAATAACACATACCAATTCAATGACAGTATTACCATTACAAAATAACATATACCAATTCAATGACAGTATTACCATTACAAAATAACATATACCAATTCAATGACAGTATTACCATTACAAAATAACACATACCAATTCAATGACAGTATTACCATTACAAAAAAACATATACCAATTCAATGACAGTATTACCATTACAAAATAACATATACCAATTCAATGACAGTATTACCATTACAAAATAACACATACCAATTCAATGACAGTATTACCATTACAAAATAACACATACCAATTCAATGACAGTATTACCATTACAAAATAACATATACCAATTCAATGACAGTATTACCATTACAAAATAACATATACCAATTCAATGACAGTATTATCATTACAAAATAACACATACCAATTCAATGACAGTATTACCATTACAAAATAACATATACCAATTCAATGACAGTATTACCATTACAAAATAACACATACCAATTTCAAAGACAGTATTACCATTACAAAATAACACATACCAATTTCAATGACAGTATTACCATTACAAAATAACATATACCCATTTCAATGACAGTGTAACCATTACAAAATAACACATACCAATTCAATGACAGTATTACCATTACAAAATAACACATACCAATTTCAATGACAGTATTACCATTACAAAATAACACATACCAATTTCAATGACAGTATTACCATTACAAAATAACACATACCAATTCAATGACAGTGTTTACCATTACAAAATAACATATACCCATTTCAATGACAGTGTTTACCATTACAAAATAACATATACCCATTCAATGACAGTATTACCATTACAAAATAACACATACCAATTCAATGACAGTGTTTACCATTACAAAATAACACATACCAATTTCAATGACAGTATTTACCATCACAAAATAACACACACTAATTTCAATGACAGTATTTACCAATACAAAATAACACATACAAATTTCAATGACAGTATTTACCATCACAAAATAACATCAATTATTGTCCTCATCAATACCTAGATATCAATTATTGTCCTCATTAATACCTAGACATATTGTCCTCACCAATACACTGACATCAATTATTGTCCTCATCAATACTTAGATATCAAATATTGTCCTCATCAATACCTAGACATCAATTATTGTCCTCACCAATACCTAGAAATCAATTATTGTACTCATCAATAACTAGACATCAATTATTGTCCTCATCAAAACCTAAACATCAATTATTGTCCTCATCAATACCTAAACATCAATTATTGTCCTCACCTATACAGACACCCACTATTGTCCTCACCAATACACAGACACTGACTATTGTCCTCCCCAATACCTAGATACCAATTATTGTCCTCATCAATACCTAGACACCATTTATTTTCCTCACCTATACACAGACATCCACTATTGTCCTTGCCAATACACAGACACTGACTACTGTCCTCACCAATGCCTAGATATCAACAAATGTCCTCACCAATACCTAAACATCAACAAATGTCCTCACAAATACCTAAACATCAACTACTGTCATCAATACCTAGGTATCAGTTAATAGGTACAGTCTCTTGTTCTAAGATAATTTCATATCAAGTACAGTCTCTTGCTCTAAAGATAATAGCATAATAGGTAGTTTCTTGTTCTGAAGATTATTGCATAATAGGTCACAGTCTCTTGCTTAAAAGATAATGGCATAATAGGTGATAATGGCATAATAGGTACATGTAGTCGTTCTGAGGATTCCTGCATATTAGGTACAATCTCTTGCTTAAAATAAATATCATCATGATCTTGACAATATAAATACCTTTACCAGTTTTGATAGAACTTTGATGAGCAATATTGTTTGGTAACAAGCTTAGCTAATCAGATTTAAGGGCATCTCATTAATATCCACATAGTTTAGAACCTGTCATTTACATTCTTTTTGTCTGATGCTTTTATGCTCAACATTTTGGTTAGCTAAAGTGTATAACATAATGAAACAGATTTTTTACAGTAATGTCAGCAGTTTACTAATTATGTTACTCTTTTGTGTACATTACAATGTGAGTAGCAACATAAGTTTCCTAAATCAAGGTTAATAAAGACAGGAATTATGACACGTATGATACTGGCTGTATGTAAAGACAGGAGTTATGATACATATGATACTGTCTGTATATAAAGATAGGAATTATGATATGAAACTGGCTGTATATAAAGATAGGAATTATGATATGAAACTGGCTGTATATAAAGATAGGAATTATGATATGAAACTGGCTGTATATAAAGATAGCAGTTATGACACATATGATACCAAAGACAGGAATTATGACACATATGATACTGGCTGTATATAAAGATAGGTCTTGTGAATCAAAAAGACAGTGCAAGTAGATGCTAAAGGAATCCCTATATCTTTGGACAGTTACCTCTACATGATAAACACAAGTTGAAAGAACATAAAATGTAATATTTCTTTAGTTTTTATCATTTATATTTTGTTATGTAATAGAATTCAATTTTCATTTACCCTTCATTTTAAATTGTATAAAAGAATGATAGTTTTGCTGACTCACCTGGTCATTCAATGCATACAGCTTGTTTGTGATGTCATATCCTATCATGGTGTTCATGACTGTGGCAAGGAATGGTTCTTTAAGCAACAGGTATTCAAGACTCTGGCGTGGCCAGTATACATATCGACAGGTACAATCAGCTATTATGGACACCTGAAAAAAAGGACACTCATGATTACAAACCCTTCATATTTATTTGATGTATTATTAAATCACTTTGAACATACCAAAGTCAGAGTGAAAAATCTCTGAAAAATCACTAGCCCAGTTAGTGAACATTTTTACTTACTTTGGAAAGACATTTATTCAACCAGTTATTTTAGAAACTTTAAGAAATACAAAAATTGGTTGATAATGTAAATTACAATATATTGAACAACTATTTCTTTTAATACAACCTATAAAGGAATCTAAATTAGCCAAAACATTCTGGCCCAACATGGTGATGTATTAAGTACCAGTTATTTCAGAAGACTATATAAATACAAAATATTAATTTGTACTGTTTGATGGCTTTTCTCATTGATTACATCTTATGTATATCTGTAATTTAGACTAGATCTTTATCCAAAATTAAGTAAATGGTCAAACTGACAAGTAGCATTTATTTTGTAAACACTATAATAGACAGCTAAGATTTAACATTGACACATTCCAGACTATTGGCACCATGGCATATTTGAGAACACAGGCACATCAACACATTCAATATTGGAATTTTTTCAGACCACCACTGAAAATTCAATTGGAACTTCATACATTTGGACTTGTGACAGAACATTTAGGACTATTTGGGATTTGATTCACAATACTTTAAATTCTTCTTGTATGTTCACTTTGTATTCTTGGGAAATGATATATGAATTATACAACGCTTGTTGGTTTTTGCTCTTTTCTGTGCTTAGTTTAAAGACCAACAAGTTGTAATACTATGTAAAGTGTGTTTTCACAAAAGACATCAAGAGGAATGTGAGTGAACTTTATGTCTCCATTTCAGCACTGAAGTTGACAACAGACTCGCAGTCTGTTTGTAGACTTTATTTAAGCACTTAAGTTGACAATAGACTGGATGTCTGTTTGTAGACTCAGTTTCAGCACTTAAGTTGACAATAGACTGGCAGTCTTGTTTGTAGAATCAATTTTATCACTTAGGTTGACAACAGACTGGCAGTCTATTGGTAGACTCAATTTCAGCACTTAAGTTGACAACAGACTGGCAGTCTGTTTGTAGACTCAAGTTTAGCACTTAAGTTGACAACAGACTGCCAGTCAGTTTGTAGACTTGATTTCAGCACTCTGTTGATAGACTCAATTTCAGCACTTAAGTTGACAACAGATTGGCTGTCAGTTTGTAGACTTGATTTCAGCACTCTGTTGATAGACTCAATTTCAGCACTTAAGTTGACAACAGATTGGCTGTCTGTTTGTAGACTCAATTTCAGCACTCTGTTGATAGACTCAATTTCAGCACTTAAGGGTGACCCGTCAAAAGAGCGCACGACTAAAGAGCGCCGACAAAAGAGCGCAGACATAAGAGCGCCGACATAAGAGCGCAGACAAAAGAGCGCCGACAAAAGAGCGCAGACAATTGGGCGCACTTAAACAAATACTTGATGTATGATAAACGAATAGGACAGGGTTAGAAAGGAACTTTAATTTGTGTTCACTAAGGCTAATACTTGTTTACACTGAAACAGTCGGATGTACGATCAAACGATATCACATCTATTTGTGTTTACCTATACAATTATACCAGTTTTTTTAGCTAAAGGAACTGAACACTTAATTTTTTTCACCAATACTTGTTTTTAATGAAGCATAAAAAAGTTACCATCAAACAATGCCGTCTGATCGAGTTAATTTTCTTGTTTCTATTTTTTTTAAATATTTGTTTCCGATCTTTAGTTTGCGCTCTTATGTCGGCGCTCTTTTGTCGGCAAATTAGTGCGCTCTTATGTATGCGCTCTTTTGTCGTGCGCTCTTTTGACGGGGTGCCGCACTTAAGTTCACAACAGACTGCCAGTCAGTGTGTAGACTTGATTTCAGCACTCTGTTGATAGACTCAATTTCAGCACTTAAGTAGACAACAGACTGCCAGTCAGTTTGTAGGCTTGATTTCAGCACTCTGTTGATAGACTCAATTTCAGCACTTAAGTTGACAACAGATTAGCTGTCTGTTTGTAGACTCAATTTCAGCACTCTGTTGATAGACTCAATTTCAGCACTTAAGTTGACAACAGATTGGCTGTCTATTGATAGACTCAATTTCAGCACTTAAGTTGACAACAGATTGGCTGTCTGTTTGTAGACTCAATTTCAGCACTTAAGTTGACAACAGATTGGCTGTCTGTTTGTAGACTCAATTTTAGCACTTAGGTTGACAACAGACTGGCAGTCTATTGGTAGACTCAATTTCAGCACTTAAGTTAACAGACTGACAGTCTATTGGTAGACTCAATTTCAGCACTTAAGTTGACAACAGATTGGCTGTCTGTTTGTAGACTCAATTTCAGCACTCTGTTGATAGACTCAATTTCAGCACTTAAGTTGACAACAGATTGGCTGTCTGTTCGTAGACTCAATTTCAGCACTCTGTTGATAGACTCAATTTCAGCACTTAAGTTGACAACAGATTGGCTGTCTGTTTGTAGACTCAATTTCAGCACTCTGTTGATAGACTCAATTTCAGCACTTAAGTTGACAACAGATTGGCTGTCTATTGATAGACTCAATTTCAGCACTTAAGTTGACAACAGATTGGCTGTCTGTTTGTAGAATCAGTTTCAGCACTTAAGTTGACAACAGATTGGCTGTCTATTGATAGACTCAGTTTCAGCACTTAAGTTGACAACAGATTGGCTGTCTATTGATAGACTCAATTTCAGCACTTAAGTTGACAACAGATTGGCTGTCTATTGATAGACTCAATTTCAGCAGTTAAGTTGACAACAGACTGGCTGTCTATTGATAGACTCAATTTCAGCACTTAAGTTGACAACAGACTGGCTGTCTATTGATAGACTCAATTTCAGCACTCAAGTTGACAACAGACTGGCTGTCTATTGATAGACTCAATTTCAGCACTCAAGTTGACAACAGACTGGCAGTCTATTGATAGACTAAATTTCAGCACTCAAGTTGACAACAGACTGGCAGTCTACTGATAGACTCAATTTCAGCACTTAAGTTGACAACAGACTGGCAGTCTATTGATAGACTCAATTTCAGCACTTAAGTTGACACCAGACTGGCTGTCTATTGATAGACTCAATTTCAGCACTCAAGTTGACAACAGACTGGCTGTCTGATGCAAGCCATGTAGAAAAGCAGATCAGCATTTTACAGAAATGTTGTTGTGGTGTTCCAAACAGATCCATACCTATGGGCTTATGGGTATAAAAACATGACAGCACAATAATGGCTATATGGAACCAACTGCGAAGAAGTTCTAAACATTTCAACAATAAAGCACAGCAAACAAGCCATATCAACAAGCAGCATTCCAACCAAACAAAACCCGACATCAACATGTACTCAATGTGGATATACAGATGGATGATGATTTTTAAGCAAAGGAGTATAGCATAAAATCTCAAGCACTTTTTTTTCAATGACTTGAAGTAGACAAGTGTCAACCATGATGTCTCTATTTTAGTTTGTATTTTTCTCCCAAGTCCTACTGGACTCAAACTCTTTTACCTGGTACTTTTCCTCCCCAGTCCTACTGGACTCAAACTCTTTTTACCTGGTACTTTTCCTCCCCAGTCCTACTGGACTCAAACTCTTTTTACCTGGTACTTTTCCTCCCCAGTCCTACTGGACTCAAACTCTTTTTACCTGGTACTTTTCCTCCCCAGTCCTACTGGACTCAAACTCTTTTTACCTGGTACTTTTCCTCCCCAGTCCTACTGGACTCAAACTCTTTTTACCTGGTACTTTTCCTCCCCAGTCATACTGGACTCAAACTCTGGTGAGTCTATAAACTCATACTCTCTGATGCTGTGAAGAATGTGTTTATTGCTGTACACCTTCATCCTGCAAAATTCACAAATCAAATTCTGTATGTATTTGACATAACCATAATCAACAGACAAATAATTCTACCAATGGCGTATTCAAAATTAGAAAAACTTCTAATTTAAAATCAAAACATGGACTCCACATAACATGATGTCTTGCCATTTTGGGTGCAAAGCTATCACCACCCAAATAGTCACTATAAACAGAACTCTACTTTGATGCTCACTCTGAACTATACCTAGGACTGGGTTCTGACCAAGAACTTCAAAGTCAGTCCCCAAGGGGCTGAGAGAAACCAAGGGATAAGGGCCATGCTTGAAGATGACTTGGTCTTTTTATGCAATGAAAGTATACATAAGGTTACTGGGTGAGGAACTATATGGTTCCCAAGTGATGATTCAAAAGGCTGTGCCCCAGGGAAGGTGGAGAAAATGATGCCCATTAATCAACAAGTACTTCCATTTGTCATAATAAATAAGTTGGGTTGGGCTATACATAGTTTTTAAGTCAATAACCTAGGACCTGTACCTAGAAAACTGGGAGAGACATGCATAAATGACATGGTATTTTCATGCTGTGAAAGTGTGAACACAGTGTGCAATCAACAATGTGTGACTTATACAATCAACTATGCATGACCTGTAAAATCAACTACGAATGACCTGTGTAATCAACTGAGTATAAATATGAAAATAATTGTTCTTACAAGAATTGACTATTGGGAAATTCACCCAAGACCTTTTTCCCTTCAGGAACCAAAAGCCAAAAGCTACAGACCACAGTGGCCATGGTTATGGAAATAAATGTTGTTACAAGAATTGACTATTGGGAAATTGATCCAAGACCTTCTTCCCTTCAGGAACCAAAAACTAAAGACCACAGTGGCCAGGAAATGTCAGCTGATCTAGCAAGAACAAGCAATAACAATAAATTGCTCCCCATGTCCATCACAAAGGTTAATAATCAATCAGTTAAAATCTTTGAAGTGCACTGAGCAATGAAAGGCATAACAACACTAATGAGTACAAACAAATTACTTCAACAAGAAAATGACAGTTTAAATCAATAAACAAAGATATGTATTTTTAAAAACCAAACTGGAGTCAGCAAAAAATAAACATGAAAAATGTGAAGAACAGATATCAGATTTCAAGACAAAATTTATGAGCCTTGAAAAAAGGAATAAAACCATCAGATGTGACTCAAGTAAGACATCAAAAGAAGGACAACACAGAAATGATGGTGAAACCAAATTAATTAAATCAAGATGAAGTATCGCTACTGTCAGAAATAATGCAGCTTAAAATATGACTAAGCTGCTTCAAACAGTATGCATCCTAACATTTTAACAAATTTACAATATATATAAAATATACAAATATGAAAACAAAATTCTGGTCACTCTCAAGGAAGAATCACAAAAGTACATCAGTAAAATAAGCAAGCTAATGAAAATAAAAGAAAATACCCAGTAATAAAACAACTTCAACTCATCCAAAATCAAAAGTCCTTCAAGCTACAATGGAAAAAAACTACCATGCAATGTCACAAATAGAAATAGAGTGTCTTCCCAGCAAAGGAAAATCAGTTTTTTGATTAAATTAGTAAACTTGATTCTACTGAAGACATTGGAGAAAACATCAACAACTTCAACATCAATTCCAGAAAAAAGCACTGATAATTGGAGACTCCATTATTGATTATGTTAATGAATGAGGTTTGTAGCCTTTGGTTAAATTAAGTAATTAATTACCATAATTTGATGCCAAGGGAAAAAGTGATCTTTCTCAATTTGATACTATAATCATCAGTGTTCGTGGTAATGATGTTAATAATCTTCACAGTGACCAGACTAAAACCAATTTTTATTCCATCCTCAACAACCTTTGACAATACTGATTGCCCTGTCTTTCCATTCAGTGTATGTCCAAAAATGGACACAGACTTTGGTGATATGAATACTCTAATAAAACATATGTGTCACAAATGCAATTATAAAATGATAGATATATCACATGCATTTGTGACAAAATCTGGATTAATTCTTGAGCAGCTAATGGTAAAAGACTGAAACCATTTGAACAAGAATGGCTTACCACATTTTCTCCATGCTAAAAAGTGAGAGAGATTTTTTTCCATATTAAAGGACAACTATAACTCCTTAAAAGGTCATAGAAACCAAGAACAAATATGACTGGGACCATGTTAATTGTCTTAACCAATATGAGAAATCTGGGAGGTGTATCCACTATTTTGAACAAAGGCATAATGTTCTACTAGCTAAATTCAATATTATATAAATATTAAACATACCAGCTAAATTAAAAATTATATCAATATTAGAGATACCAGCCAAATTCAATATTATATCAATATTAGTGATACCAGCCAAATTAAATATTATATCAATATTATACATACTAACTAAATTCAATATTATATCAATATTATACATACTAGCTATATTCAATATGACTGTCTACAATATGGACAAAATATTATGAAGTATTCCACTCAACTATGCAGCATTAGGATTATTGCATATGCTTTAAAAACCAAACACAATCTTCCAGAAACTCAAAAACCATCTATAAGATCTACTGTGTGTGTAATTCTTCCTGTGATGACAGAAAACAAAGTACAGATACCCCAATGAGTGATGATGCCCTGTATAATCCCATTAAGTGCCTCCTTCCATCAGTCAAAGTCATTATAATGTGTTAACTGCTAATGAAATAACTGCTGAACGTGTCAATGTTTCTAAATTCATTACCAAAGCAGTTGATATTCACGATTCAGGACAATGTAACGAAGACAGTTGATATTCATAATTTAGGACACTGTAATGAAGACAGTTGATATTTATAATTTAGGACACTGTAATGAAGACCGTTGATATTTATAATTTAGGACACTGTAATGAAGACCGTTGATATTCAGGACTGACTAATGAAGACAGTTGATATTCATAATTTAGGACACTATCGAAGACAGTTGATATTCATAACTTAGGACACTGTAATGAAGACAGTTGATATTTATAATTTAGGACACTGTAATGAAGACCGTTGATATTCAGGACTGACTAATGAAGACAGTTGATGTTCATAATTTAGGACACTGTAATGAAGACAGGTGATTTCAAGATTTAGGACACTGTAATGAAGACAGGTGATTTCAAGATTTAGGACACTGTAATGAAGACTGTTGATATTCATGATTTAGGACACTGTAATGAAAACAGTTGATATTCATAATTTAGGACACTGTAATGAAAACAGTTGATATTCATAATTTAGGACACTGTAATGAAGACAGTTGATATTCATAATTTAGGACACTGTAATGAAGACAGTTGATATTCAAGACTGCCTAATGAAGACAGTTGATATTCATGATTTAGGATACTGTAATGATGACAGCTGACAGTCATGATTACAGTGCAAGGAAGACAGTTGATATTCATAATTTAGGACACTGTAATGAAGACAGTTGATATTCAAGACTGCCTAATGAAGACAGTTGACATTCATGATTTAGGACACTGTAAAATGAAGACAGTTGATATTCATAATTTAGGACACTGTAATGAAGACAGTTGATATTCAAGACTGCCTAATGAAGACAGTTGACATTCATGATTTAGGACACTGTAAAATGAAGACAGTTGATATTCATAATTTAGGACACTGTAATGAAGACAGTTGATATTCAAGACTGCCTAATGAAGACAGTTGATATTCATGATTTAGGATACTGTAATGATGACAGCTGACAGTCATGATTACAGTGCAAGGAAGACAGTTGATAGTCATTAGGACACTATAATGAGATTATTTAGAGAAATTTCATGGTTCGTGAAAACATTTCTTCTGACAGTCTACATACTTCATTTCTAGATCATCAAAACTTATAATTCTCTCAAATGAAGGAGAGCGTTCCTTTGAAACAATGATATGATTCTGAAAAAATTGTATGGAAATAATCTGGCTAGAAAAATGAGACATAATGTCCAAATATCATTTGTACAAGCTAGTCTATGTCTATAGGTCACTGAATACTGACACTGCTTGGTATACTATATTTCATGATAAGCTTGAAACTTTGCAGATAGAAGACAATGAAGTCGTTTTTGTGGGTGACTTCAATTACAAGTTTCTTTATGGTACCAATCAGAACTAGATTAAAATCTTGAATTCCCTGAATTATCAACAGCTAGTTCATTTACCCACTAGGGTAATGGAAGTACCCATAAAAATAATTGATCACATCCATACTGACAATGCTGACAATATTAAAGAAATTTCAATCCCCAAAATGCCATAAGCAATCATTATTCTATATGTTGTACATAAAAATGAAGAAAAAAATTAAACACCATCATCATAAATACATCAAGTATCAAAAAATGAAAAGAATCAATGCACAAATATATTTTAAAGAACTGAAAGAAATCCCAAGGCACAATAATTGAGTCTCTTGGTCAATAATTGAGTCTCTTGGTCAATAATCAAATCTCTTTGTCAATAATTGAGTCTCTCGCTCTACCATTATGCTGCTAAATGGTTTGTCAAATGCTGGAATAGGTCTTTGGTATCTTCTGATTGGGTTTTCCTACCATTTGACAGGTGTGTCAAGATCATCAGTATTTAGAAACATCAGTTTTAAATTTCAGCCAAGGAAAAGGAACATTAACAATGCCACAGTCTATTCCTTTAATAAGACTACTTTCACCATATGAAGAAAACTAATTAAACAATGGCAAAGTACCTAATAGCAAAATACTTTGCAAATTTTTTTATTGGGATTGGCTTGGCAGGATCACTAATAAGTCATACAGAACCAATTGACATGAATAGTTTCATAATTCTCCATAACAAAATTGACTGTGGTTTGTTTGACCCAATAAATGCTTTCAATACAAGACTGTAAACATTACCTCATTGAAATATGAACATTTGGAATGGCTCTGTCTTTACTGTGTTGATTACTTTTTAACCTGTAGCAATCAGAAATAAAATGCTCTTTCTTCTTACAATGAGTACATATAGGAAGAGATAAGGATTTCTGATCAGTTTATCAGATGCAGGATGCCTACAAGTTTTGCAGGATTGAGATTGGAAGTATTCATACAAGACTGAAATGATTTTTTCTTCAACAAAACAACTGCTGATAGTAAGACCTATTGACAAAAGAAACTTTATGAATCAAAGAATAATCATCAGCTGTTTGAGCAGCATTTTCTAACATTTTGACCTTTTGCTCATCAAGGTAGGTCTTGACATCACAATGGACAAAACTTGTTAACTCTTCAATTAACATGAGCTGTCTGAGGCTATTATAATCTTGATTAACCCTTTTGGCTGAGCACCACCTATCAAATAGCTAATTTACCCTAGCTAATTCAGCATAGGTCTCTGTCAATATGGTTCAGGTAAACCTTCAAGATGTTTCTTAACCACATCATAATCAGAACTTTGTTGTTCAGACAGTCAAGTGTAGACTTCACAAGCTTTGCCAATAAATACACTTTGTAAAATTAAAGTCCAGTGCTCTTTTGGTCATTTCAAGTTTTCATCAATTTTCTCAAAATGAGGAGATAATTAATCTACTTTTCTTTCTTTAAAAGGAATACCATGATAATATTTATGGTAACATCAAAACCTAAACTTGTATGCTAAGTAAGGGTAGGGTGCTGTGATTAGCAGTTCTAATTATTTTAATTTTAATGTCAATCCTTAAAAAAGGTCAACGTAAGTTTCAAATGAATTTTAATTTTTCTGCAATATTTTAAAGAAATTCAGATCCCAGACCTCAATTTCTGTTATAATGATTAATGGTCTCAAAATAAATAATTGAAAAAACAAAACTAACATGTTTACAAAATATTCAACAGATAATAAACTGAAAATTTCAAAGGAACTTAACAGTATCCCAATAATCCAAAGCATTCTAGCACAAGTCCAAACATATACAGCATTCTGAATGAATTCCATAACTTGAATATGCTGATATACCAATAGTCTAGATATATCACAACGATAAAATTCAGAATGTCTTTGAATAAATTCATAATAATTGAAAAAGAGTTGTATAGTCCAAAATGTAACTGAGCACTTTGTAATTCCAATTAATATTCAAATAATAATTCCTCTCTCTTTAAATCTGAACACAACAGTAAATTCTTCTACAGACTGAAATTGATGGAGGAATAAATAACCATGTTGATCTCAACTTATTTACATATAAATTCTATGTGCAATAACGTTTTTGGAAAAACTCATTGATCTTAATGGAAAATAATCCCAAACTGTAAACAAGTTCATTGCTAGAATATTCTATGGCCATAATCAAGGCTAGGTCTTGAACTCAAACCCAGGTAAACATGACAAAAATCAGGTACCCATTAAAACTCTATTTTCAATCATGGACAAAGGTCAATCATAAGGTAAAACTAAATATACATAACAATACTACTCTGTACTAATTGCATATTGTAAGTATATTGACTATATGTGGATTTACATGTAAAGATGATTGTGTGTTTTGGGTAAGAGAAAGGTAAAAAAGGAAAATTTGCATTCTAATATGTGTATGTATGTGCATATGAGTATATTTGTATATGTATGCATATATGTGTGTGTATCTATATTCTCCATCTTTGTGACTCTCTTTAAATAAAGTTATTTTTATTATTATTACTATTGTTACAGCCATTGCATCAGTTGATGTAAGTGTCACCACATCTGCATTAGATATGACTCATGTTTTTTTTCACCAAAAATGGCAAAACAAACTGTGCTACAACAGCAACAATTATGGCCAAGTGTCAAATACAAAATTTGAAGAAAATCTTTGACAGTAGAATGTAAACATTTTTGTCAAAGCACCGAACAAGAGCTTTCCCACCAAAACATTTTTGTAAAGTAACTCAAAGAATAAATTTTAATTACTGTAACCCCGTGCTGGCCAAAGAAACTAAGTCATGTGTAAGAATAGAATTAAATTTCATCATATATCAACTTGTATCAGTAACGAAGATGAATAAAAAACAAAATTGTAGAAATGCTATATATTAGAATAAGGTGTATGACTTACAATCCAGTTAAGAGCAGCCCAAGTCGTTCAGTCCTGCTGATACCATATAAAGCATAGGGCTCTGTCTCATGCAGCATCCCAACTGAACAGAAGTCTGGGCACACTAGCTTCTTAAACAGTTTTCTGAAACAGAAATTAATTACCTCATTTCAAAGACCACCTGTCATGAAAGACCACATTTTATCTTTGGAGTGTGTGTGTGTGTGTGTGTGTGTGTGTGTGTGTGTGTGTGTGTGTGTGTGTGTTTCCCTATTGGTTTCAGTGTAATAACATTTTTATCTACTTATCTTGATAAAAGGGTGAGGTTGACCATCAAGGTGGGGTGGGTATCGAATGACATATAAGAGTTAAATTTATTTGAAAACATGACATAATCTACAAAATGTGCAAACTTAACATAACAGTAGATATGAAAATAAAGACATGGAAGACAACCAAATCTAAAAGGCATTGTACTGATACCTTCAGTTTTATCGACTATTTGTTGATATAACTGACTTTCATTCAGACAAAATTTTATAATTTTATTACAAACTGGACCTGAGATTATTAAGTTGCTGACATCTGCTGAATAGCAAAATGCAGGAGCTGTTGGTTGAGAAAACTGGACAAAAATGATGCTTCTCTGTTACTTTTAATCTGCATCAACATTTGAGGATATAACCAAATGACCTGTCCATTTTGACCATGCCTTTATACCAGGATTTTTTCTATTAAATTTGGTAAAATTTTGCCCAGTAGTTTCTTTTTGATGAAGTTGTTTAAACCTTTTCTACTTTTAGCAATGAAAGTCATATATGATCACAGATTAGCATTGATTGTAAGGTCTTCAACTTAGGACCAATATATAAAGATCACATTAGCTGACCCAATGAATGATCTAGAATTATACCCCTAAAAAGTGTTTTAAAATATTTATTTCATTAATAATAATAATAATGAGGACTTTGTAAAGCACCTAATCTTTAGAAGCTCTAAGTGCTTTAAAACATCTATAATGATATGAATACAAAAACAATAAACAAAAAAAATGTCATGAAATTAGAAAACATAAAAAATGCTGACAATATTTAAGGTAGGAAACAATATTAGGTCTCCAAGTTTGTTCTTGCAGTCGAAAAAGGTGAGTTTTATGAGCACTTTTGAAAGGGCTACCTGTGTCTTTGTCTAATTTAAATGGGCAATTGATTCCAAGTTGCTGGGTCCTTGTATGCAAAAGAATGTTGTCCATATGACTTCATTTTCATAGTGGGAATAATGAGTATATGATTGTCAGAAGAGTAGCGTAAGTATCTTGCTGGTGTGTACACGTTGGTCAAGCCGGATAGGTATTTGGAGTGGAGTCCATCAGCGAAACAAAACATAGAGAACAAATTTTGTGTTTTTTATTTGATCAAACGGATAGCCAGTGTAGGGTACAGAGCAGCAGGGAGGTGTGCTCTGATCGTGGTACTCTAAGGATGATCCAAGCAGCTGTATTGTGAACTTTTTGAAGTTTCTGGAGTTGATATTGAGATGAACCTGGGAGAATTGAGTTACAATAGTCCAGTCTTGAAAGTACTAATGATCACACAAGTGTTTTAGTTGCATCAACTGAAAGATATTTGCGAATAATAATAATAATAATAATAATAATAATAATAATAATAATAATACATGTAATATAGACTTTATGGTAGTAATGAACCTAATGTTTAGAAGCTCTAAGCATTTTACAATATTAGATAATACATAACAATTCCATATTCAAAGGATTGTGCAGTGTCAATTTTTAACATGTTGAAGTATTCGCAAGGTCCATTGAGACCCAATTGGCAGAAATTATTTGACAATAAGACAGCGCATGATCACAAATATGATCAAGAGAAGTGACTAAAAAAAGACTCCATTTTATGATATTGATGCAGAAGCACACACCCCAACACAAATGTTAAAATATCTATAATGGCTGAGGTATAACAAAGAAAAAGATGTGTGCACTTTTCACCTATAAGTATTTGAAAAATAATAAAAATGTCCCTGGAGTACATCATTTGTTGATGGACATAAAATCTTTCGTAAATCATCATATAATGTAACTGTGGAATCTTTGGACATGAGCATCTAGAAGAAGTTAAAGCATTACCCTTCAACTTTTTACTTTAAGTCTTGTTGGTGAAATATAATTGTTATTTGCTTTGAGTTGATGTTAATAATTAAAATGCAGACTTAAAATTTTAATTGGCATTTGTTTTATTTTAACAGGTTAAGTGAAATTTATATTAAAAATATCAAATTTGAACAGAACTGGCTCTGTCTTTCAGGAGAAGAAGCTGAAAATATGTTTTTCATTTGGTTGCCATCGAAGACACTCCAGACAATATTTTGATGAAATATTTCCTGAAAAACATTCCTACAAAGTCTGGTTTTGATTATTTCAGCTATCTGCGAGTATAAGTCAAAAATACATTTCCAAACCAGTTGTTAAGGAAACCATAAAGCTGTTAGGGGAGCTATTCCTTACACAATTTTGACAGTGCATGTCACAATACGACATTTATACCAAAGTTTGAATAAAACTTAGTCACTACAGATAAGAAGTTTTAAAAAGTTTTCCAATCTGGATGATAAGAAAGCTGCTGTTGGTTAGAAAACCCCTACAAACAAGTTTGATGATAAAAATTGGCCTGTGTTTTTTTTTGTGAAGAAACTAATAATACTAATATGGATGGATGACACATGATGGACAATGTACACCAAAAGTAGAGCCATGGCCTAAGCCCACTTGACAGTTTATGACCAAATATGCTTTAAATGAACATCTTAAAGTTGTCCATGAACTAAAATAATTAGGTCATTGAATCAGCTAACTAGTTTATTTAACCTTGTTTGAAAGAATTAGATGCTAATGTATTACCTTGAAACTTTCATTGGTTCAAACATGGTGACATAAAGATTTTCAAGCTCCCCAGTGAACTTGATGGGCCTTATGTGGTACATCAAGAAAAGAGTCTGCAGGACATTGACCACCATGAAAGCAAAGTTCCATGAAAAGATGTCGGGAGCACAAAGTATAGTCCAGGCCCAGACAGACAGAAGAAGGAATCCTGAGAGAAAAAATGAGAAACCATGGTGTAATTCTGATATCAATATAAATGATTCATTTAGATATTGACCTACCATTGTAAATCAACAACATAAATTCTTGTAAACTAAGAACACTGTTTGTAAGAAAACAGATTGTGAAAATATTTTTACATTAATATAAAAAATGAAAGGTTGACTTGCTCACCTGCCATAAATAACTTGGAAGCTTACCATTTCACTGAGCAGGCTTATGTAGTATTGTATTAAAAACAAATCTGGATTTTAACTTCTTCCCAAATTTTATATTATGATGATTTTGCATAGTTTATTATATTTTAATAACAGCCAATCCACTTCAGCCAACCAGATGTTACTTTAAAGATTATCTCATTTATATGTACAGATCTCAAATCTAATTACTGAAAATGCCCAATGGTTGATACAGCCAACCAGATGTTACTTTAAAGATTATCTCATTTATATGTACAGATCTCAATTATAATTACTGAAAATGCCCAATGGTTGATACAGCCAACCAGATGTTACTTTAAAGATTATCTCATTTATATGTACAGATCTCAAATCTAATTACTGAAAATGCCCAATGGTTGATACAGCCAACCAGATGTTACTTTAAAGATTATCTCATTTATATGTACAGATCTCAATTATAATTACTGAAAATGCCCAATGGTTGATACAGCCAACCAGATGTTACTTTAAAGATTATCTCATTTATATGTACAGATCTCAAATCTAATTACTGAAAATGCCCAATGGTTGATACAGCCAACCAGATGTTACTTTAAAGATTATCTCATTTATATGTACAGATCTCAATTATAATTACTGAAAATGCCCAATGGTTGATACAGCCAACCAGATGTTACTTTAAAGATTATCTCATTTATATGTACAGATCTCAAATCTAATTACTGAAAATGCCCAATGGTTGATACAGCCAACCAGATGTTACTTTAAAGATTATCTCATTTATATGTACAGATCTCAATTATAATTACTGAAAATGCCCAATGGTTGATACAGCCAACCAGATGTTACTTTAAAGATTATCTCATTTATATGTACAGATCTCAAATCTAATTACTGAAAATGCCCAATGGTTGATACAGCCAACCAGATGTTACTTTAAAGATTATCTCATTTATATGTACAGATCTCAATTATAATTACTGAAAATGCCCAATGGTTGATACAGCCAACCAGATGTTACTTTAAAGATTATCTCATTTATATGTACAGATCTCAAATCTAATTACTGAAAATGCCCAATGGTTGATACAGCCAACCAGATGTTACTTTAAAGATTATCTCATTTATATGTACAGATCTCAATTATAATTACTGAAAATGCCCAATGGTTGATACAGCCAATCAGATGTAAGATCATTTCAATAATTACTCAAAACAACTTTTCAATACTCTGGAACTTCAAAAGAAGAGACCAACAAAAACCTATTTAAGCAGAAATACTCAAGTTAGTATTATTTAATTGTTATGGCATTGACTGAACATTATTATGGAACTTTTTGAGGATTTTTTTCTAAAAAGAGGAATATTTAAGAGCAGCTCACTCATTGCTTGCCATCCTTCAATGTTATTTAAATGCTTTCATTTTAATGGCTCATTTATAATGAATAAATTCAATATGTACCATTGCTCATTTATATGCCAGTATTATCGCCACGTGCTGTGACTCACAAGCAGCTTATATACATATTATATTATTATAAAAAATTATGCATAAATTATCATTACTTGAAAACTTACATGTATGTTATTTATGTTAGAACATTATTCATAAATAATGACTACTTGAAATATTGGGTATAATTTGTCTGAGAACTTCCTTTATTTAAAAGTATCCTATGTGAAAATTACTTTCAATTTATGCCAATTTTTTATCTACACCATAACCTCAGGAACACTAGACATTGTGGGCATCTAAAGTGGACACCTAATCACTTGCTCCCAGTGTCCATGTCCCCCGTATTGCATGGGTAATCGAAAACCATTAAAAAATGTACTATATCTTAGTATAACAAATTTCATGTTTCACAAGAACTGCTTTAATGCAAAAAAGGCAAATCAAAAGATAGTCTTATGGGTGAATGAAAATGCCAGTACTATGACCTATGTGCTCATTCTAAAAGAAGACATGGGAAACAAGTCATATTAACACAAGTGTGGGCATCTCTGTGCAGTAATTTTAAGGAATAAACTCCATACCTAGAACAAACATGCTGTGAAGAAACAGGTCTCCAAATTTCTTCTTGGGTGCCAGAAGACCTAGGACTAAAGCAGCATTGGCACACTGGTATAACACATGGTTGGGTGAACGCCAAACACTGCAGCCTATTCCATCATCTGCTGGAGTGGGTGGTCTAACTAGGGACCCGTTTGGATACACAGCATCAACAGCAAGGGAATATGACAGGTTCATCTTCTGAGCTCCAGCATACTACCTGTATTAATCCCATGTTAATCATATATGTATTAAATCCATGTTGTTCACATATTTATTAATCCCATGTTGATCATATATGTATTAATCCCACATTGATCATATATGTATTAATCCCATGCTGATTATATATATATATATATATTAATCCCACATTGATCATATATGTATTAATCCCATGATAATCATATATGTATTAAATCCATGTTGATCATATATGTATTAATCCCATGTTGATCACATATGCATTAAACCCATTTTTATCATATATGTATTAAATTCCATGATAATCATATCTGTATTAAATCCATGTTGATCATATATGTATTAATCTCATGTTGATAATATATGCATTAAACCCACTGTTATCATATATATGTATTAATCCCATGATAATCATATCTGTATTAAATCCATGTTGATCATATATGTATTAATCTCATGTTGATAATATATGCATTAAACCAACTGTTATCATATATATGTATTAATCCCATGTTATCATATATGTATTAATCTCATGTTGATTATATATAATAATAATAAAATAATAATAATAATGAGGACTTTGTATAGCGCCTAATCTTTCGAAGCTCTAAGAGCTTTACACCATCAATAATGATATGACTACACTGCAGAACAACAAATGACAAAAACAATGAAATTAGAAAACATAAAAACATGCTGAAAACATACAAAAGATACAAAACATGATCAGGTCGCTAAGTTTGTCCCTGCAGTCAACACAGGTGAGTCTTAAGAGCACTCTTAAAAGGGACCACTGTGTCTTTGTGTCTAATTTCAATGGGCAATTCGTTCCACATCGCCAGGCCCTGGTGTGCAAATGAACGTTGTCCATATGACTTTGTTTTCACCTTGGGAACAATGAGTATACGATTATCAGAAGAAGAGCGTAAGGTTCTAGCTGGTGTATACACATGGATGAGGCTGGATAGGTATGTTGGACTGGAGTCTGTCATTGAAACATAGCACAGAGAACAAATTTTGTGTTTGATTCTGTATCGATAGCCAATGTAGGGTACAGAGCAGTGGTGAGGTGTGCTCTGATCGAGGTACTCTAAAGATGATCCATGCAGCTGTGTTTTGAACTTTTTGAAGTTTCTGGAGTAAATATTGTGACGAATCATACAGAATTGAGTTACAATAGTCTAGTCTTGAAAGTACTAATGAACACACAAGTGTTTTAGTGGCATCAACTGAAAGATATTTACGAATGGAACTGATGCGTCTCAATTCAAGATATGCAGCCTTGCATATGTTCAGGACATGTTGGTGCAATGTGAGAGTACTGTCTAAAGTAACGCTTAGGTTCCGTACTGACTGTGAGAATTTAATGTTGGTGTTGCTGATATTTATTGTCTGAGGTAAAGGATGTGACATCATGTGAATGAGAAAGTCTTTGTGTTGTGATCAGAATAGCCTCAGTTTTATCATCATTCATCTGCAGCTTGTTACATGTCATCCATGATTTCACATCAGAAATGCATTTCTCTACTACATGGATGGTAGCATCAACTTAAGTTGGGTGGCTAGACTTGTATATTTGGGTGTCATCAGCATACAATTGGTGCGACACTGGGTGATGATCTATGACACTTGAGAGCGTCTGAGTATACAGAATGAAGAGAACAGGTCCAAGAACAGATCCCTATGGAACACCACAACATACGTCAACTGGGCTGGAGTGTATTCCATTTGCAGATATAATTTGTGTTCTGTTGGCTAAGTAGGACTTGAACCACTGTAAGGCTATATTCTGAATGCCAAATACATGCTGGAGAGTGAGGACTGTAATATTTCTACTATCCAAAACAGACAGAATGTCACTAAATACTTTCAGAAGAGTAGTTTCCGTACTGTGGCAAGGGCAATATGCAGACTGTACATTGCTAAAAAGACTGTTTGAATTCAAATGAGATAGAAGTTGAGTTATAACAACCTTATCTAAGATTTTTTATATGAATGGGAGATTAGAAACTGGATGGTAGTTCTTTAAATCATTATGGTCCAGTGTTGGTTTCTTCAGCAGTGGCTTTACGATGGCAGTTTTGAAAAATGATGGGAATTCACCTGATGAGAGAGAGATATTAATAACATCAGTTAGTAAAGGCAATATTGGGTCTAAGCACTCAAGCAGCAGTGATGTCGGAATTGGATCAAGTTCACAAGACCTTGGTGCACTTTTCATCACGCTTGTCCATACTAAATCAATAGAAACAGGATCAAATGCTCCAAACGGTTGTTGCTTAAATTCTGCATCATAACTGTATGGTGACGAATCAGTAGAAATTGTGCTGTCAAGCGAATCTCTAATTTTTTTGTACTTTGTCATCAAAGAAATTTGCAAATTGGTCTGGTAGGTCTAGTGGAGAGAAGGTCGTTGGAAGTGGTGTACATTTGTTCCTTGACATTAGTTTGTTAGTTATCTCGAAGAGCTCTTTGCAGCTGGAACTCTCCGTGATCTTAGTACTGAAGTGGGATGATTTGGCTAAATGGACTATGTTTGTGACGTTCTTCTAAGCGGCTTCGTAGATTTGTTTATGAATAGTGAGTCTGGTGGAAAGCCAAAGCATCTCTGCTTTTCGGCGATGTCTTTTAGTAGTGCGAAGCTGGTCCCTAACACTGCTATACCATGGAGAACACTTTTTTATTGATACTCTGCATTTGGTGGCTGGGGCATATTTTTCAAGCAATGAATGCAGGCAGTTATCAAGTTGTTCCGCTGTTGGATGTAAAAAAGTTGTTAGGTTTTCTTGGATGTCATGCATGAATTTGGTTCTATTTATCATACAGAGGTTTCTCTTAGTAGCAAATAGAGGTGGAGGGTTAGGGACTGATACATCGAGATGGCATACAATGCAGAGGTGATCCGATGCATGTTCGTGGAATACAAGGGTGGATTGCAGAATATTATCATCAGGTCTATAAATAAACCAGTCTAAAATGTGACCAAGTTTATGGGTAGGTTGGTTAACTGACTGTTTAAGATTGAAAACATGAATGGAATCTAGGAGTTTTGACATGTATGGTTTACCAGGACAGTCAAAGTGAAAGTTGAAATCTCCAAGAATAATTAGGTTGCCACCTATCAAATTTCCATACTCTAGAAGATTTGGAAACTGCTCCAAAAAGAGAGATTCAGTCAGCTTGTTTTTTCTACTAGGAGGAGGATGGTAGAGACAGAAAAATGAACTGACCTTTGTTCCAGTGTGAGCATTGTTTGGACTAGTTCAAACAATGTGTGGCAGAAATTGAAGGTTGTGTTATACTTAAGGCATTTGATCATGGAATTCTTTGTAATTACATGCAGCAATTCCACCTCCACGAGAGTTGCAGGGGAACGACTTGATGGAGTAATTGCTGGGTGTTATATCCGCACACTTAGATTCATCACCTGCGGAATGTAACTAAGTTTCTGTCAGGAAGAAGACGTCAATATTCTGGGCGTTGATAAAGTTGACAATTTCTGTGTGCTTTTCCAGTGATCCTACTGATTGAGCGTTGAATAATGCAATACGTAGTGGTATCCCTGGGACAGTTGACACAACGGTTGACGATTTAAGAGGAATTTGAACCAGGTTATTAAAATTAATGGCAGAATTTTAAAGTTGTTTATCCGTTACAGGCGAAAGGGAGATAACTGGAATTCTTCTTCCTGTTCTACGCCGGCCAGCTTTGAAAGAACGTTTCTTTTTTCGCTTCTGTTTACATTTAAGAAATGATGAATGTATTCCCAGTTCATTTAGTCTTGAGCACAATGTTGTATCTAGAACCAAGGTGTGGTCATTTAATCCAATTAATGAGGGTCCGTCGTATTGTAAGCGGTCACGTGATGGCGATTTATTAAAAAACAAATGACGTCTTATCATTGAGACAAAACAGCTATGAAAAATTCTAACTGTTCTCGTTTCCAAAACAAGGAGATGAATTAACACATACGAACGGAACAGCCAATTCATGATGAAACACAATAATGTAGATGATGATAGAGAACAAGCACAAATATCATAAATATAGCACAAAATTGGAAGCAGTTAAGCAATGGCGGCCATCTTTCCAGAAGTCATCATTATTATGTATTAATCCCATGATAATCATATATGTATTAAATCCATGTTGATCATATATGTATTATCCATTATCATATATGTATTAATCCCAGTGTTACCATATATGTATTAATCCCACATTGTTAACATATTTATTAATCCCATGTTGATAAAATATGTATTAATCCCATTGTTATCATATATGTATTAATCCCACATTGATCATATATGTATTAAATCCCATGATAATAATATATGTATTAAATTCCATGTTATCATATATGTATTAATCTCATGTTGATCTTATATGTATTAATCCAACATTGATCAGATATGCATTAAACCCATTGTTATCATATATATGTATTAATCCCATGACAATCATATATGTATTAATCCCAGGTTGATTATATATGTATTAATCCCATGGTGATCATATATGTATTAAAACCATTATAATCACATATGTATTTAATTTCCTTGATTATCATATATGTATTAAACACATGTTGATCATGTGTATTAATCTGATGTTGATCACATATGTATTAATCCCATTTTGATTATATATGTATTAAACATATAATAATCATATGTGGATTAAATTCACATGATCTTCATATTTGTATTAATACCACATTGATCATGCATGTATTAATCCCATGTTGGTCATATATGTATTAATGCCATGTTTATCATAAGTGTATTAATCCCATGTTGGTCATATATGTATTAAACACATGATCATATATGTATTTTCCCATTATAATCATATATGTATTGAAACCATGATACAGTGGGACCCCGCTATAACACGGTAGTTGGGAGCCATAGAATCCGACCGGGATATGAACCAAACTGTGTTATAAGCAACCATGTACAATACCAACACATTTTTGGATTTAATTGCGGGGTGGGGGGGTGGTACATAAAGACGGGTGCGAAAATGCATGGCACAATTACCATTTTTGATCAATGTATATTAAATGAGAAAAACATTTGCTGTGGTAACAGAAATTGCAGATTTAATATATTACTTTATTCAGAGAACCATCCATTGGTACATACACGTGTCTAATTTATATATACATGTATAATCTATTGCATGAAAAGAGTATCAACACCGTGTACTCACCAGCGAATCTTGTAACATACACTGAATCCATAATACATATATTTCCATCAAAAATATCCACACAAGGATGTAAAATATTCAATAATTTTGTCACAGATCATTATGTGACTGAATTCTATGAAAAGAAAATAGCAAAAATTACGTAACGGGTGTACGTAACGAATGATGAAATAGTACATGTCCATAGATTAAATAATGGAAGCTAAAGTGTATTCTTATAATAACTACATGTACATCTCAGGATCTTTCCGTCTCTGAATTCAGTCATTGTAAATTTCAGCACATTTTCCCACCCAAGCTGCTAGTCAAAGTCCTTTGAACTTGCCGCCCAGCTATTGTGTCATGTTCTTTTGATGTACTCTAATACAGCAGGCAGAACTGGCTGTATTTTAACCACTGAATTATGTCACTGTTTAGCTCGGCAGTTCACTTTGATGATAAACAATGTACTTAAATTGATTGATTTATACATTCTGGTGAAAATCTTTTATCAACCCCCGCATTGGCTATTGCTTAGTTGTGTATGAAATTAAGAGAACATATATCGGAGATTATTAGAGCAACGATTGTATTCAGAATGCATTCAAGACAAACACAAAGCAGACACGATGACTTCATTACTCAGGAATCAGTAATTATAATATTGACACTTATGAGCTGTAATTTTTCAACATTAAACAAAGATCAAAGTTCTCAGTAGGCCCAGCAATTGGTTCGTATTTCCGACGTTTATTTTGGCACAAAACTAGAAGAAATTTTGATAATACATTTTCTACAGGTTCTTTTTCGCACTGTTTAGACGAATATGAGAATGATAATTAAACTCTTGACTTTTTTTTTTCATACTTAAAAATTTTTTTTTTTTTTTTTTTGGGTCTTTGAGAAAAATATCTGTAATAAATTACCCGAAATTTCGGGAGCCATGCCACGACTGGGTTATATCCGAATTCGGGTTATAGCGGGGCGGGTTATAGCGGGGTCCCACTGTAACTATATTTATATATGTATTAATCCTATGTTGATTATATATGTATTAATCTGATGTTGATCATATATGTATTAAACCCATTTTGATCAAATATGTATTAATTCCATGTTAATCTCATATGTATTATTCCCATGATGATATATGTATTAAGTCCATCTTTATCATATATGTATTAATCCCATATTTATATTATTAAACCCATGTTGATCATACATGCATTAATCCTATGTTTATCATGCATGTATTAATCCCATGTTGATCATATATGTATTAAATTCCCATGATGATCATATATGTATTGAATTCCCATTATGATCATAAAGGTATCAAACAAATTATGATCATATATATATTAATCCTATATTGATTATATATGTATTCAACTTATGTTAATCATATAAGTATCAAACCCATGATAATCCTGTGTTGAATAATACTGTATGACTGTTCTATTAAATAACGAGACACTTTGGTCAAAACCATCTGTCAAAACCCGTCCCTGGAGCAAAAAGTCAAAGGTAAAATATTATTTTAATCAAAAAATTACACTGCATGTTTGTTATCATCCATAAGTTGGGGGCATGTTTGCGAAAGTGGGGTACATAGAGGAAAGCATGGCAATTTGCCATGGCAATCCAATGAAAAAGCTTCAGCTGAAATTAATTTGAAGTAACATCCATTTAATTCCAAACTGTATCAAAACATCAGAGATTCAACCCTGTTGCTTGCTAGAAAGGACAAGACATCATGTCTTACTACAGACTGATTTGTAAAGTAGGTGAAAAAAAGCCACCTAGCGTCTTAGTACAGACTGATTTGTAAAGTAGGTGACAATAAGTCACCTAACGTCTTACTACAGACTGGTTTGTAAAGTAGGTGAAAATAAGTCACCTAACGTCATACTACAGACTGATTTGTAAAGTAGGTGAAAATAACTCACCTAACGTCTTACTACAGACTGGTTTGTAAAGTAGGTGAAAATAAGTCACCTAACGCCTTACTACACAGACTGATTTGTAAAGTAGGTGAAAATAAGCCACCTAACGCCTTACTACACAGACTGATTTGTAAAGTAGGTGAAAATAAGTCACCTAACGCCTTACTACACAGACTGATTTGTAAAGTAGGTGAAAATAAGTCACCTAACGTCTTACTACAGACTGGTTTGTAAAGTAGGTGAAAATAAGTCACCTAACGCCTTACTACAGACTGATTTGTAAAGTAGGTGAAAATAAGTCACCTAACGCCTTACTACAGACTGATTTGTAAAGTAGGTGAAAATAAGTCACCTAATGTCTTAGTACAGACTGATTTGTAAAGTAGGTGAAAATAAGTCACCTAACGTCTTAGTACAGACTGATTTGTAAAGTAGGTGAAAATAAGTCACCGAACGCCTTACTACAGACTGATTTGTAAAGTAGGTGAAAATAAGTCACCTAACGTCTTAGTCCAGACTGGTTTGTAAAGTAGGTGAAAATAAGTCACCTAACGTCATACTACAGACTGATTTGTAAAGTAGGTGAAAATAAGTCACCTAACGTCTTAGTACAGACTGGTTTGTAAAGTAGGTGAAAATAAGTCACCTAACGTCATACTACAGACTGATTTGTAAAGTAGGTGAAAATAAGTCACCTAACGTCTTAGTACAGACTGATTTGTAAAGTAGGTGAAAATAAGTCACCTAACGTCTTACTACAGACTGGTTTGTAAAGTAGGTGAAAATAAGTCACCTAACGTCTTAGTACAGACTGATTTGTAAAGTAGGTGAAAATAAGTCACCTAAATTTTTCAAGTAACATGTAAATAATAAAGCACCTATTGGTCAATCATGTGTAGACTAAACATGACAGCTAACAAGGACATGTGATCTCAGGTGTTAAACTTCAGCTATCAATTACTAAATCATGTAGTTAACAGCTTATTAACTAATCAAATGTCTAGCAATAGCAACATTTTACTGCATAACAGCTAAATTCAGACTGATGGTAACCCATTCCATTTGACTGCATGACAGCTAAATTCAGACTGATGGTAACCCATTCCATTTGACTGCATGACAGCTAAATTCAGATTGATGGTAACCCATTCCATTTGACTGCATGACAGCTAAATTCAGACTGATGGTAACCCATTCCATTTTATTGCATGACAGCTAAATTCAGATTGATGGAAACCCATTCCATTTTACTGCATGACAGCTAAATTCAGACTGATGGTAACCCATTCCATTTTACTGCATAACAGCTAAATTCAGACTGATGGTAACCCATTCCATTTGACTGCATGACAGCTAAATTCAGATTGATCGTAACCCATTCCATTTGACTGCATGACAGCTAAATTCAGACTGATGGTAACCCATTCCATTTTATTGCATGACAGCTAAATTCAGACTGATGGTAACCCATTCCATTTTACTGCATAACAGCTAAATTCAGACTGATGGTAACCCATTCCATTTTACTGCATGACAGCTAAATTCAGATTGATGGAAACCCATTCCATTTTACTGCATGATAGCTAAATTCAGACTGATGGTAACCCATTCCATTTTACTGCATGACAGCTAAATTCAGATTGATGGAAACCCATTCCATTTGACTGCATGACAGCTAAATTCAGACTGATGGTAACCCATTCCATTTTACTGCATGATAGCTAAATTCAGACTGATGGTAACCCATTCCATTTTACTGCATGACAGCTAAATTTAGATTGATGGAAACCCATTCCATTTTACTGCATGACAGCTAAATTCAGACTGATGGTAACCCATTCCATTTGACTGCATGACAGCTAAATTCAGATTGATGGAAACCCATTCCATTTTACTGCATGACAGTTATATTCAGACTGATGGTAACCCATTCCATTTTACTGCATGACAGCTAAATTCAGACTGATGGTAACCCATTCCATTTTACTGCATGACAGCTAAATTCAGACTGATGGTAACCCATTCCATTTTCCTATATGACAGCTAAATTCAGACTGATGGTAACCCATTCCATTTGACTGCATGACAGCTAACTTCAGACTGATGGTAACCCATTCCATTTTACTGCATGACAGCTAAATTCTGACTGATGGTAACCCATTCCATTTTACTGCAGTCCTAGATTTTCATTTAGAAATATGTACAGTAAGTTCGATGCAGAAACTGGCTTCTGTTTTTTTAACATATTCTAGTTACTTTGTGCATCTGTGCTCATAATACTGTACATTTAATAATTTGTGTATTGTTATGTTAGAGGCTTATATAATGTAACAAGACAAGGCAAAAGCCCAACAAGCATTCATATTTCCAAAATAATAATTTTTTTCTCCCTTAAATATAAAATCAAAGTGAAAGAATTAAAAAAATACCTTATTTAATTCCTAGAATATTAACCTAAATATACTATTAATTCCACATTATTCCCAGAAATAATCCAAGGGTAATCTGAATGAAGGTGCTAATGTGCTTATATGTTAGAACCACTAAAGAATCACTTTTCTAAGGCCCCAAAAAAGTGTTTCCTGCTGCACTGGTATTAACATTATGGTGCGTATGGTATTTTTTATATTATATTGATTATTATACGTAATGTACTATGCACTTCAAGTACTGGACTAAACCAGTTCAATTAGATGCACAAATAAATTTCTATAATTCTTTTACATTTTTTTTTCTTTTTACCTGGTAGGAAATGCAGAGATTGACATAAAAAACGTGGACAATCAACCTGGAAACACTGATATATTTTGCCTGATATACAAGAGTTTTACCTCAATGTAATCCATTGAAAGCTGAATGCTACAAAAGTCCTTGAATGTTTCATATAATCTGATGGAATCATTTTAATATCCAAGTCCTTTAATAATTTCGTAATAGTTCAGCAAGGTTCTATCTGTTTAGCATAAAAGTGTTTCAACTCCTCAGTGTCAATGAATATTTTAAATAACTAAATCAAATTTCCTCTCAAACTGTATTGAGGCTGAATATAACTGAATAATCATAACATGGTGCTTTAATTCTATTGTATAGTCAAATAATGTGCATCAAATAAACAAATCTGAATCACTTGAAAAGAATCACAAACATTCAAATCATTTTTCCCTTACAAAAAGCCTTTGTCATTAACAATACTTTTTTGTAAATTATATTATCCAATCAGTGGCAAGAGCAATCGTAACATGTCGACAGTACAAATATACTCTCTAGGATCATGCTACGTGTATGCTGAAATGACCTCCGTTCAAATGATGCACGGCATATCTCACCAAATTGGTGCTGATATGAACATAGCAATTGATTTTGATTCATGAATGAAATTAGCATAAAGTATTGCACATGTATACTACATGTGATATTTTTCTCTAAAATTCTAGGTTTAGGTAACATAACCTGTACATCCACTAAAATTAAATAATTAGCTAACTTAGATCTTGGCCAAAGAATCATACCATTTGCAAATTTTCAGGATAAGTTACTTTTTTATGATAAGAATCACAAAAATTCAATGATGTATAATCATTTTCACTAACAAAAACAACCGATATAGAACAGTTGCATGGTTAGTCCCAATACAATCTACTTCTACATGATTTCAACTGAATTGTTAGAATGCATGATAAAATTAATAGATATGCTTAAATCCTTAGAATATTTGTAATTTAAAAAAATATATTGGAAAATGATATGACAATGGAGATATAAAAAAATTAATAAACTTTGAGGACTTTAGATATGCACCCCCCCCCCTTTATTCTCTTAAAAACAGTGTTACCTTACAATTTACATATACTTCATACAGATCCATGAGCATCAAACTACAAGTAATCATTTTTATTTTAAATTCAGACCTAGTCACACATATTATAAAGTGTTTCCTTGTCATGTGCAAGGTTGTCTTTAAGTAATTGGTAAAGGAGTAACTGTATTTCTTGATTGGCTTAAGCTTTCTGCTGGGTTTGAATAAAACACGGACATCTATCTCTAATTGATTACAAAGTTTATAAAATTATAACGCAATTTTTTTAAATGGTGGTGATAGCACTTGTTTTTGTTTCTTCTCAAGTTCAATGAACATCCAAACAACAGCTAAAAGCTGGGGCATCAATTATATCAGCATCCAATGGCTGAAGTAAAAACAGATATATTAATAACTTCATTACTTGTTCAAATCCGTTGTCTTTAATGGATAAACATATATATATAAATATTGGTTAATCATGTCTGATTATAATTTGTTATCATTACTCACACGAAAGTAAAAATGATGATCAATGATATGGTATAATGTTTACATGCTTCCCTCCATCTGTCAATCAGTCGAGTAATCCTTATCAGTCAAACGCTTACGTTTTCTTCCAACAAGGATTGAATGCTTAGTCTGGTTCCCTGCTTAGTATGCCCCTTGCGTTGCACTCCTCCAAGTCATTGCGAACGTTTACGCCATGTTGTCACGTGATGAAAACAAATGGCCTCGCTTGGAGATATGTAATTAATTAAACCGTAGCACATTTATTCCTTTAATAGTCTCTTTCTTAATGAAACAATATGAAATTTACTAATACCTTTGATTTAAACTTTAGCAGTCATTATATTGTCTTCAATCTTAATCACGAATTCGTCAAATAATTATTTTTTACAACTATTTTTTATTAGTAGGCGACGATAAAGGAAAATGGTACACACAACGGTATTTTGATAATATTGCACATTTTACACAGCGTCATCTCAGAGATTCCTTCTCCAATCGATTTCTTGATAAATTATACATTGAAATTGATATGAGGTGATATACTACAGCTTTAATATGGCCAAACTTTAATTCGAAAATATCACCCCTCTTTCACGAGGGGGTGAGGGTAACGCTTGTTTTGCAAATATTACACACTTCACACTAAATCAGCTAAAATATTCTGGTTGCAATAAATTCATTCATCAATTTTACATCGATATTGATATCTCGCTTTCACATGACACCTCAGACGTTACCAAATATCAGGATTAAATTAGCAACCCTATTCGGGTCTCTCTAAACACCCCAAGACATCCCAGGACACCCCAAGACTCTCCAAGAACACCTTAAAATTACATAATACTCACTTAAAATTTCAACAACAGCACAAAAAAACCAAAACCAAACAAACAAACAAATAAAAACTGCGAATATTTAGCGATATTTTGTGTAACAATAAAATTAGTAAGGTCGCGAGTTGCCAAGGGAAACAACTCCCGTTTTGATGAAGAGTGCTCTGGTAAAGTAACGCGAATATTAATCAACAATTATAAATAATACCACAAAAATGTCGTTCAATAAATTAAACAAAATGGCAAATTTATTGTATATAAAATTATTTGTTTATTTCAATAACAATTTAACTATTCCTTCATTCCGTTTTTTGTGACAAATATTAACATGGAGCCTAAACAATTCACCAATTCAAATAAATGAGACAGTGGAGTAATGTTAGAAGTTCATGATATGTCACTACCTGAACAATTTTACATTGATACTGATATATTTTTTTAAAAAAACATAACTTATATTCATTATATGTAATTAGGAAAGGCACATAACTTGCCTCAACATGATACAAATTATATTTTGTTTCTGTGTTTTAAATTAATTTTAATAAATTAAATAAAATAATTAATTAATTGTAAAAAATATTTAAGTTCTCATTTATACAAGTGAATATTTAAAACTAACACCATAAAGATTTTATTCCAACTTTTGGAATGCACGTGTAGTTGTATTTAATCATTATTATTTTGCCCAGACACCTCACTTCAGACCCTTTCCCCCTGTACAACCACCCGCCTTAATAGAAGAGAAGGTATTTTGATCTTAATCTTTGGAAAGCGAAAGCGAAATTTATCAAGGAATCGATTGGAGAAGGAATCTCTGAGATGACGCTGTGTAAAATCTGCAGTATTATCAAAATACCGTTGTGTGTACCCTTTTCCTTTATCTTCGCCTACTAATAAAAATAGTTGTAAAAAATAATTTTTTGACGAATTCGTGGTTAAGATTGAACACAATATAATGACTGCTATAGTTTAAATCAAAGGTATTAGTAAATTTCATATTGTTTCATTAAAAAATAGAATATTAAATGAATAAATGTGATACGGTTAAATTAACTGGATTTCTGCATGTGAGGCCATTTGTTTTCATCACGTGACAATATGGCGTCGGCGTTCGCCTAACATAGTATCATCATCATCAGTCTCTTGACCTAGTGTGGTCGTTAAGGCACTGTGCTGCTGAACAGCTGACCAGTTCCCTCCACTTGTCTCGATCATGTGCCAATGCCTGTGTCTCTGCAAAACGTTTCCTGGTCCATTCTGTGATGTTGTCACTCCACTTTTTTCTCTGTCTACCTCTCCTTCTACCACCTTAAACACTACCCTGCAGTACTGTTCTGTATAGACTGTTGGCTCTAGTGACATGGCCATACCATTTAAGCTTTCTCTTTTTGACAGTGGTGAGGAGCTCTTCATAATGGCCTACCTTGTGCCGGATGATGTTACACACTTCTTCATTTGTGATGTGGTCCATGTAAGAGATGCCAAGGATGGTTCTGTAGCATCTCATTTCAAGTGCCTGGATTCTTCATTGTAATTCTGCTGTCAAGGTCCAGGTCTCACATGAATACAGAAAGATTGAGATGACTAGTGCTCTCAATAGTCTAATTTTAGTTTTCAGACAGATCTTCTTGTCTCTCCAGATGGGTCTTAGTTTGACATAGCTACCTTTGTTTGTGCTGCTCGTGACAAAATTTCTGCTCTTGATCCCTCTTCAGTGATTATGGAACCAAGATATTTGAATTGACCCACTGTTTCCAGTTCCTGTCCTCTGACTTTAATCTTGGCTGAGATTTGTATGACACTGTTTGTCATTAGCTTTGTCTTCTCGGCACTTATCTGCATGTCAGATCTGGAAGATGTTTCATCCAGGTTCTTCACTAAGGTGGCAGACTCATCTTTACTGCCTGCCAGCCCATTAATGTCGTCTGCAAAGCGGAGGTTGGTGATGTTACGTCCTCCAATGCTAACTGTCCCACAGTGGTTTTCCAGGGCTTCACTCATGATGCGCTCTAAGTAGATGTTGAAAAGCATGGATGACAGAAGACACCCTTTGCCGTACACCAACATCGGTAGTCTTGAACCAGTCGCCCACAGAACCTTGAGCAATTACTGCACTGGTAGCCTTGGCGTACAGCTGTTTGATGGTGTTGGTAAACTTTTGACCCATGTTGTAGTCTTCACTGTGGGACACAGTGCCTCATGCCAAACTCTGTAAAGAGTCTTTTTGAAATCTATGAACACATGATAGATGTCTTGTTGATGTTGTGAGTACTTTTCACACAGAACCCTAAGATTAAATATTTGTTCTGTTGTGCTTCTTCCACTCCGGAAACCTGTCCGTTCTTCAGCGATTATTTCTTCTGCTTGTGGGTTCAGTCTGTTCAAGATGATCTTCAGCATCACCTTACTAGCATGGCTGATCAAACTGATAGTTCTGTAATTTTGGCACAGTTCAGCTGGGATGTTGTCTACTCCAGCAGCCTTCCCATTCTTCAGTGCTGTTATTGCTGACTCCAACTCTTCTTTGAGCATGGGGAAATCATTATCATTTGTTGAGTCTGGAACTTCAAGCACCTCTGGGTCTCCTTTGGACGGATGGTTGTAGAGTTCTTTACAATATTCAGTCCATCTTTCTGCAGTGTCACTTGTTTCTGTGAGGCATTTTACATTTTCGCCTTCGATGGTACTGACTCTTGGTTGCTTCTGTCTGGTGAGGACTTTCAAGATTTGGAATGCCTTTTTGCAGTTATTCTTTATCAGACTGCTCTCTTTTTCTGTGCACTTTTGTGCAATCCAATCTTCTTTTGCTTTCTTCAAGTTTGTTTTTTCTTCCTGATATTCTTGTTTATTTGTCGATACTCGACTGCCCCTATTGTATGTCTAGTGATTTTTAGGTCTCTTCGGGCATTACAGAGATTCAGAATCTCTTCTGTAACCCAGTGTTTATTCTTGGGCGATGTCCTTGGCAACTGTTGTCATGACTGTGTTGAAAGTGTCTGTCATCACTTTAACATCAACATCCATCACAAAGAGTGGAGCAAATTTTCCTTCAATTGTGGCTTGCAATGACTTGTAGATGTTAAGGTCCTTCAGTTGTTTAAGGTTGAATTTGAGCGTGATTTTCTTTGGCTTGTTAATTTTCTTCAACCTCATTCGGAAGTTCGTAATGACGAGGTCGTGATCACTCCAAACATCAGCACATGCGAACGATCTTGTTTTTGCTGTATTGATGCCAGATCGGTACCGGTTTTGAACCAGTATGTAGTCGATCTGGTTATGATGGGTTCCATTTGGTGCGTGCCATGCCCAGCATCGTGACTTAGTAAAGCTGAGAGCAACGCAGGGAGCATAATAATCAGGGAACCAGACTATTAATTTTGCGACAAGTGCACGTGACTTTTAATTTTCCCATAATGCAATACAGAAAATGGTCAAATGCTTACTATGTCTTCGTAAGTCGAGTAAATTTAAGAGGATATTTTCGTTTTGTTTAAGGTTTACTAACAAATCTGCGACACCATGATAATTTAAATATTCCTCCCGACATTGATAAATAGATTGCAGTTTCAAGGAATGTCGTGTTACGAAAGATTTTGCATGTCCTTCAGTCAAAATCCGTAGGCCTAATAAATTTCCAAGATTTTGGTACAACTTGTGCCATTAAGAAATGGACTATCCAAATCTGCCATTTTCGTACTCAGCCTGTCGGTCCACGATTGATATAGTCATGTGGATGCAATGTTCTTTAACGATGATCATTTCATATTTTTAAACATTCTTATATGTTCAGTGAATTATTATTTTCACCAATCAAATAAAAATATAATTCATGATGCATGTGTAGTACTGATATTAGCCCTTAAAGTGCTACATTGTTTTGCAGTACAAGATCCCTCAGTGCTGAATTGTTTGAGGGGAAAAATAGAAAACTGCACAGTTTTTAAATTGCATGTATTTCAATAAATATACACAATTGATACAAAAACCCTATATGAAAAATGTATAAACTTTAAGATTAGCATCAAGACACATTTATAAGTTTAACATATTTGCATGTACAGGTGTAAATAGGGTCCTACTAAATACTGCTAAGCCTGACAAAGCCACACAAAGTCAAATAAAAAATGCGTATGTATAATGCTAATTATATTGATGAACAAATTAACAATGCCAAAGAACATGTTTTCAAAATATTTATGCAGAATTAAATGACCGAAAATTGGACAACAGATTACAAATTAGAAATCGAATAATGACAAAATGATAACAAAGTATGCCAAAAATTGACAAGATCATATGTAAACTGTTTATTACTCTATAAATTGGGCCCCGAGTGGCCGTATGGTCTAAAGCGCTGTCCATTACGGACCACTGCCATCTCACCTGTCTGCATGTGTTCGAGTCTAAGATTCAGCAAATGTAGTTATTATTATTTTTGAGAAAGCTTGCCAGTAGCTTCTTGTGGGTCGGTGGTTCTTTCCTGGGTTTGTCCGGTTTCTTCCTCCACCAGTAATACTGGCCGCCATGTATAGCCTATATTGTGCTGAAAATTGGCGTTAGACCATATCAAACAAAAACAAACTGTATAAATTGTTCATTGAACTTAGAGAAAGAAAGTGCAATATCAGCATATATTTATTAACACATTACAAAACAACAAACAACAGAAAATATCACATAATTTCTTTATAATCGATTTCAGATTTCGATCAAATATGGCATGTCTTGCCGCTAACTAAAATTTTTATGTATATGTA
The DNA here is from genome assembly GCA_029339505.1 of Unio delphinus. Taxonomy (NCBI): domain Eukaryota; kingdom Metazoa; phylum Mollusca; class Bivalvia; order Unionida; family Unionidae; genus Unio; species Unio delphinus. The sequence goes on from JAQISU010000042.1 coordinate 8,487,142, forward strand.
TGTACAAAGATTATTGTTCAGTCTTGTTAAGCACAGTTTTAAAACCTGAAATAAACTATAAACATGAAACTAATGAAGTTCAACTCAACTGTATTTTGCATATTATAACATATATTAGAAAATTGAATTTTCTTTCCATAATCAATCGAAAGAACAATTTATAAAATTATAACAAAAATTTTCAACATGATATTGTCATTGTTTATCAATACTTTATGATAATTTGAACTTTGTCGCCCAATTTTCAGTCATTTAAATCTGCAATAATGTGTGCAATGCAGTTGGAAACAGTACTTTATTTTTAGCATAGCAGGATGACCTTCACCTGTGATTTGAAAATACCCAGTGACGGCACAATTAATTGATGCATGTGGCATAGTTTTCTAGAGTCAAATACCATATGGGAAGAATGGCTTCTTGTATGAATTTGCATTTAGAAATATGCCACTTAATTAGTCGCCAGGAAATGAAATTTTATTAGTGCATGTTATATCTCTATTATGGCATAGATACCATCACTAATCAGATTGTTATATTACTTGTTCTCAGGTGTTTCAGATTGTTGAGATTCTAACTTCTGTTGCCATCCCATTTTCCTGGTGGGATGGCCTTTCGCCATCATCGAAAACACAGAAAAGAGGCAGAGTACGATAGCTACAGTAGTGACACTGAATATTACTCGGAAACGGAGGACAGAAGGAAAGCTTGTATTAAACGCACAAGGTGAATATATATATTCCCAAGTTCCAATTTCAGGGATATTGTAATTACCTTCCATCTGTTTCTTCGTACATCTTCCCTAAACCTTTTGGTGTGTTTTCATGAAATATTGTAATAATATTGTGTATTTATTAACTATCTGCAAAGGGAATATTATTATTGTCCTCCTCGCCTGAGATTTTTTGGAGTGGGTCTTGTAGGCCTTCCAACCATTATGATTTTACCGTAAGTCTTATAAATGACCCTTAAAATACAGACTTATGGAATGAAAAGACAAACTATGGAAATATGACTGTTGCTGTAAAATCCGGATAATTGGCTCATCTGTGTTTCATTTGAACCTGCATTTGGTATTAGCATTTAGTGGAATTAGTCAGGAAACTAGTACCTTAGATATGTTAAACCACATCTTTTTCCATGCTAAGCATCTGCATGACCAAAGTGTGGGTTATAGAAATTTGTAAAAATGGCATCCAGCCTTATGGTTAGCACGTCCATCTCAGATGCAGATTGTGGGTTCAATACCCGGCTGAGTCATACCGAGAACTTGCAGAAATGGTACTAACAGCTGCCTCACTTGGTTTTCAGCATTAAGAGGTTAGTGTCAGGATAATGTGAGTGAGTGGGACATCATGCTGCATGATTGCCCCAGTGCTAGGCATCGCTATAAACTGTCACATTGCAGACATCATAGTAATATAATTGACTTTTTTTTAAAGCTACGTTAAAAATCCAAATCACACACAGACACATATGCTTCCAGCTATAGATATGTGTTAAGTACAAAAGGTACAAATATGTCTTATCAAAAGTTTTATAAATAAATATTCAGATTGTTCAAAACAAAAGCAGGAAGGTTTACAATTATATTTATTGAACATCACATGTCGATTTGAGTGTGTCACATGGCAGGAGATGCATTTGATGTTGTCATTTGAAATGAAAGGGAAAAAATACAAGCAGAGGTCTCAGAAACGCTTAATTATATGTATTTGGACTCTTAAATATTTTGATCTGGGACGCAGAACATGTCCCATGCAGGAGTCCTTACTCATGCAAATAGCTGGGCAGCAAATTCCAAGATTTGCCAGTCATACTTCAACAACATACTGAGTGCGAATGTGTTGATTACTTTATCATTTTAGGTGAGCTTGGGTGGGAAAATGTGCTGAAATTTACTATGACTGAATTCTGAGACAGAAATATTTTGAGATTAGCATATGGTTATTAGAAGAGTTCATCAGAACTTCAGCTTCTATTAATGTATTCATTTCTGATTGTAGCCAAATAAATAGTTCATGCAACCATGAAATCAAGACACATCAAGACTTGGACTACATCGTTTGCAAGTATGGATAAGTATTTTGGGGTTAATGGGAAACTGACAAAGATTTTAATAAGATTCTGAAGAATGCTGACGTTTTTAAAACTGACACTTTGGATGGAATAAACCCCAGAAAGAACCACCGACCCACATGAAGCTACTGGCAAGCTTTCTCACATACCCACATGGGCAGAATCCGAGACTCAAACCCACACAGAGGTGAGATGGCAGTGATCCATAATGATGAGCACTTTAGACCACTTGGTCACTCGCGGCCACTTCTGTATTAAGTAGGATCTGCACATATTAAAGACATGAATTTTTTATCTGGTTAGTTGAGCTTGCCTTTCTGCCCCTAAATTTCTCATCCAATTTTTAATACAGCAAGGAAATTCTTTCTGTCTTCAAGATTTTGTCTCGTCATTTGGATTATAACATTAGGATTTGGTGTCATCAATTGAATTATTAAATCAGAATTTTGTGTTATCAATGGTGTCATCAGGATTTGAAGTTATTAGTTGGATTATGACATAAAGTTTGGTGTTATCAGTTGGATTATGACATCAGGATTTGGTGTTATTAGTGGTGTCATCAGTTGGATTATGACATCAGCATTTGGTGTTATCAGTGGGGTCATCAGTTGGATTATGACATCAGGATTTGGTGTCATCAATTGGATTATGACATCAAGGTCTACTCTCATGATTTGGAATATGAGCAAGAGACAATTATGACTTTATCCTTAGAAAGAATTTTATCGGGGGGGGGGGGGGGGGGTTTGGTTTAATAATAAGGCAACTGTAGCATATTTATGGCCTTGTCATAGCAAAATCAACATAATAGAATATCATTCAATGGGCAAAATCAACATAATAGAATATCATTCAATAGGCAAAGTCAACATAATAGAATATCATTCAATAGGCAAAGTCAACATAATAGAATATCGTTCAGTGGGCAAAATCAACATAATAGAATATCATTTAATAGGCAAAATCAACATAATAGAATATCATTCAATAGGCAAAGTCAACATAATAGAATATCAATCAATAGGCAAAGTCAACATAATAGGTTATCATTCAGTAGGCAAAATCAACACAATATAGTATCAATCAGTGGGCAAAATCGACATAATAGAATATCATTCAATAGGCAAAACCAACATAATAGAATATCATTCAATAGGCAAAGTCAGTATAATAGAACATCATTCAATAGAATATCATTAAATGGGCAAAGTCAGCATAATAGAGTATCGTTCAATAGAATATCATTAAATAGGCAAAGTCAACATAATAGAATATCATTCATTGGGACAAATCAACATAATATGAAGTTTGGGAGATGCATCTTGAATCATGTGCCACCATTTATATTTTCCAGCTCCCTTGGTACACCTCGATCCAAACCCTGCCTGGTCAATCGGTCCCGCTCTGACAGTTTTGAGAACTACACCAGCAACGATGATGGAGATGCTAGGGCATCTCCAGAACATGTAGGACCCAAAAACCACAGCAGAGTAAGCTTAGCCCGAAATTTTATGGTATGCTTCCATATCTTTATTTTGTTTAGAGCTCTGTATATACACATTATTTTCTGTATTTTGAGATTGAATTGTTATATAACTTGTACTGCAGTCAGTAGTATTTATGACAGTTCAACCTAGTGATGTACAGCAATATTTTTGATATCCAACCTAGTATTTTACAACAATCACTAGTAATTATCATAATTACTAGTGCTGTACAAGACTAGGTTAGAATATTATAACAATCAATAGTACTTATAATATTCTGACCTAGTCTTGTACAGCACTAGTATTTATGATAATCCAACCTAGTCATATACAGTAATAGTACTTATGATAGTCCAACCTAGTCTTGTACAGAAATCATTAGAATTTATGCAAGAGTTCTTTCCATTTCATAGTTGACCTAGTGTAAGTTTGTCAATCAAAAACAAAATTGTTATAGAGTTTTTTGCCGTTTGGAGGATTTTTTGTTGCTACCACAGCCCAGATCATCGTAGTCATTTGTTCCTTGCAGTTATCTTTACGGAGTCAATAATGTTTACACAGAATGTGAAATTTGTGATCCTCAGACTGACCCCATGTTTACTTTAAAAACTTGTGTGTACATGTTATAAATAACTGATTTTCAATTTCATTATAGTAATTGATGAGGAATGCTTTTTTCACAAAACTTGGTAAATGTTTAGAATTTTACAGCTTAGATCATTTGTTTGTTGGAGGAGGGGCTCACACAGTACTTGCCAACCATTACGATATTGTCATGCTTTTTCACCATATTATGTTTTGTACTATACTATATCTTCATTATGCCTGTTTGCTACATTAAGAAATAAAATAAAAGTAATAAAAATTGGTTTTTGGTATTTTTAATATCTCTTTAATTCCAGCTCCTATAAATTTGACAATATTTTTTAAATAGTGACAGTTCTGTAAGAATAGTGTAATAGTACTTTCCTTTTTTGCTATTTATAGCAACTGTAAATGACTCATTTCATTTGCCTAACAGATTCATATTATTGATAAGCTAGTCAGTATACTTTTAAAGATAATGGTGCCAGATTTAAAGTGAAATACTTTATGCTGTGAGTTGTGAATGTTATATGATGGAAAATGACAGGGCATATGGATCTTTTCAAACTTCAAAATATTCCAGATCAGACAAAAACGACAAATCAACACTGTTTTACAATTTTTTTTTAGAACATTATGAGAGTAATGTAATAAAGTCACCCACTACGGACTGTTGATGAGCAGGCCACCATTTTTCACGGTAGCAAGACTGTTGAGTTGAAGGATAAATATTTGCTTTTTTTTTTCAGTAATATCTGCAGGTGAAAAAGAAGCACATAATGTTTCATGATGATATATTTCTTGCTAAACTAATTCAGAACAGTTATAAAAGGTTTAGATTCTTTGATGACTTAATTTATCTGTACCAGTTGATGTAATAAAGTATTGGGGGGGGGGGTATCTGTTATTACCACTTCTGTGTAATGCAAGGTATTCGTGGTGAGGGGTGGGGTGCATCTGTTATCACCACTTCTGTGTAATGCAGGTTAAAGAAAATAGGTCTTTGGCAAATTTGTTCACATATAGAGCGAGATCAGTACAGAAATGCGGCCAGAGTTAAAGGGGTAGCACAAAAGAAAGTATTCAAGGCAAAAATAACTAACATTGCCATTGTACAGCCTTCTTTAATAGATTTCATTTGCTCAAAATTAGCAATTGATGCATCAACCACATCTCATCATCATATGCAGCAGCAACTAAGGCTGATTTCGCTTGGAGAAATACTTGTAGCAGAATGCATCAGTTTAACCCAGGCAGACCAAATAACATATTTGATGTATTTTTCTGTGAACATTAACCTGATATATCCGCAGCAGATAGCTGGAGTAGTGGATTTCTATGGGAGGTATGATTTAGCAAGCAGCAAATTTTTGTCCAGAGAGCACAACAGTACTATTCAAGACCATTTGCTTCATGTAATCCTTATTCTCACTTGGCTCAGTCATTCACTTCTCAAGTACAGTATAAGGTTCAGAGAAGGCAATTCAGAGCAGACCATCCTGATAACCACTATTGTGCTGCATTATTTAAATACCTTAAATACAAAGCTATCGAGCTTAAAGAGAATGCTGTACTCATTTTCTGTGATGACAAAGCCAAGATGCCAGTTGGGGAGCCATATTAACCAATATCAACAGGACTTTGAAGTAATCTTAGCATCACACTTGTTGCTTTGGACCATTATATTGATGTATGCTCACTCACACTAAATACCAGACTCTATCGAGGCATCCTTCATGAGAGGTCAAGTTTCTGCATTTATCAATGATTCAGTGTTTCAGAACTTTTCTCTCTTACGACATTGTACATCCTCAAAAAATTCTTGTGCCGCATAGTCCAGTCCCTACTGTTCTTTTCAAATACATAGATGTGGTACTGACAAGTGTAATACATTCGAATCAGTAAAGTGTGCAAACATGCGGTCGTTTAAAGAGTTTGACTTAGTTATGTTAATAACAGTGCAATATGCCCCAGGACATAATTAATGTCAATCTTGCTGAAAGAATTATGTCTGTTGTGAACTAGGGTTGCAGAATGTATCAGCAGAAAGACAAAGGCTTGATGAAGTAACAGAGACTATCCTGAAAAAGTGCAATAGTATGAATGCAGCATGAGAAATGTTGAAGAAAAACCCGAGTTGGATAAAGAGTGGACTGAATCAATTTAACCTGTGCGGTTGATGATTAGAAATAGATTCCAGCAGCTGAAATTAAAGGAAACCCCATTCAACACCATGGATCCTGTAACAATAGAGGAAACTGAATTGCTGTCAAGGCATCAAAGGGAGTTTTTTCCAGAGCTGGCTCTTGATAGACTCCAGAAGGCACATACAAAGAAATGCCAGAAGTACAATGATTGGAAGGAGAAGCACTGTAAAGAAACCCAGTATGCTTCCAAATACGGAAGTGCAGCGATGAAAACTCTTGCCTGAAACCCAAAATTGAACTGAGAAATTACATCGGTTGCCTGAACCAATGCTGGATGAAAGCAGAATGCATTACCAGACATATGAAACCCTTAAGAATGAGGATACAGCAGAAGCAGACAGACCATCAATAAAGGTGCACAAAACCACCTCGCCTGTCAAAGCATGCAGTCAAGTCATGTTTCTGAAATTGAGACAGTCCAGCACAAGTACAAGCACCAACATCAATAACATTACTTCTATAGATGTTGAAAATACAGAGATAGCAGCAGTCTTGGAAACTGAAATACCTGCGTTATTTATGTACTATTGTCAGCTAAAACAGCTACAGCTATCTGTGTTGAATGCAGGAAGCCGAGGGTTGTGCTTGCTAAATCCATGTTAAGTCAAAGGAGTGAAGTTATGTTGGCAACTACTCTTATTGAATATGAATACTCTTGTGGATCTATCTTGTCAGTCCCCATATCTGTCATAAATTCCATAATATTGATGCCTTGCCCATTGCAATGCCTTATTATGGTGCAGACCTATGCTGAAAATATCTTTGTTCATTCTTTGGTTGTGAAAATGTAGCATCAATACAAAAAAATAGTTTTACCAATCTGTTTATATTGCAAAATCTTTGGAAAAGCTCCCATCACTCAACAACCTTTTAGAAGGCAAAACAAATAATGTACCGTATTTCATGTATTATTTTGTATGCAAAAAATAGTTTTTAATTCCAGTGTATGAAAAATTATATGTATAATAAATAATTATCATTTTGTAGTTCTGAATGTGTACCCAAAATAAGTAATTGTACCTAAACAAATTTTATGGCAAACCGCTACTCAACAACCTAATGGTACAAACAAAAGTAAACATATATTTTCTATTTCATTCTGCTTTTAAATCAAGAATCTAATTACAATAAAAATAAAAGTACTCAACAAGATTTGTGTTGTTGATAGTGAATGAGAGAGGGAAAGGATTATGTTTCGTTTCTTTGTGAAAGCTCATCTGTATTTAGAGAATATGTAACTTATGTTGTTTTATGTTGGCAAAATGATATTCCTACATGAAAGATGTATCACTTGTTATTATGTTTTAGTGAGCACAAAAGTCAAAACATAAATATCAGCGTTGTGGTCTTATTTGTAGGACTTGCAAAATGATTAAAATGGTTTGAACATGTATTGGTTAAGGGTATTATTTATTGGTAAATTGTATGCAATGATATGAGTCCACATTGTCAAGAAATAAGTGCAACTTGTATTTTTACACCAGGAATAATCTCATTATCAAATTGCAATAAAAAGAAATAAAAAACTTTAAATCATGTTTTAGTTAATGTGCATGAGCACTCATGTGTGATCACACATGTACGAGAAAGAGAGAGAAAGAGAGACGATTTTTTTTCTCAAGACCATATTTATTCAGGGCAGTTTTATTTGTAGATTTTCCAAAGAGAAAACGACAGTATTTTGAGTTATCTGACGATTTTGATAATCCTCGTGTATTACAACCATACTATATTCCATTATCAATAAACACTGTTAAATCAACAATTCATTCTTGTGTTAATTACAATTTGCATTGTCACAACAACTACATATCTATGTATTGTTATTTACAAGGTAGTTTAACATGCTTAGCATTCTGGTTATTCCAGCTGAAACCATATTGAGGGCATTAATTGACAGAACAGGTCAAACAGCAAGGCTGCGAGTAGGGAAATGAAAATCTGTCGATGTGTTATTGAAGCAGTTGTCCATACAGAATTTGTTACTAGAACTAGCGATCATATGCATTACTTGTTATTTGAACTCTGTAATAAAAATAATAGAGGGGTAGGGATATATCGTTGAATAGATTTGCAATAATGTTAATTATATCCATGTCAAAACAGAACAAACCCTTAAAAGATATGTGTATGTGTGTATATATATATATATATATATATATATATATATATATATATATATATATATATATATATAAATTGGTTTAATGGAGTCCATGACTTTTAAATTTGCTATAGAAAATGACATGGTTTTTGTTTTTATGAAACAAGAAGACTAGCTGACCAAGGGTCTATATAGTCTTCACTTCAGGCTGTACTGAGATTTTTGTTGGATAAGAAAACATCAATTGACTTCCGAACTCATTTTGCACTTTGTGTTTGTTATGATGATGGACTATTAATTACTGATAATATTTAAAGGTATGGTCTGTGAACTCCTTTGTCCATTTGTTAAGGAACACCAGTAGATATTGTAATGACAATAAGAGAGCATATGCATCAAGCATTGTATTTTCTCATCAACATTTATTAATTTTTGTATTAAAAAAATGGCAATATGGTATTATCAATCTTTTTTCTAAACGTATATCTTCTTAGTAGAAATGTTATGTTCAATAATTTAATAATTTCAAATATACAATGTGATTTGTACGAAATATTATGCGACATAAAATAGTTATGATTTTGATAACTGGATTATGTACAAAAAGTTAAACCATACATGAAATACGGTACATTTTATGCACTTGTCTAGGACTCTATGCAGTGTACCCTGACATTGTTTGCAAACTTTTATGCGTCACCTACTCCTAGACAACAAATGCTTTCTCCATCAAACTTGGTTGGCATGTTAACCACAATGTAGAGGTTTGCATATGGCAAAGGTACTCAGCTCGCAAGTAATTTTGTAAAGAGGTATGGTTTTATACTAAATTTGGATATAAAGATGGTTTTATACTAAATTTGGATATAAAGATGGTTTTATACTAAATTTGGATATAAAGATGGTTTTATACTAAATTTGGATATAAAGATGGTTTTGTACTAAATTTGGATATAAAGATGGTTTTATACTAAATTTGGATATAAAGATGGTTTTGTACTAAATTTGGATATAAAGATGGTTTTGTACTAAATTTGGATATAAAGATGGTTTTATACTAAATTTGGATATAAAGATGGTTTTGTACTAAATTTGGATATAAAGATGGTTTTATACTAAATTTGGATATAAAGATGGTTTTATACTAAATTTGGATATAAAGATGGTTTTGTACTAAATTTGGATATAAAGATGGTTTTATACTAAATTTGGATATAAAGATGGTTTTATACTAAATTTGGATATAAAGATGGTTTTATACTAAATTTGGATATAAAGATGGTTTTATACTAAATTTGGATATAAAGATATCATTAAGTTTCTCTTACTCCTTCTAGACAACAATATATGCTATACTGATCAAACTTGGTAGACATTTGGCATGGAGATATGTCAGATTAATTTTATAAGAGCTAGTCCATCATTTTTATTTTATATACTGTAGACTATATGGATATAATTTTGTGTTGTCTTATTCTTTTGTGTTGTCTTATTCTTCTAAATGACTAATGCTATATCGATAGAACTTAGTATACCACAATGAATGTTCTGTATTACTTTTTTTTATAGCATCTTTTGTAATTTCTTTTATAAAAAACAATATCTTCAAACTTGGCTATTTTATTAAGTTCAGCCTCAAAAAGTGGTATATACTCCACTCCAGTTCTTATTCAGAAGTCAACAGCACTGTATGTGTTATATACAGAAGAGAATGTATTGCCCCATTAGGCAGCTATAGATTTCTTTTTCCATGTTAAATGTGTACATTAAAACAAATAGCCAGCAAATTAAAACATAAAACAGATAATTGTCTTGTTTGTGACTTTTTCACCATATACTCCAAATTCACTGGAGCCTGTGAGACAATTGGGATTTGTTTGCAGAAGGTTCATGATTCTACAGTTGCAAGTGGACTAAAGAGGTCTTTTTCCGTCTAGAAAACTTGCTGCAGAGTTCACATTTAAGATTCATTTTTAAGAAAGCCTTCATTTTTTGGGTTATGTGAACCTGAACCACACATGTGATATGACAAGAGAGACAGAATAATAGAAGTTTGGAAAAGAAGAGGAATGGCTTGTTTGAGACATCTTCTCATTAGGCTGCTGTCATAGATAAAATAAATATTGTTTCTTTAAATTATATTTCTTGTTTCATATGTATAGCCTTAGAAATATATAATACTAGCATTTTTAGTAAAGTCTGTGGCAAAAATTTGACAAATATAGAAATTTTAATTGAAGTTGGTGGCAAAAATCAACCAATGATTAGACAATTAGAAAAATTTAAAGTCCCTTGATTTTTCATTTTAATTTAAGTAAACTGTGATCTGAAAATTGTCATGAACTTTGGTAATTTTGACAATCATGAGCACCAGCATAGCCAACTAAATATGTTAGAAACGTTTGACGCAGCTGCCACTTTCATTTCCTGAATGTTATATACATGGCTTGCAATATCAGCTAATGCATGCAGGAAATCTTCAACAAACATTAATCAGCTTGATGGAAGTGCATTTGTATAGCTTGTTAGATTCAGGATAATTATCTTCTCTTTCAACACATTGCTTTTTACTCTAGGCATCTGGAGGCAGTGATGAGCCAGTCAACTTCCTGCAGGCTGGGGACACCAAAGGAGCTTGTGGGGGAAACATGAACCAACTCGGTTCCTTGCTGCCACAGCAACAAGGTCTACAAAACAAGGGCAACAATTCTCCCTTGCTTGGCGAGAGAATTGCTCTCCTGGTGGATGATGTTAGATTTGTAGTAGACCCAGAAATGTTTCGAAAGCATCCAAATACAATGCTTGGAAGGTGAATATTTAAGTATTTTCTCATCCTTTCTACTGATATTTGCAATACATTAGTTTTCATATTTGAATAGGACCCATATGTTAACATATTTTGTTATTTAAAAAATGCCATTGTCTTAAAAGTGAATGTTTACAAGATATATATACAAGGTCTACATGGTCATTAACTCATTCAGCACCATCAGTGTTAAAAGCTATATTGCTGATTTGTCCTTGTAGAAAGAAGCTGTGTCTAGCTGCATGTGCCCCATTTAGTTTTACCCGTTTGGACAATTTTGTAAATATCATGCACATGCATTCACTCTTACCTTAATATTTCTTCTTATATCCAATAAAAATCCACAAAGTTTTCATCAATTATTCCAAATGAATTTGTCTACACAGTGATCACCAAGAACTCTTATCATCATCACTATCAGCATCCTCTTCTCACAATTCAGTCTCAGAAACTTTAATGTCTGATTCTAAATCTTGCAATATATCCAACTAACATATCTTTCCTCTGCTTCCTCAATATTTTCAAGATCAAACCTGAGAAACTCCTCATTTTCACTCTCACCATAATCAAATCTTATATCCACCATAGTTTACGATTTTTCAAGAACAGAACACGTGTGGTGAAACTGCTCTTAATTAGTAACCCTTGGTTTCTGAACAATTCAAGTTTGCACAAAGGAAAGTAAAATCATTTCTGATTGGTTAAGATTGGTCTGGTACTTGGAAAAATTCCATTTGTAACCAATCAGAGACATAACTACAACACATTTAAATCGAGCAAAGACAGGATCGGCCATTGAATGCCGTCAAGAAACTTTGAGCTATGATGTGATTGGCAGTTGAATGCAGAAACCGGATTACGAGCATTGACGGGATCAGGGCTGAATGAGTTAAAGGTCATTGAAAATCATTGAAAAGTGAACACCTCAATTCAAGGCCTTAAACATCATTGATCTTTTAGCTAGTCATTTCAAGTCACTAAATATTTTTAAAAATTTTGTAAAGAAGATAAATGATAGAAAATTGTACTTTTGTGTCATTTATTTTATATTGTTTGATTTAGCATCATATGTTAGCAATTCCACCATTATCATAACTCACTGGAAGTAATTGGATATCATACAATACATCCCTTGCACATCACGTCATTAGTGCGTGCACTGTCTTTAACTTCACTAAGTTTAATTGGCACATTGGGTCCAGGAAAGGATTATGTCGTTGTTTGAATCTTGGATAAATGAAGTTTTACAAATGTTTGTTTCAAATACGGGCTACCTAGTTAACCCAAATTGGCAGAATGTCGATTTCTTCCAGCGAATACTGGCTGATGATTGTGATGATGACAATTTATTTTATGCTATTAAGTATATCAAAATATTGGAGCTGGAAAAGTGTTTATGGAGATGCAAGTGAGTGATTTGAACCAGAGAATGGTGTTCAATACAAGACCAATGTATATGTTGGATGGAGATAAACAGACAGCATGCCAGTCAACCACCCTTTCAGCTGTATTTTAAAATTAAATGAAGAATAGGCAGAATAACAAACCAAACCAAATTAAAATACATGCAAATTGAAAGTAAAGTGAAATTTTCATTTATTTTCTCATGCAATTTAGCCCTGTGGGATATTGTGGTTATGCTCAAGTGTGAGTATAACTCATCGTAGCTTTTGGAAATTAACATTAGACCAGGAGATTAAAACAGGTCTTTTTTTGCACTAGACCCAGTTTTAATGCGTGAAAGTCTTGCATGGAATTATTGGTTTAAGATAAAGCAAAACCCCCAAATCTTGCGTATGTGGCCTTGCATTTAAGGTGCATAAAGGCCTTCTGAAGTGTTTTGATATTTATTTCTCCTTTGAATACGTTCCCCAATCACATTACTTTAGGGATATTAGCCTGCTACCTCGCGAATCCAGCCCTACCAAAAGACGAAAATTCGTCTTTCCTGTCTATGTCATATAGACAAAGGGCAATAACTCTTGCCCCTTACCTCCCCTTGCTACTCGCTAGGTGTCGCTTCTTTAGTTTTTTAGCTTCGCTTGTTGTGTGTAAACACGTACAATTAGACCTCCAATGAATTCAAGCCATCTTAGTGTAAATTCTGACCATCCGAAGTTAAATTTGGAATTACTGTGTTGGATAATCATTCCTCTACAGGTCGTATACATTATTTTACAATATTTTCCAATTTGAGTGACTTTGTCACCTTTTCTAGACTTCGGACCAGGTTGCAACGTGGTCAAAGCACGCTTATGGCGGTACTAGCATGTAATACATGTAGCACTCAATAATTTCGCTTATTCCGTATGTAACGTTTACGATATTAGCGACTAATAACGTGCTGCATTGATAATGTGTGCTTTATTTATCTTCTTTGACGTTTCAGTAGACTTCAAAAAAGTCTTTGAACGACCAATTTGCGACTTTAATGGCGGACTTCGTGTTGTAGTCACGAGTTCACGCAACACTTAATCATTTCGCTTCCTACGTTAGTTACGGTTATGGAATAGCGACTTAATAGCGTACTGAATTGTTAATTTGTGCTTTGTTTATCTTCTTTTCCGTTTCAGTAGACTTCGTCTCTGAACGACCAGTTGCGACTATTAATGGCAGAATTTCGTGTTGTAGTCACGAGTTCACGCGACACTAAATCATTTCGCTTCCTCCATTAGTTACGGTTATGGTAATAGCGACTTAATAGCGTGTTGAATTGCTAAATGTGCTTTGTTTATCATCTTTTTCGTTTCAGTAGACTTCGTCTTGAACGACCTATTGCAGCACGCTCACGGCGATAACTAGTGTGGTCATTAAGAGTTAACATGGCACGGAATAATTTGACTACTCCGTTAATAACAGTTACAGTATTATCGAATTAATAATATGCTGAATTTTTTAATTTGTGCTTTGTTCTCTTCTTTTGTCGTTTCAGTAGCAAAGTCGACAACGAAGGCATGAATGGCAAAATGGGTGTTGGCAATGTGGAAATGGAGGAATTATGTTGACATGGTTTAGGCTGCCCAGTGGATGTAAATTTCACCGCAGGTCCGTGCATGGCTTTCGGGCCTGTAAGTCCCGGACGCATGGAGTCTAGGCTGGATCAATTGGATCCATTTTGTTATGCACTTTCGCCGGCCGTCCAGCCGACACCGTCAGTTCAGCCGGCACTCTGCAGCAGGCAACAACCGGCACTAGCCGTCCATCCGGCACCGTCCGTTCAGCCCAAATGGCACCGGACGGCCAGCCGCCCTTCCAGCTTGCATCAACAGGCACCGGCCGTTCAGCCCAAATGGCACCGGCCAGCCAGCCGACCTTCCAGCCTGCATCAACCTGCACCGGCCGTCCACCCGGCAACGACCATTCAGCCCAAATGGCATCGGTCGTCCAGCCGACCTTCCAGCCGGCATCAACCGGCACCGGCCGTCCATCCGGCAACGACCGTTCAGCCCAAATGGCACCGGTCGTCCAGCCGACCTTCCAGCCGGCATCAACCTACACCGGCCGTCCATCCGGCAACGACCGTTCAGCCCAAATGGCACCGGTCGTCCAGCCAACCTTCCAGCCGGCATCAACCTGCACTGGCCGTCCATCCGGCAACGACCGTTCAGCCCAAATGGCACCGGTCGTGCAGCTGACCTTCCAGCCGGCATCAACCTGCACCGGCCGTCCATCCGGCAACGACCGTTCAGCACAAATGGCACCGGTCTTCCAGCCGGCATCAACCTGCACCGGCTGTACATCGGATTTACGGAGATTATAGTGATGTACCCGTCAGTCAATCTGGTTACATATCACTACCATGAGAGAGATGTTATAAATGTATCTCCGTCCAATCAGACCATTCGAGAGGCCGGTGCCGGTCATAGCCGGACCTTCGCCGACATTCCGGCCGACCATATACTAGACAAATCAGTCGGTATTGCCGGTGTACACCTCCCGTCATGTCAAATACGTGACGGTGTGATTTTAAAACAAGGGAGAATTAGTGACATTATCAGAGATGACGGAATTGAGTTATCTATGCCACTTGGGATGCGCTACCCAGATATGGTAGCTTTACCAGAACAGGACTTTCAGGCCGACCATTCGCCAGTTCAATCAGCCGTTAGTGCCGGCCGTCCATATGTTCACGGCTTCTCCACAAGGGAGATTTAGTGAAAGTGTCAATTATGACAGAATTGTGTCATCTAGGTCACCTGGTATGCTGTACAGATATGCAAGCTGTACCAGAACCAACATTCCCTCTGAGCGAATGGTAGATGGGCGCACAGTGCTGGCCGCACTACATAAGCATTAAGTAATTATTATTACCTTCCAGCCGACACCAACCGGCACCGGGCGTCCATCCGGCAATGACCGTTCAGCCCATATGGCACCGGTCATCCAGCCGACCTTCCAGCCGGCACTAACCGGCACCGGGTGTCGATCCGGCAATGACCGTTCAACCCAAATGGCACCGGTCGTCCAGCCAAGCTTCCAGCCGACACTTGCCGGCACTGACAGTCCATCCGGCTCCGGCCGTCCAGCCCAACAGGCACCGGTCGTCCAACCGTATGGAGATTTTAGTCATATACCAGTCCGTCCGACTGTACCACTGTACCAGCACTTGGACTTTTATGATACCGCAATCCGCACAAATCGGATTGACAAAGATTCTAGTGATGTTTCCGTCTGTCAATCCGTACTACCGGTTACATATCACTACCATGACACAGATGTTGGCGATGAATCTCTCGATCCAACCCGACCATTCGAGCGGTCGGTGCCGGTCATAGCCGGCCCGTCGCAGACATTCAGGCCAAACATATGCCAATCAATTCATTCGGCATTGCCGGCCGTCCATAGGCTAACAGCTCATCCACAAGGGAGAGTGAATGCCGTTATCAGAGATGACGGAATCGAGTCATCTATGCCACCTGGTATGCATTACCCCGATATGGATGCTTTACCAGAGCAAGATTATGCACATAGTGAGTGCGATGAATCGCAGGCAAATCAGCTGTATGCAGATCCAACTATGGAACGGACTGAGTTCAGCTTCAAAGCCGCAGTGGAGGAAATTTATAGGGTGTTGGCCCCTTCAGAATGCCCTCCACCTCCTGCTGCCATTACCGACTATAAGGTTAGAGCGTCGGTCGATCTGGATGAGGGGGAAGAGACTCTATCCTTCCGCCTCCTTCCCCAGTCGACAAAAAATTTAAGGAAATTAATGACCGTCTGTCGACACTTATAGGGGATCCAGGAAATGCTAAGGCGTTCTTTTCTGAAAGCCAAGTACCAGCGTCGTTTTCAGGTCGATGGTACAAAACTCACTCCGATGCGTTCAGTACTGAGGTCCTGGCTCGGGATAAAATATGGCAGCAGTCCATATGTCTGCGGCATTGTCTTATAAAGTGGACAAAAACTGTGTTCAATGCCACGTCCAAGCTGCTTCGAAATGTAGTCGCTACGTCTTCACTGTTAGACCTAGCCTCCCTAGCCATTTTCAGGATCGCTGAAAAATCTGGCAATGAACATGCTTGGGAATCGACGGCCCGGTTAGCTAGGGTTCTTAACAGGGCAGCTCACCATTCCATGGCCAATGCGCTGACTGCTTCTGCCAACCTAGACCTGATATGTCGTGACACATGTCTGAAGGGCACGTCGCTTAAACCCCATCATAAGCTGGCTAGATATGACCGACGCATATTTCACGTCCCTAGTGGTTAGAGCGTCCGCAGCGGAAGCGGCAGGTCGTGTGTTCGATCCCTGACTGAGTCATATCAAAAACTTACACAATGATAGGGACTTGGTTTATCAGTTCCATGTCATACCTTTTGGCCTAAATTTAAGCCCTTGGGCTAGTACCAAGGTTATGGATTACGTCGTCACCCTGTTCCGCTCGACTTCATCTATTGCGTCGGCAGTATATTTGGACGACATCCTCCAGAAACATCTGTCAAGTTCTACTCTGCTCAAAGGCAGAAACGATCTTATATAACTTTACATCATATAGGCTTTCTCGTGAACTGGATAAAGTCTGATCTCTGTCCAATCCGGATTTTGGTCCATCTGGGTGTGGAGTTTCTCCCGATCTGAATCTGGTAAGGCTTCCTCGAGTTTGCGATCATCCAGATAATTGCACTCGTAGAGTCCGTTTCCGACAGGATGCGCATTTTAGCGAGAGAGTTGCAGATCCTCGGATTATTCAATGCGGCAACAGACTTGATCCCGCTCAGCCGTCTTTTTATGCGCCCTTTACAAAGGACGTTGCTAGCGTAATTGCGCCCTTTTCAAGTCCCTTCGATCCCAGAAAACAGTCATGCTCACGCCAGAGATACGATCATTCTTGAGTCAATGGCACAACCCCTGTAGGCTGTCCACAGGGATTACTCTGGAGATACCCCAAGCGGGGATAACGGTATGTTCCGCCACTAATACCTACGGTTGGAGTGCCCACCTGTTGCTGGACTTCGATACTGTCAGCGGCACGTAGGTGCCAGGGGCGAGCCCCTTTCCACATCAACCTTTCAGAAATAACGGCTGTCATCAATGCCTTTCATTTCGGGCAGGATCAACTCTTATTACAAACTGCCCTCATTATGTCAGACAACATTTTGGTGGTGCCTTGCCTCAAAACAAGGGGACACCAATCACCAGACCTGTGCAATCTGAGCTGGCAGTTTCTACATTGGTTCGATAATCTCCACCTCAATGTACAATTCAGACACATTCTTGGCAGACTCAATGTCTTGGCTGACACTCTATCTAGTCATTCACACAGAATGGTCACTCCATCAATCGGACTTTCTTCCAATTGACACACTTTGGGGACGTCCGATGATTGATCTTTTG
This sequence comes from Unio delphinus, assembly GCA_029339505.1. Taxonomy (NCBI): domain Eukaryota; kingdom Metazoa; phylum Mollusca; class Bivalvia; order Unionida; family Unionidae; genus Unio; species Unio delphinus. Next base: position 8,505,241 of record JAQISU010000042.1, read on the forward strand.
CAACAAGGTGGAATCGCAAGTTCTCCACCTTTCATCTCACAGGTTTCAGACCCAGAAGCTTGGGTCGTGGATGCTCGATCAATCACCTGGGAAGGGTTGTGGTCATTCTCCTACCCTCCCACGGTCTTGGTACTGAAATTAATCCAGAAGTTAAGGGGTCAGAACTGTCAGATGGTTCTGATTGCCCCTCTCAGATGGAACAACTGGGTCTCCGATCTATTCCACCCCTGTCCGGACCGTCTTTATGTTCAAGCTTGGCTCTTGTCCAGACAGCCTTGCAAGACAAACAATTTAAATCTTTGATTGCGGAGAGAATCTCGAGAGCAAGAAGGCCCTCTACTCTGAAGGTTTACGAGGGCAAGTGGCATGTTTTCAGAGACTGGTACCATATCATTCACATTGTTCCTCTGAGTGTCACAATCCCTCAACTGGCCAACTTTTCTCTGGCTTTTCGAGGAGAAACAGCTGGCTCCAGTTATTCTCGAATGCTACTGCTCCATGATATCAGACACATTCACGCCATTCTGGTACAGGTGCTATCAGCCATGACAAAGATTTGTCAGATCTTTTAGACATTTTAAAAATTCAATCGACTTATATCCCTCACCCTGTTTCCAAATGGAATCTGTCCGGGGTTTTAACATGACTCAATTCAGACAGTATTGAGTCTTTAACCCACGATTAGTTAAAGCTACTATCATACAAATTGGGTTTCTTGATAGTCTTAACTTCAGCATGCAGGGTGAGCGAGTTACATGTCCTTTCTAGTGACCCGAACTCTCTTCCGTTTCGATCAGAGGGTCGATGGTCCTCTTGACGCAGTCAGGCTTCATAGTCCAAAATAGATTACCATACATTGGCAATCAACGAGTCGTCATTAGCTCGCTTTCTTTATAGATAAGTCAGGATCAACAGCCATGTAAGATCCTGTTTGTGCACTCTAGCACCATTTCAATGCATAGAGGTGAGTCAGGTCACATACAAGCACCTCTTTCTTCTGGTGATAGCTGGGATATGAGATATCACCATTCAAGCCCTTGCTTCATGGCTGTAGTGGGTTATACGCTCGGCGTACTCTGAGAATTCGCAAATCAGTCACCTTATAGAAGCTGTTGGCTGACATGCAGAGTCAACCTTCTACAGTTTTATCTTCAAGTTTGTACTCGCAGAGGCAAACATTGATTCTAGTAGGTCCGGTGTTGGGCAGCCTAGACGCCCACCAGACCCATGTGCAACAATCAGCACAGCCTATTAGCTTCGCTGGATTCGCCAGATAAATTTTTGTAGGTAAGAAGATTTCAATAACTATCTTCTTAACCGTATAAAGGGGTCACATATCACGTGACCCTGGGCTGTGTTGCTGATTGAAAATTAGGAGACCGGGTTATCATTCACATGGGGAATCCAACCATCATTCCCTAGAGGATACCCGAGGTGGAGGTCGGATGCTCCGCATTCCCTCCTCCTATTACTTATTCTCCTAAAGTAATGTGATTGGGGAACGTATTCAAAGGAGAAAGCAAATTTTGTAGTAAATTATGTTTCTCCGAGAATACTTACCCAATCACATTACTAAGAAACCCTCCCAACCACCCCACCATACGAGCATCCTTGTGTTTTATATACCGCTCAGCTTAAAAAACTAAAGAAGCGACACCTAGCGGGTAGCAAGGGGAGGTAAGGGGCAAGAGTTATTGCCCTTTGTCTATATGACATAGACAGGAAAGACGAATTTTCGTCTTTTGGTAGGGCTGGATTCGCGAGGTAGCAGGCTAATATCCCTAAAGTAATGTGATTGGGTAAGTATTCTCGGAGAAACATAATTTACTACAAAATTTGCTTTCATTGTTAATAAACGTTTAATGCATTGTTTGCTGATTTTTGGAAAGATGTGGAACTTTAAACAATGTTTGCAGCCGTCCTGAAACAGGAAAATTACATGGCGGTAAGAGAGTGTGATCGTCAATAAGAACAAAAGAGGAAAACAAGAAAGTACTAGAAATCTTTGGAAAATGCATATGAATGGCTGAATTGTGGTCCAAGAAAGTCTTTAACACATTAACACCTGAGCGAAACAGCTAGGTAGTCCCTGACAGCATACTTGCAGAGATCACCTAGAGCAGTGGTAGCCTTACCAGTGCCTGTATCCCTGAGACTTGCTGACAATACTTGGCTTGCAGATTTTTTCAGAGAGCTAAGAGTAGTAAATGTTATTTTTTTAGTTTTACGTTCCTTTAATTAAGCTAAAATTTGGCACAGCAGTTCTCAATAAAATTGTATAAAAATTTTGTACCAATTTGTTTCTCTTGCCATGAATAATCCATAAAAATCCATGATGAATTCACACTGAATAATTAACACTAACAACATGTGAAATTAACTTCATTGATGTACATACAAATTCCACTTGTCATCTCAGTTGCAAACTAAATCTCGTGTAAATACTTCTTCAGTCTGTCAAGTAAAAGTCTACTTCCAACGGCTGAGTCTCGTAATTTTCTTCATTTTCTAATCTATTTATTTCCACTAATTTTGCTGTTATCGAAGTCAAATTTGTTTCCCTTTCTTTAGCAATGTACACTCTATATAAGCTAACATTTTATTGGTTAAATTGCCGGCATAATTAGGAAATGGCTTCAAATCAACCAATGGTTTGTGCCGATTCAACTCTTTGCTTGGGATACAGGCATAGTAAAATAGCGCCACTCGGGATACAAGCTATGCAAACTCGGCCCCGTTATCGAGGCACTCGGGAGATGAGGGAGGTAAAGTGCGACGAGTTATCGAGGTGGCAGGGGTTAATGTGTTAATGTTGTTTTCTGTTTTACAAAAGTACACTGGCTATTTCGTTTATTGATGGGTGTAAAAAATATGAATAATTCAATCTTGGAATCACACTGATATTTGTGCTCTTTCACTCATTCGATTTTACAGATTATAAACCTGTCGCATGCTGCTAGTCCAAGAAATAGAAGGTCAGACAGTAGGCCTTACAAACCTAGGTCTGATGATCAGTCAGATACAGAAATGAATCTGTTTGCAAACTACATTTGTTATTGTTTTGAGTTGATATTAATGAATAGTAAATGTCGAATTAGAAACGGTATTGGCTTCTGTTTGATTTTCTCAGGTTCAGTGAAATTTGGGCAGGATCATTAATATTTGGAGTTTTTAGGATCAGTGAAATTTGGGCAGGATCAATAAATACTGGATTTTATAAGGATCCGAAAAATTGGATTTTCTGAGAATCAGTGAAATTTAGCCAGGATCAGTAAAAATTAGATTTTATAAGGATCAGGGAAATATGGGCAGGATCAGGGAAACTTTTATTTTCTCTGGCTCTGTGAAATTTGGGCAGGATTGGTAAAAAATTTGTTTATGGTGATCCTAAGGACAAAAGATTAATTTCAATCCCTGTTACTGTCAGTTATGGAAAATTCTTCATTTGGATTATAAAAAAGTTTTGATTTACTCTTTGTACAGGAAAATGCTGTATTCCATTATTTGAGGAATAATTAACATTATAAGCAATAAATTTTGTTGGCCCCTTTTGAAAATCATGATACATACATGCCAACCATTACGCTTTTGGCGTAATCATTACGCTTTTTCCCACTAAATTCCGCGTTACGCGTTAACGTTTATAGATTACGCTTTTTCAATATGTCCATCTTGCAAAAAAAAAATTTTTTTTCGTTTTTATTAGCATTACTTTATTTTTTACATACTGTTTTATTTTTAATTAAAAAAATACTCCGCTTCTACATAACTACGATATACGAGTATACTTGTCCGTGGACTTTCCTAATATTCATGTTCTATTTATAGCAACTATCATGTTACTAAGGTACTTTCAAACTTTCGACCTCATATTTTATTTATAGCGGCTTAGTGAGGAGAGAACAAAGTGGTTTCTATTTTGTTTAAATCATTATGCACATACTCTTTGTTCTAATTTTGTATAGTGCAGAACCAGTCTAAAAGTTTTTTTTGCGCTAAAAAGTATTAAAAAATTCTCAATGCGTTTATGAGTGCAAAAAATATCTCTTAAATAATTTCACAGATGGGTTGGAAAAAGTTAAAAATGTAATCAATCATCCAAACACGCCGAGGGCATCATCACGTGACGTCTAATCGTTGGCGCTAAATGGCTTCAGATGTTAAGATGGATTCTAGTCTTTGTGTATGTTAGAGCACCTTTTTTTTCCCCAAGAATTTCGCAGATGGATCAGAAAAAATCAAAACAACGAGTCCTCCAAAGATTCAAAAATGAATATATGAATGGCATAATACAGCGTTCCATTCTAGGGCAGCATCATGCTCATTGCAGACTGCGGAAACGATTTTAGCATTGGTCATGGTGGTAAATTTGATGTGGAAAAACACATGAAAACAAGGAAACACATCAAATTAGCTCGCCTTACGAACTCTAATACTAAGGTAACGTCTTATTTACAGCAGAGCTCAAGTGCAGACTTGAATACTATAAATGCTGAGGTGTTATTTACCGAGTTTTTAATAGAACACGGACTACTCTTAGCGGTAGCAGACCACTTTGGTCCCTTGTTCAAGCACATGTTTCCTGATTCGAAAATTGCGGAAAAATATGCTTGTGAAAGAACAAAATCATCTCACATTGTTCGGTGCCTAGCAGAAGATACTTCACTTAAAATTGCAGAAGCAATGAAAATTGGGCCGTTTAGTATTGCCACAGACGGGAGTTGTGATTATGATGATAAAAAGTTGTACCCAGTATGTGATAAATACACTAACAGTGAAAAAGGCAAAGTCATGAGTGTTCTTCTTTCTTTACCAGAATTAACAGTAGATTCCACTGGACAAAACATTTTTGATTTGCTTGACAATGTTGTGAAGAAACATGACATAAGTTGGCAGAACTGTATGGGGTTTGCAGTTGATAATGCATCAGTGATGACTGGAATTCATAAAGGAGTTGCATCCTATATTTTGAAAATGTCTCCATCAGTGTTCATAACGGGTTGCCCCTGTCATTTGATGCACCTTGCTGCTGGTAAGGCTGCTGATAAATTAGAAGTAGATATTGGCCATTTATTAATAGATATCTACTATTATTTGGAGAAAAGTAGTAAAAGGAAACAGGCTCTAAAGTTGTTACAAGATCAGTTTGATCTTGAAGACTATAAAGTTATAATTCATGTGTGTACAAGATGGTTATCCCTTGGCAAATGTGTTAGCCTTTTACTTGAACTTTGGGATGCACTACAAGCATTCTTTCAAACTGAAAGTGAATCTGCACAGAGAAAACGTGGTGGAAAAGTGAAGAAGAGTGGTACAAAAGCAGAATCTGTTATTGCAAGTCAGAAGAGAACAAGAGATGAAAGTATAGACAGACATACTAACAAATAAGAGATTGGTGTAGCAGAAAGAAAGAAACTTAAATCCATGGAATTTTTATTTGAGAGGCCTCTATCTATCCAGCTAGAGGGCCTCCAGGCTCAGACCATGACTGTGAAAGATAAATCTTTTGACATAAAATTTCATCATCCGTCTGGATCAGGTTCTTCAGCGTATAAATCTGTTAAAAAGCATACTGGATCTTCTCATACTTCCAAGGGCAAAACTAGCAAAGTGAATACTAAGATGGCACAGAAAGAAAAAGAATCTGTTCACTGCTTTGAAGACTCTAAATTTGAGATGGTTTACAAAAAGCTTAATGATCCAGTTACAAAACTGTACTGCTTGTTTATGAAGAGTGCCATTCCATTGTTTGATGCAGCAAATGTTGTCTTGCAGAAACAAGAACCATGCATTCATATTATGCACAAGATTCTGTCAAACCAGTTGTCAGATTTGCTAATAAGGTTTATTAAGCCAGAAATCATCGCATCAGCCAAACTTTTAACTGATATTGACTTTGATGACCATGCAAACCAGAAAGATAATGAAGATCTAGCTATTGGTGCAGACGCAAGAGAATTCATAGAACACAATTCTACTCTTCCTGTGAAGATGTTCTATGATAATGTTAGAGATTATTATGCTACAGCCTGTGATTACATGCTCCATAAATTCCCATATGAAGATGAACTGCTTTTAAATGCTTCAGTTACTTATGTAAATGAGAGACAGTCAAAAAGCTTCAAAAGTGTTAGATTCTTTGTCAAGAGATATCCCTTTCTATTGCCACCCTTGTCTAACTTGGATCATCTGGAAGAAAAATTCCTGAAGTATCACGTTGGGATTCTACCTGACAATATACTTAATGCAGATAGAGCTGATGTGCAATAGCACCTTATTTCCCAGCTAAAAGATTCTATCACTGGAAGAAATAAATTTCCTCTTCTTTGTCAGTTATGAAAGGAATATTGGTTCTTTACCATTCTAATGCTGACTGTGAGAGATTGTTCAGTGTTCTTAACAAAAATAAAACTGAATTCAGGTCCAGGCTAAGTAACCCGGTACTGAGTGCTCTACTGGTATGCAAAACATTCATGGCCTCAGCTGGTACAAAATGTTTTGAAATGCAACATGACAATCTGTTGCTTTATAAAGCTAAATGTGCTACATATGAACACTTGAACCATTAATGAATGATAAAAGACGAGAAAAGCAAATAAATCATTGTTAATTTGTAATTGTAGTATGTTATATGTGGATTACTCTTTTTCTGCTTGGATTCCTCTTTTCGACCACTTGGATTACACTTTTTCCTCGTCAGGGGTTGGCATGTATGATGATAGCCCATTGGTGCCATAAGGCTGAATCTTAGATTAGACCCTTTGTCAGGATCAGAAACTTGTGGTCAAGTAAGCAGATATTTCCAATTTAATAAACTGAAAATATTTTCCTTTTCAGGATGTTTACATCATCATTAGAGAACAATTTTGTGCGCCCAAATGAGAGGGGAGAATTCGAGGTGGCAGATGGTATCTCAGCTGCTGTGTTCAGACCTATTCTAGTGAGTAGCACCAGCTTGTAATATCACACAGTTGAGTTGATAAGTTGTAAGAGGTTATGTACATCGGAATAATTTTCCCTATGCCTGCATGTGAGATGAAAGGCTAGGTTTTTGTCCTCACTGCATTTGCAGAGGGTGGAGGGCATCTTGATTTGCTGCTGACCATATGGTATGTGCATGTGTACCCAGATCAATTGCAGCATGATAGAACATCCATTTTTTTTATACAAGCATCCATGACATTTGGTGATCTTTATCATGTCATAAGTAGATGGCATGATTACAATTCCTTATGGTCATTCAAGGTCACTTTGTATTTTACATTTTCATCTCACTTTTCTTTCTGCTCCATAACTTTAAAGCTATTTAAGATTGGGGATGAAACTCTGTGTGCTTCTGTATCCTGCCAAGGAGGCATGTCTTGTACCACATCGGGATTGCTAGGGTCAAGGTCAAGGTATTTTAAGATTTCCATCGTCCTTTCCTTCTGCTTTTTTAACTTTTGCAATATCTCTAGAAAGTATGTTGTGTAACAGTTTGTGGTGCTGATATATTCTTTTCTTACTTGAATCATTCCCTGATCACATTGACATTAGGAAATAAATGCCTTCTGAATCCAGCCCTCCTGCAAAATAGGAATTAGAAATTTTGTTTTTTCCATCTATATATAATATAGACATGGGGAAGAAAGTCAGTGTCAGTCTTTGTTTCAACTGCAATTATGATGATTTGTACAAGATTCACTGTTTGAGTTATAGAAAAGTCCATGCTGATGTCAATATTAACATGATGTGTATACAGGATCACTGAGTTATAGGAAAGTCTATGCTGATGTCAATATTAACTTAATAATGTATACATGATCGTTAATTCATTGAAAGGAAAGTCCATGCTAATGTCAGTATTAACTTGATGATGTATACAGGATCACTGTTTGATTGAGTTATAGGAAAGTCCATGCAGAATTCAATACTAACTTAATGATGTATACTTGATCGCTAATTCATAAAAAAAAGTTGATTGTAATATCAGTATCAAAATAGTTGCCTAACAGATGAGCACCACACAGTTATGAGCATGATTTGATATGATCATGTTGGGGACTGCTTCATAGTGCTAGCGAAATATAGTCGGTGACCTGATTTGCCACGATAAGGTCATGACTGTCTTCCAAATATAATCCTTGATCAGAAGAATTTATGCAGTGGGAAAATAGTGTCGTTATTACCACTGTTGAATGAATTAACCAGTTAGGTTATTTAGATAATGCTTTTTCCTAGAAAGAGGACAATGTTCAACAATAAAGATATTTTTTTCATTAGGATTACTACAAGACTGGGACTATTCGATGTCCGCCAAGTGTGTCAGTACAAGAGTTGAGAGAAGCATGTGATTATCTGCTGATTCCATTTGACTCGAATACAGTCAAGTGCCAGAACCTGAGTAAGTATTGCTTCCTTAAGGCAGAGATACATTCATGTACATACACACTGACACATGCAAAGTTACATTATAAGAAAGATTATCACACCTATAGCTTTACTGAAAGACATTTACATATTCACTTGTAAAGAAAATGGGCACATAACTGAATTAATATTAATTTATGATAACATGTGCAATAGTATTTTGTTTTAACAGAAGTTTAGATGATAGTATGTCAGCATTGAAAGTTTTCCACTTGCTGGAAAGTGTTATATGAAAACACAATTTAAGAAAACCAGAAAACCTCATGATCAAATAGCAGCATTTAAACACAAAAAGAAACACTGTTAAACAAATAGCAGTATTATATAGTGTTGTTCCGATTATCGATTATAATCGATCATCAGTTGGTTGAGCAAACCAATAAGATAATCGATTGTGAAACTCCATAATTGATTGTGTGTAAAGGGAGACTACTTTTAGGTGTATGCAAAGCACAAAGGTTAGTAAAACTCTGAGCCGCTAAAGTTGACCTGAAATGTATTAATCCCTTCACAACTGCAAATAAAATATCTTATGATTCATAATTAGGAACATATAGTTATTATTACATGGTTAAGTTGTTAAATTGTAGAGTTAATAAATTTAAACACATTTGTTGATTTGTTTCAGTTAAATTGCAACATCTTTTGTAGTATTTATAAACAATGACAAAAAAGAAAATCATGTCCTTCTTTACTTTAAATTATAGACACATCACATATGAACAAATTTTGGGGGATTGTCAGTTATTCAGTGATATATGACTGATAGCCATAAAAAGTTGCGTTCATTTAACAAAGTTGTAGAACGAAAGTAACACAATATAATATTATTGTCAGGTTAAAGTATACATGTCATTAAAAGAGATTACTCCTGTACATTTATAAACATATTGAACTCTTGATCAAAGATATAACTATGTAACAAAAAATTTAATTTGCTTTTAGTAACCGATTATAATCGATGATCAGTTGGTTAAGGTGAACCGATTATCGATTATGAATTTCTGACCGATTCCCATCACTAGTATAACAACGAGACTACTCGTAATCCCCAAAATCAGATAGGAACATTAAATTTAATGCACCAGAAAATCTTGTGATCAAATCCTGTTTACTCAGAATCTTGCAGTGTTAACTTCGTGCTGATAACATTTGTACTTTGCTTCAGAATTTCTGTTAAATGAGACTAGTTTTACATTTCATCAGTGCTTAAATTATAACATTAACTGTTATCTTTTAATCTGATCTGTTAAATGAGACTAGTTTTACAGTTCATCAGTATTTAAATTATAACATTTAACTATAGTCTTGTAATTGATCTGTTAAATGAGACTAGTTTTACAGTTCATCAGTGTTTAAATTATAACATTAATTATAATCTTGTAATTGATCTGTTAAATGAGACTAGTTTTACAGTTCATAATTATTTAAATTATAACATTAACTATAGTCTTGTAATTGATCTGTTACAGGGGGACTGCTTCATGAGCTTTCAAATGAGGGAGCCCGGCAGCAATTTGAGAACTTCCTGGAGGAGTTGATATTGCCTCAGATGGTGTCTTGTGCTCAGGTAAGCCTATGTAATTAACCCTTTAGCTACCACTGCCACATCTTTGGCATCTGTAAATAACTCAACCTTACTGCCACATCTTTGTGGCATCTGTAAGTAACTCAACCTCACTGCTACATCTTTGTGGCATCTGTAAATAACTCAATCTCACTGCCACATCTTTGTGGCATCTGTAAATAACTTATCCTCACTGCCACATCTTTGTAGCATCTGTAAATAACTCAATCTCACTGCCACATCTTTGTGGCATCTAAAAATAACTAAACCCCCACTGCAACTTGTCTGCAGTGTTGGTAACACTTGTTTACTCCCCACTGATGTATATTAAGAAGTAGAATTCATAGAATCATGAACTGTATGAAATCCCAATGCTGCATATATGTGTACGTTATTAGTTGTATGAATTCCGATGTGTACATTGATGCTATATTTACTGAATGTTAATTAGTTGAAAGTAAAGAAATTGACATAGTTTTGATTATCAAAACTAATGAGAGCACCTTTTACTGGTCGATAATTTTTAAATGTGATAGGTTAAATATAGGCATGAAAAAAGGGCTTTTTGCACTTTGAGACACCTGTAGTTAAGATAAATAAAGATTGATTTCAATTCAGATGTTAGAAATTTTGGAGCGTTTAATACAATCGATATAGAAGAGATTAATGGATCAGTTATAGACACTCGATCAGATATTGATGTTAGTTCCAACACCAGATGTTAGTGATTTTTTAACAGACAACAAGGATGCCATAATCTTTTTCACACAATGGAGCGATGACATCTCCATGTTTGAGATCAATTATATGGAAAATCGGGGACTAAAAGTTAGATCTAAAATGTTATGATACCAGTATCACGGAGATATCGTAATTTCTTGGATCTGCATTATCATGAACATTATGCAGATACCTAAGTAATCTATTGCCTGGATGACATTTATTTTGGGATTCCGGAAATAACACCACTTGTGACCAGGGAGAGTTTTGATAAAATAAGCAAATATTTCAATGCCAATGACCCAAGTTTCATCCTACCCACTGGCCACCCAGGGCATAAAAGGATTTTTGGTCACATAGGGTCTTTCTTTGATACAGTCTTGAGAAATACCTGGAAAATTGTGACATTTCTATATAAAAAATCAGTCAATGAAGGCACAATAAGCCTACAAAAGAAGACTGATTTGAGCAATACCTGTCAGCAAATTCCACAATATTTGGCCTCACAGTCTGAAAAAGAGCCCATTTGAAACTAAGTTCATGAATTTTATGTGTGTTGGAATTTCTGATGGACAGAGACTAAAGTGGTGAAAGAAGTTATAAAAAAAATACAGTCGCCATATTTGCTTGGACTAGTTTCTTTTGATGCAACAGATGTAATGTAGTTCCCCTCTGTGAAAATCTTGACCATTCTTAAAAATTTTATTTAAATCTCATTGAACACATGAATATAAAGAGTTCCTTATATTTCTTTGTTCAGTTTGTTTTAGAAATATTAAAACCAGACAATACAAATATTGGACACAAATGACACATTTTTACTGAAATGAACTCTTCTAGAAAGCAGAAATAGACAGCAAGCAGTCACTTTGCTTATTTATATTGGGATATTGGGAGCTTATTTTTGCATTGAAACACCAATTCAACATTGTTAGGGAATTCATGGCAACAATAAGGTTTGGAATTATAATTTTTTTTTTTCCTTGATGCTTTTCATTTTTTAAGTCAGATGGGCCACAAACAAAAACAGGAGGGAATGCGAAAACTGTTGTTATTGTAAATATCATCAGACTCCCTTTCATTGGCCTCACTGTCATATATGGATGCTTGCTTAGAGACTGAGTTTGAGCTTTGAAAGTATACTTTAATCTTACAATTTGTGTGAAATCTATTAAAGGTTTGATTACATGTCAGTTGCACAGCAACATCAAATAATTACTAGTTGTTACTTGACCCAGAACCACACTTGTAGTACAATCAAAAGATTGTCACATGGGAAAACAAGCTATGGGATTAAGGCCAGTTATTTTTCTGGAAGAGTCACACCTCAGCTTGGAACAAAAAAGTACACATTTTTGAGGCTCAGTCAAATGATTTTCAGCTTGAAACCAGACTGCTGCCTTAGTATGCTCTGACAGAAAACTTTTATGTGGTAAACATGTACCCTATGACTCATTTTATTACTCAGGTAATATGAATGGGCAGATACCTGTACTACCTGGGTATCCATTTCCAAATTAGAAAATTATATTCCTCCCATTCAGTGAACCATTCCAGAACATCTAGAACCAACAAAATGCTTGCAGACCCAGTTTAAACCCCATGTCATAGGCAGTTCTTAACATTCTCATTTTCTTGTTTGCCATTGTTGTTCACACTGCCTTATTTTATGCAAACGTTCATTGGGCTGTCTTTACATTGCCGTTTTTCTTGTGTCTTAGATTCATTCTGGCATTCCAGTCTCTTTTTCCACATTATTTGAACAATCCTTTATAAATTTAGTGATTGCACAAGTTCTTAAGTGTTATTTGATGCATTACTATTTACTGTATCATTTTTCCTTTCATAATATATCATTCCCTTTTGGTTTTAGAATAGGCAATATCTGTTCCTATTGCCCCTTAGCTTTAATATATTCATTTTGGAATTCAGGGTAGATACTGTCTTCTTCACATGCTGCACTTTTAGGACTTTCATTCTTATATATAATTTAATATATATTTTGATGGTACTTTGAATATATTACGTCATGAATCTATATGTTTTCAGGTAGTCGAACATAATTCGATATCATCAATGTTGTGTTTCAGAGGTATCACACCACTGATCAAGTTTGTGTTTAGAAGGTCTCACACCATTCATTATCATCGGTGTTGTATTTAAAAGCATTTATTAGGCCTTCTTGATAATTATCAATGTTTTTGCTTATTGCAATCAGTTTTAAAAAATGTTCCTTTGCAGGAATAAAAAAAATTAAGGTTGGTGTGAGGGTAAGGGTAAGTGTGGGCATAAAGGCTGCCCATGGGATACACCACTACCCTACCTATCATTCATGCAGTAATTGTTGTCTGTGGTACGATGAGATCTGGGATCTTGCCAAGAATCAGAGCACTTATAAAGAGAATGAGAAAGGTCATACTTCATTGTCTCCTTGAACCCAGGAGCATTTAGGATCCTTCTCTGAGTTTTTTGGGATTCAGAAGAAAATTACTCCTTGATCTTAGAAGAGTATGAGGTTTTTCTTTGGGTCCATAGGGAGAAGACCTTTTCATTAGGGAAGAGCATTCCAAGATCAATAAAAGCATGAGATCATTCTTGTTAGAAAATTTTAAGGCAGATGGATTCCTGATAGCCAGTCTAGGTAAGTCAGTGCTGGTTAGGGTTCAAACTTGTCCCTTATCAGGATTTTTTTAGGTAGCCATTAACTTCCTCACCTATCTGGGGCAAGTTTAGGATCTAGGGACAGGATTGATGTTATCCTGGCTCTTTTGATGGTTTTTCAAGCTGAGACCTCATTGGCTCACCTTTACCTTTCCCTCCTGGGCACCTTGAACTCTGATGAACCTGTTTCCCCTAGGTAGACTTTATTTGTGCTTTCTGTACCAACTCCTGATAATGAACTGTATGCTACACAAGAAACCCATCAGCTTATATTTCTTTGGGATCAGATTTTCAATAATGAGAATACTATGCACAAAATAAAATGATGTATTATTTATAAACAGCATTCACTTTCACTGAAAGGTCTTAAAGTCAAGACCATAAATGAAAGCTGTATTACATCACTTTCAGATTCCTCTTTCAAAATTTGTAATGCACTATGGATTTTTCCTTTTTCTGCTGCAACATATTCTTCATTCTAACAAAATCTCTCTCTTATAACATTTTCTTTGTCATATAACATCCACTAGTCACATGAATAAAACCCATTTCACTCATATTTGGTGCCATGCTTTTTTTCCAATATTGACTGGTCTGCTACTTAGCCTGTATCAAACTACAATGAATCTGACAAGTTGTTTCAGATTCAAGAAACCTGTATGTTTTCTAGGAAATGTGTTGTGCACAGTTACTATAAACAAAAAAAAGGATGTACATTGCCAAAAGGTTGCACACATTGAAAATGTAAGATCAGTAAGACTGAGATCTACGATGGATAAATGCACAGCAGCCAATAGTCAAATGACATGAGCCTCAAACTGAACTTGTTTATCTGAGTCTTGTTCACTCCTGATGTTGCCAGATATAATCCTTAATCATGAACTTTGAAACATGGGGGAATTTTACATACACTAAACGGGTACCCTATCATTCATTTTATTACTCAGGTAATTATGAATGGGTAGGTACCCAAGTACATGGGTTCCTGTTTACAGCTTTAGTTAGGTTCGCATATTATGTTAACATGTTGACATCAAATATATTAAACTGGATGCAGCTACCAACTAGAAGAGAAAGGGAATTATCAACAGATATGATTAATTATGGAATTATCTACAGATATACCGGCTACTTGTCCTGCATCAGTTTTGCTCGTCATGCACTAAACATGATAATCAAGCTACTTTAAATACATGTCCAGTTGGATGAGTAATTTGAAAAAGTGACTTGTTCTTCAGCAACACTCATAAATAAAAGCAGACAAATAAAATTTTCAAGCTATGATCATTCACTCTTAAGGAAATAAGATTTATGTTGCTGCACTGAGATAAGATGTACTTTTGTTGGATTTAATTTTAAATATACATTTATTAATGAGATATTAAATTATATCAGTGTGAGAACAGTTATATCCTCAATGTGGCAGTTTCATTTTTGCAATTACTTTCTTTTCCGGTTGTGAAGTATATCTGCTTTTCGTTGTTTTTCAGTCTTGTATTTCCACATTTAAGCCTCTTTTGTTTTTTTGTTTCTTTTCTTTGTCTCTGTCTCTCTCCTCTCTGTCTCTGTCTCTCTCTCTCTCTCTCTCTCTCTCTCTCCTATTAGTATGAATAAAAGGTGTAAGGGCTTTTGATTCTCTAATATACATTGCTGTAATTAATGAGAAGGCACCATCAAGAATGCCTAAATGAACAGCAGACATCATAAGGCAGGCTTCAAGTAATAACTTTGTTATAATTTAATTCCCACATGAATTGTGCATACATGCAAATCATTATGCTGTTGTTGTAGTCATTGTTTTATTTACCTAATGTCATCTTAAACTCACCTGTACATGCATTACACCTTTTTTTGTACACGTAAACAAAATATGAAAAAGGTTGTATTCATCATTTTTATTATCATCTCTTTAATCCAATAATAAGAGTATCATAGGCCTGTGTTTCATTTTTTTTTCTATTTATGGAAGCTGTATACGATACATTGTCAAGAAAGCAGACAGTTTTCATCAAATTGAAAACTTCTCACAGATTCATTATTTTTTATAATAATATTAAGGTAATGTGCCAAATGTATGTCAGAGCAAAGGGATCTTTTAAACTTCAAAGCATATTGGATCAGATAAAGAATAAATCAGTAAAATGAAAGTGATGACATACAGCACTCAGACTTGGCACATTGTCATGCTTATTGCAGAATATGTGGACTTCATGAACCATCTGTGAAAGTCAGACATGTAACTAGTTCAAGTGATTGTTGTATATAAATAAGATGTCAACATGTTTTGTGTTTGTTTTTTGGTACTAATCATTTGTGACATGATTAGTAACAGAAATTTACATTTTAAATAGTTTACAGTAGTTATGGCATTTAATTTCTAGATTATACTTTTTATGTTGTTTACACTATTTTGCTACTAAAGTAATAATTATGCTATTACCTCACAGGGTATTGACATATATGATTATGCAAATTATCAGCAACAGAGCTTACATGCCCTAGTGCTAGTTGGTAATTTGTTACCCATACAGTATAGTGTAACTATGACAGATGGTACACATTTTTAACTCTGTTATGCTTATTACACTCAATAAAAGATAGTACACATACTGTAAGTTGATGTGGAGTACAAGTTTAATTCACTAATTTTGTAAATTTTCCATCCTTCACCCATATATAAGTCGATTTGAAGTACAAGACAAAGCCAGGTCAATAACTTGGTTTCGTATTTTACATTAGTAACTTCAGGTTTCGTGAATGTTAATGGTATCACTGTATGATATTCCATTTAACCAGCAATCATGAAATTGCATCACTGATGCTAACATGCTTGAGATTTTACTTCCTGTTCAAGGCACAGCTAAATAAACAGTCCTTGCTTGTTTTAATTATGATATCCATTGCAACAAGAGCCACATGGCTGTGCATGATAATTAAAGGTCTAAAGCTTTAACCTGATTATTCCAGTTGAAACTAGTCTTGAGTGCAAGATTTAACATATGAGATAAACTCTGTGATGCTAAGAGGGAATCAGAAATGTGAGAGAACAGAAAAGTTACAAACAAAAATAAAAATACTATTTATTATACTTTAACATTTCTGTGAAATGCAGTATCAAATTTAAACAAATGAACAGTTTTATGACACATCTATAATACATATTATTTAATGTGTCAATTATAATTGAAAGCACATCGATGTTGTAATACATTGTATTATCTGTAGTAGAACTGTTCCACATTCTGATTAAGAAAATAATGATTAAGAGTTCACTTAATCATCACCAATATCTGAAAAGCCTCAAAGTCTTTATCTTCTGTATCCAAATGAAAATTGGCGGCTGTCTCGGGGCTCAGATTGTTGGAAATGTTCTTATTATCATCTGTCTCCATTTCATTCCGCAACATGCTGTGCATTATGTAAAGACATATTCTTCTACTTTATCCTCAATATTAATCCATCTTACTTTGCAGCCACGATTTGCTTTCTTTGTTTTTTTTTTGTAAAACATAATGCAACCTTATCTTTACACCATCCTCGGACACATTTTTCACTTGAACCATATTTCCAGTAAGCAGCCATATTCCCACCTTTCTCTTCCGCAAACTTTACAATTTCCAGTTTAAAGGTAGCTGTGTAAGAACTGCATGATTTGATGGGAGGCAATGTGAGATACGTTGTATGATTTGTTTTGGTATACTTATATGAATGATTATGACCGTAAGATTGATCAAAACATACCTAACTAATTAAAATGTGCCAGTACTATAGTAATTAAAACAATGCCCATAGCTAAATTCATTATTTACATCCAGAGAAGGGAGTGGGCATCATTTCCTGTTGTTCTTAATCCACTTGATATTAAAAACAGGTAGTGTAATTGATACAGATTAATGATAAATAACAATGGTATACCAGCAATACTGTAACTAGTATCATAAGCCAAAGCCAATGTCAGGGTTTAAACAATCACGGCAACTGGCTGTGATTCTTGTTGGAAACCAAAAACCAATGTATCAACTACAGGTATAATCAAAGAGAGACACTGAAACAACAGCTGGTTAAGAATTAATATAGTGTTGACATTACAATTTATTTTAAAATGAAATGTGAAGCTAAAAATGGATCATTGATAATCTATGAGTAATCATTTTTATATCTGATTTTGACTGAGTTTAAACAATATTTATTTGAGAAACTTTGTCAAATACAAGTAGGAACTTATGATTTGTGGGGTTTCAGTAGAAAGCATAATCTATGCAATTTTATAAATAATCATAGAATGCTCAAGTTAATATGGATTACATCCCTTTTTAGAATCAATTAAATCATGAAAAAGCTATGCCAGTAATCATTGGTGTGTCCAACAGTATACTAGAAAATCAAATATCAATGGACCAGTTGCTGTAATTTCAAGGACATAATCCATATACAAGTCAATTCAGATTATAAGACAAATGCCTGTGTTGACATCCTGTCATATTTCCCTGGCCTAGGAATGCTGGCTGTATCAGTCTGTACCACAAATATGTAAATGACAACAAACATTTCTCATTTTCCTTTGAAAACATTAATTTGACCAAGATACACAATATGGAGCATTTTATGATCAATGTAAATTCGTAAAAGTTTAAATTCTAAATTATGGTAAACTTTCTGAACTTTCTTTATTGAATGCAGCTGTTAATCACATTGACAGAGAATGGAGACAAGTCCATTCAAATCATTTTCTGCCTTAAAATATTTAAAAAAGAAAAAGTACATTTTTTCAGTAGAAATAATGCAGTGTTTCCACTTAGCTGAAATATTTCCTTATATTTACAAAAAAATATAGATGACCTTTGTTTTAGTAGAGAATTGTCTACATGAAATTATAAAAGTTTCATCTTATTTGTTTCTTGAGATAATTAAGAAATAAGTATTAAGTTATATCTATCAGACTAAACATTGTTACCAAAACTTAAAACTTGTAAAATTTAGCTACACATTACTCTGAAAATGATGTAACATCTAGTACTTTAGTATTAGTATTATATTTTGTTATATTTGTTTTTCACTTTTGTTCAGAGGGGTGACCGAGAGTGTCATGTAGTGGTCCTGACAGATGATGACATTGTGGACTGGGATGAGGAATACCCACCACAGATGGGAGAGGAGAATCCTCAGAGTAAGTGCATAAGGTCATTACATATATATTAAATTGATTAAGCCATAAACGAAAATTTCAGCACTCTTGTTCCTTGCTTTGTCTCCTGGTTACATGTTTATTCAACCTGTCAAGTCTTCAAGGAAACTTACAGCACTCTTGTTCATTGCTTCTTCTCCTGATTACATATTTATTAACTTGTTTGGCCCAGATCCCGTCAATATGTGTCCAGTTTTTGCATTCAATGGCCGATCCCGCTAGTAGTCTAAGTTTGTTGACTGCATGCAATGGCCGATCCAGTCTTTTGTCGTTTTGAATCTGTGTTAGATACAACATCTCTGATTGGTTACAAATGGGCATTTTCCAAGAATCAAACCAATATTAACCTATCAGAAATAATTTTGCTTTTCATTGTGCAACTTTGAATTATTCAGAAACCAAGGGTTACTAAAGGAGGGCAGTTTCACTACATATGTTCTGTTCATGAAAATTCGTAAATGATGGCATACATAAGACTTGATGACAGTGAGAGCGAAAAGGAGGAGTTTCTCTGGTTTAATCTTGAAAATACTGAGCAAGCAAAGGAAAAATATGTTCAGCAGTTGGATATGTTTTTTGCAAGATTTAAATTTGGGCATAGAAGTTGCTGAGACTTAATCGTCAGAAAAAGAGGATGCTGATATCGAAAATGATAGAGATCTTTTGCATCTAGCAGATAGTAGCAATTGTGTTAATTTCATAAATAGTATATTGAAAGACAAATAGAAAAAGAAATACATCACTGTGTAGACAAATTCATTTGGAATAATTGGTGAAAACTGTTGAATTTTATTGGATATAAGAAGAGTGAATGCATGTGCATGATATTTACAAAATTGTCTGAACAGGTAAAACTATATGGAGCACAAGCAGCTAGACACAGATTAAGAAATGAGGAGATATTCATCATTGATCTATAGGTCGCGGTTGAAAGAATCTTTATATACTTGTATTATTGTGCCATGGGCGAATCACAATTTGATATACCAGTAGTTTATTTTTATATCAATTTGCTTTACACCAACACTTTTAATGTTGTTCAATAATTTACATTTCCATCACATATACCCTTGGTTTTATAACTTGAAAGTCAGTTGAAATTAAGAGTTGAAATTTTATATACTTGAACCACCATCACTTGAAGGTGTGTCATGTACAGAATTGAGGGGTGCTGTCTTCATGGTCAAGGTCGCATCTGGATATTCATGGTTTCTATTACGCTTTCACTTCAGCTCTGTTACTTTAAAAAGGTTTGAGACTAAGGGATGAAACTTGATATACATGTACATTGTCACTTGAAGGTATTGTGTACTCCATTTTGATTCAAGATCATGGTCACTACTCAATATTTGTTTTCCATCATTCTCTTTTCCAGAATAACTTAAAAGCTGTTTTGGATTAATCGATCAAATTTGGTATACACGTGTCACTATTCCAGCTAGGAATTTTTTTAGGGACACTTTTATTGAAGGAAGTGGCATTTTTGTGATTCAAAGACATGATGTTAATAGTGAATTTTAGTATTTTTTGAAGTAAATTTACCCTACATTAAAGTGGAATATAAAAATATAACAGACTTGAAAAAGCATTTTAGTTATCTGGAAACTGGCAGAAAGGAGTGACTAGAAAGGTACTTAGAGCAGAAGGGAGGGCATTGAAGGGGTGGGAGTGGAGAAATGCTCGACATTTTCTGTCCAGCAGGATCATTGTATATGTTATCATTAGCAAATGTTTAGTGTACCACATTGGGGTGTTGTACATTCAGAGTCAATGGCATATGTAAGATATATATATATATAGATAACATTGGAACTGCTGTTTCCTAAATTGATAGTTGTTTGTGATAAATGAATGAAGTTTAGTATATTTGTATATTGGCACTAGAAATTTTGATGCAATGTACAATCAAAAGATCCAGGTCACTGGTCAGTATTTTAAGATTTCTGGTTGGAATCACAAAGCTGCTTTTAAGGCATAAGGTGGAACAATGATACCTTTACGCTTCTCAAATTCATGGACTCTCATCAACAAGGTTTTATGTCCAGGTAAGGATCAGTGATCAGTTTTTTCTCACACCTCTTTGTTGTACTTTTTCTCTAATGCATTTTAAAATTGGTCAGTGAAACATGGTTGCTTTTGATGTCTGCCCAGTAACTTTATTGGTTTGTCTTTAAGATGAACTTATGTGACCTCACAATAGAAGTTGGAATGAGTTGGGTGCAAAAATTTGCGGAATTGGTTATTGTCTAGTATCATCATGGAACATGGGTTGATGGAGCAAAAATTTGCGGAATTTGCTTGTTTTTGTCTAGTATCATCATGGTACATGGATTGATGCTGGTTACCATGAACATGCTTCTTTGACTTTTCTCAATTACACTATTTGTCCCATTGTCTTGCACATTTTGGGGTTGACTTCACCATTCTTTGAAAGGCATCTTACTTTGACTAATTGGTTGACATGCCTTGGCCATAGATCGACTATACTTTTTCATGCATGTATATTTCTGTCAGTCAGTGCCAACCTAACTTCTGATTGATGACGCTTCTCTTTTCAGTAATCTATAGCTCACAGATGTACAGATTTTTCAAATATATAGAAAACAGAGATGTAGCCAAACATGTGTTGAAAGATAGGGGGCTGAAAAAAATACGCCTAGGAATAGAAGGTAAGTAGTATTCTGTGCTTTATATATTATTGTACTGTCATGTTTTTTTGTGATACCAATTTCATGGTTGCTCCATACAATGACTTAAAGACGCAGTAAATAGTTACCATATATACTTGCTTTTAAGATTAGTCCAGCTGCAAATTGTACAAGCCCAATCTGCCATCACATCATGCGCGGGCAGATCTGGGTCTTTATAGTTTGTCAGGAACAATCAGTTGTAACCAAGAACATAGACTTTAATTTGCCAGATGATTATGCAGCAGCAGAATAGTGTCTATATTTGCAATTAGAATTTTCTTACAAACAAGTCTATATGGTATCGTTCAGTGGGGAAATAAATAGGTCTCTGTAACTGATCTGGTAAGAATATGTTTCTGTCAATGATCTATGAATTTGAGTATCACTGAACATATAGTTTTTCTCTCAACACTTCAAACACATTTACCTTTAAAACTATCAGCCAGTTTAAGTTTTTACTTCTAAGTAACATAAGTAACAGTTCATTCTGAGATCTTTATCAGGACCATCAGATAGACACTTCTTGAGATCAAGTTCATAGGAACCATCAGTGACAGAAACTGAAGTTCTTAAGTTCTTTTATAAGACCATTACAGTTCTAGTTTATTAGGACCATCATTGACAGTTCTTGAGTTCTAGTTTATTAGGACCATCATTGACAGTTCTTGAGTTCTAGTTTATAAGGACAATCAGTGGCATTTCTTAGTTCTAGTTAACCGCTCCAGTGGCCTAGTGGTTAGGGCGTCTGCCCTGGAAGCGGGAGGTCGTCGGTTCGATCCCCAGCCGAGTCATACCAAAGACTTACAAAAATGGTACTAACAGCTGCCTCGCTTGACGCTCAGCATTAAGAGGTTAGTGTTAGGACTGGTCGGCCTGGTGTCAGGATAATGTGACTGGGTGAGACATCATGCTACATGTCTGCGGCATGATGTCTCAGTGCTAGACATCACTATAAACTGCCTCGCTGCAGACATCGTAGCGATATGACTGAAAAATTGTTAAAGCTACGTTAAAAATCCTAATCAAACTAACAAATCTTAGTTCTAGTTTATTAGGACCATCATTGACAGTTCTTGAGTTCTAGTTTATTAGGACCATCATTGACAGTTCTTGAGTTCTAGTTTATTAGGACCATCATTGACAGTTCTTGAGTTCTAGTTTATTAGGACCGTCATTGACAGTTCTTGAGTTCCAGTTTACAAGGACAATCAGTGACAGTTCTTAGTTCTAGTTCATATGGACCATCCATAACAGTTCTTAGTTCTAATTTATAAGAACCATCAGAGACAGTTCTTGAGTTCTAGTTTATTAGGACCATCATTGACAGTTCTTGAGTTCTAGTTTATTAGGACCATCATTGACAGTTCTTGAGTTCTAGTTTATTAGGACCATCATTGACAGTTCTTAGTTCTAGTTTATTAGGACCATCATTGACAGTTCTTGAGTTCCAGTTTACAAGGACAATCAGTGACAGTTCTTAGTTCTAGTTCATATGGACCATCCATAACAGTTCTTAGTTCTAATTTATAAGAACCATCAGAGACAGTTCTTGAGTTCTAGTTTATAAGGACCATCAGTGGTCCTTGAGTTCTAGTATATAAGGACCGTGAGTGACAGTTCTTTAGTTCAAGTTTACAAGGACTATCAGTTACAGTTCTTGTTCTATTTGACAAGGAGCATCCATGACAGTTCTGGAGTTTTAGTTTATAAGGACCATCAGTGTTCTTTAATTCTAGTTTATATGGACCATCAGTGACCGTTCTGGAGTCCTAGTTTGTAAGGAACATCAGTGGTCCTTGAGTACTAGTTTATAAATACCATTAGTGAGAGTTGTTCATAGTTCTAGTTTATTAGGGCCATGAGTGACATTTCTCAGTTCTAGTTCAAAAGTGACAGTTCTTGAGCTCTAGTTTACAAGGACCATCCATGACAGTTCTTGAGTTCTAGTTTACAAGGACATTCAGTGACAGTTCTCGCATCCTATTTTATAATAATTATCATTGGTCCTTGAGTCTAGTTTATAAGGACCATCATTGACAGTTCTGGAGTTTTATTTTATAAGAATGATCAGTGACAGTTCTTAGTTCTAGTTTATAAGGACTATCAGTGACTGTTCTTGAGTTCTAGTTTATAAGAACCATCTAAGACAGTTCTTAAGTCTTAGTTTATAAGGACCAATCACATGTCAAGTCTTGATAAGATTGCACAACATGCACGAGTGCACAGGTCGCTGCAATGTAGGAAATGGTTCAGAGTGGACTTGTTTTTACTTATTTCTGTAATGTATAGACATGTAAAAAAAAAAAGAGCTATTTTGTTTTCCTCAAATTTACACAAAAACGTTTAATTTTCAAAAGCAGCACAATTCAGCTGTTTAATGGTATGGAGTGTAGATGGTCATTAAAATAGTGTTTTTGACCTACCTCTGGTAGAATGTCATGTGTGAAAATGGTCATATCGCTACAATGAATGAAGTTTGGCAGTTTATAGTGATGTCTAGCACTTGGGCATCATGCCACAAAAATGTAGCATGATGTCACAATATCCTGACACCATACCAGGTAGACCAGAACTAACACTAAAGAGCTATTTTAATGCTGAGCTCCAAATGAGGCTGTTGTTTGTACCATTTTTGTTAGTCTTTGTTAAAACTCAGACAGGGATCGAAACCATGACCTCCTGCAGCTAAGACAGATGCTCTAACCACTAAGCCACCAGAGCTATGAAGTACCTCAGCTTAAATTGAATAAACATCCAGATGATCCTTTCATACTTCATCGATACTATGAGCTATGAAGTACAGGTCACCACCATCAAATGTGCATGTTTACTTTCCATTTGAAACAATGCACTTAGAATTCTGTTCCGTCTGATATTACTGTGATAATGAAGCAATTCTTTATCAGACCATGCAGTACTGGGATGGGTATCAGTCAGATCAGTGTAGATTTATATTCCTGTACTTTCAAATTAAAGGTAATGTAATGTAAACCAGTAATTTTCAATAGTATCAATGAGATACAGAGGGTACGTTTTTGTACACGATTCTTGGCAGTATAAACTTGTGTAATGAACCAAAGCTTTTGAGTATAAAAATTTTAAAGGTCTATACATTGGATTGCCTTTGTTGAAATGCACTTGCCTGGATGGGTTTTCCCAACTAGTCCTGTAGTATGGGTAATGTTTTTTTCCAGCACTGAAATCCATCGACAAGTGATATGATTTTTGTAAATACGTGGCTGGCTTAGGTCAGTGTTGGCTTATTCCAGGACATGCAATGTAATTGCACCTGGAATTCATTAAAGATTCATAATAGTTTCTCTTTCAAATACGTTCCCCAATCACATTAATGTTAGGATATAAGCCTGCTACCTCGCGAATCCAGCCCTACTAAAAGACGAAAATTCGTCTTTTCTGTTTATGTGTTATAGACAAAAGGCAATAACTCTTGCCCCTTACTTCCCCTTGCCACTGCCAGGTGTCGATAGTTTTTAAGCTTTGCTTGTACTGTTCACAACGTACAATTACACCTCCATATAATCCAAGCCATCTTAGTGTAAAATCGGACCATCCGAAGTTAAATTTGGAATTGTGTTGGACAATCATTCTTCTGCAGGTTGTATACATTATTTACAGTATTTTCAAATTTTGAGTGACTTTGTCACCTTTATGGACTTCGTCTATGGATGACCATGTTGCAACACGCTAATGGCGGTACTCGTGTTGTCATTTACGAGCTAACGTGGCACTGAATAATTTCGCTTACTCTGTTAGTAACGGTTGTGGTATTAGCGAATTAATAACATGCATTATACAACCTCGACGTCACCGGCCATCCCAGCATGGGGACCTTATTGCTAAAACGGTCTGACCAACCATGATTTACGGGGATTTTAGTGACAAATCCGTCTGTCAAGCTGTACTGCCGGCAATATGCCAATACTGTGATGGAGGTTTTAGTGAGAAATCTGTCCGTCCAGCCAGGCCATTGGAGTGGCTGGTACCGGTGATAGCCGGACCGTCACCAACATTCAGGCGGACCACATGCCAGACAAACCAGCCGGTCAAACCAGCCGGCAGTGCTGTCCCAGTATGAGGACCTTATTGTTAAAACGGGCCGACCAGCTATGATTTTTTCCATCCGTCAAGCTGTACCGCCGGCAAGATACCAATAATATGATGGAGATTTTAGTGAGAAATCTGTCCGTCCAGCCAGGCCATTGGAGCGACCAGTACCTGTGATAGTCAGACCGTTGCCAACATTCAGGAAGAACATTCGCCAGACAAACCAGCCGGCAGTGCCGGCTGTCCATATGTTTGCTGCTTCTCCACAAGGGAGAATTAGTGAAATTGTCAAGGATGATGGAATTGTGTCATCTATGTCACCTGGTATGCTCTGTCCAGAGATGCAAGCTGTACCAGAACCAGCGTTCCCTCTAAGCAAATGGTAGATGTGCGTGCAGTGCTCACTGCACTGTGCAAGCATTATGGAGACGAAAAAAAATTAACGTTGGATTGAGCAAAAAATTGACAATTCAGCTGCGCAGGGATGCCTGAGCAGCTGCGCGCACAGCTTAGATGGAACATTGACCAGAACACGACTTGGCACACAGTGAATGTGACGAAACACTTGCAAATCAGCCGTACGCAGATCCAGTCATGGAATGGACTGAGTTTAGCTTCAAGGCCGCAGTGGAAGAAATTTATAGGGTGTTGGCAACTTCAGAATGCCCACCACTTCCTACCGCCCAGTCAACACTACAAAGTTAAGGCGTCTGTAGATCTTGAATGGGAGGAAGAGACGATGTCCTTCCTGCTCCTTCCCCAGTCGGAAAAAAAAAATAAATTCAGAAAGCTATGTTCTAGTGTAACTGGTACAAAACTCAATCAGACGCCACGTCAAAGCTAGTCTGAAACATAGTCGCTATGTCTTCAATGTTAGACTTGGCATCACTAGCCATTTTCCGACTCCCAGGTAAATCCGGCAATGACCACGTTTGGAAAGCGATGGCCCGGATTGCTAGAGTTATTAACAGGGCAGCTCACCATTCCTTGGCCAATGCGCTGACTGCTTCTGCCAACTTAGACATGATATGACGTGGCGCATGTCTGAGGTCCACGTCACTCATGCCCCATCCTACTCTGGCTTTACGGATGTCTCCATTGGTTCACCTTTACTCTTCTGGGGGGAAAATTTGAAGAAGTTCGGAGGCAGGCAACTCAGGAACTTCCCCTCCAACTTGCCTCCCAACTTTTGCAGGCGTCTCGAAACAATCATCCCCTGCCACAGTGGAGGGATGATAGGCGGACCAGGGAAAAGGGATCTTTACAATCAAATGTGCAGTATAGATTCCAACCCAATGCTGGGAGCCAACAGTCTAATTGAGCTAGGATGCAACCATACAGAGGCTGCAAGAACCCAAGTTTCTCCACCTTCAAGCCTCCTAAATCTAGACGTTGACATACCCTGCCCACCGCCCACGGACAGCCTACCTGTGGGCGGCCGCCTCTTGTAATTTCAGGACCACTGGACCACTTTATTACCTCAGAACAATTGGGTGATTCAGGTCATTTCAGAGGGACTTTGGATTTCATTTATCCATCCCCCTCCCTGTCCTCCTCTCCCCTCTTCACGGATGTGCCGTCAGATCGAGAGAAGGCTGCCTTTCTACCAAAAGAAAAATATATAAATAAACTCTGCAATAGGGGGGATTTTATTCATAGCTGTTTCTTATCCAGAGGCCGTTCATCGACCTGAGTCACCTCAACCAATACATTTTACCACTGAAATTCAATGTGGAAATGACGAGATCACTCCGTCTTTCCATATGATGGGACGGGTATGCCGTCAGTCTAGATATGACTGACGCATATTTTCACGTCCCTATCCACCGATTCACGGAAATTTCTCTGATTTGCTTATCGGGACTCGGTTTATCAGTTCCAGGTCATACCTTTTGGCCTCAACATCAGCCCTTGGGCTTTTACCAAGGTTATGGATTGCATCGTCACCCTGTTCCGCTCAACTTCATCTATAGTGACGGCAGTGTACTTGGACAACATCCTCCAGAAACATATGTTAAATTGTACTTTGCTCAAAGGCAGAAACGATCTTCTATCACTTTTCGATCATCTTGGCTTTCTTGTGAACTGGAAAAAGTCCGATCTCTGTCCATCCCAGAGTTTTGGTCCATCTGGGTATGGAGTTTCTCACTGATCTGAATCTGGTAAGGCTTCCTCGTGTTCGAGATCATCTGGATAGTTGAACTCATCGAGTTTGTTTCCAACAGGATGTGCATTTCAGCGAGAGAGTTCTTGCAACTCCTTGGATTATTCATTGCAGCGGCAGACTTGATCCCACTCGGCCATCTTTTTATGCGCCCCGTACAAATGACATTACTAGCATAATGGCACCCTTTTTTCAAGTCTCCTCAATCACATAATAATGATCACACCCGAGATAAGATCATTCTTGCGTCAGTGGCACAACCCCTGTTGGCTGTCCACAGGGATTCCTCTGGAGATACCCCAAGCGGAGATAATGGTATGTACCGCAACCAGTAACTACGGTTGAGGTGCCCAACTGTTGCCAGACTTCGATACCGTCAGTGGCATGTGAATGCCAGGGGAGTTTTTAACATGGCTCAGTTCAGACAGTATTGAGTCTTTAGCCCACAATTCGTTAAAGCTACTATCATACAAAACGGGTTTCTTGATAGTCTTAGCTTCAGCATGCAGGGTGAGTGAGTTATATGCCCTTTCCAGTGACCCGAACTATCTTCAGTTCAGATCTGATGGTTTGGTGGTCCTCTTGACACAGCCAGGCTTCGTGGCCAAAAATAGGTTACCATCCATTGGCAATCTAAGAGTCATCATTGGCTAGATAAGTCAGGAGCAACAGCCATGCAAGATCCTGTTTGTGCACTCAAGCACTATTTTAAACGCACAGAGGCGAGTCAGGTCACATGCAAGCACCTCTTTCTTCTGGTGACAGCTGGGAAATGGGATATCACCCCTCAAGCCCTTGCTTCATGGCTGAAGTGGGTTATGCACTCGGCGTACTCTAAGGTCTCACAAGATCATAGTCGCCTCATGAAGATTACCGATCATGAGATTAGAGCAATCTCAGCGAGCCTTGCATTTGAACACAATTTTTCGATCCAAGATATAATAGAAGCTGTTGGCTGGCATGCAGAGTCAACCTTCTCCAGTTTTATATCAAAGATTTGACCTCGCACAGGCAAACCTTGAATCTAGTAGGTCTGGTGTTGGCAGCCCAGATGCCCAACAGACCCATTTAAAACAATCAGCACAGCCTATCAGCTTTGCTGGATTCTGCAGAAAATTTTTTTTATACGTAAGAAGATTTCAATAACTATCGTTAGCGTTCAAATGGGGGAATCCAGCCATCAGTCCCTAGAGTATACTCGGGGTAGAGGTAGGATGCTCAGCATTCCCTCCTCCAATTACCTATTCTCCTAACGTTAATGTGATTGGGGAATGTATTTGAACGAGAAAGCAAATTTTTTAAGTAAATTGTTTACCCTAGAATACTTACCCAATCACATTACTTAAAAACCCTCCCAACCACCCTGCCATGCAAGCATCCTCGTATAGTATCGCTCAGCTTAAAAACTAGCAACACCTGGCGGTGGCAAGGGGAGGTAAAGGGCAAGAGTTATTGCCCTTTGTCTATAAGACATAGAAAGACGAATTTTCGTCTTGTAGTAGGGCTGGATTCGCGAGGTAGCAGGCTTATATCCTAACATTAATGTGATTGGGTAAGTATTCTCAGAGAAACATAATTTACTTTAAAAATTTGCTTTCTATGTTATGCCAGTTACATTAGCAGAACATAACTTGATTTCATAAGAATGGAGAGCAAATGAAAGTTTCTGAATGTAACTTGATAGAATATTTTCATGGTTACATTCCATTATGGTTTATTGGATGCTTCAGATTCAAATTTAAACACCATAACATGTGTGATATCATGAATTTTTTTTACACAGTTTGTTATATTACATTTTTAAAATTGATTTCTGAAACCGTATGTTGTTAACATCATTTGATAAAATGTAACACTTTGTAATTTTAGGCTATCCAACTTATAAGGAGAAGGTGAAAAGAAGACCAGGAGGTCGACCAGAAGGTAAGAATTTGGCAGCTATTCAAAATGAGCACAATTATTACAGTTACAAGTTATATTTTTTGTATATAAAATATGAACCAGTTACACTATTTATTTTTGTAACTTAAACATGAGCCAGTTACACTATTTATTTTTGTAACTTAAATATGAGCCAGTTACAGAATTTATTTTTGTAATTAAATATGAGTCAGGTACAGAATTTATTTTCGTAATTAAACATGAGCCAGGTACAGAATTTATTTTGTAACTTAAACATGAGCCTGTTATAGAATTTAATTTTATAATCAAACATGAGCCAATTACAGAATTTATTTTTGTAATTAAACATGAGCCAGTTACAGAATTTATATTTGTAACTTAAACATGAGCTAGTTACAGAATTTATTTTTGTAATTAAACATGAGCCAGTTACAGAATTTATTTTTGTAATCAAATGTGAACCAGTTACAGAATTTATTTTTGTAATCAAATGTGAACCAGTTACAGAATTTATTTTTGTAATTAAACACGAGTCAGTTAAAGAATTTATTTTTGTAATCAAACATGAGCTAGTTACAGAATTTATATTTGTAACTTAAACATGAGTCAGTTACAGAATATATTTTTGTAATTAAACACGAGCCAATTACAGAATTTATTTTTGTAATTAAACATGAGCCAATTACAGAATTTATTTTTGTAATTAGACATGAGTTAGTTACAGAATTTATATTTGTAACTTAAACATGAGCCAGTTATGAAATTTATTTTTGTAAATAAACATGAGCCAGTTACATAATTTATATTTGTAATCAAACATGAACCAGTTACAGAATTTATTTTTGTCATATACTGCAGAGCGTCCATTCAATTTATATTTTATGACATCCTAAGGACCCCCACAATGAATTTTATAGGGTCCTTGTAAGATGTTAAAGGGTTCCATTTTATAGTTTCTACAGTAAGTTGTGTGTGTGTGTGTGTTGTGTGTGTGTGTGTGTGTGTGTGTGTCTACAGTAAGTTGTGTGTGTGTGTGTGTCACTAGAATTTTGATGAAAATGTGAGTTCCACCAGGGAAAGTTGTAGTCTCCTATCAGAAGCATGTTGGACATACATGAAATGGATTAACGTTGATTATAATGCCAGGAATAAAGAGACACTAAACCTATTGAACCGCTCCGGTGGCCTAATGGTAGAGCGTCTGCCCCGGAAGCGGGAGGTCGTCGGTTCGATCCCCGGCCGAGTCATACCAAAGACTTACAAAAATGGTACTAACAGCTGCCTCGCTTGACGCTCAGCATAAAGAGGTTAGTGTTAGGACTGGTCGGCCTGGTGTCAGGATAATGTGACTGGGTGAGACATCATGCTACATGTCTGCGGCATGATGTCTCAGTGCTAGACATCACTATAAACTGCCACACTGCAGACATCGTAGCGATATGACTGAAAAATTGTTAAAGCTACGTTAAAAATCCTAATCAAAGAAACAAACAAACTTAACCTATTATTTTACTTATTTGTAATTCTTTAAATATTAATTTATTAAAATTGATATCCCATCAGTTGACTTGGAACATGATACACATGACCATTATTTAGACAGTAATACGTTTTGCCAGCCAAAACAGAAATATTGGGTGAGGCATCTTAATTACAAGGCTTGATGAACGTAAATTTAATTTTAAAATTTGCAACGAGTATTCATGTGCTCAGTTTCAAGGATACTACATTATTCCCATATTCTTTTTCTAAAGTTTGTAAACCGGTGTTGATTTGTCCTTTTTTTGATTGGACATATTTGAAGTTTGCAAAGATCCATCTGCTTTTACATTTTCCAGGAGATCCATAAGTCACACCGTAAAGCATCTGGCACCATTTTCTATAAAACTATAAACTGGTGCACTACCAAATCTTATTATGAATATAATGAATCTGTGAGGCTAATTTCAATTTGATGTAACCCATCTGTTTTCTTGGAAATAAAATGGGTCATATGCATTTGCTGTAAATAGAAAACAAGGAAAATTCTTATGCAGCAGTGATGTTTTAATGCATCAATTTTAATTTTATTGCATCAGGGATTCACATTAGGGCGTTATTGGAAGCCCTGATACAAGATTTTTAAGAACAAGTGAGAGGAAGAAATTTTGATTGTAAATCATTTTATTTGCATTAATAGCAACACAGTTCGGTAACTGTGTTTAATGGTCACTTGTAATTATCAGCATTCTTAAAGGTTATATACATAAAGCAATCACCTGTCTGTTGATGGATTTGGGGAGGAAATTTTGGTTGTTTTCCAGTGGTATGTGTTTGCTATTATAATATGTATGGAGAAGAGATTTGGGTTTGTTTTCCAGTGATATGTGTTTGCTATTGATGGTATGTATTGGGGAAGAAATTTTGGTTGTTTTCCAATGATATATGTTTGCTATTGATGATATATACTGGGATGAGATTTGGGTTTGTTTTCCAGTGATATGTGTTTGATATTGATGTATATATGGTGGGGAAGAGATCTGAGATTTATTTTCCAGTGCATATATTGAATAACACTGTAGAAGAGAGGCCTTTTTGGATAAACAGTTCACCTTCAGTTTTGTTTACTCAATTAGCAATGTTAAATGTTTTCTTTCTTGTGGATAAACATTAAATTTAGAATTAATTTACTGGTGAATTAGGATTAATTCTAAAACCCTCTGTTAAAACTGGAGATGACTCATCTCTCTTTTCAGTCATATACAATTATGTGCAGAGACCTTTTCTACGTATGTCATGGGAGAAGGAGGAGGCCAAGAGCCGCCATGTTGATTTCCAGTGTGTGAAGAGCAAGTCCATCACCAATCTTGCTGCTGCAGCTGCAGATACACCACAGGACCAGGGTTTGGTCCAGCAGCAACAGGATGGCAGCATCAATGTGATTCCTCCACAGCCCTCCCCCTCTGAACCTTACCCAGGCGTTGATATTCCACCAGAAGGAGATGTGGACTAATCATCAGCTGTTTGAAACTAATGCCCTACAGACTTTAAGTGGATAGAGGGAATTTCTGAACCCAAGACTACATTCAGATTTCTACATCCACGAATTGGAATGTTCCATAAATTTGGAGTAGCACAAAGGGATCCTTTTTATCATAATCATCTTGTTGAAGCCAAAGGACTACTTTTTTTAAAAACATTTTTAAAAAAATTAAATTCTTTCTTATCTGAGGAGTTAGTACAAAAGTATGTTTAGAATATTTTTTGGATTCAAAATACTTTATAAATAAAACTTAGTCTCAGAGAATTGGTAATTGTCCATTACAAAAGCAGTGGAGACAAGAATCGGCCTTGCTTTGACAACCCATTCAGTAAGTCCAGTTTTGCCTTGTATAAATATTTGACTTGTATTCAGTCAGTAAATAATTTGGACAGAATAGTTAATACTATATAACTTAGTGTGTTCCAAGTTTATGACTTTAATTTTAAGCCTTCAAGATTTTGGGTGTGCATTTTTAAACAGTTAATGGAGATAATTTTGTATGAATGAGGTTGTGAACATTTTATTAATTTGCACACCAAGTGCATTGACATCTAACATGTTTGCCCATTTCACGTTTGGAACTTCCAATAGCATACACTTGATCTACTCTTCTCTATTGCAATCTCTCTTTGCATGAAATTCAGTAGAGTAAATGGTGCAGGCACAGTTATCATTCTTGGTATATGCTTTTCACATTCTGGTACCATTACAAAAGAGCGAATACAATTCATTATTTGATTACACAAAATCTATACAGTATAAAGGAGCAAATGCATTTCTTTGTGTAATAATACCTTCTGCAATTTGCAAAAGAGCTAATACAATTTTTTTTATAATACAGTGTACAAGTTACATGTACAGGTAACAAAGCAGATACAATGCATTTGTTTAATATTCCATGTACATGTTACAGATTAGCGAGTACTGTACATTTTTTATGACCATACACAAATTTAAAAAGTTATGGCTTCTGATCTGAGATTTACATAAGTGTAGTCAGAGAGATATGGTTGAGAAGTTAGAAAATGCTAGAGTTTGATTTAAAATTTTATTTTTGCCAATCACAAATGGCATTACATTAAAAAAATACATTTCAGATTGGTGATAATGGGAACTCTAAGTCTTAGACTAAAGCTTCAGGTCAGGAACCAGGAACTTTGGATTTCAGAGTTAGTGTAAGATTTATTGTATTTAATGGAAACATATTTCCAAGGGTTTGATGTAGGCAGCACTGTCTTGCATGATGTGTGAGTGTTGTGCATGTGTTTGTGCACACGTGCATGTGCGTTAGAAATCGTTGTGAAAGGTAAGGTTAAAATTCATTTCAGCACAAAGCAGTTGTATTCTAAGGATTTTTACATTATGTGAATGGTTATAAGTGAAGACAATCTTGTTTGTAAACTTTAGATGTAAAATATTTTCCTAAGGTAATTATGCTGTAGTAGCTTTTGTCACTCGTCAACAGTAGTTTCACCAGAATGTGTAGGGATGTTATTTTTATTAAATCCTAGTCAATCTTATGATATTTATGTTCAAGAACAGGGATAATACTTGTTGTTTAAAGTTAATCAGATTTTTTTTCTCAGGCAATTTAATTAAAAAGGCATTTAATTGCAAGAATTAGTAGCAAATTCCTTTGAGAATAAAATCATTATATTGTCAGTATTTGCTAGTAATTAAGAATCGTTGTGAAAATAGTATATTGTACCTTTTTTGTACATACAATTATGTAAGTGCATAGATTCATCTGATTGCTTGATTATGGTCATGACTATTTTTGTGACTCTTATTCCACACTTATTTGTTTATTTTGATAGTTTCATTTTTTTTGGGGTTAATTGTTTGTAGAATTTAACAGTGAGCTAACTCAATGTCACTTGACAGCTTAAGAGTGTTCTATTTACCTAATAATATTATATATGATCTAGTTGTCACTATTTTTTAAAAAAGATTTTGAGTCTCCCTTAGATTTATTATATCTTGTTAAACGTGGTCATAGATATCTGGTTTTTAGCTTATAATGCTAAAAGTGAGCTCATGGTGTGGTCATATGAACAATATCCACACAGTAAGATTGAAGTGAGCTTATGGTCAACTTAATTATATCCACACATTAATAAGCTTGTAAGGCCATATGATGAAGTGAGCTTATGGTCAACTTAATTATATCCACACATTAATAAGCTTGTAAGGCCATATGATGAAGTGAGCTTATGGTCAACTTAATTATATCCACACATTAATAAGATCACTCAGTAAGCCATTATTCTGATCCACTTTGATCAAATTTTGAATATATGCTTATGTCATCATGATCTTGTTCACATTTGATAATGAAAAAAAAAAATGATGCACAGATATTAATGACTTTATTTAGTGTTTGATTTGACGAGCATGCAGAGCAATATTTCTGATTTGATGAAACTTTAAATATGGACTGTCATCGATAACTTGTATGAGTTCTGTAATGAATTGGATCCATACAAAAATGTAATCTTGTATCTTATTGGCTGAGTTTGTTGTTAGCACTGTTGAAGCCTTATTTGTAATCTGTTGGTTTATCATAAGCATCGTTGGTGACTTCGATTATGAACAAAAGACTGCATATTAATTATGCTTTAATCTTTATAAGAGTTTGTATCAGGATTTAATAAAATAAGTAAAAAGAACCTGACAGAGTTTGGGAGATAGTTTACATAGGATGTGTTCTTACAATAATCTGCTTTTTTAAATGGTCAGCTCTAAAGTAATGTTAGCTGTGGATGCTATGTCCGTTCAAATACAGCCTCTTCTTTTGTATACATTTTTGTGACAACTCATATGAGGCATGGTTTTGTTCTGTTATTGTGCATGACACTTGTTAATTTGTATAGTATTTCCATTTGCTTTATTGGGTGTTATAGGTCCGGATTGACAGCTGTTGATTGATTTTCATCAAAGATATGTGCCTTTTTGCTTTCATTGAATTGGGTGGTATGACCTTCCACATCTAAACTGTCAGATTTCATAGAAAACTTGCAAAAACTGACACATCTGGGATCATTAAAGTTCACTAAGAAAAGATGTACTATATATCTGTAATTATCATTCTTTTCATTATGGTCAAAGAAAATATGTTGGATAAAATGTGAAGGTAATTTTAGACACATACAGATAGGTTGAGTTTTGAGTCATAATAATATGATTGAAAAAAGATGATCACATGGCTTCATTGTCATCCCACTGTAAATTTGCTCAGGGTTCTCACACTCTTCAGAACAAAATTATCAAAGTTTTTTCCTGAAATTGAGTTTTTCTTCTAAAAATTTGCTAAACTATACTGAATAGAATCTAAATGTTTTGGCTTCAAAATATACCTTTTTAAAATCAAAGCTATTTCTGTTTTGTGACAATCATAACATCTGAATCAGACATGTAATTGATGTATCACTATAAAAACAACAGCTATTGAAATATGTGCACAAGCCATTGAAATGTACAGAATAAAAATGTTGACTAATTTTGTATGCAAGTAAGTGACAACTTAAAATTCCCTGTTTTTAGCCGATTTTTAAAAAGAGATATAAAATGAATGGGCTTTTCTTGTTTGGGAACAAATCGATCCTTTCTTGGTTTTTTTCCCCAATATTCTGGAGTGGGGGCGAGTGGTTTAAAGCGCTCTCTGTTATGGATCACTGCCATCTCACCTCTGTGTAGATTCAAGTCTCAGATATAGCCAATGTGGGTATGTGAGAAAGCTTGCCAGTAGTTTGTGGGTTAGTGGTTATTTCTGGGTGGGTGGGTTCCCGATTTCTTCCTCCACCATTAATACTGTCTGTGATGTATAGCCTATCGTGTGCTGAAAATAGTGTTAAACCCTACAACATTAACAACTAGTAGTGTGGGAACCCTGTTTGCTTAAGAAGAATAGTGTTTATTGAATTGAGGCTTAAAATTACCAGTGTACTATGTTTTTCTTTTACATAATTTTCCCCTGTACCCCTGTAAGGTCTGTCATTATATACTTAGATCTTTTGATTTATTATTTGATGTATAAAAAAATACTTTGTACATTTACCAGTTCTATTTGTCAGTATTTCTAAACCAAAGTCTAAAGCAGGAAAAATTCTTTTCCTAGATAGATACATGGTAAAGCTTTAGCACCAACGTTTTACTTTGATGGATTTAAAATCTCTGCAGTAATATAAATCATTAGTGTCTTCTTCATTTATGCTTTCTTATCAAGAAAGTCTTGTGCATTTGTGAAAGCAATATCAGGATTAGATTTCAATAGTATAGCAATTAAAATTCTTTCAAAGAAGGCCAGTACAGAAATATCTTTACGAAACACACTGAATTGAAAAATATATCCCTTGCCTTTGCCAATTTTGCCAAGGGATTCACACTAAAAAATTAAATTGGTTAAATGATGCAAAATGCAAGGGTTATTCAGGCTTGTTTCAGTAAAATGCTTGGGACACAAAAGAATAGTCATTCATAAATGCAATGTAAACTTTTGTATTTTAATATGAACTCTTTCAACAATCAGAGTACCTGATGATATATTTTTTTAAATTACTTCTTTGTATGTAAATGTAACAACACTCAATTTACTGAAGAGTGGTGTTATCAAATTTGTTAGACATTGTAAGGTTGTAACATATAACTAGGTCAAAGACAATATGTTTTGATGGAGTGGTTTTCTTTTCTAACTGACTGGATTGGGTTAATGGACATATATGACTAAAGCAAAAATTATGCTGATTAAAATGGTTAGACCATAGGAAGATAAAACAATGATTGGAATGCTATGTCCAGTGGGATATAACATTTAAGATTTGAATGATGTGACCATAGATCAAACAGATATAGGAAAAATGTGAACAAGGGAGATACACCATTGGAATGATGTAGCCATGGGGAGATATATTTAAGAAACTTGAGACCATATTTGCAAGTTAAAGGATATTGATTAGAAAGTGCTTTTATTAGAAATGCTTGCAGACTTGGAATGGTATGTTACCTAAAGAGAGCACTGTTGTGACCTAATGACCTTTTTATTCATATCTCTAGATCTGGTTTAACAAATGAAAGTTGCTTTGCAATAAAAGAATAGATAAATTACTGCATTATTTAAATTCATCCATTTAAATGGTCTATTTTAAGCAAATATTTATTAAAAAATGTCCTCTCACTTTCAGCAAAATAACACTGCCATTGTCATTTTGAAGTTGGTTGGCTTTGTATGATTTAGGCAGCTCTCTAGAGAAACTGATGAAGACAAAGTACAAAATATGGTGCTGTTATTGAAAATTATTGCTATTAATTTTGTTGTGCACAAATATGTTCTAGTTTTGATGACTTAATAATTTTGTTTTTCAGCCAGAAGGTGTATATATACATTGATGTGATTTATGAATCCAGTAACTTTCCTTTTTTATGTATCATACAAAATATTTGTCAATGCAACAAAATAAAATAATTTTTTGTCTTAAAAGTCTTGTTCATAGTGATTTGAATTTATATGTTATTTTTCAGTCATCTTTTTATGACAGTACATAGGGGCATATGGTTTGATGGTATATGTTTATTAGAGGTGTGCTGTATTACCAGTATACCAGTTTCCCATGGTATATTTTTACTGGGGGGGGGGGTACATAAAACATGGTACTTTTTCACTGTACCAATACTTTGTAGATTCATTGAGTGAAGAAGGTAAAAAAAAAATCAAGTAATCTTGTTACAAATTTAATGATATTAACAGAACAAATGCATTCTTTATGATGGAAGAAATTAAAAATTTATTCCTTCTTTTGCAAGAAGGTTGTATTTGTCACAATTCTGAATATTACAAATATAATTAAGATCCTTTAACTACACAGTTGACACATGCCAACATGGTGGCCAAATGGTATGTTCTGATATTGAGATAAATCCAACATTTGGAAAATACTTGGATGTAAAATTAACAAAACGAAAATTTATGTTCTATGTAAGATTGGTAACCATTATAAGATATCAATGGTCATGTTAATGGGTGAGGTTCTTTGTAGGTTTGGTAATCATTATAAGATCTCCAGGAGAGCAGTTATTTTGTCTTTGAATTTTATGTAATTTGTCCACTAAATATGTTCTTGTTTGTTGACAGTTTTATGTTTACTTTCCCTATGATAAATATCTTGCCTGGGTATTAGAATCCCACTTAGTTTCCCTGCCATGACTTAAAAAGAATGAAGTGCTTGTGTTTATTGTGCACCATGTTTTGTTTTGAGAATAACTCATAGTGGAAGAGTGATTTACCATTGCCATATGAAATTAAATAAAATTAAGGAGTATTGTGAGATACAGCACAAAACCATGGAGCTTCATAGGTTTAGAACTGCAGTTTGTGAAACTGTACTGGAGGAAATTAAGGTCCAAGTGTACTTTTTTGTTAACCTTAATTTTAATCATTGCTGTATCAGCCTTGAAAGCACACTGTTTGACTTTTAAATGTGCATTTTTCAGCTTGACAATAATGGACTGCTCTGGTGGCCAAGTGGTTAGAGCAACCACCCTGGATGCAGGAGGTCCTAGGTTAGATCCTCAGTCAAGTCATACCAAAGGCATAAAAAAAAATGGTACTCTCAGCTGCCTCGCTTGGCGCTCAGCATTAAGAGAATTATTAACCCTTTGAACCCGACAGGCCGGTTTACCGGCCAGTTGTAACAGTGTATATACCTGACAGGCCGGTATACAGGCCTAGCTATCTACCGTCATAACCCGACATGCCGGTATCCCGGCCTGTGTTATGTTATTCGCTAGATAGTCAGTGAAATATAGATCTTGCATGAATGGTACAACATGAACAAAATTTCGAGACAGTTTGTTACATAGTCATATTAATAAAAAGCATTTTAGTAGCATGTTTGAAAAGAGACAATTTGATGTTTGCTGTTATATCATAGTGGATTATCATTCTAAGGCATAATATTACTTTTATTTTGCAAAATTTTACTTTTTATAAAATTGTCAAAAATTGCCGGGGAGGCTAGGGTTATTGTGCCAAAATATGGGGGAGATTAGGGTTCAAAGGGTTAAGAGAATGACTGGTTGGCCTGGTGTCAGAATAATGTGACTGAGTGGAACATCATGCTACAAACTTTGGAAAAATTTGACTGCCTTACTGATAAGGTTTTGTTAGGATTGGCAGGTCTACTAATGTAACTGTGGATCACCTTGGTATGTTTTGCAGGATGTTTATAAATACTGTGGTTCAAAATTTTCCGTGGCACCCAGCATGACTTTTGATGCTACCTTAACATTCGTGTCTCACTTTCAAATTGATTTTGACTGAAGTAGCATACAAATATCAAGCCATCATATATTTCACAATTTGTCATTGTAATAAATAGCTGACCTGATTATGTTCTTAAGGTAACGCCACTCAAAAGTTGAGAAGCATCCTTTCATATTTTTGTAGATGAATGGATATTCACACAATTTTAGCAAATTTAAATTTTGTTCCATATTTATTAACATTTTGGACTTGGATCTTTAAACCTTGTTTGACCATTTAAGCAACAACCAGTTGAGTAGTACAAAAAATGAAGTTTAGTGTTTCTTTTGTATGCATATGTAGATCCGATAAGATTCATGCCCATTATGCATTTATTTGGCAAAGGTAGTTGAGTTGACTGGTAGAGCAAGCTGTTTCCCATGAAGGCCAGTTCTGCTATTATTACTTTGGCAAATGGATTACATAGTTTTGCTTATCTGAACATCTTTCTCCATTGTCACTAGATATATCCACACATGAGGCCTGAAATTATGTCCTGGCGTTCAAGAACCGAAGAGATACTGAGTTTATAAACTCCTGTGGACTGAAATGTACTAGTACATCCAAGAGGCCAAAGATACATATCACTAGTGCAGATGAGGGATCTATTGGTGGCTCCTGCCAAGAGATGGAAAATGCATGTTTTAAGTTTGGTGTCCCAGTGAGAGGGATATGCAAATTGTGCCATCCCAAGAGGGAAAGCAACAGTTGCAATATCTGTGATGTGGGCTCATCCATAAGATCTTTGCCATTACTGGGATTTGACAGACATGATTTTTCCCAGTTTTAAAGTGTAATTCCGCTTTTGTCCTGACTTGAATCAGATTTTTGTTGATATAGTCCTTTTTTATCATCTCTGATCGGGTTTATAAATAACGGTATGTCCGCTCAAATTCCGCATCGACCATTGTAAATTATTTGTTCAATATATTAGCACACAACTACTATAAATAGTATTCTGATTGGTCAAAGGTTAAAATTCATCTAATCAATCTTCATGTAATGGAAACTAATGGCAATGGAAAGAAGCATGCTTGCAAAACATGGCATCCTGAGTTTTTTTTAAAGAGACCATGACACGAAAAGTTAAGAAAAAGGTTTAAAAGAAACATGGAAGGAGGAAAGGCTAGAGCAAAAAGCTGACGGAAATTTGGTCAGTTTATAAGAAAAATGAATGCTAAAGGACTGGAATTTTGTGACCTCTGCAATAAATATTTGAATTATGGTAATCGCGGTTGGATGAGTTTGGAGCAGCATCTACAAAAGAAGCTGCATACGGGAAAATTGAAGCTCAGAAGGCACCTGGAAAAAGTGCATTTAATTCCTATAAGAAGAAAGGTTACTTGCATGAGAGAACAGATGTAGTCATCTGTTAGAATATGTGCACTGCATGTCACCAATACAGGCATCAGTTTAAAAGGGAAAAAAGTCTTGTTGAGAAGGAAAAGAAACGATTGCACATTGAGCCAAAAAAGTAAATAGTGACAAAAATGAAGGCTAAAGAAATATTTGACAAAGCTGCAAGAAGAACTTGACCAGCATATCAACAGGTTGTGTTCATTGGAGGAAAAGACAAGTGAATTTATGGGTTTATTTGTATATACTTGGGTATTTATCTTACAGATTTGATATGAAAAGAGAGAAGTATGTTATATTTGCTGCAAAAATTTAGAAATTATTGTGACTTAATTACGATGTGAACAATATTTGTAAGTTTATTAGTTTTTAAAATGATTATTTTGGTTTATTTTATGTTCATAAGTTGCAACAGGAGAAGATGTTATTAGTATAAAAATTCGTTTTTTGGTTTTGGGCCATCGACCCTCTGGACCAACATATCAGGGGTGCTGCTCCTCAAGAATACGTTGGGGAAGGATCACCAAGCCCACCTTACAATTTATTCCGATAATTTGTATCAATAACCAAAATAATGCCTGAAGAATCGTCTTCGATGAAACAATAAACCGACTCCACTCATCCGGATCATGCATGATGCAGAGGGCTACCATCACACCAACGATGTGAAGAATGGGACAAAATCCTTTTGACGGTTGCCCAACAGCTCTGCCTTACACTTAGATAGTTCTATATCAATGACAAGATCATTAAGTTCACCTTGTGTTATGAGGTGTGATTCATAGCAGGGGGATGGGAGAAAATATGGGTCATGTGACATTGATGGTTCAGGACTAGAAGTTCCATTCTCTTCCTCATCTGACACAAGTGAGAATGATTCTGGTGCATCATGAACCAGCATCCTTGTTCTTGGGGTACTGGGTTTATTATGTAGCTGATGGAATGTTTGGATAATGCACAGTCCACCTGGTCTTCTTTGACACACCTTTCCCAACTTGAGGCACCATGCAGAAGTAACAATTGCTGATATGATCAGTTGGCTATCTCAAATGATTGGCACTGCAAAAGACATATTTCCTTTTCCTGTTCATCCACTGGCGAAGATTTCTTGCACAAGTATTACAACATATTTGTGGCCCACCTCATGTCCTG
Organism: Unio delphinus; assembly: GCA_029339505.1. Lineage (NCBI taxonomy): Eukaryota > Metazoa > Mollusca > Bivalvia > Unionida > Unionidae > Unio > Unio delphinus. The sequence goes on from JAQISU010000042.1 coordinate 8,547,431, forward strand.
ATCTTCAGTTTTGCTACCAAAGTAAAGATGATAGGCGTTCTTAATCATAGTGGCTATACTGTGCTTTTGTGATGCTAAACAGAAATGTATTCCTTTATAAAACCAGACACTGACAAATAAGAGAACAACGCTGTCTGATTTCTAGAGCTGATAAAGGGCAATTTGTTCAGCAGAGTGATGTAATGTTTTATGATGCAATACCAGCTTCAGATTGCGTCAATCATTGTTTCGCCTAAAATGTAAGTAGTGTTCTAACCCAGTCATATATTTATTTATAGATCTAGTCAAAGATGTATTTTAGTTATTTATGGTTTAAATTGAAATCCCATTCCATTATAACCGCCGCCATTCCCAAGTCAAGGGTTGTACATACTGACCCAGTATCATATCTGTAAAACTAGAGCCAATCAACAGTTGTAAGCATCATCTTCGTTCTCAGTGACCCGGATATAATTAACGTTTGACTGCATTTATTTCCGAGACATGTTGGTTGTAGAACAGTGATTGGTCTGGAGAAAGGGATTATGTCGATACATTCCCCCATTCATACTTTACTGCCTAATCCGTACTGAAAAAGAGAGTCTGGTTGTGCTTGCCTAAGGATATGGATCAGATCGATATCCCCCTTCACAATTTTCTTGTTTAATCCGTATGTGATGTTAGGATTACCATTACTGGGGACTGTCTTTCTTTCCAACACCCACTGATGATGACCTTCCCATGGGTTCCAGGTAGGCTGACGTGACAGGCCAATGATCTGATTTGTCGCATCTGAGCTTGTCCAACAAAATGGATGATGGACACCAATCACCTAGGTGGTTGAGAAAGGATCATTGGTTCTCATGGTGGCGATTTACCTTCTGGGAAAGGACGCATTTTAGAGTATTACACTGGTTTAAACTATTGGTTTCTGTTCCCGAATTTCCTGGTATCGAGAAAAGGAGGAAAGGTCATGTTCTTGGTCGTCCTTTCCACCTAAACCAGTTTTCTTCGGGGCGAAAACACTTCAAGATGGCGACTAACACCAACCAGAAGCGCCATAGTCATAAGACTGGGTGTTCTCTGTCAATCTTAACGATGCGTACCTTTACATCTCATCATCCCATCCGTTTCAACTTTGCCTTAGCCCCAAAAGCCTTTACCAGGGTGATGGAGGAATTTCGATGACTGTTTGACGCACAGTGACTCGTCAGTCTAGCCCCAACATAGAAAAGTCAGATCTCATCACTTCTTATGATTACGTATATGCGGAATTAATTTGCTTAACCATGAGAGAGAGAGAGAGAGAGAGAGAGAGAGAGAGAGAGAGAGAGAGTATATGCTAGCCGATAACGGGATGATGGCCACAAGACCCGCTAATATATATATTTGGCCATCATCCCGTTATCGGCTAGTATTTAACTCTATCTTAAGAAAACTCTGTACTCATCTGCGTACTTAGTTGCCATTGAGAGACTCTCGCCCGCTCCAGGTCATGCTCTCGGGACCTTCTATCAGCTCGGATCTTCTGGCATCCGAATTTAACCATGACCTGCGTTGGTGATATAAGCCCATATTGCAAGTTTTATCACATAAGCCTTCCAAGGGGTAACGAGCTCAGCCAATCACACGAAGATCACCTCATTAGTTATTAGAGGCTAATGAGGTAATCATATATTCAAATTTGTTCAAAATCAGATCCAAAATACAGCCTCCATAGCAGTAACAAGATTGGCTAATCCGATGCAAGATTACCTTATATAAATGCTCTGATCTTGCTCATTATCGAATGTGTCTGAGATCTTGGCATAATTACATAATTCGAGCTTTATCGAAACCAAAATAACAACCAGTGATAATTTTTTCAGAAGAAAAACTTCAGTCCATAAAATGTTAATGAGTCGAGGAATAATAAAAAAAATCTTTAAACTTTTATTCCTGATATAGATTATGGTCTTCTATCCACCATTATGTTTCTGTATTTCAGCGTAAATATTACATACTGATATCAAATGAGGCATCAAGTGTATCTTTGAAATGAGCCATTGTTTTATATATTACCTATTTTGTCTAATATGTTTGAGTGACGGAAACCGTCCCAATCAACATCACATTACTGAATGACAAACGCTTGACTTTATATTTGTAAAGCACGGACTTGAATGAAAACATCCGTTTCAATAATTTTACATATTATCTGCTATCCAAACAGAAGAGAAGAAACCACACACGGGAAGGAGAAACACCAAAACCAAAATCTGCTATCCACTCAACGTAAACACACGCATACTAACCCCAAATATACTATCCACACAAACGTACGCAAACACATCAAACACAGTATCTACTATCCACACAAACGTACGCGAACGCACACGAACACACACTATACTATCCATACATGGAAATAACAAACCTACATATATTATCACTATCCACACACGGGAATGAGAAAAAAGATATCCAAATCTAATATCAACAGAACGTACGCGTCAGGGAAGCAGGAATACATGACTCAGCAGCATCCAGGGCATTTAAAAGAGTTTATCGTCGGCCAAAATTTTCTTTGCACGTTTGAAGCAAGATACATTTGCCTGATCTCACGAGAGCGTAATTTGGATTTTATTTGTCGATGATGACATTTGGGAGAAATTCTTTGCCGTGCGTCAACGTGGCATCTTTCAAAGCGTGCAAACCTCGTGTTATCATCGGTTCAACACAGGGGCCACCGAACTAAAGGCCGATTTCAACATATCTCCTCAGCCATTTTCACACTGTCGAACGACTCTCAGGAGGATACATGATTTACAAGTCTTTAGAGAATCGTTTTCTAAACTTGAGTTTCACAGTGACTTTTCCTTTGGTGAATGGAATATTTTGTCCCAAATCTCCTTTTAAAGCAGTACGACTTATTGACATGCCAATAATGAGGTTGTACAAATTCGCGTTGAACGTGATAGGTGTTTTCATCTTTCTCAGCAGTGACCTTGGTAGAATCCATGTTGAAAGGAATGCCATGCAGTAACGGTACGGAGATGTGTCCTACCACGTTGTACTTCACCACATCAGAGTAACAAACATCGAATTGAGTCATTCGTTCAGTTCTACCTGGGATCCAAGAGCCCTGTACAAATCGATGTTGTTGTTGATCGTTGGGCTCAGATTCAGCGCTACCATCTGTGGATCTCCACACAAAATTTCAAACAAACTACCATTGCACCTGATGGACAACGTTTCAGTATCCGAAAATCTCATCAGCAGGCGACGAGCCACTTTATAGAACTCAATCTTAACAACACTGCCTCAAACCTGTCCGAAATTGTGTCAGAAATAGTTCACCGCTAAAACAATAGCCTGCTGAAATTTTCACAGAATAGATGCTTAATAATGGATTGCTTGCTGTCTTTGTGTCACCTGAAAACCCGATTTTATTCGTCTCTTGTTGCACATGCTCGTTCGGAATTTTGACGTGGTAACTGTTTTAAGTTTCAGTGATGTTTTTTGTATGATAGATCATTTCTACCTAAACCACTTTTCAATGGGCTTCGTGATCCAACTGAATGGCAATTACCTATGAAGCAGCACAAGGTGTTTTTTTTGAAACACCTTCCTGGAACTGTCACTGCGTGATATCAAGTAAAATTGGTCATTCATAATTCCAGAGTTCTGCTATCCGAGTGGTGGCTCGAAGTCAGCGGAGTGTTGTGGTGGTTTTTGAAGTGGTGACTGCTGGGGGAGTGATTGACGTTGGACGCAAGCCACCCGTTGTTACCGTTAGAGGAGTATTTTAGGGAAGGCATTGAGAGAAGTTAAAAAATGTAACAGCTTAGTAAAAGTTTCCACAATTGTTTGTCTCTTTGTTGCCAACTCAAATTACCAATGGCCACACCAAAGACACAATATAACACAAAGATGTGACAAACAAAGACTATTTGCGTTTTATGGACACGTTCTTCACACCACACCAGACCGACAAGAGTTGCTTTTGTAGATGTTGCAGAGAAGAATTATACGACGTGGTGGTATTGAATGAAGATGTGTTCAAAGGCTTGATGGTCACTTCTTTGTATCGTCGATGACTTGCAAAGCGTCGATCCATGAATCAAAACTGGGATGATATCCTTGGACTTTTTTCACACGGCGGTTTCCCACTTTTCGGGTTCTTTGTTCGAGAATGCTTTCAATGTCGTACGCTTCATCTTCGTTTTTGGTACCTCGGGATAGTAAAACTTTCATTTTAACATTTCCCCTATTCATGTCTTCTAATTAATTTATAGCTGGCAAGATGACGGTGACGCACTCGTCCAGTGACACGAACAATTCAGTAATGCAGTTGGGTAAGTAACCTTTGTCGAACGTGTGTTTGGTTTTGCCAAACCCAATCTCCTGCTGTCAACACTCCCCTTTCATGGTGATAATCATCGTCGTGGACGTACGAAACAACCGCAATAAAAAAAACCATTCACTTCCTTGTCGGAAGTTACTTCTTGAAGGGCATATCGGATGCTCCGATGGTAAAATTGGTTGTAAGCTTGGACCATGTGTAGTAAGATGTCGATGTACTTGAGAGTGTGTTGATGCGTAATATGTTTCCACATTGGTTCTTTCAAGGTGCGTTGAAAACGTTCCACGATGCTGGGATTGTTTTGGGATTCATGGTGGATAGAAAAGGAATGTCACGTATCGATGATTCGTTTATGAAAGCTTGGTTCAGTAATTCGGTGCCTTTGTCGGTTTGCCATCAAAGATGATGACGAATACTTTGTTTCAACACCAGTTTGAGGGGTCGCACTATCTCACTGTTCAATTTGGAAGGCCATGTCACGTCCCAGGCAAATTTACAAAAGACGTCGATGACACAAAGCAACGATATATCGGTTCTACTTGGGTGCGACTTCTGGAAAAGTTTCGTCGAATGGGTTTGTACAAGGTGTACGTGGCCTGTTTTTGTAACCATCGTTGCACTTGAGGTAAACTGAGACGTTTCGGACGGGTTTTGGTAGCACGATACAATTCTGAACTCCTCCGAATCCCGGAGAATGGGAAGGCTTATATCGCTTTACAGGCTTGAAGCAGCTGTTCCGTTCTTTTTGTGCCGTTTTTCATGATCTATGTGGTTGTTGTCTGTATTCGTCTACGTTATTGTGTTTATCATGCATTGGCTGTTCTGTTCGTATGTATTTTTTCATCTCCTTGTTTTGGAAACGAGAAACAGCCATCACGTGATCGCTTGTCAACCCGTTTTTGCTATGATTGACCCTCATTAATTGCCTTAAATGTCCATTTCTTGGCTCTCCACACTACATTGTGATCTAGACTAAATGAACTGGGACTATATTCATCATTACTTAAATGTAAACAGAAGCTAAAAAAGAAACGTTGTTTCCAAGCTGGCCGGCGTTGAACAGGAATAAAAATTCCAGTTATCTCCCATTTGTCCTTTCTGGCTGAACAATTTAGCAATTCGGCCGTTAATTTAGACAACACGGTTTAAATGACTATAAAATCGTCAACCCTTGTGTCAACTATCCAAGAGATACCACTGCGTATTTCATTATTCAATGCCCAGTCAGAATATCGACGTCTTGTTCCTGACTGAAACATTGCTAAAACATCAGGCGATGAGCCCAAGTGAGCAGATCTAACACCCACCGGTTATTCCATCAAGTCGTTCCCCGCAACTCTTGCGGAGGTGGAATAGCTGTCTTAACAAAGAATGCCATACTCAAACGTCTTAACCACACCACAACCTTTAGTTTCTACCACACATCGTTTGAACAAGTCCAAACAACACTCACACTGGAACAAAGATCAGTCCATTTTTTTTGTTTGCCTCTACCGCCCTCCTCCTCGTAGAAAAAAACAAACTAACTTAATATATCTTTTGAAGCAGTTTCCGAATCTCCAGGAGTATGGAAATTCGATAGGTGGCAACCTGATTATTCTTGGAGATTTCAAATGTCACTTTGACTGTCCTGGAAACCTATACGCATAACAACTCCTAGATTCCATTCATGTTTTCAACCTCAAACAGTCAATTGAACAACCCACCCATAAACATGGTCACATTTTAGACTGGATTCTTCATATACCTGATGATAATATTATACGGTTCACCCTTGTATATCACGACCTTGCATCAGATGACCTCTGTATGATATACCATCTGAATGTATCAGTCCCTAACCCTCCGCCTTTATTTCCTACTACGAGAAACCTCTCTACGATAAATAGAACCAAGTTAATGCATAATATCAATGCAAACTTAACAACTTTCTTACCTCCTACAGCAGAGCAAATCGATAACTGCCTGCGTGCATTGCTTAAAAAACATGCCCCAGCCACCAAGTGCAGATTATCGATTCAAAAGTGTTCTCCGTATTATAGCAGTGTTAGGGACAAGCTTTTCACTGCTAAGAGAGACCCATGTACAACTGAGAAGCTTTGGCTATCCACCAGACTCGCTATTCATAAACAAATCTATGTAGCCGCTAGGAAGAACGGCACAAGCATAGTTCATGCAGAAAAATCAACTCACTACAGTACTAAGATCCGGAAAGGTTTTAGCTGCAGAGAGATCTTCGAGATTACTAACAAGTCAATGCCAAGAAACTAATGTACATAACTTCCAACTATCTTCTCTCCAGTTGACCTGCCGGATGTGTTTGCAAATTTCTTCCGTGACAAGGTAAAATCCATTAGAGAAAAGCTTGACAACACAATTTAAATTCACTCATCATCACCATACAGCTGCGAAACTATGTTGTGGTGTTCCACAATGGTCCGTTCTTGGATATGTTAATTTCATTATATAAACTCAGCCGCTCTCAAGTGATATAGATCATCACCCAGTGTCTCGCCAATTGTACGTTAATGACACCCAAACATACAAATCTAACCACCCAACTGAAGTTGATACTACCATCCAAGGTGTAGAGAAGTTCATTTCTGATGTAAAATCATGGATGACATGTAAAACAAATTGCAGATGAATGATGATAAAACTGAGGCCATTCTGATCATGAAACAAACACTTTCTCATTTACATCCTTTACCTAAAATATCAACAACACCAACAATAAATCACGTAGTCAGTAGGAAACCTAGGCGTTGCCCACAACAGTACACTCATATTACACCAACATGTCATGAACATACGCTAGAATGCGTATCTTTAGCTGAGACTCATCAGCTCCATTCGCAAATATCTTTCAGTTGATGCCACTAAAACAAATTGTGTGTTCATTAGTACTTTCAAGACTGGACCATTGTAACTCAATTATGTCTGGTTCTCAATACCTACTCCAGAAACTTTAAAAAGTTCAAAACACAGCTGCTCAGATCATCGTTGGAGTACCACGATCAGAGCACACCTCTCTGCTGCTCTGTACCCTATACTGACTATCCATTCGATCCAGAATCAAACACAAACGTAGTTGTTTTCTGTGCTAGCAGCAGAGAGGGTGAACAGACCAACTTTGTAGGCGTCAACGAGGCTTCCTTCTCGTTAATATTTACTAGAAAGGTCTATTTGACAAATTGAGGCTTCCTAGTAAATATATAATAGAAAGGTCTATTTGGTAAACTAAGGCTTCCTCGTAAGGGTCCATTTGGCAAAAAAAAAAAAAGATGCCATTGTCGTTGGAATTCACCCTCTCTGCTGCTATGGGTTAACAATTCTTTTACGAGATTCAGTAAACGATTTTAACCGAATATTTTATCAAGTCCGACACGATATCGCGTCCGAGGATCTGATAAATTTATCGTCATTTTTATATGTGGGATTGACTGAGCGTGACTAAAGAAATTTCTAAAGAGATTAAAATCCATATCGCTGCACCAAGTTTGATAATATTTCGTAGTGAATGATTGTCAACTCCGTTAAAGATACATAACAAATTGCAGTTATCTCTGATCACTTTTGGTATTTGAGTGTATCGTTGAGTGGCGTATATCACGTCGGTATTTTTATGTTTGCCTCTGGAAAATATACTGGCAGGTTTTTTTTGATTGTCTAACATTACATCATCGTATACGACTAAGTTGTTAGTACTTCCATCGATATCATCAATACTCGGTGCGTCCTCGATATCGGTTATAAATCTAATAACACCGCCCTCGTTGACAATCTCTACAGCTCTTTCGTAGTCATCGTCGTATGCGACTAAATAGTTAATACTTCCATCGGTATTATTAGTACTCTGTGCTTCCTCGATCTCGGCTATAAGCTCGCTGGCTCGCTGGCTATGGCTCTTTCGTTGTAGTCTTTTAACACCCGGTAACATCGTTGATTATCTACGGTCGGTGCCACTAAATACATCTTATCCCATTTCATCCATCTTATTATCATATCAATTAACAACTGTGTTTTACCTCTCCCTGAAGGTCCAATGATAATCATTCGAATAGAGTTTGGTAACATGACGTGATGTTTTACGGGTTCTGGTTCTATCGTTGATGAATAATCAATTACAGTCATATCCATATAACATAAATAAATTATGGATCTATATTGTGTGAAATGTAAGAAGCGTACTGGCACAGTTGACTTGACGACGATTACAACTAAAAATAACTGATCAGCACTTTCCGGTAAGTGTGTACAATGTAGAACAAAGATAAATCAAAGGATTTAAAAAAAACGAGGAGGTGATATCGCAGCCAAGCTAGCTAACCTCCCAGGAACACCATGGGCGAAGTATCCAGGAGAAAAACACCTTCCAGGGTATAATTATTGTGGACCCGGAACCAGACTCGATATCAGACTCGATGATCAAAACTAACCCCGACCCGGTGAATATCCAATAAACGCTATTTATAAGGTGTGTCATGCTCATGATGTTGCTTATAAAAGCAGTAATCTGCAACACAGACATCTCGCAGATGTAAAATTAATTCACGCGTTGAATTCTATCACTGATAAATCCTTCAAAGAAAAATTGGCTTCATGGTTAGTAAAATCGGCAATGAAAGGTAAATTGATGTTAGGTACCGGTAATTAATAACAACATGAAATCTATTTATTATTCACCAAAAGGATACTGGAGGGGCAAAGCAGCAATCGGTAAACTCGCTAGCGCCGCGAAGGTGAAAAATATCACTGCAGCGGATTGGTTATTCAAACAAGCAATATGGCAAATTTATCTACCACCGCCTAAACAAGTTAACTACTCACATTTTGATGTGACCGTTCCTAATGAAGTTCATAAGGCTGATATATTATTTATGCCGCATGATGGTGGTTACAAATATGCGTTAACTGTAGTTGATGTTGCGAGTCGATACAAACAAGCAGAACCGCTAAAGACAAAATCATCAACTGAATTGCTTCTGCATTTGAAAGGATTTATTGAAGGGGTCTTCTGCGCTGGCCAAATCTGTTACAAGTTGATCCTGGCAAGGAATTTCAGGGTGCGGTTCTATCAACAATGAAGCATCATAATGTCACTGTCAGACGAGGGCATACTGCACTTCATCGCGATCAGGCAATTGTTGAACGATTTAATCGTACACTTGCTGAGCGGTTATTTGGATATCAATACGCTAAAGAATTTATTCAGGATAAACGATCTCGTGAATGGGTCAAGAGATTACCAGTCGTAATTACCGCGCTAAATAATGAGATTACTCGAACAATTAATATGAAACCTAACAACGCAATTAAGAAAAGTCTATACTTGTAAAATCACAGAAAGATTTTTCAAAACAACCAATACTCGGTAATGTCACTGTTAGGTATTTATATGAAACAGGAGAACTCGAAGGTGGTAAAAAAAAGAGCTACTGATCCTATTTGGAGTGTCACCGTGCATACAATATCTAGTATAACACGATCTACGGGTAGACCAGCAATCTATAGATTGGATTTGACCGCTCCTCAGCAAGGATTTACTCGTGAACAACTACAAGTGATATCCGAGGATACTCAATTACCGCTGCGTGGTCTTAACTAGCACCTCTTCGTCTGTTGCACTCAAGACAAGTCAACATCACATTATCTCTGGCATGACCTACACTGCTATCTTTTCTGTCTACGGTAAATTGTCGAGGATCTTTATCCGACCAACACCAACGCATTATACAATTGCAACTCGCGCAGTGATTATTCTGTTGTTACTTTAACGTAATTATTAATTCAGCATCAATATCAAATTCTCTATTTTTTTGTCCTGTTTTTTATAACCAGAAAGTTTTTTTCTTTTTATGTCCTTGACTCTGTCAACGCTGACAATATCATTGATTGTAGTGTCGTAATCATCTAAAACAACTCTTCGAAGTTGATTTATTCTTCGTACTCTGGACACTGCGAGATAAACTAAATTTGACCACTCGATGTGATTATCCACCATCCAAAGAATTGTATCTGATATAGTCAATCCCTGTGAAGAATGTATCGTCGCTGCGTAACCTAGCGTCCACGGGGATTTATCAGTGCGCAATGTATCTTCGACGACGCTGATATCATCTAACACAATATCATTTAACACTAAATTCTGCTTTTCACGCTGTCCTGAAATATCAACTTCAATATTCTGTTTTCGTGTATCCGAAGGCCTATAACACAACGGTACTGGAAATGTTGTAAATTTTTCTTTATGCAATTCAAATAACTTCATCTGAAGTGTGTCTCTGACTATTTTTCTACTCGCTACTATCAAATCGTTTGGTCTCCACGCTTCCCAAAAATCTGTTAATGCGGTTTCTGAAATTATTTCACGCGCTATTTCACATTGGATTTTATCCGGTTGTAATCTGATTAGTGTTTTGAACTCGCGTAATTGTTCATCAAGTGCTCTATGATCGGTGTTAATTTCTTCATAATAGTCTACAAAATGTTTTAGCCAATCATGTGGGGATAAACCGACAAATGGTGGTGGTTGGCCATGATCGCCGCACATTATTACTTTTGTATTCGCTAACAATAACCAATCGAGAAATCTTTGTAATACATCTAATGACACCGTGCATATCTCATCCCAAATAATGACTTCAGAAATAAATTTCTCACCCATTCGTTCAGGAGTCCATTCATCGCCTCTCCATCGAAAGAAACTGTGATAAGTACAAGCATTTACCCCTCGTTGTTTCATCTCTCTGGCTAGTCTGTGTGTTGGTGTTAGTACAATCATATTTGATTTCCCACGAAATAACTCAATCGCACGAGTCGTCTTTCCTGACCCGCCACAGCCGTTTAGGTAGCTGGTTTTATATATACATATTGGATCAAATATCAGCGGTGCATTAGATAGTTCTGATATCTGATTATTTTTCAAATATTTATCTTCAATCGTAACATCTGCTGATTTGGAATATTCACGTAGTATTTCCCGCTTAATTCTCCATGATCCCCAACTCTCGTCAGAATTAGTAAATTCAGCCACTGCTTCCCTGTGGTTCGCGTCTATATAAAATGAATCAGTGGCTACTCTAATTGCCGTGTCAGAAAATCTTTTTATCATCGAAAATAAATTGATAGAAGCATAAGCTAGCATAGATGCCCTCAAATGTGTATATTGAAGATTTTCTCCGTCTGCGTAAGTAACAATTGTACCAAATTTTATTCCATCGGACAAGAAAGCGTCTTTACGATTGACATATATATCTTTAGATGTTATATCCGCGATTATAAAATCGTACTCAACGCTATCTATAATCAACCGTGAAGAATATCGTTTATTGTCGTATTTTCCACCTTGAGTAAATTTACCAATTATTCTTCTACCGAAATCTTTTGCATCTTTATTTCTAACTTCAAATAACTGTTTGGACCATTTCACGATATTTTCCTTCGTCAAGATCGGGAAATTGTTTTCGTTGTTCGCTGATTATACTATCTAGATTGGGTTGTGGTAACCAGACTTCAGTCTGAGCTCGATAGGATATAATCGCTTCACTGACAATCAGCGATATCAGCATTCTACAATCAATCATATACCGTAATAGCACTATTCGCATCCAGTGTTTTTCAGATATATGTCTACCAATCCAAACATAACAGCACGGATGAAGTCCTGTAGCTAATTCAAATGATACCACACGAGCGAATCAGGTTAAATCAAAATCAGGCAGAGGTGCATTAATTGCAACACAGACCATCTCATGTGTGGGATGTCCAAATCGTTTAAAATATTTAGCGCATTCTCCGTACCCGAGAAAACTCGCCGGATAACACGCGACTATATCAACTGAAATAATAGTTTCAGCGGTGTATTTCGTATTCCATAATCCACCGTGGTTAAATTCTATACAACTTGATTTGATGTCTGTGAGAAATTCAGTTCTTGTTGGTTTCCATGTGTTTCTCTTTCTCGCAAAATGAGCTGCAACCGACGGAATTGTAAAACAGTTTGTTAGTAATTGTTGGTCGTCGAAACTCTTCGAGAAACTACTAGCTAGTTTTTTCATCGCCTCATGGAGGGTTTCAGTGTGGTATAATTCTCCATTGGGTCTTACAAATTGATCGAATCCACCATAGGAGTTTTCAAAACTGTGAAGTAACCATACTGACACAGGATCGTTTTTACTCAACTAGTGAATAAAATCAAATAGTTTCTCTTCAGAGAATTCTTCTCCAGAGAACTCTGCGGGTATATATTTTATGGTTCTATCCCGCGGAAATATTATTACTGCAGGTGTCCATGCGTGTTCATTATGATCAATAATTTTGATTGGAGCTCCTCTCGATTTATATTTCGGTTCGTATAATATCTCGCCTGTTATCGTCATTACTGATATTGGGAATTTCAGTATTCGTTCTAACTCTGCCACATTTTGAATTGTTGCCCCCCGCTCCCTTACTGTTAGTCCCCGCTCGTTTATTTTTTTGTGTCTTAGATCAGTCAATTTGTTTCCACGCAGCGCATTTGTGAAGTGTTCTGTTATTCGTTCTGCTACACAATTCAACGACGACAGTTTCATCGGTGCTAGTTTTTCAATACTCGGTTTATCATTTAACGGATATATCCCATAAACAACTGCTGTTACATGATAAGATCTCTCATAGTATGGTTTGTCAATTCCAGTCAGAATTCCTGGTTTTGAATTTTGACTCACAGTGACAGTTCTTTTATCCTTCAAGATGGGTTCAAATTTATCCCGAATAATCCAATCTCCAGTGTCTGAACGGATAACGAATTTTATTCTAAAAAAATACCTTTTCCGCGTAAGATGTAAGATTATCTTGGCTGCTTTTTTATCGTTCATGGTAGCATCAACGCTACCATCAATTCGAAATGTTGACCAACAGTGAGATGATCCATCGTGTTCGAATTCATTAAAACAATCACGAATTTTACTTATCATGGTGCTATCACGAATTTTACCCTTTGGTGTATCAGAGACTCTATCGAGATTGAATTTAGCATTTTTCCAAGGCGTAATTTTCGATAATCTCTTGAACTCCTTCATATTATAATTAAAACAAGTATTTAAATAGAGAATTTATATATAATGAATCATTGCAAATGGCTTATGATTGGATCAGTAACCCCGTGTAACAAATCATGCAGAAAGGAGTTCTGTGGGTATCATATGCAAAGCGTTCGCAACGGGAGTTATGGGCCTTTACCCTGCATACGATGTGTGGTAGGGGTGAGAGGAATATCACAATTGTGTCTCAGTTGTGGTGGTAAGAGATACAGGGAGTTGAAGCGCTTTTATGGACAGAGGGTTAAAAAATCCATCAATGACTCTGACTGTACCTCTGACAAAATCATAAGAACTCCTCGAGACTACATTGAAAGATTCCAAAGTAATACTTCAAGCAATTAATTAATTAGACAAATAATAGTATAGTATATAAATGAACCAAGAATTCCGACCACATCCCGTGATCAGCGATTATGAAGCGTCTCGTGGTGGTATTATCAGACACTGGAAGCTGAAGAAGCCTGTTGGTTCTGACAATGGTATTGGGTATTTGAAGTTTACCACTAGAGGGAAAACTTATCTTAATCATAGAATCGTATACGAATGTTTCCATGGATTGATCAAGGGTGGTTTTGTTATCGATCACATTGATTCCAATCCTAAGAATAATTCTTTGAATAATCTGCAAGCTATTTCTCAGAGTGAAAACACCAAACGAGAAAAGACTGGAAAATTCTTGAAAAATGAAAAAAGCTGTAAAATCTTTTAATACAGCAACTAACGAAAAATTTATATTTCAATCTATGAAAAAAGCCGGTATATATTTTGATATTTGTATATTTTTTTGAAACACTGTGTCGTCTGATTACCGATTGGCTGTTATAATTGTCATGATTCCCAGCGGGGATAATCAATTACCTGTTTTTGTAAGAAAACGAATCAAATACGCAGTGTTTACAGACAGCTGTATTCTTATTTTTTAGTGTTTTTTTCAAGTATTGTGTTGCTTAAATTCTGTTAATAATCATTATTAAACAAACAAAGGATATAGCGATCACACACCTTTGTATTCGGCTTTTGTGTATAACCAGCTTATATACTATATCGTCTGTTATATTATTGGGCTTTAGCGTCGAAGCTCATATGTGACCAATTCATACAACCCACACAATGTTCGCGGTGTGTGGATACTTTTTGTATCCATAAACCCCGGATTTTGTCTGGGTTGTATGAATTAGTCACATATGAATGTAGACCCGCCCATCATCCATCCCATCATTCATTTCATCCATCATCTATCATTCATTTCATCCATCATCCATCATTCATTGTAAATACCACATCATTCATTTCATCCATTTTATTGTAAATACCCATCATTCATTGTAAATACCACATCATTCATTGTAAATATCACATCATTCATTGTAAATACCACATCATTCATTGTAAATACCACATCATTCATTATTCATTGTAAATATCACATCATTCATTGTACTGTATTGTATAATATTGTATTGTATTGTATTGTATTGTATTGTATTGTATTGTATTGTATTGTATTGTATTGTATTGTATATATGTAGACGCCCATTCCCCTAAGCATTTGACGAGTTAGGTCCCTTTTGGAAGGGGAATATGCTTTGTGGTATATGATTATGGACGTCGGAATAAACAGTAACGTGGATTTAGCTTTCCATCACATTTGGGTAATTATCAGCCAAAGAAACTGTCATAGGGTCCCATTTCAAAGAGAGAAAAATACTTATTGTATATACCATAAACTCACTGTTTATAACCATCTACCATTCATTGTACATACCATAAACAACTCTCAAAGAAAGAACCCTATGAAAGACACAAAGGCTTAATAAGGGACCCAATGAATGAATAATCGCTAATCACGATTACTGTTTATTTTTGAAAAATATATCAATGTATTTTTGTATTAGAAATATATTATATAATTATATATGAACTCTGAAGATATTGATGGGATTATATATGAAATATCAAATTTAAAATCCCTAAAAATACCATTGTCAGATGGTTTAAATTGCGATAGAATCCTCTCTGATTGTCAGGATATTAATTTCGCTTCTATATGTAATAAGTATGTATTACCAAAGAAATATGCATTCATAAAAAGAATTCAGAATTCCATCAAAGACACCTTTGTATTATGTAACGATATTAGCGTGTTTGTCCCGTTATTTACCATCGTAGAAAGGGTTAGAAGAGAACTAGGCCAACAATATGAAATCAAAAGGCAGGTTAATGCAAAAATTAGAAATATACAAGCGTTAATAAATGAACACGAAAAAGCCCCGCTGGATAACGACCAAGTGATTGCATGAATTTATTTGTTTTCCTCACCCCCCAGTTGTATAATTAACGATTTGACATGTATAGCGCGTAGTAAAATTCTACCTATAAATACACCACTGCATGTGACAGATGTTGCAAATACAATGGAAAGGTGTACGTTCAACTGTAATCAATACAGGCTTTGATCAATAAACACGTTGTTACGAGGAAATAAATTGCCATGGTGAAACTGAAAAATATTTTAATGAGCGTTTTTTTGTTGTTGTCATTTTTCATTGATGTTTGTCTATCTGAGTCTGGTTAAAACATAGAAATTATTTTATAATGACAAAATCACTACATCAAACATAAAAATCTCTTCGAGATTCAAATTGGAAATTGCTTTACTGTTTTAATAATGGTAAACGAAGCATTAACCACTCGATTAGCGAGGGAGATATTAGCGTCAATTTGAAAGTATATCCCCGTACAAAACTCCGTCAGAAATAAACTTCAAGCTCGGCAAAATCTTCAAACTGACTTTTCTGTGGGATCTGAAGAGTTATTTCGACCAATTACCAAAGCAACGAAAGGGGTAGAGCGAGCTATATGGGGGGATGACCCCGAGACTGGGGGAAAAAAAAAAGAAAAGCCTCTTATTGGTGAACTTGAAAAAATAGCAACGGAAACTTAAAAAATAGCACGAAGATCCAAACAAACAAAAAAATCTTTAAGAACACTTCCTGGTGATATAATAACCACTGCAAGACAACAAGAACAACAAGAACGACAACTTCGAGAAGAAATAGAACAATTAGGCGATATTGATATTAGATCCCCACCGCCTGAACTCCAAGCACCACTTGAAGAAGAAGAAGCAATTGAACTACCAGGTGATATTCCTATTATCCCACCGCCATCTGAACCACTTAAAGAACAACAAGGCGCTGTTGCAAGAAAAGAATATCCACCTGAAAAGATATTTACGAATGATGCGTTAACTGAAATTAGAAATACCCTTGATGATAATGAATTAGCTGAATTTGCCAAAACTAAATTTAAAACAGGAAAAAATTATATAAATGATGAATTTAACCGGTTTATAAAAGACAAAGACACTTGGGAAACAAAAGTATATTTAGCAAAACATGGTGGAACTAGAATCACACAAAAGAAGCATCCTGGTTTTGAAACATTTCAAGCCTTGGTAAGAGGTATCGCACAACCACCACTTTGTTATACAGGAGACGACCCAAACCCGGATGAAATACGAATAATGGCAGAAGCTGATTCTGAAAAAGGTGCGACTGGTATTATTAAAAAATCAAAAGGAAATGGATATTCTGGGACTGGAATTTCAGGTAGTGGTCTTATTCAATGTCCTGGTAATATTATCAGCGATATAGCACGTTTAGAAGTTCTCATAGGAGGAAAACGAGCCGGAAATAACTCACCGGAAATAATTAATGAAGCGGCTGATATCTGCAGGCGGTTATTTCAAGGTGCTATCATGGATATCAAAATATATCTAGATTTCATTGATGAGTTAGTGGAAAATCCTACTGGTTATCATAGTGATTAATCTGATGACAAAGCCATCACATTAGATAAATATCATTTGAATAAGATGATCATACAATACAACCATGATAAACCAACCAGCATCTATGTAGTAAACTCGCGGTTTCCAGTTTATAACGCGTACTATGGTGATGGTCTCGGTGATACAATTGCAGGGTTATTTGCAAGAATGGCTCCAAAAGTGGCGCCGCCATTGATGTTATTCGTGATAAGGGTATTAGCGCTGTTGGAGATGCTGCCGGGAAAGCGTTTTCAGCCGCGAAGGATAAACTAATAGCGCTAGTTCGGCGGCGAAGGAAACCACAATTTGGACCACTGCCATCTAAAGCGGAAATGCCCGCGAGTGTTAGTAAAATAATAAATAACGCAGTGGATCAGAAACTAGCTTCGCTGGTAACCAACGACCAAAGCATCATCGCAAATATAATAGCGGGAAGTGGCTTAAAAAACCACGACGTGGTCGTCAACGATCACGACGATGATTTAGATCAACGAATATATAATAAAATGTTCAAAAGGTCACCTGATCCAGTGTTTGATATGGACACCCCAGTGCGCAAGGATGATTCTGTACGCGATTATCAATACTATGCCTATCACGCAATACAACAAAATAATCGAACATGAATTGAACTTCAAGTTCATGATACCAGTAAATACTTTTTGCCTTGTGAAGCGTTTATTGAAGTAGAAGGAGAAATTGTAATAGATGATGCAGCTAATACACAATATATCCACTTGCTACCCAAGTCGGATTTGTAAATAATGGTAACATGGCGTTATTTGATAGTGCAAAATATCTCAAAAAGAGATCGAGTCGATAGACCGTGATGTTGATGTGGCCACAACAATAATCGGGTTAGGGAGATATTCCGACGATTATACAAGATCGGCAGGACCTTCTATGATGTTTGCAAAGGATAATAAAAACACCACTGGAATAAATCCATTTATTATAAGACGACCAAAATTAGTTACTGTTGCTGCTAATGATGCTGATGTCGAGGCTGTAGTTATGGGCTATAATCCCGATTTCAACCTAGGAGCTGCAACACGTATGTCAATGTTGAGAGGGAGGCGTAGATCATTCTCATGCGCAATTCCACTGCATCATATATTTGGATTCTGCAGAAATGTTCGAAAAGTTATTTATGGAGCAAAGCACGCAGTAGCACTCGTGCGAAAGGGTACTAATAATGATGCAATTTGGAGAATTTCAGCAGATCCAACACATCCAGATGCTGATCCCGGTAAAGTCAATTTAACAAAACTATCAATGTGGAAGCCAGTGTTAACTCCATCAATCACCGCAGAAGAACGAGTGCTATCATTTATGGACCAAGGAGGAAAATCACTGATATGTTAGCTAACAACGAATACAGATGTTAAGCAATCAGATATTAATGGGTTATTTACATGGAACCTAGCATCACAACAAGGCGTTTGAGCCCCACGTCATATATTTATTGCGTTACAGAATAATGCGCGAGTTGGCGATCAACAACTCAGTCATATGATATTTGATGAATTAGGTGTTACTGACGTCTCACTGAGAATAAACAGACAGCAGGAACCATCCGAAGATATACAACTTAATTACGATGAAAACCTTATTGCGCGCGTGTATCATCGTATGTTGTCATATATGGCGCGTGATCAAAATGTTGATACTGGTCTGCAAATATCACAGAATGATTTTTGGAACCTCTATCCGATCTATTACTTTTCGTTAGAACATCTTAATTTAACAAGACAGTCCGTCGTTGATATACACTTTAGAGCTACTGTAGCTCGTGGTGGTAGTGTCAATTATAGAGCGGTTGCTGTCATTCTCAGCGATAAATCAATGCTAATCGAAGGTGTTGGCGGAAGAATGAGAGTGATAGATGCACCAGTGGAAAACATGTAACAATTAGATCAATCTGTTGTTGTATAATGCCATATGATGTTATTAGTGTTACGTTAACTCCTAATCAGATTAAGAAACTACAATTATCAGCAACTGAAAAATGCGGAACTACAATCACGTTTAAACCTAATCAGATGACCGGCGGGGCAAATAAATTATCGTTGAAACGTAATCAAACAAAACATTTTAGTGCCGCGCTCGAAAATAAAAAAGGAATTCGAATTAAACTCTCTGCGGCTGCAATTGCCAATATGAAAAATATCGGCGGTATATTTCCATTGTTAGCTGCGATTCCATCGTTGATTGCGGCGGCGGCAGCGGCCCCAGCGGTGGCTAAAGCGGCGGCGTTAGCAGCCGTTGGTACCGCGGCAGGAATGGCACTAAAGAAAGCAGCTTGGAAGGGATATATAAAATAAAGGAAAGGGTCTAAGACTACCAGGAACCCGGTATTCATGGTACAGCGGAAAGGGTCTGAGAATCCCAGGAACGGTTTACTAGTTGAGGAATCTTTGACTCCTATGTCAAATTTTGATTTACTCGATGCTGCTAAAAACTTGCAATTAAAAACTTCAGAGGTGTCTTTATGAAAGATCAATTACCGGTACAACCAAACAGCGTTGAAACCGGTATCATTAATCTCGATAACAGCACCGGACCTGGTACTCACTGGGTAGCATACACGATTGATCCACGTTCAATCGTTTATTTCGATTCATATGGATTAGCGCCGCCGAAGGAATTTACGCGTTATATATACTGCTTAAACACCTTTCATAAAATGAAGACTTGGTATTCTACGCTACCAACACAACAAATGAATGACCCACCAATATGCGGCAACGAAGTATTAAATGTCCTTGATGCTATTTCAACATCTAGAAAACCACCACATGTTGTCGTAAATGAATATACTAGTAATCGCTGGTAACGACGAAGTCGTCAACGAAGAGATATTAGAGAGAGATAATATAAAATAACATGATTGATGTTTGGGGAAGATCTTTATCAGCGCTGAAGAAACCAACCACAGAAATGTCTGCAACCGGTGATATAAAAAAATAATCGAAGATGAAATAGCGGAGACGTTGAATTTTGCAAATGTTGATCCTAATGAAATAGTTGTATTTCAAGATCGTCAGGGTAAATTGAAAACCAGTAATGTTTCTCTGGATGATATTTTAATTAAACAATGAGACGCAGTAGAGGATACTATCGCGCTATTTTCCAATCAGGGTAAACTCAAACCTGGTGTACTTATTTCAACTATCTTGGAACGAATTAACAATATTGACAAGCCGTTACTAGATTTCCTTGGAAATCCACCGTTGACCACACCGAAGCTCACAACGATAAAAGATTCTATATTTGAACTAGCAACACTTCAAGTCAAAGATGCAGATCACGTTGAAAAGTTTACATCATTTCGTAAAAATATCATCGAGAAAGTTTTTACAACCGCGCTGGATAAACTCGACATAAAACTTTCTGATATTAAAAAAATCCATCAATGAGACGAAAAACGCCATTGAGGCAATCAAGGAGAATGCAACGAGGATGATAGAAATCGTTGAAAAAAACAAAAATCCCTCATACAAAAACCAACAACGTAGTATACACAATTCAACACGGATCATTTGCGTAGACACCAACAAACAACAAATTAGATATCACTGCAACCGTCAAAGGTATTTATCGATTAACACTAGTGACACCAACTCAATTTAATATATCATCGTCGAGTTCATCTGGGGTCAACAATACAATATCAACGATCATCGATAAGGATACAACCGAACAATTCACGATAGCATCCACCGATAATAATTTTGTTAGGGTTTCGGTATCATGGTATGTGGGACTCGTATCGGATTTGAGTAAACAACTAAATTGAAATCGTAAACTGATTTGGAAATAAAATGGCATCATCAACGATTCCTTCGGTATCTCAATATCGCTATGATCAAGTCAGAGAGTTTCAGACTAAACTCAAAACACTCACTGAGGAGTACCGAATAAAAATGAAAAAATACCGACGAAGAATCACTGCAGTTGATGTTACCGTGTACTCTATGAGTGGTGTAATCACCGGAGCTGGTATTATACTCTCCTCGGTGACAATGATTACTCCGATAGCTGTTCCAATTTGTATATCCGCAGCGACAACAATCGCGGGAATAATTTCGATAATAACAATAAAAATATCATCATGCAGCCAGAGCAAACTGCAAGACTACATAATTAAATTTCATGTTGTATCAACCGCGTACTCGCAATTATCCTTGATGATATCATCGTCGCTCGATAATACATTAATATCAGATAGTGAGTTTTCAGCGATGGTACATATTTATGATTCCGCGATATCGAAATTATAGCAGGACAATAATAATAACAATGACAACACCGCAAGAACTACTTCAACGAATAGTGGAGAACACAAATCCAGTGAAAACAAGTATGATCTCAATAACCTCAACCAATCCTGAATTCAGTGTGAATTTCCCTATTCCGATTCCCGTGAAAAAAATAGCGCTAGCAAAACTACGAGTGTATCACAGTTGGCCTAACATTAGATGAAAATCATTTTGCGGTTAACAACCGAATAATTCCTTGGTGTTTGCGAATAAGAAAAAAACCGATGAAACTCCAGACTGGAACGTTGTTTCGCTACCATCAGGGTCATACCAAATCGAACAAATCAATGCTGAATTCCAGCGCAGAATAAAATCCATTACCGGAACAGAATCGAAAATCGCTATAACAGTTCATGAACCAACACTATCATCCGCGATTAAAAGATAAACTCGCCTAGTTATGTCTTAGATATCTATCAGAGTTCTATAAGAACAATACTGGGTTGGCCTGAAAATCCACCTCAGGCATCTTATCAAATACCCGAACCTAAAAAATTTGATTATATCACCGACAGGATAAAACCCGATAATCCCATAAAAAGCTATAGCGGTTACAATAGGTTAAATTTTTTCACTGGAATGATAGACGACCGCAACCGAAGATACTTCACAACTCGACGAGATAAAATCACCGAAAATTTCACAGTGTTCAATAACGATATTTCACTGTTGTTAATATCTCTTAAATCCGGTATTCTCACCAGAGATGAATTTATCAGCGTCGTAGAAACATGTAACAAAATCATCAATGACATGGAAACATTTCATTCACAAATTATTCAAGAGGTATTAGGTGACAGTAATCCTAAATCGAAAACGGAGTTTGCGACAGAATATAATATCCGCGTAGAAGATATTCCCACGCTCAAACTATACGGATATAATATCTCAGAACTACAAAAATCTCTCAATGATGCCATCGATGAAGGTTTCCAAAAAATCCATGACGCATGGAAAAAAACAACACCACAACCACAAACAACAATTCTCAAATATAATAATGACCCAGATGGTGGTGGTAGGCATATTGCTCCTCGAAATGTAAATATATCCTCGGTGATTGCATTGAATTTAGTATATGATGTTATCGAAGGAAGCTATCAAATAAATCTCGAGCGATTAAATCAAGCTCAGCAGGGATATATTCTATATTCATTTGCACCAACAGCTCCTCCAGGGTTTCTAATCATTGAGGATCCAACTAATCCAGTCTATATGCGATGTCATAATAATTCGCTAACGAGAATTAATTTCAGACTCACTGACCAGTCCAATAATCTAATTGATTTACTAGGTGAGGTTCTACAAATTAGTCTATTTGTGAAATCGTAGCGATTTTCATCGTAAAAGAATTGTTAACCCATAGTAGCAGAGAGGAAGAATTCCAACAACAATGGCGTCTTTTTTTTTTTGCCAAATGGACCCTTACGAGGAAGCCTTAGTTTACCAAATAGACCTTTCTATTAAATATTTACGAGAAGGAAGCCTCGTTGACGCCTACAAAGTTGGTCTGTTCACCCTCTCTGCTGCTGTGCTACTTTTAATGACGGACTCCAATCCAACATACATATCCGACCTCACCCATTTGTACACACTTGTAAGATACTTACGCTCCTCTTCTGACAATCGTATACTCATTATTTCCATTATGAAAACGAAGTCACATGGACAACGTTCTTATGCATACCAGGGTCCAGCAACGTGGAACGAATTGCCCATTGAAATTAGACACAAGGACACAGTGATCCCTTTCAAGAGTGCACTTATAACTCACTTATTTCGGCTGCAAAAACAAACAAAGACCTAATAATGTTTCCTACCTTAAATATTTCAGCAGGATTTTATGTTTTCTAATTTCATGGGATTTATTTGGTAGTTATATCATTATATATGTTGTAAAGCGCTCAGAGCTTCTAAAGATTAAGCGTTATACAAAGTCCTCATTATCATTAGTAGTAGTGGTAGTAAACGCTGGCTAATACGTGCATTACATATGAAGTCTATATATTTGAACATTTGAAAATGTATCCTCACAACAATAATTGTTTCCTAATCTCTTTGCAATCCAGTACAATTATTTATTTCCTTATATTATGCGTGAGTTCTCTATTGAATCGATTGTATAATATCCTTTATCTGAATGAAGTACTTGGTAGATAGTCTGGTAATTTTTATCAAGTTCTAAACGCTCCCCTGTCATTTAAACCGCCAAGTATTATAATCAGTATATCATTATAGATCTGATCACAGAAATCACGGTTAATCACTGGAGGAATATATAAAAATCGAATTTACATCAAATGGTTTCTGTCGTCTAAGGTTAAGGCACAATTCATCGAAATGGGCAAAATACAGTCATGACTTATTTGGACATACATCACAATTAATTTTACTATATGTTCTCTACATATATTTCTCAGTACTGACATTACCAATGTGTGGCATTCAATGCAAATCATATGTTAATCTAAAATACCTCCAAAGATGACTTCACGGTAAAGTTCTTGTCAAACGTTTATCGGCATTTTATTGAGAAGCTGCACCATAAACAGAGTAGCATGTAAACAGAACATAGATTTCACTTCCGGATCATCCCCAAGGCTTTATGTGCACAATGTGCACTGTCGCCGAAATACACAAGACAACCACTCTCAGAGCTCATAATCTCAAGAATAAACAATCACCGTTAAATCCCTACCAAAAATGCATCAATATAACTCTTCTATCACCACGAAAATGAGAGTGGGAAAATGTTCTGAAAGTAGAATAGAACTACATTCGTGGGTACTGAACTGAAAATACTAACTGTGATGCGATTCATTTAGCTACATACGGGACATAGTCCAGGTCTTGCTTGCATTCCTACAATATGAATTAATGTCCCATCTTCCATTTCTCTGTCCTGATATGACATATTAAACCAGAATTCTGAGCCTCACAAAGCAGACGGCAATATTAATCTTTCCCAGCCTTTCACAGAAACATTTGGATTCATCACATTTGCATTTAATCCAATTGAGTGTAGTGAGTTTGTTACACGTTTAGCTTTATCGTAGGAATAGACTATACGAACATTAGTTTTCATTGGTTGTGAAAAAGTAATAACTCCTGCATATTTCATTGTTTTTGATCTAGGAATATTAATTGATCTCAGAGTAATTTTATTTGATGAGTACACTTCATTTTATTTACTAAATATCATTCAATTACTCTTGTTAGACTTCTATTTCAATTTCCACTCATGTGCATACTGATAAGTTGTATTCACGAGCATTTGTAATCCATTCAGCGTATAGCTCAGTAGAGTAGTGTCGTCTGCCAGGTATATTCGTCTGATTCGCTGTTATCCCGCAATAAGTCATTACTAGTTCATTCAATAGGTCATTTATGTACATGAGAAATAGAAAAGCTGACATTACACGCCCTTGACCAACGCCTCTCCGTAAAAGAAATGTGTTCAATAAACATCCTCTGCAAGCTAAACATGCACTTGACTGTGTAGGAATCGGTGATTATTCTTCGCATATTTGCATTATTCCTAATATTTTAAGCTTTTTTTAATTAGTCCACAATGCCACAGTCTATCAAATGCATTTTAATTATCCAGAAAAACAGCATATACATTAGAGTTATGATTATTAAAGTACATCAAACATTCTTGAAAAGTAAATGCAGCAGAGATAGCTCCAGCCTTCTTACGAAATCCAAATTGATACGGAAGTGGAATTTTGTCTAAATACCTTTGAATTCTGGTCACCGATATTTTTTCAGACAATTTCCCAGACAAGATGTCAATGTTACACCACGATAATTCACCGAAATCCTTTTTATCTTTACCATTTTGTTTGTATATCGGTATTATCATCCCACATCTATATACAATAGGTAAATACTCAGAATGGATCATGTAATCAAAAAAGGTTGTTAAATGTCTGATTACATATTTTCCACCATACTTTAAGTGCTCATTCGATACTCAATCAATGCCTGGTGATGTTTTCATTTTTAGAGACTTGATATGCTGCAACATTTACTCTGTAATATTATTACATTTTATGTTATCAGTCTCTAATTTGCTTTCTTCGTACTTATTCTTGATTTAGACAAACTCATTATGTTCCTCATCTGTTGTACCACTTAATTAAAAAAAATATAGTTTCCTTAGATTTACACATTCATCCAAAGTATTTGATTCTACTCATCGAAATGCAATATTACCATTATCCTATTTATCTTTTCAACTGCATAGAATTTGTCTATTCCCATTTCTGCACTTTTTTCTACCTCTTTAAATATGCATTCTTTATATACCTTTTTCTCCAGCCCATTTTTTTTTTCTAAACTTTCTTTATGCGTCATTGTATTTTCTTTGGATGTTACACTCTGTGATTCTAGTTTGTCCTGCTTTGATCCATTCTCCGTGCGCTTTTCTCATATTCTGATGTAATTTTTCAAGCCCACTTTTCTTCCAATATGGTTTCAAGTGCTATCTTCATGAATTCGGACTTTGGTGGAATATATCTGTCTGCTGCAGTTATTACACTTTTATTATCAATTCATTATACTTCTCTATATATTCTATCTTTTTATACACATAGGTTAAATTCAAGAATGCACTAACGTCAGATTTATACATGCTTTTTTTAAATGGATTTGCCAAGTTCCATTTCATTCTTGGAGATACACTTCTTTTATTTTCCTTCTGTATATCTTTTGCAAATGCCGCTGTAATAGGTAGGTGATCTGATATGGAGAAAATCAATTTTGTCATTTACTATGTCTTTTTACACTATCTCTGATTATTTCATGTATTAATATATAATCAGGTGTGGACGTTCGTGAAACGTCTTTTGATCTATAAGTGATGTAATTAATGTTCATGTGGTTTTATCACCAACGTAGCAACTATATTTCTCTGTTCTATTCTTTTTTAAATGGATTTTACACACAATATCTGCATTCATGTCGCCTATATTTATGCATATATTTTCAGCAGAATACTTATCATACACATCAAAAACATTTTCACAAAATATGTCATATGCATAATCAGTTCTAATTGTCGAGGGAAAGTGAGATGCAATCAAAATGATAGGTTTCATCTCTCTCAATAAGACTTTCACCGCCATGATATTTGATAACTCATTTAGTAAGGTGCTTACTTTGCATAGTGATGATCTATACCAGGGGTCTCCAAACTTTTCAGCCCGAGGGCCGCATTAACTATCAAACAGCAGTTCGGGGGCCGACTACACACTCGAGGTCCAAATAAAAAAGAATCAAAACATGGATGTTGTTTTTAATTATTTATTTAATATTATTTTATTCAGTTATTATTTAATAACACATTGATACACTACACATGAACACCTGTATTAGTGGCAATGGTGAAATTGTTTCCTGGATGACAAAATAGCAGACATTTATAGCTTTAGATTTGATGTCCCTAACATCAACAGTGACCTGAGATTATCATCGGACAAGTTTGTTCTCAAATTGTTCTTCACGTATTTCATTCTTGAAAATGTTTGTTCACACATGTATGTTGTTCCAAAGATTGAAAGGTACCTTGATACAAAAGTTCTGACATTAGGAAAGTCTTCCTTGGGCAAAAACTGGTAAAAACCCACCAGTCCTTCTTTGAACTTGTCCCTAAGGAGGTCATTTGCTTGCAACTCAATGACCTCCAGCTGCAGTTCATCTGGGCAACTGGCCACATCTGCTTCAAATGGGTTTTGAAATGTCTCACTTCTTCTGCCTTTGAATCCAAGTCAGAAAACCGCTCCTGAAACTGCAGCTGGAGATCTTTGATGATCTCGCATGCAAATGACGTGGGGAACTCAGCTGTTGCTTCAGCCATGAAAGTGCGTCAAGTTGTTGGCCTGTACTTGTTCCAAAAACAAGATAAGGCCTTTATGTGGGTGTATAGATCAGAAACTAGATTTTCCTCTCCTTGTAGTTTTAGGTTCAGAAAATTTAAATGACTAGTTATGTCTGCAGCAAAGGCCAATTTCCATACCCATTCTTCATCAGACAGTAATGGCTGTGACTTGCCTTTACTTTCCAGGAAGTCACCTATTTCCTTTCTTAACTTAAATACTCTGTTCAGAACTTTCTCACAACAAAGCCATCTTACTGCTGTGTAATATGGTAAATCTTGCGATTCTGTGTCTGTATCTTTCAGCATGTCTCTGAACTGTCTATGGTTGAGCCCATGTGACCTTATTAAATTCACCATCTTCACCACAGGATTCAGTACACTGCTGATGTCCACATATTTAGCACACAAAGCTTGCTGGGGAATAATACAGTGCAGGAACATTGGTTGTAGAATGTTTTTCTCATTACACATCTGCTTCACTTGTCCAACCAAGCCTTTCTTTATGCCACTCATGTTCTTTATTCCATCAACAGTCAGGCAACTGAGGTTAGTCCAGTCCAAGTTATAATCAGCAAATGTTTTTTCAACTCATTGAATATATTCTCTCCGGTAACAGTGCCATACATGCTATGTAGGGAAGCCGGCTCTTGTGTTATGTTCATGTCTTCATCCACACGTGTAATGAACACAAGCAGTTGAGAGGTGGAACAGCTGTCCAGCGATTCATCCATTGCAATTGAAAAATGGCGAAATTTGCTTGCATTTTTCGCTATTTGAGTCACAATGTTTTCACCCATGTCTGCAACATGGCGGGCAATGGTATTTGCACCCAAAGCTACATTTTTAAATTGTTTTGACTTTTCTGGGCAAAGTTCCTCAGCCACCTCCAACAAACATTCCTTCACTAAATCACCATCTGTAAACGGTTTGCCACTTTTAGCCAGGACGTAGGCAACTTTATAACTGGCCTTAGTTAAGGTTTCATTTTCATTTGAGGATGTACTGAACAATGTCCTCTGAGATGTGAGTTGATTTTGTAATTTAGAAAATTTGTCGGCACCGACTTTACCCTCCAACTGTGCATATTTCTCCTGATGTTTGCTTTGATGATGACGGCGCAGGTTGTATTCTTTCATCACAGCCACGGTTTCGTTGCAAATCACACACAATACTTTCTCGCCGGATTTGATGAAGAAGTATTTCAAACTCCATTCTTCTTGAAATTGCAGACACTCATCGTCTATTTTTCTTTTCCTCTTCTCGGCCATCGCTGGGCACTAAAATAAAGTGAATTCAACATGAATAAATAGTGAAACTGAAAGTATCTTGCACACAATATCGCTCAAAAAACCTGATTATGCGAACTAATTTCGTCACAATTATAGCTGCAAATGACCCGAAACAATTTTTTAAAATTCTTATGATTTCTTAAGTTAAACTTACCTGAATATAGTGTGCAAATATATCCACTTATGATAGAGAGATTGTTGCTTTTAATGTTTCCTCTTCAGAATATTCGAAAAACTCTTACTAACTAACGACATTCCCAATACTTTAAACACACTGATAAGTAATTATGCGAAGGAAATTATCACTAAATAAAATAGAGTGCAAAATGTTTCGCAATCAGACGCTAACTGACACCAACACCTCTTCATCGCAGCAGTCAACCGCAACTGGCAAACTGTGATCAAAATAATCAAGTCTTGAACAAGCAGCAAACCATTTAAAAACTCCGCCACTAGATGGCGTTATATCATCTCATTGACTGTGAACGGAAGTAGAAAAATTAATCAGCGAATAAGGTTTTGCAATGTAGTGATCGGCTGGAAAACATAACGCACTACTGCGCGTCTCTATTTTAATTCGGTGAAAACATAACGTCCACGTAAGCGGCGGCTGCTCTTGGCAGGATACACGCAAATTTCCGTAATTTTTTTCCGTAGACAAAAAGGTCTCCACGGGCCGGATGAGAGGGCCTCGCGGGCCCGCGGGCCGTAGTTTGGAGACCCCTGAATATACAATACAGTAACCCTGCCACTACCTCTATAGCATTGTTGTATCTCTTCAGTAGGTAGCGCAAATATTTTGAAAACATCGTGTAATATATCTAAATACGTTAGATTCTTTGTACAAGAGGCGTAGCTAGAGTGTTTGGAGCCCAGGGACAACATTCATTTCCCCCCCCCCCCATCAACTCTTAAACCCATTATTTTCATCAATAAAATCACCATCACCCAATGTAACGTGAACGGCTATTAAAGAGAAGAAAAAACTAATGCATAGTTGCATAGTGCATACGGTCACATCACACGTGATATAATGATATTGGACAAGCTTTGAAGCACATTTAACAACATTATATTTATATATGCAAAATGTTTTGCAGCAAAAGCTCCACATACAACCTATTTCAAAGCCCATTTTGGCGCCCCCACTTGTCTGGCGCCATGGGACATCTGTCCCCCTCTGCCCCCTCCTTTGCTACGCCTCTGCTTGTACAAAGCCATTGTTCAGTGATAAATAGATTTGTGTCTGATAACAATTAAATTAGTTTATGCGTGCTAGATATTATACCACGTACATTCCATGTTGAAATAATGAACATAATTATAATTAAGAAGCAATTACTAGTCATAGTGCTATGCTTCTTAGGATTAATATATTTTGTATTTCTTATGCGTTTTATCAAATTCATAGTTTTCTCTCCATTTTCTGTTTCTTATCCATTCCCTACATTTTATTCCAGAACTTCAAAATGATTCATTATTCATCATCAGTTCAAAATCTTTATCCTATACATTTAGTCGAAGAGTGTGTGTGTGTGTGTGCGCGCGCGCGTGTATATATATATATATATATATATATATATATATATATATATATATATATATATATATATATATATATATATATATATATATATATATATATAAATCATTGATAAGTCGGACGAATATTACTGTCACACCTTCCCCCTTGCACTGAGTTGGGATAGCCGTCTTTTTCTCAATTTGACATTTGACAGCAGAATGCGTCTTTTCTATTTCTTACGATTGGTTCAAACATATCTGATTCTATATTCCATTGATTGGGTCTGGTAATAATTGTCTCTATATGTATATACGATGTATCTTTCATTTTTTGTCTCTCCTCGTCATTCGAAGAATTCTTTGATCATTTGGTGATATGTTGTGCTCTATTTGTGTTTTTTTTTTTAAAAAATGTTTTCATTTATATTTAAGCAGCAGAGAGGGTGAACAGAGAACTTTTTAATTGCGACCAATCTCTCTCTGACCAATCTAGTTATCTGTGGAACTCTTATTTTGGTAAAATAATAGTTATTTATAACTCTATCAATTTCCACAAAAAAATTATCTCGGAGACAAAGTCTTCCGGGTTGAGTATTTCATCGTGAAAATCCTATGGGTTTCAAAACAGGGCTGCGATGAATAAACTGTATATTTTATAATATAAATGGCAAATGTTGGAGAATCATATTTTTCTAGATTGGCCAGAGAGAGATTGGCTGCAATTAAAAAATATATCCCGGTACGAGATATACTTAAAGAAAAACTTCAACGACGACAAGACTCCTATGTTGATTTTGTAACTGGTACAGAACAGTTATTTAAACTGATAACTATAGCCACTGAAAAAGCTGCAATGGCTATTGAAAAGGCCATAACTACTCCTGCCGAAAAAACCACTGCGGCTACTGAAAGAGTTATATTTGGAGATGATACTCCTGACGAAGATAAGAAACAGGGAATTTTTTCGTTGTTAAAACATATCACTGGGGCTCAATCAAAATCTCAGCCTGAGTCAGAAAAAGATTTTAGTACTGAGGTTGTTTCTAAACCGGTGAGAGAAAATGTTGAACTAATGACAAAATTTAAGGAGGGGGTAATTAAACAACTCAGAGAAATTAAGGAAGATGACTTACCTCGTTTAACTCTAATGAGTTTGTTACAAAAAGATAAAATTTTAGGACAAAAATATGCTACTGTAAACGATGATATTTTTATGAAGTGGATATATCGTGTATATTACAATAAAAAAACAAGTTAGAAATAACCATTGCAAATTTACTAAATTTGCAAGAGAAATTGTAAAACTTAATGAAGAATATAAGTCACCACCTCAACAACCACCACCGCCATATTCACCGCCTGAGCAACCAGAATTCAAGGATGAAATTTTAGAAGGTCAGCCTGTGAAGAGAAAACTAGTTGGGTGACCAAAAAAACAACAACCATCTAAATAGGGGTCGCCGTCTGAATAACAACAATATTACATACCGTCTGACCGAGAAGAAGATGATGACGATACACAAGATGCAACCGGTGAAACTAGTAAAAATGGAGATGGTTTTACAGGAAGTGGTTTAGGTATTTGTCCAGATAATGTTATTAATGACGTATCCAGATTAGAAGTTCGTATAGGAGGAAAACGAGCGGCAAATAATTCTCCCGAAATTATCAACTAGGCTACTAATATCTGCCAGCGACTGTTTCAGGGTGGTGTAATAGATATTAGTTTATATCGAGGTCTCATCGATGAAATCATAGACGACTATTATAGCGATTAGATGTTTTAGATAAAGAGTCATCATATAAGATGATTATACATAACCAACGACGGCGACAAGTCAGAGTCGTAAACTCAAGACTACCTGTATATAAAGTATATTACAGAGATGGGTTTGGTAACATTATCCGTGGACTATTTACTAGAATTGCTCCCAAAGCGATACCGCGCGCCAAACAATTATCGATGAAGGCAGTTGGGGTTATTCGTGATAAAGCTACCAGCACTGTTGGTGATCTCGCCGGAAAAGCTTTTTCTACGATCAAAGATAGACTAATGAGACTAATCCATAGACCCCGACCGGTCCAACCTGTAAAATTACCTGTTACCGAAATTATGCCAGCGAGTGTCAGTAAAATAATTAACCAACTCGCGAATCAGAAATTATCAGAGCTAAGTGGAGTACCTGACAAACAACAGCAAAGAAATTTTACCGCGAGTATGATAGCAGGTAGTGGTATTCGTTTTAGACGGTAATCAACTATTATAAAATGTTTGATGAGATAGCTAACCCCGCATTTAATATCGGTGGACGGATAATGAGAGATACATCTCTCCGTGATTATCAAACTTACTCATATGACGCAAGAGTACCAAACAAACGAGGTAGAATTGAACTTCTTGTTCAGGACACTAGTAGATATTTTCTCCCATCGGAGGGGTACATTGAGGTTGAAGATCGTCTTTTAAAAACCGATGGTACCGGTTATGGGATAGGTGATCGAGTTGGTTTTGTTAATAATGGTATAATGGCGTTGTTTAACAGTGCCAGATATATTATTGATGGAAGAGAAATCGAGGCAATTCAAGAGAATGTCGACATCGCAACTACTATTCTAGGTTTAATGAGATACTCAGACGATTATGCAAGAACAGTTGGACCATCTATGATGTTTGTAAAAGATACAAATGACCAACCCGAAAATCGAAATGTGACGATGAACGCTACAGGTCACGCAATTGCATCTATGAACGAGAATTATAATCTAGCGGCTCATAGAGCTATGTTAAATGACAACGAGGAGTTTTCCTGTGTGATCCCTCTCTCTCTCTCTCTCTCTCTCTCTCTCTCTCTCTCTCTCTCTCTCTCTCATATATTTGTATTTTGCAGAGATGTTAATAAGGTTATATTTGGCGCAAAACATACAATTATACTTAATAGAAAAGGGAATGACAATGACGCAATATGGAGAGCTCCGGGAGTTGCCGATGGTCAGGTAATTTTGACGAAGCTGTCATTGTGGATGCCGACGATGACTCTTTCAATTAGTCACGAATAACAACTAATGTCTTTTATGGATACAGGCAGTAAGTCACTATTGTCCTGGCAAACGGTGACGACAAATAGTACCTCTGGTAACGCCGCCCACGGATTGTTTACATGGCAAATATCTTCGCAACATGGAATAACACCTCCAAAATATGTTTTCGTCGTACTTCAGCGAGCTAATAGAGTGGGTGGTGTCAATGGTCAAGAAGAAAACCCGGTGTTTGACCCACTCAATGTTTCATAGGTTTCACTAAGAGCAAACGGTCACCAATAACCATCCGAAGATATAATAATGGATTTTGAACACAACCACATTGCATGGGCGTATCATCGTTTGACGATCTTCCTAGGACGTGACCTAGATATTGACACGGGAATGCTAATATCTCAGCGAGAGTTTACAACGTTGTATCCCATCTATTATTTCTCATTGGAACATATGGATTTATATAGACAACCCGTCGTCGAAATAATTTTTCGTGCTCATGTAGGTACTTTTCCCGCTGGTGGATATAGGGCAATCGCTATTATTCTCAGTGATAAGGCAATGTTGCTCAAGGGTGTTGGCGGAGAGATGAAACTCGTTGACGCGCCAGTGGAAGACATGTAACAATTAGATCGATCTATTATTTAAATAAAAATGTCATACAATCACGTTAATGTCACATTGACTCCTGGTCAATCAAAGAAACTACAGTCGAAAAATTATACTACGTGTGGCGCAAAAATAACTTTGAAACGAGAACAAATAGCTAACGGTGGATCAAATAAACTATCGTTGACGAAAACTCAGCTTAATCGTTTCCAAAAGGCGTTAAAGGCAAATACCGGAGTTCAGTTGGAATTTGCCTCCTCCGCGATTACCAATATGATAAAATCCGGTGGGATATTTCCTTTCCTCGCTGAGATTGCCGCTGCGGCCCCTGCTGTTGCTAAAGCTGCTGCACTAGGTGCTGTTGGTACCGCTGCTGGCATGGCACTAAAAGCAGCAGTACAGGTATACAAAAAAGGAAAGGGTCTAAGATTCCCCGGAACATATCTGGGAAAAGGCCTAGGACTCCCAGAAACTTACTTGAGCTAGGTTTGTCTCCGATGTCAAATTTTGACTTAATCGCCGCGGTAAAACAATCCCCGATAAAATAGTTCAGTGGTGTTTTCATGAAAGATCAATTACCTACACAACCGCTGATCCCAAAAAACAGGTATAATTAATCCCGATGATAACACCGGACCTGGAACTCATTGGGTCGCGTATGCGATACATCCTAAATCAATTATTTATTTTGACTCATGTGGGCTAGCGCCACCGAGAGAATTTCTCAAATATGTATCCCAGTTAAAGATCCCTGTTTGGTATTCAACGTTACCCACGCAGACATTAACCGATCCTCCAATATGTTGGAGAGAGGTCATTAACGTGTTAACCGCTATCTCAAAATCTTTTAAACTACCTCATAAAACCATGCACGAGTATACTAGTAATCGTTTTTTAAACAGATCATAAACGTATAATGGTAGATATTTGGAGAAGATCTCTTTCACGTGGAGGAAAAACCAAAGGAGTTTCTCTTGAAGAAGTAAAGAAGCTTATATCACATGCGCTATCAAAAATATTAAATGTCGCAAAGGTATCATCCGATGAGATAGTTGTATTCGAAAATCGCCAGGGTAAATTAACGTCGAGTGATATTTCCATTCATGATATTTTAGTTAAACCGGATTCAGTAGAAGAAGGTGCTATCGCGCTATTTGAAGCTAACGGTAAACTCAAATCAGGTGAACTAATTTCAAATGTCAACGATAAAATAACATCACTCAACGACAATTATATATCTTCGGTAAATTTATTAAAGGCGCTGAATGATAAATATGACACCCACGCAAAGCAATTAACGGGTAACAAAAAAGTATTGAAAACGTTGAAACTTCACTTTATAATTTCTTTGGAATTCCACCACCGATACCAATCCCATTGAAATTCACCGATATAGAAATATTAAAAAACGCATATGACACTCATGTAAAATATATTGAAAATTTTTTTGGTAAACCAAAACAGGGGGAAGAATATGCGATTATCATAACCATCAAAAATATTAAAGATATCTTTGATGATTTTTTGGAAAACCGCTACCGAGAAAATCACATGTGGTTGTTGCTAAACTCTCAGATATGAATACATCTATCAACGATATCAATGAATCCCTCGACGCTCTCAAGAAATCCTTCGACGCTATCAAAGGAGATTGGACAAAAATGTTTCATATACTTGAAAAAACCAAAATCCCTCATACTAAAAAGAAAATATTGTGAACGTGGTATACACGATCCAGCATGGATCATTCGCCTGGACTCAAGAAAATAATAAGCTAGATATCACCGCAGAGATCAAAAGGATATATAGACTAACATTGGTGTCGCCGGAACAATTTAATATATCATCGAGCAACAATACGATATCGACGGTAATAGATAAAGGATCAACTGAACGATTCACGATAACCGCCACTGATGACAAATTAGTTAGGGTATCTATAACATGGTACGTAGAATTTGTAGCCGATTTAAGCAAACAGCTTAAGTAAATAAAATGGCATCACAGCAATATCCGATGATGAATTCTCCACGATGGTACACATTTATGATTCCGCGATGTCAAAATTAGAAAAACATATAGAAGATAATGGCAACGTCACAGACAACCCCACAAGAACTACTTCAACGAATAGCAGAGAACACCACTCCGGTGAAAACAACATTGATATCGACAACGTCAAAGAAACCCGAGTTTAGTATTGAATTTCCAACTTCAATCCCGGTAAAACAAATAGCGCTAACTCAACTAGTTGTGTACCACAGCTGGCCCAATATAAGAACAGTCATTCGCCGATAAACCGCCCAATAACAGTTTTGTGTTCGCGACCAAAACTAAAAGAGATGGTACTCCAGATTGGCAGACAATATATATTCCCAAAGGCAGTTATCAAATCGAGGATATCAATAATGAAATTTAACGTGGAATAAAATCTATCACCGGGGTAGAATCTAAAACCGAGATAACTGAAACCGAATCTAAAATTGAGATAACTGTTCATCAACCGACTTTATCATCCGCAATCGAAATAAATTCGCTTGGATACGTCGTAGATATATATATATATATATATATATATATATATATATATATATATATATATATATATATATATATATATATATATATATATATATATATATAATTCCTCGTTGAGAGTTATATTAGGATGGCCTGAAAAATCACCGGAAAAAACTTAGTTGATATACCAATCACACCACGAGAACCTAGCAGGGAGGATTATACAACAAATTTACATTCATACCATGGGACTAATTTCTCATATACAAGAATTTTTTTTACATATGAAAAAATCGACATATGGGACTCTTTCTTTTGTCGATAAAGATAATATAACTTGAACTTTTCGTTCCGATGACTGAGGAGGAGATGTATTTATTAAAATAAAAAAATTGTATTGAATATTTCAAAGGAATTAGTCAGGCACATAAACTACATCGAGAACAACTACAACAAAATTTTGAAAAAACATCTTGACATAACAGGTTCACGCGACGAAATTATCGAACAGATAAAATTATTAAACCAATTATCAACCGAGATGGAATGTTTACATTATCGGGCGATATTTATTATACTTAATATTGCCTCTCTGGTTAAAAAACAAAAATTTCTAACCGCGTATAATATAACAGAAAATGATTTACGTAATTAGTTTAAATTACCAAAATATAATGTCTCCGAGTTAAAAAAAACCTCTCGACGATATCATCGATGAATATTTTCCTAAAATTCTCGCCGCGTGGAAGATAAAATTTTCTTCCGATGCTACTATCCAACAGATATATCTCACATACAACAACGCTCACGACGAAACAGGAAGACATGTATCCCCGCACAACGTGGATATAGCCTCAGTTATCACGATAAATCTTATATGTGATATCATCGATGAAAGTTATCACGTTAATACAACCTTGTCAAATCGAGCAGCGCAGGGATATATTTAATATACTTTTTCCCAGCAAGTACCCCTGGAAGCTTAATCGTACAAACCCCGATTAATCCAGTGTATTTGATATGTAATAATCCCTGGATAACAAGAATGAACTTCAAACTGGTTGATCAAAATTCTAACTTAATTGATTTACAAGATGAAGAATTACAGATTACCCTCGATGTAAAATCTTGAGAATTTCCAATTATATATTACAACAACTACTACAATAATGTACCAACATGCGCGAGTATTCGTCTATGACAAAGATAAACTTGAAACCGCGATAAGAAAATCTTTCAGGGAATCCATCGTTGGAAATTGTGAACTTGTCATAGATAAATTCGGCAATGAAAAGTTTCTGTTGACTGATCATCAAGTGGAGCAACTTCAACGTGACCTTATAACACTGATTAGTTGTAATCGTGATCAAATAGTGAATTATGCTCACTCGTGTATACCTTTGGAACGTCTCAAAGAAATATTATCTGAAAATCCTCCGAATGAAAAATAAATTCGAAAATAAATTCAAAAATTTATTTTCAAATATATTTATACAAAAAAAAATTGTGAAAAAAATCCAATGGAAATTATAAAATAACCATGATTTTAGATCATCATTATTATCACGGTTTTTTATTGTTATGATTTCACTTATATTTTCTATGTTATAATTTCCGCTATGTTTTCTTTGTGTGAAAATTTTCTGCGTGTAAGTATATGAGAACCCCAGCTTATCTTACCGATGAAGACGAGAAAGAAAAAAAAAATAGCGTTACACGGTGTAAAACGACCGGGTGAAGTTGCCACGGAATTCAAAAAAGGACTAGCTCGGTTGCATATAATATGAGCTGAGGCTCCTATCTCAGCGGTAACACAAGGTAACGCTGAACAATTCAAAAAAGCTAGACAAGAGTATAAAGCTAGTAAACGAAAACTCCAAGATGATATTCCCGTGCTTAAAAAATTCAATGAGATAAATGTGACACGCGAAGAACTACAAAATAATTACACCGATACTAGCGCCGACTACAAAGAGAAACTTTCCACGTTTAAAAAAACTAATAACGATTATGTAAATTCACTTAATGAGCTACAAAAATCTAATGACGAATACGCCGCCAAGATTAAAAACAACATGACAACAATAAAGAATTGACACAACGGCATAAAAGTCTCGTTGCGGTAAATAATGACCTACTTGTTAAAATAAGAGAGTTGTACGGTGATATAGAAATAAATAAGGCGGTAACAGATGATTTCAAGGGGAAAAATAAAAAATCTCCCAATATTATTAACATTTCAACGTTACAATGTCAACTCCAAGATTTTAATATTAAAAATCCAAAGGATTTCCGTCGGAATCTTTTAAAGTCGTTGATTTTTCAATTTTATTTTGAAAATCAAAGATTTTTATCATCGAAGCTGTTTTTGTTAAAGTCTAGCAAATATTTCTTTTCGAATTCCTTTGCGTTGGATTGTATCAGAGATTCTTCATTGAATATCTCTCTGACGGCCTTTAGAATTTTTCTTATAATCGCAGATACCGCAACGAAATCTTCCTCGTTGAAATTCAAGAAATTTTCAGATTTATTTTTATATATAATTTTATTTCGTTCCCGGGAGTTACAATTTTCATTACACGGTACTCTGATTTATACTTTGGAAATTTAATCGTCGCGCTGAAGTTATCACTGCGTATTCGGCATCGATGTAATTACTTGTAAATATTTTACTGTCGTGAAGATGTTGCACACGGTCGAGTTCGATTTTCAATTGGGCGATATTTTCATTGGTCATTATATATATAATTAGTTTTTTTAAAATATTTGGATGAAAATCCTTGAATGAAAAACTCAAGGTATGAAAAATTCAAAGAATTTTCAACGATAATCTATCAGATTTCGCCATCGTTGTGTTGCAAATTCAATGGCTGGTTTCATGTCATCGCTGATCTTTTTAAGTATTTCATACAACGGGAAAATTTTATAAGAGAAATCATCGTTGACAATTATAAATTCACATTGTGTTAAAAGATTTTTTTTATATATATTTTCCATTCGTTATACAATGATATAGCCATACATTCGTATTTGTGTTCAATAACCTCCCCTAACAATACTTCTTTCTCGGAACATTCTAGTTGATATTCTACGTCGGATATTTTATCTGGGAAGTTTCCATCGTTGATAAAATCAGATAATTGTTTGGCCCGTAGTGATTTTTTTAGCAGCCTCCCGATAATATTTTGCCCCAAAATACTTTTTTTCCCAATGCTCCGGAGACATAACTTTGAAACGTTTATTACCACGTCGAATAATTGCGAGTTGTTCGGCGATCGCTGATATAATTTCGTCGTTCATTATATAATAACAAAATATTTTATTGGGTCTAAATTAGAATATTTGGTAATTAAGAAACTACGCGAATGCAAATGATACCCTGTTGTTAATTTTTTTCGAGTATAATGTCAAATGTATACCGGATGCTGCATAATATATAGTTTTTGAATTAAAACCGAAGTATTTAGCAGCGGACTTCATCGATGGAAATTCAATAATTAAGTTGTCAATGAATGCTGTTACAGGCCTCCGTTGTTGTGATTTTATTTTTGGTGCCTATTTGAAGCAATTTTTACTCGTACATTTTCTATACGATTGTCGAGTTTATTTCGATTAACATGGTCAATGATTAATCTATTACAGATTATTCAGGAAAAACATTCTACGATAAATCGATGTGCGAGATAATTTTTGCACTTTTTTCCAATCCTGATACCAATCATTATATAACCCATATTAATAATTTGACCGAGTGGAATTTTCGTTTTCGATGTCGGACGATTCCATCTCGTGACGCCTCGTAGTTAACGTAAATTGGATGAATAAATTGTATTCGTTTTTATTCATTATTTTATAAAACAATTTATTTGTCTGAATTACTATTTTTTATTAACATAGTCATGAGGAGTTTGTATAATTTAGTTTTGGGGTTATGGCGAGTAGTTTTGTCATAATATCGTTTAAGTTCAATGTAGTTCTTACCTCCGCAACTAACGCATAATTCTGATTTTTCTCGTACTCCAACACCACACATGATACAAGGTTTTGGTCCTAAACTTCCTCGACGTATTTTTTGCATATGATTTCCCAAAACTCTTTTCCACAGCGAGTAGTTACCCCAATTGGTAGCCAATTGCAATTGTTCATTATATAATTAAATATTTTATTTAAATATTTGGTTTAATTATAATATTTAATGGAAAAATTTATCATTTCCAAAATTAAAACAAAACCAGGTAGAAGAGTTTTCGACTTAGATTCAATAATAAAATTTCCTACATGGTTATCAAAGATTAAGAACAGTATACAACGTGCCAAATACGAATTTCGAAACGATGGAACAAGATATGTTTGGTCGACGTTTCGAACTTTTCGTATCGATTATACAATGACAGATTCTCGTGCAAAAGAAATACTATCATAGATAAATTTTGAGTCTGTCAAACACCACATCCAGGTAAAATACAGTAAAATTTATAAGAGAAAAAAAAAACAACAAGAAAAATGGGATGTATATGACTATCGTGAACGTGTACTGGATTCAACGAGAAAGCCTATATTTGTGACCGATCAAACCAATCCAGGTGCGCTAACGGGGATCGATAGCAGATATTATAATCGGGCGTATCCTGTAACAACGTTAACTTATGGAATTTATCCGATTAATATCCCAGATGTAAAAAAAACTACCCTCGATGAAAATTTCATCTGTGTTGAACTGTGTTGCTGAACGAGTCATAGAACATTTCAGTAATGCTCGACGAGGAAACAGTTTAACCGAATTAAGAAAATCCCAAATAGCTGCTGTGGGCGGAATCAGTTAAACACATTGGAGCGTCGATAAACGATGTTGCAGCGTTGGAGAATTAATTAATATTCCCAACTACAGTGAAAACAATCACCGGAGAGGTTTTATATGAGACAAATTATAAATCAAGAGGAGCTCCGATTGAAATCGTCGATCATTATTGTCATGCATGGGGTATTTCAGTATGAGTATTTCCTGTGTCACGAACAATCAAATATTACCACGGTGATATAAACCGATCCGGTATCTGTGTGGTTGTTTAAAAGTGACGTGGAAAAAGAATGCGATCAATTTGTAAAGTCAAACGGAGATTTATATCGGACAGAAACCTTTCAAACGGAGATGAATAATCTCGCCGCTGCGTATACCGACGATATATCCGAGATAACAAAAAATTGTTTTACGGTGCCATCGGTTGCAGCGCATTTTGCCAGAGACAAAAACTCATGGAAGCCAACCCGATATGACTTTCTTGAAGATGTACAAGCTAGTTGTGTAGAATATGGCCATAGTGGACTATGGAACACAAAATATAACATCAATAATATGATTTCCGTTGACATGGCAGCGTATTACCCTGTGAGTTTTCTCGGGTACGGTGAATGCGGTGAATACTTTGCACGGTTCGGTCATCTTACGCATGAGATGACCAGAGTAGCTATTAACGGAACATTACCCGATTTTGACCTGACAGGGTTTGCTAGGGTAACATCGTTTAAATTTGCCGATGGTCTTCATCCGATATTCTATGTTTGAGTTGGAAAACATCTTTCGGTGAAAAATTGGGCCCCGATACCGCTACTACTATTCTTGTTAGATAAAAAAATATTTACGTCGTTGACTGTTTCCACCCCGATAGTATCATATCGTGCACAGAAGGATGTTTGGTTACCAACTCCTGAAAAATGCGACGATGGGGATATTTTGCGTAAACATCTAGAATGACAAGCAAAAGATCTCGGAAGAAAAATAATTGGAAAATTTACTCAGGGTGGACCCGAACATAAACGGCGTTGTACCCGATTGGTATTTGACGACGCTGAATTGGATTTTATAATCGCTGATACATCAACGAAGGAGATATTTTTCTCGAGGAAAACAGCTTAATTATCCAATAAGGAGCGATTAGGAACTATCGTTGAATACCTTGAGGGAGATTCACCACAGTATACTCATTTGAGATCATCGATGCTATGGTATGTCTCGATAAATTTACTCTCGATGATAAACAGATTTTCTGATATCGAGGTTAGAGTGGCAACTAATTCATTCTATTTTGATAAAACATACCATGAAACCGTCGAGAAGATTACTACGGATGAGGGTGATTGGAGAACTTGGAGAATAAAACAGGAAACGTTACATGGGTACAATGAGTCGGCTGATGTTCCCATCGAAGATAGTTATCGTGAGGATATGGACATGGAACTGTCATTGCATCCGTCTGTGTATGATCCGATAACTAGATATAAAACAGTTTATTTAAACGGCCCAGGAGGATGTGGAAAAAAAACACGAGTAATTGATTTATTTGGAAAGAATTCTGACATTATCGTGTTAACCCCAACTCATCGCCTTGCTCGTGAGATGAAATCCAGAGGAGTTAACGCTTGCACATACCAAAGTTTCTTTCGATACAACGGAACTGAGTGGACACCAGATCGAATGGGAACGAAATATATTTCGCAAATAATTATATGGGGTGAAGCGTGTACAGTATCATCAACGCTGCTAAAAACATTTCTTGATTGGTTGCGAAAAAAAAAACACTGCTGTGATAATGTATGGCGATCACGGTCAATAACCACCGTTTACCGGAGAATCTCCTCATGAATGGCTAAAAAATACCGTAGATTATTGCGAAAAGATTAACACAGATTATTGATCACTTGACGCAGAGTTAACCGAGTTAAAATACGCTATAAGACTACAACCGGATAGAGTGCAATATGAAATAGCACGTAGAATAATCCCTGAAACTCCCATTGACGATTTCTGGGACACATGTAAACCAACAGATCTAGTTGTCGCGTGCAGAAAAAAAATCAGAGATCTTCTTCAGGTAAAGTTATTTAACACAATGAAAACTTCCCGATGAAGCCAGTACCGTTGTGCTATAGACCCGCGGATACACGACAACAAAACATCAAAGTTGATATTCCAGGAAAATCTGAGCGACATCAACTAGTATTAAATGATATTGTGCCATTTGATATCAACGTTGTCGAAGACGCGTTGCGTACTGATAAATCTCCATGGGTGTTAGGACACGCGATGACAATACATTCTTCTCAAGGATTAACTATCACTGATACTATTGTATGGATCATCGATGACTTTATCGAGTGGTCAAATTTAGTTTATCTTGCGGTATCGCGAGTACGAAGAATATATCAACTTCGGCGAGTTGTTATTAGTTGAGACTTCTCGGTGGTAATTGAGTATCATCTGGGAGAACTTGTAATTGTTCACGGGTAAAACTCCGTTGTGGAGTGGTTCGATCTAGTCTA
Organism: Unio delphinus; assembly: GCA_029339505.1. NCBI lineage: Eukaryota > Metazoa > Mollusca > Bivalvia > Unionida > Unionidae > Unio > Unio delphinus. The sequence goes on from JAQISU010000042.1 coordinate 8,591,165, forward strand.
TATATTACAGGTCTATTTTTAGATGTTACAACGCCGAATATCTTATATGAGGTGACACTCCATATGAGATATGTTGATCTTCTTCTACCACCTTCAAGCTCACAAGGCTCATAAATATCTCACTGTGACATTACTAGGTAGTATCTGAGCTGAAAAATCATTTTTGGGTATATTTATATATTTTTTTTGTTATCGGGATTGCCGGTTTCATATTTAGCATCCGAGTAATTTCATTGTTGAGTGCGGTAATTACCTCTGGCAATCTCTTTACCCATTCACGAGATCGTTTATCATCAATGAATTCCTTCGCGTATTGATAATTAAACAATTTATCCGCGAGGGTTCTGTTAAACTGCTCAACAATTGCCTGATCAAGATGGATTGCAGTGTGTCCTCATCGTATCGTGGTATTGTGTTGTTTCATCGTTGATGATACTTCACCTTGAAATTCTTTACCGGGATCAACCTGGAGGAGATTTGGCCATCGCAGAGGTCCTCGACGATAATTTTTTTTGAACGCGGAGGTAACTTCAGATGATGTCTTTGTTGTTAATGGCTCGGCTTACTTGTATCTACTTTCAACATCAACTACCGTCAACGCATATTTGTAAACACGTGTTTTGAAAATGTCATGCGGTAGAAATAATATATCGACCTGATGAACCTCATTTGGAACATTAACATCAAATGACGCATATTCAATCTTTGCTGGCGAGGTAGATAAATTTACCATATTGCTTGTTTGGATAACCAATTCGCCGCTGTTGTATTTTTTTTACTTTTGCCGCGCTGACAAGTTTATCGATTGCTGATTAACCCTTCCAGTATCCGGTTAGAGAATGATAAATTGATTCCATATCAAATACCAGAACCCAACATTAATTTACCTTTCATAGCGGTTTTTATTAACCAGGATGCTAATTTTTCTTTGAAGGATTTATCCGGGATTGAATTTAACGCGTGAATCAATTTTATACCTGCGATATGACGTTGTTGAAGATCTTTGTTTCGATATGCGACATCATGATTACGACAAGCCTCATCGATAGTATTTATTGGATATTCGCCAGGACGATGTTGATCTTGGTCATCAAGTCTGATATCTAATCGGGTTCCCGGTCCACAATAACTATATCCGGGAAGATGTTTTTCTCCTGGGTATTTTGCCCATGATGCTTCTGGGAGTTTTGTTAGCCTGGAGGCGATATCACCTCCGTTTTTTATATACTTACAAATCTAATTTTTTTATACCACAACGTGAACACTTGCCAGTGATCGCATCTATATTATTTTTTGTTACGAAAGGTACTGAGTCATCTGTTGGAGTACGAATTTTACATTTCACACAATATAAATCCATAATATATTTATGTTATATCAAATGGAAATTATTGATTTTTCCGCGTTAAAGAAACAAGAACGAGTTAAACACCATGCTATGTTACCTAATTATATTAGAATGATTATCATTGGTCCATCAGGTAGTGATAAAACAATTATTACTTAACCTAATTATGAAATGGATGAAGTGGGATAAACTATATTTGGTGGCACCGAGTGTAGACGATCAACGATGCTATCAAGTGTTAAAAGATTTTAACGAGCGTGCCACGGAGATAACCGGGGAGGATGTCATTGAATTTATTACCGATATTGACGAGGCACCCTCCGTTGAAGATATCGATGGGAGTATCAACAATCTAGTTATGTATGATGATACGATATTAGATAAACGAAAAAAAAAAAACAGCTAGAATATTTTCACGTGGAAGGCATAAAAATACTGACGTGATATATGTTACTCAACGATACACTCAAATTCCAAAGGTGATCCGAGACAATTGTAATAGTCTTGCGGTGTTTAATAGAGTTGACACTCATACACTTAGAAATATTTTCCAAACTTGGTGCAACGGTGACATGGACTATATCAAGTTCGAAAATTTCTTTAGTCGTGCTCATGCAACTCCTCATGGATTTGTAACGATAAATTTATCTGATCCTCGAACAAGATATCGAATCGGACTAGATAAAATATAGTTTTATCGCAGCCCTGTTTTGAAACCCATATGATTTTCACGATGAAATTCTCAATCCGGAAGACTTTGTCTGCGAGATAATTTTTTGTGTAAATTGATAGAGTTATAAATAACTATTATTTTACCAAAATAAGAGTTCTAAAATTAACTAGATTGGTCACAGAGAGAGAGAGAGAGAGAGAGAGAGAGAGAGAGAGAGAGAGAGAGAGAGAGAGAGAGAGAGAGAGAGAGAGATTGGCCGCAATTAAAAAGTTCTCTGTTCACCCTCTCTGCTCCTATTTATGTTAGCTCTTTTTTCACATTTTAATTTCTTTTGCTGATTGTGAGTTGATTTACTATCTCTTGCATTGTTAGATGTTACTTCTGTGAGCTGATTATGGCTCACATTATCCGTTGTGTTTATTAGATCATCCCGTGAAATTGGCGGGTAACCTTTCAATATAAACATAGCGGGATCATTTCCAGACGAATTTGCTGGAAGAGCTCTAGCAGGCTCTTTGTGCATTTCTCTCTGTCCATGTACTACATTTTCTTGATCAATAGATGGAGAGATAACATGTCTACTCTTCTTGTATGCTGATAGTTCATGATTTTCATGATTTTATTTTCATTTACAAGTCTACGTTTCTACCATTTCCTTTGTTAGACTGCTTGTATAAAAGTTTGTGTCTTGTACAAATTGTGTCTAATTTTCACTCAATACAGTTGATCTTTTTCATGATCATATCTGGATGTTGATGTACATGAGAAGAAAATTCTTTTATCTCTTTTATCCCGGGTTGCCATTGTTGACATCAGAATTTACATTCCTCTGCTATGATTTATTAGTTTTTCTTCCTTTAATTCTAGTTCTGTCTGAGAGTTCCCTTTTTTCAATTTTCTTCGTAGTTTCCACTATTTCTTTCTTTAATTTTTGGATCTCATTTTCTCTCTGTGTGACAATATCACCTAGCTGGTTTTCCAATCTGGAGAATTTTTCTTCAAACTTATCATTCATAATCGCAAATATTGTGCTTATTCTATCTGCATCTTCATCTGTTCTTTGTAAGACGTAATCATTGACCGAAGCTTTCGGACTTTGTGATATATAATCTCTGAGAATCGAGTTTAAACGCTTTTTTGATCTTGTTTCATAATTATGTTTCAGTGCCCATTTAAATATACATGCTTTCATCTCTCTTCAATGAAATGGAATATAATATAAATATATTCCGATAACATATCCTGCACAGGGGCACTATTTGTTCGAGGTAAACGTTCTACTAACATCTCCTTTTTTATTTGCTAGATCAAAGAGAGCTTGACTAGAATCTTTGAGACCTTTTACATCAAGTGTTGATTTATATCTTCCTTGAAGGCACTTCTAGTAAGAGTTTCAAATTTGGCTTTGACTTGAATGTATATGCCTTCATTAATTCATCTGAATCTTGTTCTGCTTGCGATGTCTGTGAAGCAAATAGAGCATCATCATTGATATCATCTTTGGTAACCGTATCAGTGACACCTTCACTATTCCATTCATTTCTCTTTGGTTTCCTCATATCATCCACCTCTGATAAGTTTAAATCTGGCCTTTAATTGATGTAGTCCTCATTTTCATTATCTAACATGTCTTGAGCAACATCATAAATAGTGTGTGTGTGTGTGTGTGTGTGATTAGGATTTTAAACGTAGCTTTAATGCTGAGCGCCAAGCGAGGCAGCTGTTAGTACCATTTTTGTAAGTCTTTGGTATGATTCGACCGGAAATCGAACCACGACCTCCCGCTTCCGAGGCGGACGCTCTAACTATTAGGCCACTGGAACGGTCAATGTCTACATCATCTCTTAATGTCTACATCATCTATAAAATCATGTCGAGAGAGCATTTGGTTTGCTTTCTAACGATTATCTCCCCAAACATTCAAGTGTTTATTTCTTTATTTTGTTTTCATTTTTTGCAAGTAATATATTTTCATTTCAGTCATATTGTCAACTTTTATCGAAGGGTTCAGCATTACATGTTGGCGATTTAGGATCAATTAATTGTTGGTGATTTAGATAAGGTTATAAGATATTAGGAGCGTCTAGGAGTTTATTATATACTTTCCTCTTTCTGAGAAGTCTTCTTCTAGTAAAAATGTACTAATACAGGGAGTAGACTGTGGATTTGTTAATATTCCTCTTCATTGTGTTTATGTGTAATCATACTTGTTTTGGGGCCGGTGATTTAAGGAGTGCAAACCCAGTGGTGACGTTCATCTGGTCCTAGGTAATGACCTATCTGGAGGTAAAGTAGTGGCTAAACCACTTAAAATTGACAAGCCTTGAAGAGGAATAATTAATCACATCGAACTAAAAATCCCAGGTCTATATCCAGCTTAGGCAATCACCCGAGCTATGGCAAAGAAGGCTCATGAGAATGATGTTGTTGAACAGAATATTAATTTATAAGCGTACATCTTTTTGAGCTAGGCTTTTTAATAGGGCCACTTTTGCTCCTAGTTAGGATCAATGAAGATGTATTGATCACAGTGAAACTCTTTTGGCTACACGTTCTCTTACATCTAATTAGAGTAAAAAAGACAATCATTAGTTGTATTACATGATGAAAATCCAGGGATATGTTTGTTTCCGAGGGATATTCCTTAAACTAATGCCATACAGTAATAAACATGTTGCTTCTTGAACAATGTGGTGTTAATAAGGAAATGGAAGCCACCCGAGGTTACCCCACAAGCGATCAATTTTATTGTTCTTTGATGGTATCCACAGAAAATTCTAACACATGAAACTTCGTTGTCTGGTCATTTCGGAGCCAGTAAGACATCACCAGATCTTAAATAATTTTTATTTACCAAAATTTAAAAACAATGTTCTCAATTTTGTAAATCTTGTCAAATGATAGGAAAACCCAATCAAGAGACACCTAAAGCTCATGTCACCTATTCCTGCATTTGAGGAACCATTTAGTAAAATAATGGCAGATTGTGTCGGCCCTTTACCTAAGATCAAGTTAGGCAACCGATGCTTGTTGATGATTACCGTATGGGTGCGTCCACAAGTTTTCTAGAAGCTGTTCCTTCGAGGAACATTACCGTTGAGATTTTTAAAAAAATACAAATTGTGATCTTCATAGATATGTCAGAAAAGAAACTGACAATGGTGTTCAATTGTTGATGTTGAGAAATATGTTGGAGATTCTCCTCAGAAAGTTTTTATTTTGTTGCGACAAAAGTGACTTAAAGGTTCCATTCTGGATGGTGTACAGGATAAATTTTATTGTGAGTTAAATGTTAAATTTTATGAGTATTGACGAAGGCAGCCATGCAATTTATTCAACTTAGTAGTACCTGTCGCACGCATAAAACATTTGAACGAAGAAGGGCAATCGGATAGTGTTGTCTTTCAAGTGTCTAATCGCAGCAATTCTGAAATTTCGGACAATCTGGACCAGAAACTTTCAAATATACAGCCGCAGTTGATAAATGTACTAAAACAGCTACTAAAAGAATATGAATAATTATTTCCAATTATTCCGGTGTGAAGAATATGATTATCCACGATGCTGGACTAGTAAATTCAACACCTGTAAAGTGGCATACTTATAAGGTGAATCCTCTTAAACAAGACAATCGGGTGGAAAAAATTCAGTATTTGCTGGAGAATGACTTCATCGAATCAAGTAAAAGAGACTGGAGTTCACCAGCAACTGATTTGATTTTTGAATCTCTGCCCAATTTGTTAAGTAAACAGACCAAGTTTCACTAGTCAGACAAATGTTAGGTGGCTTTTGATAAGTTAAAGACCATACTGAAAAGTACACCAGTTCGTTCAGCTCTCCATTTCACTAGATCATTCAAACTGTCTGTAGATACAAGTGATCTAGGGATTGGTTGAGTACTGTTGCAGGAAGAGATCGGCATGGATTATCATGTGTTTTGTTTTTACAAGGAAATTCAGTATGCACCAGGGACATTATTTCGCGATAGGGTGTCTTACTTTGATGATGGCATTGCAACACTCTGACGTGCATGTTAATTCAGCTGTCTTTTCTTCAGCGATCACAGTTTGCTCACATTTAATAATAAAACGAAGGAAAGAAAAATCAAAAATAAAAATTTTAACAATAGAGTCCGGTGTTACAATCGTATAACATCGATGTCACGCAAAAGGGGGAAAGAAAATTTTATTGTAGACGCGCTTTCACGTCCATGGAAGTAAAGTATCGCATTGTTTGCATACAAGATTTATTTATTTTAATGAAATATTAATTACATATATGCTTAACAACTGATTAAAGAAAGTTTTATTGCATAAATTCTGCTTTTTAAGGAGGAAGTCGTTATGGATAACTGTTGTAAATTCATTTATAAGTCTTATTTGAGTCATTTGGGTTTACGACGTTTATATTTTAATATTTTCATTTCAGTGGTTGGCTTCTATTGTTGTTTAAGTACATATACCATATGCTGCGAGATTTTCATTCATAAATCAAGGCCGATTACTATGGTCCATAACTATTTCTGTCCAAGTACACCATGCATTAATCTCAAACATCACATGATATTGGGAGCTTATTTGTTTTGTAGTGTTATCATTCATGCCCTAGTTGTTGATTGGCTCAATAATTTGGAAAGGACTTAAATGTTTCACAATTTAATATTTAAATGTTCCAAATTGGAGTTATTAAGATTTTGTTAATTTGGTGTGCACATAGACTACATAAGAGAATTAAATATACAGTTTCATTCTTCGGTGCATATGCCAGTTTTCAACTAGTACGAGTGAAAATTTTGATTTATTTATAACATACGTTAAGTATTTTTTCTAGAATAGTGCCTTCAGGATGTGAAATTATATAATTATGTGAAACTTTTCAAGGACTGGAGTGATATTCTACTTTCACAGGATTACTTTGAAGTAAAAACGTTTGGATTTAGAACCGATTCTTCAATGGTGATTTAGAACCGATTCTTCATATAAACGTTAAAACTTTGGAATACCTTCGGATAGTTTCCAGATTATTGTGAAATTTATAATACTTTCAGAAGTCATACACTTTAAGTCATTATTAATTCTATAAAATATTATTTCTTTTTTTGAAATAAAAATAACTTATTTCTCGTATGCATGGACATTAACCGTACCGATTCATAATATTTGTACCATTATAAACGAGCTAATTTATTGAGTCTATAAGACTAAATATCGATTTGACACTATGTATAGTCAGAACATCTACTGTATACAGTCTCAAAGGTATTTCTACAGTAGTGTTAATAGCAGTTTCCATGGTTACTGATCCAGGTGACCACCATGCATGGCACCAGCCATTGTTTGGGTACTTCATTTCCATGGATCATTAATCCAGGGGTTGCACTTAGTACACGACATTTATGCCAAGAAAGTCATGAGGATGGAAGGGTATGAACTACATCATGAATAAAAATAAAAAAAACTCAGTATCCTTGTTCTTATACTGATGAATAGGCATGGTGATCTAAATTTTGATCAGTTGTCTATGTAATTTAACATAAATCGTAAGTATGCATTGTAATACAAGTTCAGTAAAAGTCATATGCCTTAAGTCATAATTAGGCATGTTGTTCCAAGTTGTGGTGAGTTGTCTATGCCAATTCCTTAAAGTCATAATTAGGCATGGTGATCCAAGTTGTAGTGAGTTGTTTATGCCAATTCCTTAAAGTCATAATTAGATATGGTGATCCAAGTTCCAGTGAGTCGTATAAGTTGTTTTCTTTGTCTCAAGTAGACTGTAAAAAGTGATTTTTGATTAGTCCCATAATATTCAATGTCGGATTGTAGTTTGTATTGTTTGCAGTTGACTGTGTAGCACATGCACAGCTTTTATGATATAAAGAAAGAAGCATATGGGGCTGGAAGAAACAAAAATATATCACTGAGTGGATGGCATAAACAAATAGGCAAGTTTCTGTGGGATGGAACCCCTGTTTGACAACTGCTGCATTTCCAGTTACATCAGGTTCAATATGTGAAAGGGAAGAGAAATGCTGATGCCTCCATCCCTAAAGTGAACTAAAGCATAATGAAAGGGAGAAAAATGCTGATGCCTCCATCCCTAAAGTGAACTAAAGCATAATGAAAGGGAGAAAAATGCTGATGCCTCCATCCCTAAAGTGAACTAAAGCATAATGAAAGAAAATGGGGGTCAAGGACACAAGAAGCATTGGTATAAACACAAGGATTATAACAGTACATGAACACAATGTGATTTTAATGCCTTTAATGCCATATTCAATATTTACAATGAATAACCACAACACAATTTCTCCAATATACAGTACACCAAATTTGCTACCAAATTATTGGCATCTCTTTTAAAACAATAAAATCTTGCTATTTAAAACAAATTTTGTCGTTCCTCGACGTAAGCTGAAACAACTCATTACTTTTCTTTAAAAAATCTCATAAGTATTGACAATGTGCATTTAGCTTTACTTTTTGTTAGGACATGATTCTGTTGATTGCTTGGACTCCTACGGCTTCCCAGTGTCCTCGTGTTCTTTGCATTTGATAGCAAAAGCTTTAGATGCAGTTTCATTTCTTGATTTTTGATTGCTCCAATTACAAATTAGCAAAGCCATCCAAGGCTAAACTTTCTTCTCATTCCTTTCCACAGAAATGATGATGTTTTGAAAAGGTTTTAAAGAACTAAAGAATTCTGAGGAAGGTTCTCAGATACAAAAAGAAAGCATTGATAATTGTGGAAATGTGAACTCGTATTACAATCCTCCTTCAATAATTGCAAAGTTATTTTCACGATTTTTTTTTCTTTCAAAATTATATAAACCATTCAAGGAATTTACAGATTTTAGTTAAATGTTTTAGGTTTGTCCAACTCTTTATTAAACAATCCATACTTAGGTTAACAAGAGGACACTGACGATTTGTAATGTGTAGTCTTGTAGGGTCACCATGATGTAATGATAAATTGCATGGAGGAAAAAATATGAAGGAAAACATAAGACTATACAGTCCTTACAAATGTAAAAATATGTTGCTTTTGATATTTCTTCTGACTAGACAGTGACTTGCATGCCTAATGTACATGATGTAATCTTGTAATAATTTCCGGGGCTTAGCCTTTTAATTGATTTGTTTGAAATATTGGTATGCCTAAGGGGGAATTGATCTAAAGAATGGTTCATCATACCTGGCTCTTGGTTGGCCATAAGCTATAGCTGGTATTAGAAGGTAAAAATTGAGGTATGCCTTTATAACAAAAACTCCTAAAATTACTGTCTGTATTCACTTGCAAGACAGGTAAAACTGCAAACATGCAATGACCAAGATCTGCAGGGTAATCAGCAGAACAGCACATACTCTGATCTGCAAGCACACTATGCTACAGCAGATTTGGATCTTAGCTGTTTTGACTTTACTTGTAAGAGAGTATATACAGTACATGGAAGCTTATTTAAATAATAACCGGTCTTGACAAGTTCGTAACAGAATTCATGGTTATGGGCCATTGGCATGGCACAGTCCATTTCGAATTTTTGACAAGTCCATAATATAATTCATGGTTATGGGCCATTGGCATGGCACAGGCCATTTTGGATTCTTGACAAGTCCATAACAGAATTCATGGTTATGGGCCATTGGCATGGCACAGCCCTTTTTGGATTCTTGACAAGTTCATAACAGAATTCATGGTTATGGGCCATTGGCATGGCACAGCCCTTTTTGGTATCTTGACAAGTCCATAATAGAATTCATGGTTTTGGGCCATTGGCATGCCTTTTCAGATTCTTGACAAGTCTGTAATAGAATTCGTGGTTATGGACCATTGGCATGCCTTTTCAGATTCTTGACAAGTCCGTAACAGAATTAATGGTTATGGGCCATTGGCATGGCACACCATTTTCCAAGTCTGTATAATGCCTTCCTCTACAGAAATAATAACCACTGATATTAATCCAATTGTTCTTCATAAACTAAACCATAAGCGTGTTATTTATTTTACATGATACTAAAGTCTTGAACATTTCTCTATTTGGGTTAATGGGTCCTTTGGACAATTAGAAACAAGAAAAACTAAATTCTAAATCATGATCTATCAAATGTCATTTAAGAACAACATAATAAAGTATGGAAAAATTGTGTCTCTGGAAACAATTTTAAGCTTGGGACATTTGAACCTTCTTGGGATGTTAAATGTGATGAAGGTTTTAAACAAAGGATGATCTAACCCAGTCCAGTGAGAGACTTGACCAGCTTCCTGCACTTCATCCTGTGCTAAGATGAAGTCTGAACCATAAAATATTAAAGAACTTTGAAGTTCATGATATTTGTTGCATTACAAGATTATTCGATAAGATGTTCCATTGGGACATAGGATATTAAACTTCCACGGACTCGTTACAGGATAATAGTAATTCACTCTTTATTTCCGCCCCCCCCCCTCAAACGAGTAATTCTATCCTTCCATTGAGCATGCAAATACAGTTTATCTGATTATTTATGAGGACAGGCTAATTACAATAGAGAAAAATGATGGAATGTAATGATCCTTCTCCTCAAACATTTAATTATCATTAGAACTGGTAAATCAAGGTAATGGATTAGAATCGTTAATAAATGTTTATAATCTCACCTCATTAATGTATGTACAACATTATTCAAAAGTATACCTTCAAATGAGAACTGAATAATACTTTGACAAACGCCATTTTGATTTTCACAAGTCTTTAACACAATCAAGTCTACTTCAAAACAGAGACATATTTGCCACATGACAACATACAACATGTTTATGCAGACAGGGCAGTTGTATATTCATATAATGCATGGTATTAGCTAAATAATTAATAATACTATACTTGATTGTGCATGCTGAAAACTGCATTCATGTGCACCCATAGCTGTGTTGACATATCTACAACTGTATTAAATGACACAAAACCCATAGCAAGTTTCCTGTCAATAATGTAGATCCAGACATGCTATCAAACGATGTGCCAGGATGTCAGGCACAGAGATCCCGACATACAATCACACTTTGTGCCAGTAGGTCAGGCAGAGATCTAGACACTATCATACAAGGCAGGTGAGGCATGGAGATCAAGGAGCTCAACACTTAACAGTGTCATTTTACTTCCACATGGGATAGCTAGTATGGTATGGAATAGTTGCTATGGTATGGGATAGCTTGTACAGTATGGGATAGCTGGTACAGTATGGGATAGCTGGTACAGTATGGGATAGCTTGTACAGTATGGGATAGCTGGTACAGTATGGGATAGCTAGTACAGTATGGGATAGCTTGTACAGCATGGGATAAATGTTTTAGTATGGATAAATATTATGGTATGGAATAGCTAGTACAGTATGGGATAGATGTTTTGGTATGAGATAGATATTATGGCATGGGATAGCTAGTACAGTATGGGATAGATGTTTTGGTATGAGATAGATATTATGGTATGGAATAGCTAGTACAGTATGGGATAGATGTTTTGGTATGGGATAGATATTATGGCATGGGATAGCTAGTACAGCATGGGATAAATGTTTTAGTATGGATAGATATTATGGTATGGAATAGCTAGTACAGTATGGGATAGATGTTTTGGTATGGATAGATATTATGGTATGGGATAGCTGGTACAGCATGGGATAAATGTTTTGGTATGAGATAGATATTATGGTATGGAATAGCTAGTACAGTATGGGAAAGATGTTTTGGTATGGGATAGATATTATGGCATGGGATAGCTAGTACAGTATGGGATAGATGTTTTGGTATGAGATAGATATTATGGCATGGAATAGCTAGTACAGTATGGGATAGATGTTTTGGTATGGGATAGATATTATGGCATGGGATAGCTAGTACAGTATGGGATAGATGTTTTGGTATGAGATAGATATCATGGTATAGGATAGCTAGTACAGTATGGGATAGATATTACGGCATGGGATAGCTAGTACAGTATGGGATAGATGTTTTGGTATGAGATAGATATTATGGTATGGAATAGCTAGTACAGTATGGGATAGATGTTTTGGAATGGGATAGATATTATGGCATGGGATAGCTAGTACAGCATGGGATAAATGTTTTAGTATGGATAGATATTATGGTATGGAATAGCTAGTACAGTATGGGATAGATGTTTTGGTATGGATAGATATTATGGTATGGGATAGCTGGTACAGCATGGGATAAATGTTTTGGTATGAGATAGATATTATGGTATGGAATAGCTAGTACAGTATGGGATAGATGTTTTGGTATGGGATAGATATTATGGCATGGGATAGCTAGTACAGTATGGGATAGATGTTTTGGTATGAGATAGATATTATGGTATGGAATAGCTAGTACAGTATGGGATAGATGTTTTGGTATGGGATAGATATTATGGCATGGGATAGCTAGTACAGTATGGGATAGATGTTTTGGTATGAGATAGATATCATGGTATAGGATAGCTAGTACAGTATGGGATAGATATTACGGCATGGGATAGCTAGTACAGTATGGGATAGATGTTTTGGTACGAGATAGATATTATGGTATGGGATAGCTAGTACAGGACGTGATGGCTGGTACATTATGTGATGGTTGGTATGATACGGAATGGCTGGTACAGTATGCGATGGTTGGTATGGTACGGGATGGCTGGTACATTATGCGATGGTTGGTATGGTATGGGATGGCTGGTACATTATGGGATAGCTGATCTGGATCTACACTATGTTCATCTGGGTACATGTTGAACAAAGGTAAACAATGTAAATGCAGTACAAGTGTATTAAGAACCCAGTCAAATATTGTCTACTTATCCAGGATTTATGACCCTCCAAGCTTTCATGGACATCAAAGTCAATAGATTTTAAATTAACAGCTGAGGGTCATTTCTAACCAGTTTTACTGATAAAATATCAATCCAACAGAACACACTTGCCTGGGTATTGCATTCTTAATACGTTGAAAATGAATCAAGACATGTTTACAAACATTATTTGTTACAGTTCAATAATGAAAACCTATATGGGCAAATAATTAAAATAAAAATAACAAAATGTGTCCTTTTTTAAGACTGGCCCGATCACCCTGGTAAGCATGTTTTTAATGTATAAAGCATCCACCCTGCTTGATGCTAGACAAACTAACATTTTAGACCAAGTTATCTGGGAAATATATACATTAGAAATGGTAGGTAAATACTATTTGAATATAGTGTATATGGTGTATGTTTAGCCTTAATATATGTAGTCTTATTTGCAAAGTGAACAGCAGTTGATGTGAGCCAGACAAAATGAAATTCTGAGGTCAAGGTTATGTATGATTATGTACATTAGCTACCCATGAGCAAAGAGAGTCAATCATATCTAATCAAAATTATGGCCTCAACTCGGAATTTAACAAAATTAAAATGACACAAGGATTAGAATTCAGACTCAAATATACCAATCAATGAAATACTGCGACTTTCAAATCTAGAAAGCTCAGTATAAAACACTTGAACATTTAGGTCTACACTATTACAAACAAAAAAATATTTAGTGTAGAATGTATCTGGGTCATCTTCGTGACATTTTGTCCCCAATTTTACACACTATGACATAAGCTCTGATAAAAAAAATTTAAGGTGTGGTAATAAAAAAATATTTCTTCCTGGGCGAAATGAATAAAAACCATGAAATTTTTAATATATCAATAACAAAGTAAACTGAGGTGATGGACAAAAGGTCCAACAGCCAATGAAAGAGCAGTTGGAATCTGTCAGTAGAATGCTTTCTGTAGAAACTTCTTATTTTAACATCTTGCTGATTGCGCATATTATTATAAAACACTCATTTCTGATTAGCATCACCTGTACAAAGTTGAAATGCCTTCATAATCCGGATTCTTTCTGCCAAATGTTGTGAAGTAGTAAATATGAAGTCATTTTTTAATAAAAATTAAGTTAGTAAGTATGGCCATATTTTATAATGAATAGGAACTATTGGTACAAAACTGAAAGACCTTTATGCCAGGATGCTGTCTGAAATTGGTTTTATTTGTTTTTGAGATGAAGTTGAAAATAGTCATTGATGATAAATACACAACAGACACAGGGCCATACAACAATCTCAGTTTGCCTTATGATCAGGTAAGCTGAAAACTAGATGTACCAGTAAGAATTTAACGTGATCACAGTCTCGTACAATTATTACAAAATCAAACCATGTAGATCAATTGCATGTTCATTTCATTATACGTCCAAGTCATGATTTTCAGTATCTCCTACACAACATTTTATAACATATTCTCAACAAGAAAAACTAAAAGACTTTCTCAAAATGAAAATAACCTGCCAAAAACTGTTCCCTCTTCTAACAGGGGTCAGCAGCTCGACAAAATCTTCATACAGGCACTGTTAAGTCAGACATTTTATGAAAACCTCGATGACTGAATTTTGTACATACTCTATTAACAAATATTTATGTAAAAAGACAACATGTTGCCAATTTATCTCCCAAGTCAAACTTTAAAAAAATGGCAATTCTGCCATGGAAAAATCTAAATACATTGGTTAAATACATCATAATTTGAAACTGTGTGACAGAGAGAAAGAGGAAACAGACTAATTTGTGATACAAATATGAGTAAGGGTAATATGATGACATTACAGGCTCACCCCATATTAATAGTCCACCGTGTAGATAATTACAATTTTGTGTTCAAACAATTTTTCTACTTTTAGTCAGTTACCTTGACTTTTGACCTTTTAACCCCAAAACTTAAAGGCTTCTTTCTTGTAAGTGCAAGATATCTAAAATGGCTGATTCAGGTCTGTGATGTAGATCTAATGTTAGCATGAAGTAACCATTTTTTCATTCCATCTGTCAGTGTCCATCATCAATATCATTTCCTTATGCCATGTGCAAGACGCCATTAGGCATCATCCAGCTATGTGATACTGAATTAATATTATTGTATGGAAACAATTTTTGTTCTTAATTCGATGTGATGACCTTTCACCCTAATATAGATTGAATTCTTTCTAACCACAAATGCAATCCACCCACATTTTAGCATTTAACCCCAAGTATGAGGCAACTCCTACTAAGATTTTCATATGTGGATGGTGGACAATTGCAATTATTGTGTGGAAATTAAATTGGTACCATACTGACGTATGTACATCAAAACACAATACACACTGACTCATGGCAGGTGCATACAATAATTTTTTCATTTAAAAAAAAGGTGTTTAAATCTGAATTCCTCATTTTTCTTCTATTACTGACTGGATAGGGAGTAACAAAATTCATTTCAGAAGTTTCCTTAACAATATATGTCTTCCATAGTTCAACAAAATCACAGCTCCAAAACGTCTGAGCAAACACCATGATTGTAAAATTTATAACAGACATGCAAATCCTTCGCTCTGCCAGAAGTCTACATTGAAGTATACAGTTATTAAATTGTTACCATAATAAAACAAAGTTATTTCTGCTACTATAGTAACTGCAGATGGGGAGGGGCGTAACTGTATATTGTTAAAACAGACACATGTTGATAATAACACGAATTCCTGAGATCTTCACATGGAGTTCACGTCTTACACAGAATCAATCTCATGAGATGAAAAGAAAAATAGACAAATCACCTCTAAACTGTAAATGGATGTTAACTTATAATTAGATACAAATGCAGCTGCAGGTATCGAGTGTCACACATCTTAATGCATTTGTTTAAAATTCAACCAGCACAACAGAAACCAAAAATTTTGATTTTTTTGTCAAAAATAAAAATTGATAGTTTAAAACCCTGGGGATGTGAACCACAGAATGATCACTGTTTAGTAACATAACACACATTTCATTTGTGTAAAGTTTGATTGCATGACCGATAAATAACTGATCTAAATACTTTTAAATGATGGAATTGTTTCTTTGGTAGGTTATGTACAATACACTTCATGCCTATCCAAAAATATGATCCCTAGTATACACTTTTATTTGTTTGTGTTTGTCAACTATTCAACAATACTCACTTTTAACTCATCCAACTGCAAGCAACAAGCTCTGATCTGCTGCCAAATTATGCACCCTTAAATCCGGGTCAATACTATTTGTTTTATTAATCCAATCAACATGCATACATCAGGGTCAATGCTATTTGTTTTATTGATTAATCCAATCAACATGCATACATCAGGGTCAATGCTATTTGTTTTATTGATCAACAAAATGCATACATCAGGGTCAATGCTATTTGTTTTATTGATTAATCCAATCAACATGCATACATCAGGGTCAATGCTATTTGTTTTATTGATCAACAAAATACATAAATCAGGATCAATACTATTTGTTTTATTGATTAATCCAATCAACATGCATACATCAGGGTCAATGCTATTTGTTTTATTAATTAATCCAATCAACATGCATACATCAGGGTCAATGCTATTTGTTTTATTAATTAATCCAATCAACATGCATACATCAGGGTCAATGCTATTTGTTTTATTGATTAATCCAATCAAGATGAATACATCAGGGTCAATGCTATTTGTTTTATTGATTAATCCAATCAACATGCATACATCAGGGTCAATGCTATTTGTTTTATTAATTAATCCAATCAACATGCATACATCAGGGTCAATGCTATTTGTTTTATTAATTAATCCAATCAACATGCATACATCAGGGTCAATGCTATTTGTTTTATTAATTAATCCAATCAACATGCATACATCAGGGTCAATGCTAGTTGTTTTATTATCAAAATGCATTAATCTAGACCTACTAGTACATTGTGCAATGGAAGATCTGGATCTGGGCAAATGTACTGATGGTCTTGTGATGTATAAAACCTATTTTTCAAATATTTATTTCCAGCTGAACTTAATAGAGAATGATTGTCATGGTGAAAATGAAAACTGCATGTACTCATCTGACTAATTTGCTGGCAATATATATGTCAATTATTGTAAGGCTTGAAATACCAAGAAAGATTAATGTTTTCTGACAATACACATATTACTACATATAGATCATAAAATGAAAAATTTACTTTTCAAAAATATGGCTTAATACTGTCATAATAGAGTGGGAGGGAATGAGGTGTGAAACAGAAAGCTTGTCATTTCATCATCAGCATGCTAAGAACTTTATTAAAACATACATTACTGGCCAAGTAATAATATATCTTGCTACCTGGGATCAAGCATTATGGCATAAGGGAAATTTGAAAAATATAAACATTTCCTGCGTGTGAACACAATAATGAGGGCAGGGACAATAAAGCCATAAGCTATTGTATGTATAAAGATAAAACTTAATCATGTAAAACACAAATCAGACAGTACACAATGTCTTGGTCAACAGATCAGCGTCAAATCTGTTTGCTGGAAAATGTCAAATACTCTGACCTGCCAGCACATGGCAACTGAACCAAGATGGTCCTGTTGGGTATAAGTTGTATTCAAGCCACCGGAAAACTGCAAGATATATTCCTACCAATTGACTGGAGCTGAAAAGCTTCAAATGTTCCAAAATGGATTACTCTGTGAAGTATTTCAATATGGACCACTCAGTGCAATTAAAGTATTTCTGCCTTTAAATGCAACTTCTAAATGTAAAATATTAACCAATCACAACTTCTAAATGTAAAATATTAACCAATCACAACTTCTAAATGTAAAATATTAACCAATCACAACCATTGGAGAAAATAATCTACCTAATTTTAATACTGAAGTATTTCTAAATGTTTTATGATTCAATGTTGGGAATTTTTCTTGGTTAATATTGGAACTTAATAAAAAAAATGACAACACCACCTCTTTGGTTTGCCAAGATGTAGATGATATCATTTAACTTTTATTGGTAACTCTGAGACTGATTCTGAAAATAAGACCACACGACTCCTTATTTAAAACATTACAATTCTCTGTGCTTTTGTTATTAACTGGAAATGACAAACACAAGGCATATACAACTTCTATTTAAACCTGGACAACAAACATATGAGGCTGTTTGATATATATATATATATATATATATATATATATATATATATATATATATATATATATATATATATATATATATATATATATATTTATATATTTATATATATATATATATATTTATATATTTATATATAACTGCAATTTGACAAGAAAAGTAAATTCCACAAGTGTAGTACACCCCACAAAAAAAGACAACACCACCATTCATTTTGATTTAGTTTCACACAAAATTACAAGAAAAATCCTGCAGAAACACTGCAAACATAGTAAATATATACTACAAATGACATTTAAATGCTTCAGATCATGACCCCAAATTGTTACAATGATTGAAATATCAGAAATAACGAAGCATGAGGAACGTGAATTAAGACAGCAAATGCAAAGAACAGACTGCTCATCTAGGTAACAATTCTAATCTGACAAAGAACAGACTGCTTATGTAGGTAATAGTTCTAATCTGACAAATGTAATAATACAGAAGAATGTGTCAACTTGTAATATATATATTGACAGCTAAGAATTAAATATCAAGCATGGATGACAGAATTGCAAAAAATTATAAACATGATTTTTTTTTAAACGTTATCACCATATTAACGTAACTTTAATTGCTTTAACCATTGCCATCTTTTCTGCAGCAATAGTTTCTTGTTTCTTTGATGGTCTTTCTTGTATGAATCCAAATTAACTAATCTTGACAATCAAATGAAATGTAACATGAATTGAAACAAAAGAATACATTTGAAATTAAATCTTAAATAGTAATCTTTAAAAAGAAATAAATCCCATGAATGGAAGGAAAGTGATTTCATTTCTGTACAGAAAAATCAAACCTGGATATTGTAAACTGATAATATTATGCGTGTTCAAGTCAAATTTTAAGAATAAAAACCTCATAACAGCGCAATCATGACTGGTCAAAACATATGCCATAATTAAATGTGTATAATGGGGCTACATTCATTAAAGCCAGTGATAGGTAGACCTTGGCCAACAATCCTATTGTATGGGTTACAAGGTGTTAGGTGACAAAAACTAAAAGTTGCGCGAGGTAGCTTGCTGTGAATAATGCATGCAAAGTTTGTTTCATTCCAAGAAGCACATGCCAACTGACATCTATAAACAGGGTCTAGGAGAATGCAGTTAATTTAACTTTAATGTCATTCATCTGTTATGTACTTAAGTATTTTTACTTGATGACATAGACAAAATATACATTTTGATATGCAAGTAATGTCTGCTTATTAATCAAAGAAAAACAGGATTTAAAACCTTAAAAAAGTAAATGCTATGTAAATTTGAAGTGAACATTTGTTTATCATGTTGAAAGCTCTTTGAAAGGACAAACCATTCAAGTGAGTCAAACTGTACTTGGCACTAACTGTGAATACCGTCATCCTCACTAAATGCATCCTAGACATCGAGATGCAACCAAAGACCCTGCTATATTGTCATATATACTTACTTATGAGTCTAACTGCAAACTGAACAGACCCAGATTTGCCATCCCATAATGCATTAGCAGATCAGAGTCTGTGCAATTAGACATAATTAGTTGAACAAACAATACAGACCCTGATATGTAGAAGCATTATACTATGCCAAATTAGGATCTTTGTCGTTTGCAGTTTGACTGGACTTAATAACTGAGTATATATCGCAGAACAGCACAAACCATGGTCAGTCTGCACACAATGCAGACAGGTTTCTAAACAGTTTGCATTTGAATAAACACGGATATGCACTAATATAGAAATATACTTGCATGCAGATTAGTAACAGTTTTAGTGATTAAATTGATTTTCAAAATATGGTATGCCTTCTAAATAGACTTAATTGAAGTAACTGATTGACATGGTCCTTAAAGCTCCAGATAAATAAAACTCTTTCCCATTTTAAAACTATTCCATTGATGTAAAGTCATTATAAAAATCACAAACATGCATTTTTGCATTAACAAGCTCGGGTAAATTGTAAGCTAACTTCTTGGATGGATTGAAGGACAAATTGATATACAGGCTTGCAAACAACAAACAAAAGATTAGCTAACAATCTGGCTAGTAAACTAACAATAAAGCAACTATAAAGCATGATATCTAAATATACATATCTATTCACACTAACATCTGGGGTATGTTGGTCATTTCCCTGGCACATAAGCTTGCAAAAGTTACCTCCCTTCCAGCCTCCATGGCTACAATTCTATCTTGCTCACTTTCAACACAATCACAACTCTGTAGTAACACTACCATGTTTGATTTGAAAGACTAGATCATGCATATATTTTGAGCTTCCCAGGAAAAAATAAATTACATTACAAAATATCATTATGTACCATTTCAATGTGACTAAAATCTGAATACATCAAAATATACTTCATTTGAAGCAAACTTACAGCAATGTAAAAAAGTAAATGAAAATTTCTCATAAATAATGCTCCCAAAGATGGGATGAGGGGAAGGGTGTAGGCTGGTGAAAAAAGTGACACAACCAATGCTTCCAGTTATCTCTAAGACTTTATTATAGCAATGTACCATAACTTATATAATTTTTGAACATAAAGAAAGAAAAGAAAAAGAAAATTTCCAATTTTATGAAAAAAAATATTTAAAACACGATTAGCTTTTCTTTGGATAATAAATGTGTACAAAAAATAAAGGAAAGACCTGACACTGAGCCAGTGATTGTGTACCACAAATTAGGACCCTACACTCAGAAGAATTGAAAAACATTAAGGAATCATCAATATCAAATGAAAGAGTATGATATAATTTTGCTAAAATTTCATAAACCAATATAACATAATAACTGAATCTGCTTATATGTGTGTACTACATAAAACATTTCTGAGTAAATGAAAATAAGTATTAAAACACTGTTGTAATTTACCGACTTTTGAAGCATGCTAAAATGCTACTTTAGTTTTTATTATCACACCTATATAAGACATTTCAGGATTTAAACAAATTATAATCAGATTGGTCTTTATTCCAAATTATAGCCTGACTGGCCTTCATTCCAAATTATAGCCCCCCACCCCCAAACCAATAACCATCGACCCACGAGAATCTACTGGCAAGATGCAAGTCAAATTTATATATTTTTTTGAATCAACTGTATCAAAACTTGAAACTATAAAAAAATTACATAAATTATGGTACACTTCCAGCAGCCTCATTTACTCCTTACACTTGCATTCACAGCAAGATGGTTCTTGAAAGAAACAATGTTTTCAGTCCAATCTTTCAGCCTAAAAAGGAATTCATTGTTTATGAAATCTTACACTATGTCATAAGTGGGAGTGAAGGAAATAATAAGATGAAAAATAAAAATCATCCATCCAATGAAAATAAAACAAAATTGTTTTAAAGCTTAAAACTAGTTGAAATTTAATTTCTCGAGTCTTGCTAATAATCATGTCTCGTTTAATGTAATGACAACCAAAACATCAGTGTCAATGTGGAAACAAATTCGTAAGCAGCGTTAAACTTTTTAGTATACAAGTATCACCAATATTACAAAGCCCAGAACATGAATCTTTGAAACAGCATTAGAAAATACCTGACAAGAAAAATACTAATGGCAGTAAACCATGAAATGTGTGTCACTGTGTCCTAATGTTCAGTTAGTATTCTTCACGGAAAGTCACATACCATGGCATGTGACTCAGCAGTCTCTGCCAGCTTAAACTCAAACATCAGACTTGTCACCAAACTGATGGAATTTTGGACAGATATTCTCTATCTATAGACTAGAATCATAAAGCAATTCCAGGCACATATGATATAAATTTTAAGTCTGATGTCCCTAAATCTATCATAAAGCAATTCAAGGCACATATGATATAAATTTTCAGTCTGATGTCTCTAAATCTATCATAAATATAATCATGCTGTTAAGGACTTCATGAGAACTTTGTTTTTTAAATTCATGCACAAATTTTGTTCGCAGTAAAGACAATTCAGAGTTGCAAATGTAGACTTAAATGGTTTCTACCGAAAATTTACTAACAGAGTACAGGAAAAGCAATTTATGATTCAAATTGAAGTTTCAAACCACCCATTTCTTTACAAAAAATTGCATATCAAAATGCTTCCAAAGAAATTTCAGATTCAAATCTGAACAAAAGAGCAACTCAACCCCAAAAGAATGTTAATTGAGAAACATGAATGCTTATGAAGAAATAAACTACAGGATCATTCCAGAAGGATTTGTCATTGGAAGGAAAAAAACCCAGTACATTAAAAACAAATTGAGATTTAAACAATAGCTAGCAAAATATTATAATTTCATGATATGTTATTGTACATGTAACAACATTTTTGCAGATATTCTTTACATAAGATTTCTTTGCAAATGGAACCAACAACAGTTTCAAATTATACTTTGCCCCTACACAGTCAGTGATCAAGGGAGGTAACTCAACAGAAAGAAAAAGATGAGACAAGAATGATTTGCAAGAGGATTCTATCTGACCATGAACTTAATGAGATGTCGTGTATACCCCAGAGACAAAGGTTAAAGAGACCACACACCAAATAGAAAATTCTACACAAGTAGTAACAAACCCCTATCCTCAACCAGTTTGAAGTATCTTTAAAGCACAAGGGCAGAACAGCAAGACGCTATACAGGCACACAGTCCAGACGATGACGTTGACGATTCACTGGGCGTAGGAAACAAACAGGACGAACGTGTCACGACGATAACAGGGCACACAGGTCACATGGCACGCCAAGGTGTTATCTACATGGAAGAAAAGCAAAGGAAAATGATGGTATAACAAATAATTAATAAAAGCCTCAAGGATCTCCAGTTTCAGAAATTGCAGATCTATACCCTATGGAAGTCAACGACTACTTGTAAGATTTCTCAACCCAACACGCATTTGTCCTGTTGTGGGAAGCATTCAAACCACCACACCAGGATATCTAATATATTTAACCATTGCCTTTCCGACTTTTTTTTTTACCAAGCCTGTCCATATATCTAAATAGTCTTTGATACTTATGTGTCATTTGGACTTTACAGAAGATTGCCAGACCCCTTTGTCTTCAATGTGTTTTTGTTTTGTTATACAAAAGCTTGACCACACAGGCATTTGCATGAATAACATGGGCTGGTTATGCAGTTTACCTTGTAAAAGTCTAGTGCTATGACCATAAACACAGAGTCAAATATAAAAACCTGGATCTGGACCTAACCAAAATGAACAAATATATTCTTTCATGTCTTTTTTAAAAGGCTGTTTAGTAAGCCTTATAGTAAAATTGTAAAAGTTGGTAGCGTTGAATTTGTATTCCACAATGCAACTTCAAGATGTCATGTTCTGTATAATTTAACCCTTTACCTTATGCAAGCCCCTTTGGATGCCTCTCCTCAATTCTCATCGAAGTGACTTTGCAATAGCGATTTTCAAAGATGCACATTTTGATGCCTGCTGTAAACATCAGCCAATTTGAGCGGTATTTTGTAGTGTCACCTTGAGGGTTTTCAAGATTAGAATCACAACTATGAAAGCTTCTATAACTTATGTAAAGGCCCTGATATTGATGTAGGAAGTAATATGTTTTGATAAATTATCCAATTCAGACAATTTAGTATGTAGATGGCAGTGATAACAATTGGATTTTACTCTTAAATCTTTTTATAAATATGTCGACCAAAAATGTGAAATGGTTAAAACTGATGTTAAACATAACATATTCTACACTGCTTAAAAGTTAACAGGCAGTCCTATGTGTGTAGAATTGAACAGGAAACAGGTTTTCTATTTATAATGCACTGCACTGGGCAACTTTGCTACATGTTTATCAAAGGGCTAAAAAGTGATATAATCTATTAAAGAATTAGTCAAATCCATATACATGTATCTACAATCTGTGGTAACAACTGCATGTGGATAGTCTGTTATATTTAAGAATGGTTGTTGTACTTTATGGAATCAAGATAAATTATTTGGTGGTTTCAATTCAAAGTTCTATTTTTCACAACAAAAGCTGTCAAAGGACAGCACAACATGACTATTCAAACAGAATCTAATACGGAGAAAACTACCAAGGATGCTGTAGTAACTACCCCCACCCCACACATCACCAAGGAATGTATATACAATATAAAATCTGAAACTTTCTTTCAGAATATACCATGAATAAAATTCTGTCTTACTTTTATGATAGGACAAGTATAAAAGAGATGAAATGGTAAAACCAAGTCTCTTTTGCTGAGCAGTACAAAATTACCAAGGTTCTTCTGCATTTTAATTTGGAGTGCTATAGAGATGAGAGATCATATTGATAATTAATATTTTTAAAAAAGCATTGTCAATGATAGTTTCTTGTGTAATAAATAAGGCACAATGATCTACGTTAACAGATGGTGTAATAAATAAGGCACAATGATCTATGTTAACAGATGGATCAATAAATAAGGCACAATGATCTATGTTAATAGATGGTGTAACAAATAAGGCACAATGATCAAGGTTGATAGAAGGTATTAATAAATAAGACACAATGATCTAGGTTAACAGACTAATAAATAAGGAGCAATGATCTAGGTTAACAGATGGTGTAATAAATAAGGCACAATGATCTAGGTTAACAGTGTAATAAATAAGGCACAATGATCTAGGTTAACAGTGTAATAATTAAGGCGCAATGATCTAGGTTGATAGATGGAGTAATAAATAAGGCACAATGATCTACGTTAACAGATGGTGTAATAAATAAGGCACAATGATCTAGGTTGACAGATGGTGTAATAAAAAAGTGCAATGATCTAGGTTAATAGATGGTGTAATAAATAAGGCACAATGATCTAGGTTAACAGACAGTGTAATAAATAAGACAATGATTTAAGTAGGATGGTGTAATAAATAAGGTGCAATGCTCTAGGTTAACTGATGGTTCAATAAATAAGGCACAATGCTCTAGGTTAACAGATGGTGGAAAAGCACTACTTATGATTCTCAAATTCTTGAATGTCTTATCTGCCATAACATGATGTGTCATGCTAAAAAAAAAAAAACATGATTTCCAGAAACATGTATAAATGGTCAACAGTCATGTTTAAAGGTCATGTAAAACTATCCATGGAGCAGTTTATACATCTGATTATCACAGAGACAACAACTAAATGGTAAAGTGGTCAGATATTTAAAAAAGCACACCATTTCACCTACTATTTAACTGACTGATAACTAGGGTGTCAAGACCATTGAAGGTTGTTTTGGGGGGAGACCATTATACTAATTTTAATAGGTAAAGTTCCAAAAGTGGATCAACTAAATTCATTACCTACACATCATTATCTGGAGTGAGAATGTTTAAGCCATCTTTAATAAAGATTACTGGCAAGTTTGCTAACAGCAACAACATTTCAGATTTTGCTCTCGACATAAAATACAAAGCAACATTATTTCAGTAGTCAGGATAAGTGTTCAATTAACATTTGAAGGCAAATTTTAAAGCAGCTGTGATTCAGACAATGAGCCATACAGTGAAATATGCCCAGACAAAACTTAATTTCAGAACTCCTGGTTGATGGAGTTCAACTTTCTGATACACAGCAGCAAGGGGGAGGATTTGTTCTTCACACATCCTGTAAACAACATACCAGCATTAGTCATTACAGCATGTACACCATCTGTTGACATCCTGCACCATATCCAGAACATAGTCAACATTGAAATGAATCTTCAGGTAAGATCCATTAATTATTCATTGTCTTAATCTTGTTAAAATAATATTCACTGAACTGATTTTCAGGATGGATTTAGCAATAGGAATAGATTGGCTAAAAGACAATAATTATCATATGCTACTGGTCAGATGCATATGTAATTGCTGTATTAACTGTAAAGCCCCCCATAAAGATTTACAAAAATGATGTCCCCTGCCCCCAAATTAAATGGTCAGTCTTTATTGTGATGTATATTTTCTTAGTTTTATAGAGACATGCACATCAGATGCAGTTTTGACAATTCTAATGTTATGATTGGCAAGAACAACTCAGTTTTGACAATTCTAATGTTATGATTGGCAAGAACAACTCAGTTTTGACAATTCTAATGTTATGATTGGCAAGAACAACTCAGTTTTGACAATTCTAATGTTATGATTGGCAAGAAAAACTCAGTTTTGACAATTCTAATGTTATGATTGGCAAGAACAACTCAGTATTCACTACAAAAATCCAGCAGGAAGCTTAAACAAAAGTACTACCAGGTCTCTAATGAATGCAAAGATGATCGCGGACACTTGCAACAACACCCATAACGCTGAAATATCGATGCATCAAAGACTACATCTACCTAAGACTATATTCTGCAATGGATTTTAAAGACAAAAACTTGTGTATTTTTTACAATTTAATATTGGTGTGGCTGTGATCATGCAAGTGTTTGCACATATGTACTCGTATAGTAATTATACAGTACTAAGTCTACCTTATAGTTATTTGTATAGTAATAATACAATACCAAGTCTACCTTATAGTTACTTGTATAATAATAATACAATACTAAGTCTACCTTATAGTTATTTGTAAGTGTATCAAATGCTGTAAAGAAAAGAATTTTTTTAATACAGTCCTACCCGTTTATATCGACATCGCTTATCTCGACAAGCCGCCTATGTCGACAAAAAGGCAAAGTCCCGGTCCCATGGTCTACTATTGCTATCAAATTGTCATGCCTATGTCGACGTCGAGATAGAAGAAAAACGTATATGTCGACAGAAGCCCTCGGTCCCAGCTTGAACAAATCCTTTGTTTTCAAAACGTTTATGTCGACAAGCTGCCAATTAAGACCAATACTTTGTTCAACAATTAGTTGATCTTGCCTCCAGGCTTTAATGTCGCGGTCGGATAAAAAAAAAAAAAAAAAAACATAGCAGCACGTTTTCTCACCACTCTGCAGCTAGTTAATTCTTTGATCTTGCCGCCTAGCTTGTGGGTCATGTTCTTCAAATGTACTCTTACAATGACAGCATGTACATCTGTGGGTCTTTCAGCCACTGAATTTTCTGATTGTAAATATATCAGCACAGCGAAAAGGATCAATTGATGAACACAATTTCCCAATCAACAGGTGGTCGAAGCAGGACTAGCAAGCCCTTAAATTTGCCGTCCAGGAAATTGATGCGTACAGAGGACTCCTGTATACGTGATTTTCTGAATCCCATATATAAAAATTGCATGAAAAAACGGATTACACGTTTCCGAGACCTTTGAAAGTGATCGGTGATTTTCGCTGTGAAAGTTTCATTTCTAACTTTATTTACATTTACGATGGCTACCGACAGAAGGGTAAAACGCAAATTAAATTTACAGTCTTTGGAAACTAAATATCTGGCTGTTAATGAAGTTAAGGGATGAACATCTCGTAAAGAGGTCTGTTAAATTTTTTCATTTAAAATTAACACGTCCAGGAAGGATGAAAGCTGCAGAGTCTATAAAGAAAGACTAAGTTGAAGGTAACTGCGCTCCCCTAAGGAAGAAGCAAGACTGGTACATTTGAAGACGTGGAGGAAGCATCTAAACGGTTCACGGTTCAATTAAGCATTATCGAAAAAGCTTGGTGTGGAGAACTTCGCTGCAACAAGTGGTTGGTGCAGTCGCTTTAATGTTCGTCATAACATCGGATACAAAAGTATTTGTGGAGAATACATGTACTGTTGACAGTTTTTCATTTCCCTATCCCCTTGGTACCATCAATAACATGGGAACAGACTGACCGATATCTAGGCTGATTTAAGTACATGTACTTGAAGCATGCAACTAACAACTAGACAAACACATGCTAATGCTGACATTGAATCTCTCATGTTTTTCATATCAGGATTTGACCGATGCAATATTTTATTGTGGACTTTATTACACAAAGGTAACCAAAATGTTTTTGTCAATATACAAGTGTATTTCACTCTAGTTTTTTTCAAAGTGTAAATACTACTCACTGATGACCGGTTACCCCTTACTGAAGAATTTAACTTGCATTTTTTTTTTTTGCAGACCCCCCCCCCCCCCAACACTTATCTCGACATCCGCTTATCTCGACAATATTTCCTCGGTCCCGAGGATGTCGAGATAAACGGGTAGGACTGTAGTGACTTTAATTTCTAGTCACTTTTTATAGGTGTATATGAAAGTTTAGTTTATTTTCAATTAGGTGACATGTTTTCTTTTAGGGTCTTGTGTAGACGATGTGGTTTCTTATGGGGTCTTGTATAGACGATGTGGTTTCTTATGGGGTCTTGTATAGACGATGTGGTTTCTTATGGGGTCTTGTGTATATGATAGGTTAGTTTATTTTCAATTAGATGACATGGTTTCTTTTGGGGTCTTGTATAGACGATGTGGTTTCTTATGGGGTCTTGTGTATATGATAGGTTAGTTTATTTTCAATTAGGTGACATGATTTCTTTTGGGGTCTTGTGTATATGATAGGTTAGTTTATTTTCAATTAGATGACATGGTTTCTTTTGGGGTCTTGTATAGACGATGTGGTTTCTTATGGGGTCTTGTGTATATGATAGGTTAGTTTATTTTCAATTAGGTGACATGATTTCTTTTGGGGTCTTGTGTATATGATAGGTTAGTTTATTTTCAATTAGATGACATGGTTTCTTTTAGGGTCTTGTGTAGACGATGTGGTTTCTTATGGGGTCTTGTGTATATGATAGGTTAGTTTATTTTCAATTAGGTGACATGATTTCTTTTGGGGTCTTGTGTAGACGATGTGGTTTCTTATGGGGTCTTGTATAGACGATGTGGTTTCTTATGGGGTCTTGTATAGACGATGTGGTTTCTTATGGGGTCTTGTGTTGATGATATGGTTTCTTTTGGGGTCTTGTATAGACGATGTGGTTTCTTATGGGGTCTTGTGTATATGATAGGTTAGTTTATTTTCAATTAGATGACATGGTTTCTTTTAGGGTCTTGTGTAGACGATGTGGTTTCTTATGGGGTCTTGTATAGACGATGTGGTTTCTTATGGGGTCTTGTATAGACGATGTGGTTTCTTATGGGGTCTTGTGTATATGAAAGTTTAGTTTATTTTCAATTAGATGACATGGTTTCTTATGGGGTCTTGTGTTGATGATATGGTTTCTTTTGGGGTCTTGTGTAGACGATGTGGTTTCTTATGGGGTCTTGTGTATATGATAGGTTAGTTTATTTTCAATTAGATGACATGGTTTCTTTTGTGGTCTTGTGTTGATGATATGGTTTCTTTTGGGGTCTTGTGTAGACAATATGGTTTCTTTTTAGGTCTTGCATGCTAATGAATTCTAGGCTCTAATCAAAGTACTGCAAATACTGGAATGATCAGTTGATACTAAGCTTCATAAGATGGAAGAATTCCAGAAAACTTGTTTTTCATGGTCCTTCATACTAACCAGCATAGACAGATGTAATTACTCCAAATTTTCAGTTCTTACCATGTCACTAGAGAATGTATATCAACATTTTAAACATTATTCAAGGAATTGTGATGATTTTCTTTTAAAAGCATTTTCTTTTATTGCTTCAAATATGACCCTAAATGGGACAGTATTCTATCATATCACTATATGAAGGTTTATTCATTTAACTAAATTTGAGTTGCCTCCCTTGACATAATTAACCTCAAAGGTCACAAGAACTAAACAATGTTGCTAATTTTTAGTAAGGCTGTACAGTTTATTAGTATTTAGGCTAATACAACTATATTTGATAAAAGAGAAAGGATACAATGCCACTGACATGACTGAAAATGTAAATATGTATGAAAGTAGTGGCATATTAAGATACCAAAGCACAACAAAATAGCTTATTCAAACAAATTATCAGTCTTCAGAGGTTTAAAAAAAATAATTATATTGCTTAAATACACATAAAAAATATTAGTTAAATAGTGTGACTAAAGCCTATAAGGCAATTCCCTTGCCAGAAGCATCAGAACATTTTATATTTGTTAAAAATCATGTTGATGGTTTCATGTCATCAGAAATAATCATAGCATATATGTCTGTGCTGTCACAAATGGCAAATTTTGCAGGTCATGTATAAGACTATCCTCAACATTTGATAGTAACTCTGAACAGGTAGTAGTTAAGTCATACTGAATGGCATAATTCTTCAAAATGCCAATGGCATCAATTTATTTAGCTGTTAAGTCGTGTATTAAATTAAAACAAGATTTGTATTTTAAAATGGGATGTCTTCTACATTCGGCCATTGTACGCACTTAGTAGCACTTTCGCTGCTGTCTTGTTTGAAATACTGTTTTTGTAAACCAACATTTTTAGAATCTGCCTGGTGTTGTGGACCTTCAATCAGCAGATTGTGTTCTGACCCAGCATGCCTTGCCAGTGTACTGTTCTTAAAAAAGTTATTGTTTTTTTTGCACATTTGGTCATGGAGGTTTTTCTTAGCCTATGTACATATATGGTGTATTCCCTATTACATTCTAGACTCTAGTGTTTTTTTTAAACGTAGCCAGCTTTTTTTTTTAACCATTGCTGCACAATTTGCATTTTATGAGTAACCATTACCTCATCTCTGAATGATGAAGGTTCCACTGGTTTGATAACAATACTATTATCATCGGTAAGTCATACATGCAGCCTTTTTTAATTTTCTGGCCTTGGACGCCATTTTTAGTTGAACACTGACAGTATCTTGGAACAACGCAAGGCACACAATTGAGATAATGTAAATTGTTGCTTCAATGCATGACAAAGGTGCGCATAAAATAATAGTTTCTAGTGATGTCAGCTCCAGGCTACACACTCAGTTGTAACTTTGCATTATGACAACATTAGCATACATGAAACTGATGTGCGTGTGGTTTTCATGTTTGGAACAGTTGTAATCTAGCCATTAAAATAGTTAGACCAAACCTTAAGTTTGTGTTAAGCAGCAACACATGATATTGGGGTGCATCAATTTATGTACCAGCAATGATTTTTGTGTCAAATCAAAAAAGTCTGCGTATTTGATGTATGATGCATGGGTAGATAAAACACAGCGCTGGTGCCAAACCATCAGAAAGGCCATCAACAACTGTCTAAGAAAGGGGTGACACATTTTTGGAATGTCTGATATTTACTGCAGGCTTTGCTATTCTGTTGTTATTATGGGGTTTAATGCCATTTTGCATCAAACGATAGGATTTACATGGCAGTCAGTATCACTGGTGGAGGAAGAACCTGGGAAAACCCAGGAATGCACTCACTCAACAGGAAGCTAATGACACTTTCTTACACACCTACACTGGTCAAGCCCAAGATGCAGACAGAGGTGAGATGGCAGCGATTCATAACAATGAGCACTTAAGACCACGTTGGCAGGCTTTCTCAGATTACAAACCAAATGGCAGTTGAAATATAGCAAAATGTTCTTGAACTACTCCATGTTGACACATGCTTCTCAAACATTTGCACATAACATGGTTAATGCCAAGGTTAAATAAATTATGGACAGGTTTAGTTAGCAATAAATACATCAATGAGATGTAAATAACATATTTTTTACAACGTTGCTTGTGACTATGCAAACGTTTGAAATCCTCTGTAATTCAGTGGTTAAGATATGACTCCCACTATCCGATCTGCCCAGAATGATGAAGGTGGTGTGTCCTTGGCAAAGCGCTTTATCTTGATAACTCAGTACAGTATACCATTCAACATGCTGCTATGCCATAAAACATCAAAACAAAACAAATTAACCAAAACTTTGACAAATAATTAAAGATGGCCTTACCACTGCCAAGGGCTCACAAGCAACATAAATACCTGCGATGCCTGATACCTATGTCTCACCAGCAACATAAATACCTGTGATGCCTGATACCCATGTCTCACCAGCAACATAAATACCTGTGATGCCTGATACCCATGTCTCACCAGCAACATAAATACCCGTGTAGCCTGATACCCATGTCTCACCAGCAACATAAATACCTGTGATGCCTGATACACGTCTCACCAGCAACATAAATACCTGTGTAGCCTGATACCCATGTCTCACCAGCAACATAAATACCTGTGTAGCCTGATACCCATGTCTCACCAGCAACATAAATACCTGTGATGCCTGATACCCATGTCTCACCAGCAACATAAATACCTGTGTAGCCTGATACCCATGTCTCACCAGCAACATAAATACCTGTGTAGCCTGATACCCATGTCTCACCAGCAACATAAATACCTGTGATGCCTGATACCCATGTCTCACCAGCAACATAAATACCTGTGATGCCTGATACCCATGTCTCACCAGCAACATAAATCCCCATAATCAATGTTATCTGCATCTTACCAGCAACACAGACCCCTGTAATGTATGATATCGATCTCACACAAGCAACAAAAATAGCTTTAATGAATGACATGTCTCACTAACAACACAAATAGCATACATAACTATTATTGATTACATGTGTTTATGTTGTTGGCAAGATGAATGATATCCATGTTTCACCTGCAACAAAAACTAAATTCAAAACTAATTGGAAAATTATTTAACAAACTGTTCTGGGCAACTAACTGTGTGTTACTTGGCCAGAATTTTGTATCAATACAGTGGTCTCCCTCTTATACGGCCACCACTTCTGCATCGGAAAAGTGGCCTTATAAGATGGGTGGCATTTCCAGACTAAAAAAAAAGTTGTGAGAAGTATATATAATGTATGTATTAAGAAATCTACATACTTCATAGCATTTAATATCTTTGTTTAACAGTAACATTAATTATTAAAAGGTTCTTCTTGTTATAATAATAGACTTATTTCACCTGAATATACATTAATAGCTCTTATTCTTGGTGTAATCGTGATATGCAAGCGAACATTGTTGTCATGCACATTGCAAAACCATTCAAAAACATTTAAATCTTGGTACATTCATAATTATCTTTCCATCTGCTCCCTTTTCCCTATGCTTCTGAATAAACTCCTTATCGTTTATTTGAGTATTTTCTACATAAAAGTGTTTGGCAAGTCCCCCCTCCCCATCTTACCTGATGTTGTCCAGTAGAATAAAAGACTTTCTTCTTAAGTAATACATCTCCATTTACGCGATGACATGTTAATGTTTGGTAATGATTTATTTGGTTATTGCTAACTGTATGCTATTAATTACGCAGACAAAACTTTTACTGAGTGGACGAAATGCCTTCTCCATAAAGGAAGCAATAAATGTGTTGTCACATGATTTTTCAGTCTTTGCCCAGCACCCTGTTTTGTTAAAGTTTTTCAGTGTGTGTGAATACACACACAAAAAAAACCCATTACATGATGGAGGTCAAGGTGAGTACAGAAGAAAATGATGTCTCTGTGAAGTGCATTTTCAAAAATATTAGCATAGTCTGTCTATTCAAGCACACGAGATGGCACAAATCATGCGAACTTCAAGAACAGTTTGTATTTCCTCTAACTTCCAAGTCTAGGTTGTCAGATCAATAATCCATGCAAATACTCATTGACTAGCATGTTTTAAACCATATTTATATGATACTGAATAAAAACACGAATTTTAAGACATATTCATACAACTCAAGATATTGGCTTGTGTAGTCTTAGATGGATACAAACAGCACCAGAGACCAATATCTATGATCAAAAGGTCAATTAATCACCTTTGCAAATGCCTTTACTGTTTTGTTTTTTTTAATCCAGGACTGAACAGGTGCAAAGTAATGAAACTGTGGCTGTGTCATCCATACCGATGTACCCATCGATGCAGCACAGCCTAATTGTTTACTTACCTAATCAATTTTACAGACTTGCTTGCCACAATAAAACTTTAAGAATACTGTCACAGTAACTTACATTTTGTTCCTACTACTAGTAAGGCCTGCTGTCATTCTTTGGTCTCTTGAGTTGCACTTTTAATCTCTTCATGCCTATCTGAAAGCCGTTCATCGCCTGAATCGCTGCTTGGGCCGACACTGGGTTGTCAAAACTGACAAAACCTATCCAAATAGAAAATTAAAAATGAAGTGAGCTAAAATATTTTCACTAATCTTGATGGCTTCAACAATCATGGAATGATTTGGTTAACTTTAATGAACATTGTGCTTGGATGTTGGGAAATCCAAGAGATTCTTACAAAATTTAAATGCTGGTGTTGCTACTACCAATGTCTCAGAATCTTTAATGCGTCCATCAGTTATCTTTACTTTTCAGCCTTTTTTTTATAGCACGTACACTTGTTTTAATGTTTGTTTTTGTTTTTATGGTTTAATGCCATTTTTCAGCACATGATAGGCTATACATGGCGTCTAGTATTAACAATGGAAGAAGAACCCGGAAACCCCCCCGGAAAGAATCACCGACCCACGAGAATCTACTGGCAAGCTTTCTAACATACCCACTTTGGTCGAATCTGTGACTCAAACCCACGCAGAGGTGAAACTTGTTTTAATAAACTATACCTCTCCTGTGATAACTTGCACACAAATGGTTCCAAACAGACCACATTATAAGCAAGGGCAAGAATTACAGAGGGACCAACTAAATGTAAGTTTTACCATGGGTGGGGGAGGGAGAGGGAGAGGGAGAGAGAGAGAGAGAAGAGAGAGAAAGAGAGAGAGAGATGTTTATTGGCTGAATACTCATTTGAAAATTGCTTTGAAAATAATTGTCAATAAATCACTTTTCTAATGAAATTGTTTGTTAGTCTATATAAATTACATTTGTTTTCAAGATACCCAACATCTGAAGATCATTAACATTATTCCAACATTTCGACAACATTCACATGTATATGGAAACATTTTTTTTGTTGAATATACAAAGACAGCTAAGACATGAAAGAAAACTTTGGCTCCTCTTCACCGGTATTCATGGTAGTTTCAAAAATAAATTGAAACAATGGAACAAATTTTAAAGTGAGACAATATAATGCTTCGTGCACGGATGTCGATGACCCAGCATTGCCCAGGAGATTTGGAGAAAATAAAATCATGTGATGAATTTGTGAAGGCCAGAAGAGAAGCAAATGATTTCACAAACAAGATGGAAATAATCAAGCGATATATTGAAGACAACTGTCATTCATGCATGACATGTTGTTTGATGCAAAATAGCCAAGAATAAATTACATCCTGGTATACTGTATGACAGTATCTCCCAAATAAAAATCATTGTCCCTTTGTTTTATTACCACAAATGCCAAGCACATAGAAGCCCTGGTGGTTAATAAACACAACTGGTAGCCAGCAGTAAACTTCTTTGAACTTATCAACAGGACATCAAAGATGAAGGTTATTTTAATTATAAAGCAAGCCGACCTCGGAAATCG
This sequence comes from Unio delphinus, assembly GCA_029339505.1. Taxonomy (NCBI): domain Eukaryota; kingdom Metazoa; phylum Mollusca; class Bivalvia; order Unionida; family Unionidae; genus Unio; species Unio delphinus. The sequence continues at coordinate 8,626,501 of JAQISU010000042.1, forward strand.
AAACTCTCAAAGTGGAGCTTTTTTTTTAAAGAATATTAATAGAAGGGTTATTTATTTGCAAAGCAAGCTGACCTTGGAAGCTGACAATGGATTCTTTTAAGTGTGCCGATTTTTATTTTTTATTATTGAATATTTATAGATGGCTGTGATATGGAAGCCATCTTTTGTTCCTTTTCCTTTTCACTGGTATTCATGGAAATTTTTAAAACAAATTGAAACAATGGAACAGTTTTTAAAAAGGCACAATATAGCGTTTCGTGCACAAACATTAATGACTCAGTGTCGTCCAGAAGATTTGGAGAAAGAAAAAAAAAACATGATGAATTTGTGAAGGTTAGAAGAGAAACAGATCATTTTGACGACTTTATGATCTTTATCATGGATGAAGATCTAGTGTACTTTGATCACCTTCTTGGATGGACTGACGATAAGATGGGGGTTAAAAGTGTGAGAATTAGCAAAACTAGTGCAGATTTGAAAAAAATCGTCATTGCAGTTTCTGCTTCAGGTGATGTGTTGCCTGTAATAATTTTTCATGGTATGAGAAAGCTAAACAAATATTCATGTATTGAATGAATCGATTGTAGGTGTGCAGGAAAAAAAAGAGTTGTGTTGATGAGATGCTGCTGCAGTGGATTAAAGAGTTTTATACAAGTACACAATTTTACATTTATTTTTAATAAAATTTCAATTGGAGTGCATTTTCCAATATGTAATTTTCAAATGATTTAATAGGTATCCCACAACTTACAACTCAAAAAACATAATCTGTCCTAGAACATACAGTGCACAACAAATTACTTTTAAAATTAATTTATGGTGTCCCAACAAATACGGTGTTCCAACATGTATGGTAAATGTGATAACTATGAAGTTTCAAAAAGAAAATGTAAAAAGAATAAGACTTCTTAATAAAGTTGACAATATTAATGTTGATTCAAATTTCAAGGTCTTATCTACCATTCTGAAGATAAAATGAGCGAAAATCTAAGTTTCCGTTACCATGTGTGATTGCTATTTTCTTCAAGTTTAACAAATAAGGGTCAGTATTTGGTAATTTGTATTATGAACTAAAGGGATCCATGCTTGACTCCGCGTTATAAGACTTGTGAAGTATTGGGGAAGTGGTGTAATTACCTATAAGAAAGAAAAATGTGCTATCCAGGTTTCTAAGAGTGTACAAACAAACAAAATAACTTCAGATCCAAATTTTCATGTGATGGAATTGGCATATAGTAAGTATGCTGTTGAAAACCTTGTCAGACCTACCAACCCTAACAAGACTGCCTCAGTAGGGCACTTGACAGTTATAAAGTGTAACAAAATATTATAAACTGATAAAGCTGTAAAACATATTTAAAAGTATTTGAAACATGCAGCAATGGTAAACATGACGTTCAACTGAAAAGTTTTTAAAGTACACATAGACCTTATTTATGACTAGTTAGCTTCACAACTTCAGTTTCAAATTGTATGCAGCTCAATGGCGCATTGCTATTTCTCAACCTGATGTAATTCTTGGAACTTTTTTTTATATATATCACATGATAATGACAATCATACCTGCCATCACAAGACATACTCAAATTAACATGTCCAATAAACATAATAATTGACTATCTTCCTGATTTTCTTCTTGAGAATCTGAATACTCCTTTTTATTCTTCTCTGCTGATTATTAATACGTTTTTAGAGGCTTATTTTCCTTATTGTCTTCAACATACATTGCTTGCTGGATGCCACATTTAAAAATCTCTATAAACTGACCAACTCCACAAATTCTAATATGAAACCTGGATTCAAATTAGAGTCAATTATCTGAATTTTACAGCAACAATAATTTTACCGTAGTTTTTGGTTTTATACCGGATATCTGTATTTTCAGGGTCTTTTTTGTGTGACTTGTGGCAAGATTGTAAGGAGTGGTCTGCTTTGTCATAAAAATTATATGAAGTTTACAGATACTTTCTAATCTTTACTCATTGATAGTCAAATCATGTCATTAAGTTTTCTTTTTAAAAGAAAAGAGTATCATCTTACCAAAACACTTGCTAAGATTGGTCTGTTTGTCAATGAAAACTTTGGCCGATATAACGGTACCAAAGGGCAGGAACGTCTGCATAAGGTCCTGGTCACTGAATTCCTGTGGCAGGTGGTAGATAAACAGGTTAGCTCCCTCAGGTCCTGACAAAAAAGTTACAGTAAATATGGATACCAAAAAAGAATTTGGTAAGAAAAAAATTATGCTCATCAAATACCATTCACCTGTGGAAACTTGGCGTTCATAACAAGGGTCCTATTGTGATACTACTTGACATTTTTTACTAATAATGAAGAACTTGTTACTAGAAACTTTTGCAAAGTTTGTCTTTTTTCCAAACCAGTCAATAAATGTATAACAATATTCTACCATGTCACTGTGCCATGATTTATGTAGTGTCATTGTTCCATTGTTCATTGGAACTTGATTCCAGTCTGATGTCCTAGTCATATCCATCATACAGAATAATGATTTCTGTCATGTCATTGATTGAAACATGATCCCAGTCTTATACCCTAGTCATATTCAGCATACAGAGTAATGATTTCTGTCGTGTCATTGACTGGAACATGATCGCAGTCTGATACCCTAGTCATATCCATCATACAGAATAATGATTTCTGTCATGTCATTGACTGGAACATGATCGCAGTCTGATGCTCTAGTCATATCCAGCATACAGAGTAATGATTTCTGTTGTGTCATTGATTGGAACATGATCGCAGTCTGATGCCCTAGTCATATCCAGAATACAGAGTAATGATTTCTTTTGTGTCATTGTTCCTTGACTGGAGCAGATTCATTCTGAAAGGTGGAATATGTGAACAGACAATCCCTTCTTAGACTTTAGGCATCCACTGCTAGGTTCTATGATTTGACAATGGGCACATGTAAAAGGAGAGCTTGTTTAGACTCCTCATGAACTAGTCCACTATGCGTGTACCCCGGAGTCTAAACATGGACTCTGCTACTGATTAGAGCAATGACCATTCCATGAGGACTACCTTGCCAGAATAATCTTCTTGCCTAGAATATGGCGCATAGAGTAATGCAAATGTCCATGCAAAGAGGAGGTGATTCTGTACCTCCTCATCGCATGAGGTACAATATTCCTGACAGGTCAGAGGAAACATCAAGCAATGTTTTACTATTTGGCCAACACACATCTGTAGGGCTAAAAAATATGGCAATTCAAAATTGCCACTGTAAAATGTAGCTTCTACCTGGGACCACAAACCCTGACTTATCCCATTGGGCTCCAGGTGAGAATCCCACTCAAATATATGTGTTGGTGTAAAGTCTGAGTGGATTTCAGGGACATGTATTGGGACTCCAGTCAGAAACTGATCCCAATTGGCTGCCCAAACCAAATGTTGCTGAAAATCTAATCATGAAAAACTCTAAAGCTGGCAGATGACCTACGTGTTGTTTTCTGTTGTCAGAAGGAGAAAGTGGCGAGGGTGTGTTAAGTCTTCCTTTAAGAGAACCAGGCGAGTCAAGAATTCTAGAACCCCAGGATCTTGGCCTTCAGGGAGCACAAGGGTCTGGATTCTGTCTATCATGTCCAGTTGAGCACTATTAGCCCTTTGTTGGTCAGGCAGTTCATCCCCATGTAAACAAAATCATTGCAAGGGACATTTCTTCAGGTTCAGGGCATGACAAAGTCAGGTCAGTGAACGAGCAATGGGACAAGATCCTACAAGAGGGACTCTTCAATGCCATTAAGCATCAACCAGTCATCAAAGTACTGAAGAACTGGGATCTCTAGAGCCCCCCAATTGGGTTAGGGTTAGTATTCCATCCCCCTCAGAAGTGTGATCACTGCTCTACCTGTTTAGGAAGGTGCTATCTATTCATTGTCTTCACTTGGTTAAGAGCATCGATGCTCACACTCTAAGTGGGGTGGGCCACATTCATTTTCTTTCAGTGTTTTTCCTCCCTTGGAAAGGACACTGGAACAAACCCTATCCAACACTGACTGTGTTGGTATAACCGTCAAGGATCCCTGGACCTTATTATTGGTCTTTAACAAAGAGAAAGATCACATACCCTCCTAGGATGATGAAGTCTTACTTTGGATCACACAGGAATCCTAAAATGATCCAAACCCTGAAAAGATCGAGTATTCTTTTTTAATGAGAAAAGAATTCCCATGCTTTCCTGGGATCAAGGATTAAATGGATTCCATATCCCCCTAGGGTCAAGGAATTGTCTTTCTTCCTACAATTACAAGTAAACTAACTTTTGCCATACTCCGAAACCTACAGAGTTTAGCCCTACAGTGGTTCCACATATATATGTACATGTATTAATTGAGGAAAACAATCAAAATGAATACCTTTTGTATACCTCAGAATGTCTTTCAGTGGGATAACACACTTAACAGTAGCTGTTGCCATGAAAGAGGAGGGGGGTGTAGCATGCTATGCTACTGGAAGTGTTTTGCACATCAGTTAATATCTATGCAATTAGATATATAGTTTTGAAACAACATGATCATGCTATTCTAGAAGTACATGAACTTGAAATTTAATTTAATAGACGCTAATGTAATATTTTTGATGAGCAAAACTATGCACAGTTTACTTAAGCATTATACTACACTCCACAGCCATCGAGTATACCACTGGCTGATGTAGGAACCAGAGTACAAGTGAATGAAGAAAGAAAATCAGAAAAGTGTCTAGCAATGGGTGAAGATAAACTGAGAGTATATGTGAGTTTGGCCTGACAGGATTGGTTGATAATGAAAGTCAGATTTTAATAAAAAGCTTTTGAGAGCTTATCCTAATTGTATCTGAAACTAATTTTATTGATACAAGTTCAGTCATTTTTTTTTTTACAGACTTTAGTTTTTTTTAAAACTTGTTACTGAAATTTGCACCGGACTTAAAAAATAAAATGCTGGGGCTTATATGATTTTCTCTACACAGAAGTTGTCACAAAGGTTATGTCAAAACAGATCAATAAAGGATTGCTAATGAGCATTCAGAATTTTAAAGTTATTAAATTTTTAAGATCATGTCATTTGCACAGATTTAATATGGGAGCTGAATTAGTACTGTGTCTTGTAATAAGCTCATTTTATGCAATCCTATAATTTAAACGTCACTTTAATCACTCACCTCAGTTTCTTTTGTGTACCAAAATATAATTTCACTAATAACTTGCACCTTACATATGTCTGTAAAAACAAAGCAAACTTTTGCTGGCCACTTGTACAAGTTTCAGTTGGATAAAGCTGTTTACACTTAAAAAAATATTTTGGATAAACCAGTTGCTCAACTTGTCCAGATCAAAAGACAGTTGGCTGATGCAATCAGTCTGTAATGAATATGAAATCCAAGGAAGCCATGTATGGTTATTTTTCCTGAACCCTGGACTGAAACTTCACCTGATTTTACAGACAAATTTTAAATATCAAATGAACTCTGACCTTTCCAAAAGATGAGCCTTTTTCTTTGGCAATAGCTTTAATTCACATGAAAACAGATAAAAAAAATACTGAACTTTACCTGTCACATTTCTGCTAAAGCAGCACAACTGCTTTTCCCCCTTTCCACCACACAAACTACTTTCCCCCCATCCACCACACAAACTGCTTTCCCCCATCCACCACACAAACTGCTTTCACACCATCCACTACACAAGCTGCTTTCTAACCATCCACCACACAAACTGCTTTCACACCATCCACCACACAAACTTTGCTTTCTAACCATCCACCACACAAACTGCTTTCTAACCATACACCACAAACTGCTTTCCCACCATCCACCACACAAACTGCTTTCACACCATCCACCACACAAGCTGCTTTCTAACCATCCACCACACAAACTGCTTTCACACCATCCACCACACAAACTCTGCTTTCTAACCATCCACCACACAAACTGCTTTCTAACCATCCACCACAAACTGCTTTCCCACCATCCACCACACAAACTGCTTTCTCACCATCCACCACACAAACTGCTTTCCCACCATCCACCACACAAACTGCTTTCACACCATCCACCACACAAACTGCTTTCACACCATCCACCACACAAACTGCTTTCCCACCATCCACCACACAAACTGCTTTCCCACCATCCACCACACAAACTGCTTTCACACCATCCACCACACAAACTGCTTTCACACAATCCACCACAACCACACAAACTGCTTTCTCACCATCCCCCACACAAACTGCTTTCACACCTTCCACCACACAAACTGCTTTCACACAATCCACCACACAAACTGCTTTCCCACCATCCACCACACAAACTGCTTTCTAACCATCCACCATACAAACTGCTTTCCCACCATCCACCACACAAACTGCTTTAATACTCTACCCTAGTAATAAAATTTTCCTTGCATTTGAATTTGATGTTATTGCCACATTTCAGTTACACTGGGGTAATGCACACAAGCAAGATAAAAATTGTTTGTACATCAATTCTCAGGACATCTGACTCTGTGCCTTTCTCATGAAGCAAAAGTTCAGTTTGCATAGACTAAATGATATCTATATATGATCCAGTGATTGCTTGAGGCATGGAAAACCATTCTTTGCTTAGTACACACCTGGCTGCTGACCACAGACGGAAGGTGACCATTACTGATAGGACATTTATATATGAAATTTAATGTGGAAAATTAAAATGGCCATCGTAAATAGCTGACTTCCAAGTAAAGGTGATTGTTAGAAAAGGTTTGATTTTAATATATTGATAATGATAGAAAACATCAAAATTCTGAATGTCAAGGGTGTAGTCAATACTGATCATAAAATTCCAGAATTATTATCATTATTATCACGTCGCTTATTATGATAATGATGCAAGGCAAAAACAAGGGCAAAAATTACTTAGCCCATCACCAGACAAAGGGAAAGGTTATTACTATTATTGTTATTATAGGGTTGAATGCCATTTTTTAGCACAGGAAAGGCTATACATGGCAGACAGCATTAAAAATAAAGGAAGAACCCGGAAAGAACCACTGACCCACAAGAAGCTACTAGCAATAGGGAAAGGTACAAGATGAATTGATCATTGCTAGAAAAACAAAGCACAAATATAAGACCTCAAATCCAACAAAAGAGTTTCTGAATAACACTCAAATTGTATGGACTGAGTATATGACTTGATCAATATGAAAAACAGATTGAATTATTAAAATACATCTTTGAAATACAAAGATGCAAACTTTTCAGTGAATTACACACATCTGATGCTCAGCCATCAAGAGGAATTCTATTCTACATGGGCCTATAAGTCAGACCATGTGCTCTTTGTGTTCTAGATCTTTCCATCAAGAGAAAGGGTTTTTCACATGTGCATATAAGTCGGACCATGTGTTCTAGATCTTTCCATCAAGAGAAAGCGTTTTCCACATGGGCCTATAATGGAGTCAGACCATGCATTTTCTTTGTGTTCTAGATTGTTCCATCATAATGAAGGTATTCCACATGGGCCTATAACAGATTCAGACCATGTATTCTTTCTGTTCTAGATCTTTCCATCAAAAGGAAGGGCATTCTTCATGGGCCTATAATGGAGTCAGACTGTGTTCTTTCTGTTCTAGATCTTTCATTTAAAAGAAAGCATATTCAACATGGGCTTATAACTGAGTCAGACCATGTGTTTTTTCTGTTCTAGATTTTTCCATAAAAAGAAGGGTATTTCGCATGGATCTATAACAGAGTCAGACCATTGTTCTTTCTGTTCAGACTGTTCTTTCTGTGCTAGATCTTTCCATCAAAAGGAATGGTATTCCACATAGGTCTATAACAGTCAGAACAAATGTTTCTGTGCTAGATCTTTCCATCAAAAGGAATGGTATTCCACATAGGTCTATAACAGTCAGAACAAATGTTTCTGTGCTAGATCTTTCCATCAAAAGGAAGGGTATTCTGCATGGATCTATAACAGTCAGACCATGTGTTTTTTTCTGTTCTAGATTTTTCCATTAAAAAAAGGATATTCCACATAGACCTATAACAGTCAAGACTGTGTGCTCTTTCTGTTCAAGATCTTTCCTTCAAAAGGAATGGTATTCCACATAGGTCTATAACAGTCAGAACAAATGTTTCTGTTCTAGATCTTTCTGTCCATTGGGTGGATGAGTTTGGATGAGTGTACGAACATCTAGGAATTGACGGACATGGCAAAATGACAGGCGATCTATTACTGCTATTAAATTGAGTGATTTGCTGAGGTTGATAATTTAATTATTCATTTTTATTCCATCTCATTTGTTCACAAATATCTCTCATTTAGTCTATCTTGAGTGAAAATTTCCCCACAACCACCACTCTCTTTCACTTATTAATCCTGATCGTGCTAAAGAAAACTAAATAACGGAAAAAACATGGTCTAATAAAAACCCGACACAAATATTACCTGACACAAAGATAAATAAGCCAGTTATCAATCTCTGCAAATCCCACTTTACCATGGATGCCTAGACATAAAATTTGGGCTGGCAAATTCCACTTTACCATGGATGCTTAGTTATAAAATTTGGGCTGACAAATTCCACTTTACCATGGATGCTTAGTTATAAAATTTGGGCTGGCAAGTTCCACTTTACCATGGATGCTTAGTTATAAAATTTGGGCTGGCAAGTTCCACTTTACCATGGATGACTAGTTATAAAATTTGGGCTGGCAAATCCCACTTTAACATGGATGCCTAGACATAAAATTTGGGCTGGCAAATTCCACTTTACCATGGATGCTTAGTTATAAAATTTGGGCTGACAAATTCCACTTTACCATGGATGCCTAGTTATAAAATTTGGGCTGGCAAATCCCACTTTACCATGGATGTCTAGTTATAAAATTTGGGCTGGCAAATCCCACTTTACCAAGGATGCCTGGTTATAATATTTGGGCTAGCAAATACCACTTTACCATATATGCCTAGTTATAATATTTGGGTTGGCAAATCCCACTTTACCATGGATGTCTAGTTATAACTGGCAAACACTACCATGCATTTGGGGTGGTGAAAGCACTTATGTCACAAGTCAGCAGAGTGACATACAAGATTCTGATTATAGTAGATACAGTACACACCTTCTGTTTGCTTGCCAGCTGCGGAGTTAGCTGCAGCCTGTTGTAATTGCTGGGCCGCCTGGCTGTTGAAAGCATTTGGGAATGATGCTGAAAGCAGAGTTGTATGTACTTTTACAAGGCATTTTACACACTTTTACAAATGTTTTGTATTATGCATAGATTTTATGACTTAAATATCCTGCCCTACTGACTCGTTAATAAGTTTGGTTTCAACTGCAAACAACTTTTTGCCTAATCTGCCATTGCAGATCAAGAGTTTGTACACAGTGTCTTATCAGATATATGTGCTGTTTTTAGATCCATTCAACTTGTAATCAAGTATGTACATTATGTTCAAGCAAATATACTGTTCAAACATTACAATATGTTGTCAACACCACCTGCATATCTAATTAATTTATCTAATATTTAGTAATTATTCATGTATAAATTGCACACAAACCAAAATGTTGGCTATTTTACATTTTATTATTGACAGCAATGCACATGTTATTTCAAATATAACTTCTTGCAAATGCAACATTGATCCTAATAAAATACTTACTGAAATTCCTTTTCAAGAACTTTACCTGGCACAATTTAATGTGACCATTAATTAATTCAGAACTGTCTCCAACATTTCCAAGTAAATTGGAAAGATACTATAATATAACATTCTAAAATAGCAAAAACAATCACTTTTAGACATAATCTAATGCTGGTTGAAACAAACATAGGTGCTGTGACCAGTTTCATGGTCAAGGGCCACAAAACTGTGAGGAAAAGTTAGAATCTTGTGAGAATCAAATCTACAGTAGAACCTTGATACTCTAGTGCATGCAATATAAGAATGGTTCAAACAATCGGGATTAATTTGAATTTACTGAACCTTCTGAAAGGATAGGGAAATTTGAATATGCTTAGTGTCAGGGATGAGGATGGGATGGGACAATCACCGTCTTATTCCCAGAAGGTCAGTGTCGACGAAGCCTGGTCAGTCACCATCTTATTACCAGATGGTTGTATCCTGAATAAGACCTATGCAGTCATTGTCTTGTTCCTTAGAAGGTCATTGTGGATGAAGCCTGGTCAGTCACCATCTTATTCCCATCTCATTCCAAGATGGCAAGTGTCAGGGAGGAGGCCTAGACAATCTCTATCTCATTCCATGATGGTTAGTGTCAGGGAGGAGGCCGAGATAATCACTATCTCATTCTATGAAGGTTAGTGTCAGGGAGGAGGCCTAAACAAGCAATATCTCATTCCAAGATGGCAAGTGTCAGAGAGGAGGCCTAAACAATCTCTCTCTTGCTGAGATGGCAAGTGTAAGGTAGGAGGCCTAGACAATCACTATCTCATTCCAAGAAGGTTAGTATCATAGATGAAGCCTAGAAAATCACTATCTCATTCCAAGAAGGCAAGTGTCAGGGAGGAGGCCTAGACAATCACTATCTCATTCCAAGATGGTAAGTGTCAAGGAGGAGGCCTAGACAATCACTATCTCATTCCATGATGGTAAGTGTCAGGGAGGAGGCCAAGACAATCGCTATCTCATTCCAGGAAGGCAAGTGTCAGGGAGGAGGCCTAGACAATCACTATCTCATTCCATGATGGCAAGTGTCAGGGAGGAGGCGTAGACAAGCACTGTCTTATTCCATGATGGTTAGTGTCAGGGAGGAGGACTAGACAATCACTATCTCATTCCAAGATGGTAAGTATCATAGATGAAGCCTAGACAATCACTATCTCATTCCAACAAGGCAAGTGTCAGGGATAAGACCTAGACAATCACTATCTCATTCCAAGATGGCAAGTGTCAGGGAGGAGGCCAAGACGATCACTATCTCATTCCAGGAAGGCAAGTGTCAGGGATGAGACATAGACAATCAACTGTCTCATTCTAAGATGGTAAAAATGTCATGGATGAGGTTGGAGATTCACCATCTTATTCTATTATCAAAGGGTTAGTGACAGGTATGAAGCTTGTAGAATTAACGTCTAATTTCCGTAACATTAATGTCTGAAATGAGGCCTGGAGATTGAATTGTCTTATTTCCAAATGGTTAGAATTCCCTATATGGTCAGCAGGTTCTTTTTTAATCATATGTTTTTGTTATGCAACTTTGCATACCATGAAAATGATTCATACAATTTCTGTGTAACAGCATATTTATCAAGGATGTCTATTCATACCAAACGGGTAGTATATAACTTCTGCACAGCAGTATGATAGATTTATGTAGTCCACAGAAAACTAAAGCACTGGGTGAGAAAAAAAAAAAATAATTAGTGTATTTGTGCATAGTGATATCTCTCAAAAATGAAACTCAAAAACTGAATTATACTCTTGTACAGAGCTTTCCTTTCCTTAATTTCAATAAACATTTACTTTGAAAACCAAACTACTACTTTGAAAACTACACTAAATTTTTTTTTACAAATGTCAATCGGAAGCTAAAACACACCTCATAAAACCCAAATTTAATCCGAGAATGAATTCAACCATACTCCTTTTAATGACCTAAAGTCAAGAGAAGTAAAATAAAACTCAAGAACGAAACACAAGGAGATGTAATGAAGAAATAAATATTAAAAATGGTCTACTCTTTTGTGTTTTGTTGAAACATTAACATTTAATTGTATGAATGACGACACACGATAATATCTCATTCTTAACCGAGTACCTAGGTAAGAAGAAAACTGTAAGATTCCCAGGGGTTTTAGTTTTGAGACAGTTCAGTGCATGGTGGACTAATTTAAGTTTGTATGCACTAAAGATCATTTTGGCTCTACTGTGAAGGCATCAAGCTTTGTTAGTGATTTGACATGGTTAGAAAGCATGTGCTCCAACTTTTAATGCAATAAACATGTACATGTTAGAAAAGTATCTGAATATGGTAAATAAACATGAAATATTCATCAATTTTGTGGCCCTAATGTCAACAACTGTACTGACAACAGACATGAATGTCCCTGATTAGGCAACACAATTTTGTACACTTTTCATTGGGGTCATGACAATAAATTATACAGACTTTTTTAGGGGATGAAATTAGGTTTCTCTGACTTGTGTTGTGTAGATACAAGTTGTATATAACAATCTTCCATGCAAAAGTATAAGAAGAAATTAAAACTTCAAGTGTGTATTGCAATGAAATAGATGTTCCGCTGTTGGCCCCCTCCATTATTTTGATGAAAAGGCACAAAAACAGCAGTAATTAAAATTGACCTTACAACATCGAACATCAAGTCCAAGATATCCTGATCTACTAACACTTATTTCCATCCTGAAAAAACAAGATTCAGTTATTATATATATATATATATATATATATATATATATATATATATATATATATATATATATATATATGACTGAAAACAATACAATATTTTTTTTTTTATTGATGCCATCTTAAACTTTGCAGAAAATACAGCTGCAGCATAGAGGGCACATTAGAAAAGGAAGTAAAATTTGGAATGGCAAGGTAAAGCTCACATTTTTATTTGGTGTGCCAAATCAGAGAGCCTTGTTACCTACATATCAGGGAATAAAAGCTACAACTACCAGTAATTATGTTAGCAACACTCTGAAATGGTGCCATGTAGGTGAGAAAAAAATGTAATTTCATTAACAATACTTTTGAAATGGTGCCATGTAGGTGAGGAAATGTGCAACACAAGAAAAGTCCAGACTAACAACTCCATCAAAATCAAGTTAACAAATGGTCATGTGAGAGTTTGAAACTATTGGTCGTTTCTACCAGATACATTCATTTTAGAATCTCTGGTTCGTTGATATTCTAAGACACTAAACTTTTATATTAAAATGATTACGTATGTGTTGAGCTGTTAGCTGACCAGATTCTGAAAGGACTTGCATAATTATTTATGCACAGGGCCAAATATTAAATCCTCAGCAGCAAAATTTATGCTTTCTTTTTTCCCCCTAACACATGATACTGAACACTACACACAGCTCTAACCTACTGGCCACACCTACCCTCCAGTGTCCTTTAGTGTCACCATTGCAAATGCCATGTAGAATCCCTGTTAACTGATGACATCACTAGCGACAAAGACAGGTTGGATTACTACAATGGTAATTATTTATTGTCCAATTTAATATTTGTATTCGCTAGTTCCAATTTCCATTGTAATGGGTCTCTAGATAAGTATTTAACTAGACTCTTTAAATGTCAACAGGGATTCTTGCAGCTCATGCTAGAGTTAATTTTCCCTGATATGTAGGTGTTAACAACTACCACCACTAGTGGACATGTACACAGTATTGGAAGCTGTAAAACACCATAACCCCTTAATCACAGCACACCTGGCAAAAAAAACAGAAAATAAATAAAATGAGCTATTACCTTGACCTAGTAAACCGGACAAACCTGCATATTGCTGTATGCCACTGTAGGCCTGACTGAGAGCATCCATTCCAGATGGATTACCGGAATTCAGACCATTTACACCGTTGCTCATGGAAGCTGAGCCACCACCTCCACCTAAACTGTTGCTACCCATGTTGTGGAGGCTGCCAAGCCCACTTAGAGAGTTTGTAGATCCTGAGAGAGAGCCTGTCAAAAAGAAGTTAATGTCTGCAGAAAGGCAACATAAGGAAGGATACAGACATCTGCAAGAGTTAAGTTTATTGCAAGAATTTCCAAATTCAAATATAGAAAACTCGAGATACTCGAAAGCCAAACTGACTTGCACTTGTTGCTGTTTTCATGAAACAATCACAATTTTTATTCACAAATTCAGGGAAAATAATGTTCATCTTTCTATCAATAATTGCAACCTCCAAGTTATATATGAAATGTTTTCTACATATTAGGACAAATATCACTGCCTAGATTAGTTGGACAGATAATTGAAGAAAAAAAATAATTGTTAGTAAAAGATAACATTTTTTTTTTCTTTAAAGTTCAATAAACAATATGTTCATGGAACACAAACTGCCCCACCCCACTACTTGAAAATGGACCTAAAAAAAATGGATCTATGGATCCTCATGTGGACTGATGGATAAGGCTTATTCATGATACATCAATATCCCCACCCCTATGCTTTGAAATAGTATCTAAACACAAAACTGGAATAGATTGACTACATGTAGTGTGATTGACAAGCATTATAAACCTTAGAATTAAGACAATGCTAGCATTATAAACCTTAGAATTAAGACAATGCTAGCATTATAAATCTTAGAATTAAGACAATGCTAGCATTATAAATCTTAGAATGAAGACAATGCCAGCATTATCAACCTTATAATTAAAACAATGCTAGCATTATAAACCTTGTGATTAAGATGATGCCAGCATTATAAACCTTGGAATTAAGACAATGCAAGCATTATAAACCTTATGATTAAGACAATTTTAGCATTATAAACCTTAGAATTAAGACCATGCTAGCTGTGTAAACCTTATAATTATGACAATGCTAGCATTATAAGTCTTAAGAATTAAGACAATGCTAGCATTATAAATCTTAGAATTAAGACAATAAAAACCGAGGATAAAGACAATACTAACTTTGTAAACCTTAAAATAAAGACAATGTTAGCAGTGTAAACCTTATGATTAAGACAATGCTAGAATAAAAACATTATAGTTAAGACAATGCAAGCATTATAAACCTTTGGATTAAGACAATGGATGGCATTGTAAACCTAACGATTATGACAATGCTGGCACTGTAGACCTCTGGATTAAAGATGATGAATGGGATTATAAACCTAATGATTAAGATGACGATAGCATTGTAAATCTTAAGATTAAGACAAGACTGTCACTGTAAACCTAAGAATAAGACAAGGCTGGCATTGGAAACCTTAGGATGTTGCTGACATTGAAAACTTGGACAATGTTGTTGTAATAGGGTTTAATGCCATTTTTCAGCACACGATAGGCTATACATGGCGGCCAATATTATTGGTGGAGGAAAAACCCAGGAAAACCCCTGGAGAGAACCACTGACCCATGAGAAGCTGCTGGCATGCTTTCTCAGATAACTACATTAGCCTAATCTTAAATTCAAATCCACCCAGACAGAGGTGAGATGGCAGTGATCCATAACGGAGAGCACTTGAGACCACTTGGGGCCCCATACTTTTGGACAAGCCTGGCATTATAAATAGTATATTTCACAGAATATAAAAAGCCAAAATGATAGTAAAAAGTTTTACAATAATTATCTCAAATATTTATGCTAATTTTTGCAGTGTTGTATAATATTTATCAAGAGTTTCTACTTGTCACAAGTCTCACCTATGAACAACATTATGTACTCCGATATTTTGACTTGAAAAAATATAGACATTGTCGCTGTTAAAAAATCATATCAAGCTCTTATTTTATGGTAATGAAGACCCAACATAAAATGTAGCACAATGATTAAACAAATCAAATTAAAACAATAACACAGCACAGAAATGCATAAAATCAAGTTTAAAGAGCCGAACCAGACAAAACAATAAGAAATTCTCAGTTAACTTTCACTTTATTTGCTAAGGAAATGAACTCTACACATGGTAAGATTACACATTTTTCAGCACTTATACGTATACAATTAAAAACCTATTTAAAAATTATTTGATGTGCCTAATCCAAACCCTCCATTTCTTGTACATTAGATTCACACAAGGAATGCACTTCTATCTGTGCAGAAAATACAATATCACACAACCATTGATGCCCATTTTGCTTATAGATCTGGTGCAGAAAGGGTTTAACCTGGCTATTGCATATTCCCTAATTGGGCATTTTATTTCATATGCCCTAATTGGGCATTTTGTTACATATAACCTAATGTGGCATTTTACTTATATCTAAATTGGGTAATTTGATACATGTAACCTAACTAGGCTTTATTACTGCATATGCCATATTTGGCCATTTTATTGCATGCAACCTAAAAAAGGAAATGGCTAATGAATTACAGACAACAAAAATGAATCTTGTAAACAAACCCCAAAATAATCAGCAAGGGAGATATAAGGTGTACATCCAGATTTTATGTAAGCTTTATGAGTCACTTTGCTTACAAGACATTGCCAACTAACAAAATTAGAATACAAGAGTTTTTAACTATTACATCAAATAAAATGAATCTATACTGTGTGTACTTACTTATATGGCAAACAACACAGAACCTGTATGTATGCCAGCAGATCAGGATCCATGTTGTTTATTTATTACTACTAACAATTACATACACCCAGACATTCTGGCAAAATTATGTGATCTAAGTTCTGGGTCTCTGCAGTTCAACTCAGCTATTAAGCAAGTACATATATGTAATGTTTTCAAAACAGCTTGCTGTCATATTTGCTCTACAAGTGTACACCAAGTTTATTCTTGTTTTAAAACACAAAGATAATAAAGATCAAGATATCCCATGAAGCCTCCTTTAATAGCTTACTGTATTCTTTAATAACACATTTACGGAGTATAATTTTCTACCTTGCCAAGACGATTTACCTCCCTTGCTGTGCTATATATAGGGTGGTAACAATTTGCGAGTTTGTTATGATGTGGCAGAAAACAATTCTTACCCATTGATCCATGAAGTTTCTGGGAGTGGGAGAAAACTGTTGGGAAGAGACAGAGGGTAAATGTGCTTTTAATAGTGCCACAACTAAATTTATCTAGTACTAAATTTATTAATCATGTATATATAAACTACTAATGCAGAATTTTATCCTACAGTCTGATGTATCAATAACTCCGGTCGATTTAGTGCTTTGTAATATTCTGCAAATTGTATACCTGTCAGAAATTTTTTAAACAATACAAGTAGTAATGATGAAAGGTATGATTTTCCTCTTTCAAATCATTAGTCCTATGATGCACAAGTAAAGATTTGTGTTCAATCATCTTTTGTCATTTTCAAGTAGAAGGGGGATTTAAGTGGGATTTGAACATTACCAGAATCAAAAGCTGAGCACAGATTGAAGCCAAACTTTCTGACAAAATCCCTGGCTCTTGGTCTCCAATTACATTCCTCCACAGCCAGTAATTGACCACTACCAGCTATTAAACCAAGGGTCATTTTGTCTGCTGTAACTGTATGCCTCAATATTATCCTTTTTCTAGTTGTAATTTGTAAAGTCATCAAATATGAATGATTTCATCTGCAATATCCCATTACAATTGTGGATTTTATTTTTGCTATTGTTCTTGTCATCATAGGAGCACTGATGGATGTCTGACAGTGATCACTTTGGCATGTATGTCCATAAATCCATTCACAACTGTCATTATGGACAGTGCTAAACATTTCTTATATTAAGGTCATGTTAAAGTCATTTGGTTTCTAGCCATCTAAATGAGAGGCTTGACAAAAAGGGAGTGTTCAACAATATAAGAAGTAAAATTAAAGGTAATGGCATCTCTAAGCCATCATGTAAATATTGACATTCATGAAGTAGTACATAAAATAATCCAAACAAAAAACGCCTGTACCTAATTGTATGTACATGTTCCACACTTAAAATGTTTTAATATGTTATACAATTTCTGACTGATTCAAAGTTATATAAAAATGCTTTCTAATTTTATAAAATTTCTGATTGATTTATAAAATAATGTATAAATATTTTGAAACATTAAATCATGCTAACTGATTTCTGACAAAGACAGCCCAAAAGTACACTAAATCAACAGTGTGAGCATCTGGCAATCATGCAATGTAACTGACAAAGTCACAGCAATATCAAGCTACACAACCAATTAGGTTGAAATCTAATTGCGAGACAAAAGTATGATGGACAGGCAGAAGAATGGATGAAGACAAATTTGCAATAAGAAATAGTGTGGGTGGGTCCAAATATCTACACGGTTGGATGACCTGTTTGAAACATAGAGGCAACTGGTGCCTATAACAGAAATATTCTGCTAAATTTCCTGTTCATCTGTGAACCTTTTAAACATTTCTTTTTCAGTGACGGCTGAAATTAAAATTAAGTTTAACATGTCTAATTATTTAATAAAACTGACGGAGTTTTATGCAAACGTTTAATTTCACGTAAATTTGAGTTTCATAGAATTTTCTTAAAACTTGATAAATTAAATGATGTACAAATAAAGAAACAAGTGGCAGACAATATTGGGCTTAAAAGACAGCTGAGCATTTCATTAAGCAGGATTTTGTCACAAGAACAGTCCAACTTTATATCATCCTGACTTGACCACCTTCTAGAAATCTTACAGTAAAACAGCCAATAACTTCCATGTTTTAAAAAAATTTTCAGTAAGATGTAACGAAATGTCAAGCACTGCCATTATTGATGTAGAAACCATACACTTTAAAAGTTCAGTGATCTAACAAAAACTTAATGTTCAACTAAAGTTTTCATAACTTTAGCCTAAACATTTGCTTTTTAAAACTTTTGTGACGGCAGCAATTATCTCCCAACATGTACAATATTCAAACAGACACAACATTATCTGATAAATGCAATTATTGTCTTTCCTACACTGTTCTGAGCATGACCATGAATCTAATATCAATTAGCGGGCTTTTAAAATAAATGGTGATGTTCTTAATTGCTGGGTATTTCCAGAATATGCTATAACCTAAAATAAGAATATAAGCGGTTAACCCCATGCCAACTTTTCAGGATGAACAACAATAGATTTTTAAGACAGCAGATGTGATGGTCATATTGGACCTCAGATCAGCACCATTTTTTAAATTGGACCAACTAAACATTAGTCTTTCAAGTGAAAAACCCATGCTGATATGACCATCCAATCAGAAGAAGTACCAATAACAAGATTTTCAAGATGGCCACTGAGTTGGCCATACTGGATGTCTAATTGGCCCCATTTTCATTTAGGACAAAAGATCTCACACCTGTATTGTTTATGTGTCGATATTGGTGCTTTGTTATTCTAAGCTAGACATCAGTCTCTGTCTTAATTGTT
The DNA here is from genome assembly GCA_029339505.1 of Unio delphinus. Lineage (NCBI taxonomy): Eukaryota > Metazoa > Mollusca > Bivalvia > Unionida > Unionidae > Unio > Unio delphinus. The sequence goes on from JAQISU010000042.1 coordinate 8,645,540, forward strand.
CTCCCCATGATACTGTTTAAAGCTGAGTGCAATATTTCAGCATGCAGTTAGACAACTTCTCCATATCTTTAATATATACTACATAAGACTAAGTTACAATACTTCTTCCAGGACAAGACTAGGATGTCTGCCTCATAAATCCACAACTTTTAAACTGAATTAATACAGTAATTTGAGATATGAAATCTACAGGTGTACAGACTAAACTGTCATTACATAGGTCAATCATTATATATGAGGGTCTACATATACATACTACCAGAGCCACCGGGACCGCCTGAGACACTAGACAGTTGATTTAAAGTTGCCAGGTTCTGCATTCCAAGGGCATTCAGGGCTCCTGAGCAAACGAGAGTGAATTGCAAAAAGATTAGCAACACCATTAATAAAGTTTTCTATAAATTCTATATTCTATAAATAAACTGTTGATTCCTGTCACTAATTAAATATAAAATAACAAGTTAACCCAACCACGGTGGGTCAGACTAACTAAATAATAATAAAAAAAATAAAGTTAATAATAAGGTTAATCCCAGCCACAGCGAGACAAGCTAAGTATCTCATACTACACACAATGTGACATACTAACTAAATATAAAGTAAAAAGATAAACCCAGCCACAGTGGAACACACTAAATATCTCCTACCCACAGTGGGACATGCTAAATATCTCATACTACCCACAGTAGGACAGACTAATTAAAAAAGAAGCAAGAAAAAAATCATGAGCATTTTGTTGATTTACAAACGTTTACAAATTTGAAATCCAGTAGACAGTTCTTTCAGTAATGCTGTCAGATGATGAAATAAATTGTAACCAACAACTTTCAACAAAAGGTAGCTGGACATAGATTTATAAACTGGTCCCTTTCAGATCTCAAAACTTCTGACTTATTACTGTTTAATAATTAAAGACATGGATATATTTGCAAATTAGTTTATTTCAGCCAAGGTTGTTATGTACCTTGCATAATTATTTCACATTACCAATAATGGGAAATACCAATAGCTGGCCATGAAACAGTGGTAACTACCTACAAAAGCAGCCATGTTGGGTCCACTGTCAGTTAAATATCTATCTAAAAAACAGCCTGGATGGCAACTATTACACAAGTGCATGTATTTGCACCATGAACATCACTGTGCATTAAAACTGACCTTTTGTCATGAAAAATGCATGTGTTAACTTCAGCCTGTGTTGTATAAACTACTTTGGCGATAAGCTTCAACTGACTTTTCAGGAAAAATGAAGGTTCTTTTGTTTTGATTTATTATAGCTATCCACAATGTGAACCTTTCTGGCCAAACTAGTGTACTCTTGTTCTTATCTTTTATATCAGCTAGGTTGATGAGGCATCAAATTTGTGCACAAAAACAGTCCCTTGCACCTAAGCACAGGTAATCTTATATTAATGGCAGATTAAAGGATACAGAAAATTATCCCATGTTAATGACCAATTACAAAATACATTAAAATGTAATCTCACGTTAATGGTCAATTACAGTATACACAAAGAGGTAATCTTACGCTAATGACCAATTACAGTATACACAAAGAGGTAATCTTATGCTAATGACCAATTACAGTATACACAAAGAGGTAATCTTATGCTAATGACCAATTACAGTATACATATTGAGGTAATCTTATGCTAATGACCAGGATACACATTGAGGTAATCTTATGCTAATGACCAATTACAGGATACACATTGAGGTAATCTTATGCTAATGACCAATTACAGGATACACATTGACGTAATCTTATGCCAATGACAAATTACAAGATACACAGGTAATCTTATCCCAATGACCAATTACAGGATACACATTGAGGTAATCTTATGCTAATGACCAATTACAGGATACACATTGAGGTAATCTTATGCTAATGACAAAATTACAAGATACACAGATGTAATCTTATGCTAATGACCAATTACAGGATACACAAAAGGGGTAATTTTATGGTAATGACCAATTACAGGATACAGAAAGAGGAAGAAATATCTCCAATATCATTGTATGTGATTAGAAAATAAAATTTTACGGATGCTAGACCACAAAGATGATAATGAGAAGAAGCACAATAGATAATGCCACTTCTGTGACGTACATATCTTAACATTTGGGTGCATGGGACAGGTTTGTTCAATACTCTGGTGGAAAAAAGTGAAAATAAATTGGTAATTGGGCCTGGATATAAATTGTTAAATAATAATAATGAATTAACCTTTGGGGAAAAGGTAAAATTAGCCCTTTTTTGTGTGAAAAACACCCTTATTCCCAAATGAGACAACAGAATTCAAGTTGACTCAAGTCAAAGTGCCAAAATATTAGATTGAAATGGAAGTGACAGATGAATGGAAGTGATTCTTTTTTAAGAACTACTTTTCAAGCAGGGTTGAGAACTGAGGTAGCTCAGTAGGCCTCATAATATAAGCTTTGATACCAGACCAAACCAGCCTGCGTCTGCTGCCTCAGTGTATCAGTGGAATGGGCAATTGCAATGCATTTCCTTGGCTGTGTTAAAAGTGCTTTTATCACGTGCACTTACACACACACCATTTTTAAGTAAGGCATATACAAAAACTGATAACATAAACCTCACCTGGAGAACCTAATGATGCGAGAGCTGCCAGGCCTTGCAAATTCTGAAGGTGCAGATTATTACTTGCAGCATCTCCTGTAAAACATAAGTAACCCATCTTTATCAATCTTAATTCCAGTATCAGAAATATCTGTAAGACGTAAGTGACTAATCTTTATCAATCTTGATTCCCGTATCAGAACTACCTGTGCATAAACAAGTTTCCCGAACCCCACCCCACTTCTGTCCATTGTTCTAACCATTATTTAGAACGAGATCTGGTACCATGTGCCTTCTGTCCATTGTTCAAACCATTAATAAGACTTACATCTGGCAACATGTGTCTTCTGTCCATTGTTCTAACCATTATTTTGACTGACATCTTGCAACAGTGTCTTCTGTCCATTGTTCTAACCATTATTTAGACTGACATCTGGCAACATGTCTTCTGTCCATTGTTCTAACCATTATTTAGACTGACATCTGGCAACATGTCTTCTGTCCACTGTCCTAACCATTATCTAGTATGACATCTGGCAACATGTGTCTTATATCCATTGTCCTAACCATTATTTAAATTGACTAAATATCTGACAACATGTGCTTTCTGTCAAGTTCATGCCTCGGAATGACAGTAAATACCCATGACACTTCAGTGATGAACAAAAATGAATATTATTCTTCAGATCAAGCTGATAAATGAAAGGCTCTTTCGGAGTTATTCCATAATTACTGTAATAGGTAATGTGATGGTGACAGGAAACATGGATGGCATTATCGTGAAATATTGTGATGGTGACAGGAAACATGGATTTTACTGTTGTGAGGTAATGTGATGGTGACAGGAAACTTGGATTGTACTGTTGTTGTTAGGTAATGTGATGGTGACAGGAAACTTGGATTGTACTGTTGTGAGGTAATATGATGGTGACAGGAAACTTGGATTGTACTGTTGTGAGGTAATGTGATGGTGACAGGAAACTTGGATTGTACTGTTATGAGGTAATGTGATGGTGACAGGAAACTTGGATGGCATTGTTGCAAGTGCATTGAACGTGAAACATGATGGATAAATGAAAACCACAAATAACCATCATCAGAAACTATGTTTACAATCTGTAAATAGTGGAGTAATGTATTTATATGCAAAATATTTAGCACCTCAAAAACGGTACTCACTGATTTCTGAAAGCTGAATTTTTTAAGCTGGTGCCAAAAATTTAAACCTTATCAAAAAAGCTTAATATTTGTGCTCCCAAATTGAATTAGTCTTAAAAGGGTGTATACAATTTGAATTGGCCATAAATGGGTGTATAAATTAGAATGAATTATATTTCCATTTCTACCAGGCTTAATTCTTTTAGTCTTTTAGAATTACATGAAAACATACAAAAAACACATCTTAGTTACTTTCATATGGAAATGAAATAAAATGTGAGGAGTCAATACAATATATAAATGGTATGCTAATGTAAAGAAGAAATCAAAACAAAGAAAGATAAATAAAACAAAGAATATAAATTCACATGCCACCTGCATAGCTTCATATAACTGGAAATCAACACTAAATTCTTCCTATCCTTCATTTTTACATAAAACTAGTTTTAAAAAAAACAATGTTCCAGTTCGTTTTTCATCCTCTGAAAAATGTTTATACAAGGAACTTCGAGAAACAATTTCTGATTAAGAAATGGAAGACAGCTGAAATGTACTCTTATGTTGATGTTATTTAAGTAAAACACTAACGATAAAATTCTACTTAAAATTACAGATTCATTAATTTTAAAAAAACGTTAGTGACCTAACCACAAAAGGTAGCCAAACGAGCTTGGTGTAACAAATATTTGCCATGCTAGTGTACCTTTGCTGATACACAAGTTTCTTTCCTTTTCATACATCCTAGAAAAAGACAAAACACTCAAAATGCTCAAAAAAATGATGGACAGAGTGACCGCCACTGTAAATCAGCTTAACTAGGCAGGTGACACACAAAATTTCCCCCTCCTCCCAGATTGGCATTTATGGTGAAAAGGAGACAACCCTGCATGCATAGTCAAAAAGCTGAAAAAAAGTGACTACTTGACAATGGTGATAAAGTATACAAATGTAGCACAGCTTTTAGTAGTATCACATCAAATGCTGGTAACTACTTGGTCAAACCTGTGCTGTGGTCATTAGGAAATGGAATACATGTACATTGGTACTGTTTCAGCGATGCTTTTACAAAAGTGATATAATACATTTTTGTTTTTAAAAAAAAAAAATTCTACGTGCCCATGTACTTACTGCAGCAAAATGAAATTTAGAATTCAATGAAGGATTTTAATGTGTATCATCATCCCACAAGTGGCATTTAAAGTTTTTTTAAAAAAAAACTATGGCGTCAATGAGGAAAGGTCTAATACTTGCATGTGACCCGAGTGTCTGGGCAACAAAAGCTAATACAAGGCTATTCAAGTGGAACTGTCTGTAGTAAATTTTGTTTTAAACAAGTCAGTTTCATCTGATCATTATCTACAGATGAATAAAGATCATAGCTCTGTTACAATAACACAGAAAAAGTCAAGTGAAGAAAAACTATTATCATACACGGAAAAAAGCGAGGTGAAGAAAAACTATTATAAATGGAAACAGCCAACTGAAGAAAAACTATTATGCATGAAAAACAGCAAGGTGAAGAAAAACTATTATCATACATGGAAACAGCCTAGTGAAAAATGTATTGTACATGGAAAGAGCCAAGTGAAAAATTATTATCATTCATGGAAAGAGACAAGTAAAAAACTATTATCATTCATGGAAAGAGCCAAGTAAAAAAGGTATTGCACATGGAAAGAGCCAAGTGAAGAAAAACTATTTACGTACATGAAAAGAGCCAAGTGAAAAACTTTTATTGTACATGGAAAGAGCCAAGTGAAAAACTATTATTGTACATGGAAAGAGCCAAGTGAAAAACTATTATTGTACATGGAAAGAGCCAAGTGAAAAACTATTATTGTACATGGAAAGAGCCAAACTATTACTGTACATGGAAAAAGGCAAGTGAAGAAAAATTATTATCATACATGGAAAGAGACAAGTAAAAAACTATTATTGTACATGGAAAGAGCCAAGTGAAAAACTATTATCATGCATGGAAAGAGCAAAGTGAAGAAAAATTATTATCATACATTGAAAGAGACAAGTAAAAAACTATTATTGTACATGGAAAGAGCCAAGTGAAGAAAAACTATTATCATTATCAATCATGGAAAGAGCCAAGTGAAAAACTATTATCATATATGGAAAGAGCCCAGTGAAAAACTATTATTGTACATGGAAAGAGCCAAGTGAAAAACTATTATCATTCATGGAAAGAGCCAAGTGAAAAACTATTATTGTACATGGAAAGAGAGAAGTAAAAAATCTATTATCATACATGGAAAGAGCCAAGTGAAGAAAAACTATTATCATTATCAATCATGGAAAGAGCCAAGTGAAAAACTATTACCGTACATGGAAAGTGCCAAGTGAAAAACTATTATTGTACATGGAAAGAGCCAAGTGAAAAACTATTATCATTCATGGAAAGAGCCAAGTGAAAAACTATTACAGTACATGGAAAGAGCCCAGTGAAAAACTATTACTGTACATGGAAAAAGCCAAGTGAAAAACTGTTACCGTACATGGAAAGAGCCAAGTAAAAAAAACTATTATCATACATGGAAAGAGCCAAGTAAAAAAGGTATTGTACATGGAAAGAGCCAAGTGAAGAAAAACTATTATCGTACATGGAAAGAGCCAAGTAAAAAAGGTATTGTACATGGAAAGAGCCAAGTAAAAAAACTATTATCTTATATGGAAAGAGCCAAGTAAAAAAGGTATTATCTTATATGGAAAGAGCCAAGTAAAAAAGGTATTATCTTATATGGAAAGAGCCAAGTAAAAAAGGTATTGTACATGGAAAGAGCCAAGTGAAGAAAAACTATTATCGTACATGGAAAGAGCCAAGTAAAAAACTATTATTGTACATGGAAAGAGCCAAGTAAAAAAGGTATTGTACATGGAAAGAGCCAAGTGAAGAAAAACTATTATCGTACATGGAAAGAGCCAAGTAAAAAAACTATTATCTTATATGGAAAGAGCCAAGTAAAAAAGGTATTATCTTATATGGAAAGAGCCAAGTAAAAAAGGTATTGTACATGGAAAGAGCCAAGTGAAGAAAAACTATTATCATACATGGAAAGAGCCAAGTAAAAAAACTATTATCTTATATGGAAAGAGCCAAGTAAAAAAGGTATTGCACATGGAAAGAGCCAAGTGAAGAAAAACTATTATCGTACATGGAAAGAGCCAAGTAAAAAAACTATTATCTTATATGGAAAGAGCCAAGTAAAAAAGGTATTGCACATGGAAAGAGCCAAGTGAAGAAAAACTATTATCGTACATGGAAAGAGCCAAGTAAAAAACTATTATTGTACATGGAAAGAGCCAAGTAAAAAAACTATTATCATGCATGGAAAGAGCAAAGTGAAGAAAAACTATAATCATAAAACTATTATCATACATGGAAAGAGCTAGGTGTACAGTTAATTTCATGCTTAAGTGAAGGTCTGAAACTGAACGTCTTGCATCTCCATCAAATGTCACAATGCTCATATTTATCAAAATCCTCATAATGAAGCACTCAAAATTCTCCAAAATTAATTTATTCCACCTCAGCATGCATATCAAACGTATCTCTAAGCTGTAATAATATTACAATTAAATTTTTCTGCCAAGACTACACATCAAGCCATTCTTAGTAAATTTGAGTTCTACACTTCAAAATGCAGGCACACATTTAAAAATCCAAAACAAAACCCAACGACGACATTGTGGCTTAATATGAACAAGTTTGCATACTGAAGTTGAAATCTAGAGTGAACTAGAACATGCAGATGGAAGCTTACTGATCGATGTCAAAGGAAAAACAATGAAATTCTATAGAATATCAAGCAAATGAACAAACTTCAAGAATTATTAGCACGGAGGCAACATATTTGCTACACAAACGTTTCAGAGCTAATTCATTTTATTCGGATCATGTTATTGTAATTGGTTAGTTTTTTTTGTTATTTAGCTCAACAGAATGCAAATCTTATTGCAAATTATGTTGAATATAGTTAGAATACATGAACCAAATGCTGTGCTACATGAATACATAAAATGATAGATACATACATGAAAAATGCAAAAATAAACAAAATTTATGCAATATAATAAAGAAAAAAATAAAAATAAAAAGCCAAGTTGGTTGCAAGTCATATAGTAACACATCACAATCATGCAAAACTAAGAAAAAACAATCATTTGAAAAACAATGTGAAGCCAATGCATGCACTCTTCAAATAATTTCCGAACAACTCTGATGTTATACAAAGACTTGTACACAACATCAGTTGTATTTGTATTTTTAGAAATCTAGATCACTGTCACTTGATTTTCTTTGAAAATACAAAAATACAAATCCAAAATAAGCCAACACATACTAGTGTTCTTGCAGAAATGTGAGGACTCAGCAATAAAATGACTGAGACAGTCTGGTTCAAAGAAAATTATATTGTACTAGACTGGTTAAGGCTAGTCACAAAGGAATGTCAGAATTGCAATTTCACTTCAAGCTGTTTCTAGTTGCCATTCTGAATTTATTTCCATTCAGAATTTCTCTATATAACCAATCCATTAACAAAGATGTCATTGAACAATTCAGGGGTTCATATGCACAGCAATTATTAAAGAACAGGTCTTTCATACAGTCATTCTTGCTAAGAATGTTGGCATAATTCAGGTGCAGAAGGGAAGTTATATTATGAAATTTAGTACGAGTTCATACCAGAAGATACTATCAAGTTATCCTTTGTCTTCACAGCACAAAATACTACCATACTGTACGAGTTCATACATGTACAAGTTCATCCTAGTATGAGATCATGCAAATATATACCATGAAGTTTCCTTTTGTCTTTATAGTATAAATATATAGAAATATTCTACTAGTGAAAATCAGACATTTAATTGTGAACTGGGATAGTCAGTCAAGCATGGAAAGGTTGGTAAAGACATCTACAAAAAAGCAATGAAAATGTGAAAACACAATTTAGAACCATGCAACATATACAGAAATAAAATACAGCGTGAGCTAGCCATACAAATAACTGGGCAGACAGTAAACAATAGCAGCATATAAATGAAGTATCGGTAAACACACCACCTTGCCATTACGCAGCATCAGATTTCTGACACAGCTAACATACAGTCGTAATGTCCCCCATGTGGTGATTTGGAAGCTATTTACAAATTAAATTGGTCTACTTAGTATTTTAATTAAATTACCATGTAAAAAAGATACCCTACCATCATTGTTGTCGTAACGTAAAACTGTACAGCTGAATTAATTGCACTTTACATTGGCACGCATAAAAACAATCATATAAAAATGAGATAAGCTAGATTATTTATTATTATTATTCATGGCTATTATGTAATGATACTGATGTGAATGAGAAGAAATACTGTTTATTATTTATCAATAATGTTATTGTATTAAAGAGCCAAATTAATAATTAGCATTACAAAATAAAAACTGAACTGAAATACAATATTTATGAAAGGCAAAGCTTATTCCCCTAACAATTGTTCTTTAAACCCAGAAATGTGTTATCGTAATTTAGCTTTATATATCTCCAAAAAACAACCAAACATATTAAAACACTTTGTAGCAATAAGCAATTTACTTTCATTCGCAAAATAATCAAACACGAGTAGCACATGATGTTCCAAAGCTAACAGTAAACAATGTAACACCCAAAATGCAGTTAAAAAAACAACAATGGAACACCCAAAATGCAGTTGAAAGAACAACAATGGAACACCCACAAGAGCTGTATGTTAGTGATGTCATCTGACTTGCGTGGGCAGGGCCGACAACAAGTATGTATACCTGACTGGGAGTTGCTGTTGCTATTACCGCCACTGTTGGCAGGTGGCGAAGAACAATTATTGGTGGAATTTAATGATCCAAGCCCGGCCAGGGCTGCTAAAAGGCCTGTCAGGGGAAATACCAAGGCATCGATTATAACTATCATCATGTCGCAACTATGCTACAAATATCTGCCTAGGTTTCTTCTGCATTACACTCAAGTCAAGAATTATGAAGTATATACCACTATAAAGTATAACAAAAAGTATCAACCTAAGTGAATTAAAATGTGACTATTACTCTATGCATTTCCTGGAAATGCTATCCTCTCTGGAACGTAATGTGTGAAACGTTGGAGTCCTTGGCAAATACATTAATAGTACAGGATTCCATTATGTCATCCATTTTTTTAGAAACATATTCATCCAATTTCACTGCCATGACATTATTTACTTTCACTTATATTTTACTGCATGATAAAGCTGAATGACTTTACACTTTTGTAAGAGAAATAAAGTTAAATTTCAAAATTGTGTACTAAATCATGTAATTAAAGTTATAACCTTTTGTCTACTAAATCATGTAATAAAGATTATAACACTTAGTGTACTAAATCATGTAATAAAACAATTATAGACCTTTGTTTCATATGAAGTTTTATTAAATAATAAATATCATACTGACATGCATCTTCATATTGTTCTCAACAAAGGTCTACAATTATATATACAGGCAAATGTGTTTCATAAATTGATATGCAGTTCTGAAAGACCTAATCAATCGCAGTTAGTATCACTAATTTACAAGCAACTACGATTGCACAGTCCATCCAAATTTGGCATGCTCTCGTGCTTTTCAAGGTCATATACTTCCTCTCCATCTCCACTATTCCCACTGCAAATGTCTTTAACAGTAAAATTATCCTAATCATTGTGTAATTTTAATATCCATCTTAGACAAATTACATGTATGACATCACACACACACACACACACACACACACACACACACACACACACACACACACACACACCACCCCTTGGTAAAAGAAATCTGGTTTTGATTGTGTGAACATAATTTATCCGTACTTACTATATTCATTAGAAATGGGTTCATTGCAAAAGGTGCCCACACACAAAAAACCTTAAACAGACCAACTAATAGCAAACCAAAGTTTGGAGAAGATTTACAAGAGTTGTCTTATCAATACAAACAACATCCCATGTAAAGATAAAGATGTAATGTAATGGTATAAGCAAGGACCATAACTCATTTCAAAATGGACTAGACGGGATGAATATGTCTACAAAGAACAGTCATATCAAACTCGTCAGAATATGTTGAATTTTTTTTTTTTTACATTGCTGATTATAAGCAATGTCCCAGGTAACGATATTAAAATGGACTTACATAAGGTTACAACTTAATCCGAAATAGTGCATACCAAACAAAACCCATAAAAACATGCATCCTGGAGTAGGAGACAAAATTTGCATCAAATTACATCATAATATATTATTTATTACAAACAACATTCCATGTTTCCATCTGCTCAACAAGGTGCATTATTCTCTCCAAAATGAAGCAGATAAAAATTCATAAAAGACACCTGTAAGTAATGTTTGTACCAATGTTCAATGCAATGATGATTACAAGCAACCACCCAGCTTATGAGATTAATTAAGAGTTGGAACTCTGACAGGAAAAAATCCTTTATAATGTCATATTTAGGTCTCCGAGACAATATTTATACAACAAACTTGCCATCCAGAACAAGATATCAGTAAGGCAGTCAAACGTTTTGCACAAATTATACCAATATTCAGCAAGGTATATTTGCAACAGAAGTGATCAGAGACTAAAGTAGCAAAGAAAAACATTATGTTCAACTTTAAAAAAAAGTTGGTAAAGTACACTTAAATCCTAATTACTGCCAATAAAGATTCAAAAAGCTGGTAAAGTACACTTAAATCCTAATTACTGCCAATAAAGATTCAAAAAGCTGGTAAAGTACACTTATTACCACCAATAAAGATTCATAAAGTATCACTCTAAACCCCTTGGAGCTCAATGGGTTCTGTCTAGATCTCTCAATTATATGCCATCTTGCGGTTGGGATGGGGTGTGTGGGTTGGTATCATTTTCAAGTGGTGATGGCAATTATCTCTCCTGTCATGAGACATGATCAAATCAACACAACATGAAGTCCAGTAATCATGAGACATGGTCAAAACAACACATGAAATCCAGTAATCATGAGATAAAATCAAATCAACACAACATGAAATCCAGTAATCATGAGAAAACCAAATCAACACAACATGAAGCCCAGTAATCAAGAGACATGATCAAAACAACATGTGATGTCCAGTAATCATGAGAAAAAAATTAAAACAACACATGACATATAGTAATCATGAGAAAAAAATTAAAACAACACATGACATCCAGTAAACATGATTGTTGCCTATGCTGCTTTTTCTAATAATCTGTATTCTTTATTATACTTCTATCATCCTGATAGTCTGAACACTTTAACTAATTGTTCTTTTCTTCAAAATGCTTTTGCTAACAATATGCAACTTTTATTAGAATATTCTATAACAGCTTAATCATGCAGGTGTTATGCATGAAATGTGCAATTTTTAAAGCATCTGAGGTACCACTAAAACTGAGCCCGTTTACCTGACCAATTCTAATCAATCCAATATGAACTCCACATCAAACATGGAAAAACTAGTTTCCAGACCCAAGCACAATGAAAATATTTTGTAATTTTGTCCACAGGTCCATAATTTGGATATCTCAGTGAAACTTGTGGTCAAATTCAAACAGCTTACAGGTTCAACAATATTGCATTTAAAAAAAAATGTTCAATGGTTCTTAAGCTACAATGGTTACTGGTAATATCCTATGTGAAGACAGGACATATATTTTTTTCTAAAGCCCACATGTTGATCAATAATGGAGTTGATGAAACAAACCCATAAGTCATATCTACGAGACAATGCAAACACGATAATTAATGGTTCCTGCAACAACAAAAATTAAAACAGAAAAAGACTAGGGCAAGGAATCCATCAAAACTGGACATGAAAATATGATATCTTTAAAAGGCACATCGTTGGCAATTTAACTTCCAAATGATGTCTAATTGCTTCTACGGGTTGCAGAGCAATGGTGGTTACAACAGTGGATGGACTGGCAGACTGACTACACAGAAATGGTGACAACTTCCGGGTTTCAGGCATTAACAGCATTTTTCTTTGCAATATTATCTTATCCAATTTTAAGCATTAATTTCTTTCATATCTTGAACTGACATTACAAGTGAATAACACATCCAATTCTATTTAAACATATATAAACCTGCTAATGAATAAAAGATTTTCTTTAATGCTTAAAGAAAGAAAATTAAAACACTCATGGAAAAATCAAAGATATTCTTACTTAAATTTCTGTATTGTAAATCGATTTTATTCCATTTTTCACTTTTTCAAAATTTAAAAATATGAATTATAGCTATTTATAAAGGTATGATGAACAACAAAGCTAGCTCATTAAAGGTTATTAAATGGAAAAAAGCTAGAAAAAAAAAGCTACGGGATCTATAATTACACAACGCTCACAAGAAGAGTACACCAACTGCTGTAAGCCAGATCCACCATTGCATAATGAGCTGGCTGGTCTGGCTCCATGCTGTTTGATAGGAGTAATTACTAGACAGCACAACACTAATTCTTATCTGCAGTCTAATTGTTGTTTGTGCTTGGACCAAATTTACATGGGATTACATAAAGGTTCCAAATAATTCTAAAGATATTGGCCCCATTTTATATTTACCAGTATCCAATACACATTGGATAACCCAAAAGGAAAAAAAAATGCTAAAAATGATGACATAGATGTGAAAGAATGATATATAAAAGAACTTGTACAAGATAGTTTATGCATACCAATATAATAAAGGACTTGTACAAGATATAATCTGTATACCAATACATAAAAATGACTTGAACAAGATAGTTTCTAAATACCAATATAATAAAAGACTTGTACAAGATAGACTTTGCATGCCAATTTAATAAAGAACTTTTACAAGACAGGATCTGTACACCAATACATAAAAAGAACTTGTACAAGATAATTTCTGCATACCAATATAATAAAAGGACTTGTACAAGATAGGATCTGCATGCCAATTTAATAAAGGACTTTTACAATATAGGATCTGTACACCAATACATAAAAAAGACTTGTACAAGATAGTTATTTCATACCACTATATAAAAAGGACTTGTATAAGATAGTTTCTGCATACCAATACATAAAAAGTACTTGTACAAGGTAGTTTCTGCATACAAATATATGAAAGGAATTGTACAAAATAGCATCTGCATACCAATGAAAGTTTGTGACAATGTCAGAAGCTGAAATTGTTGGAAGAGAAAACAGAAAGGCAGTGAATAAAAATAATATATAGTTGCACAATAAGTATATAAAACAAAATATTAACAAATATCACATACTAGACAAGCATCTGATGCAATCAAGTACCATCTAGACAACACTGCAAGTAAAGAATATGTCTTCAAGCCAACAGATAGATCTATGCCTACAATATACAGCTCTGCTGCAGAATCTGCAAACATCCGTTAGTAGCAAGAAATGTTTTCCCCAAAAGTCTATCAAAACAGACTTAAAGCGATTAAAGCGAACCCATACACTATACTCCTTAAATTAACAGTTTTAAGAAACATTCTGGTATGCCCCCCACCCTACACCTCATGGCCAAACCACGGCTACGTGCTTTTAAATTACTAGTGTAAAGAAAACCAAAAACAACAAAGAAAACAAAACCAAAGTTGTCCACTGAAGTACATGATGACAGGCCATCTATAAACATACCAATTCCTAACTGACCAACATCCTGAAGAATATGAAGAATCCCTTTATTGGGCAAAAAGAACTTCTAGGAACTCAAGAAAAGACCATTTATTCCTTTTAACTGTTGAATGTTCAAACTATCCCCAATGTTCTTCAGCAATATACAAGATTTTTAAATTAGCTGATGTGGTGGTTATACTCTATGTTTTATAGGTATACATTAATTTAGAACAAATCCGACATCATTAGAAGTCTTGGTAAATAACCATGTAAATATGGCGATCCGTTCATGGGGAGTAGTGACAAGATTTTCAAGACAGCTGTTGCAGTAACCATATTGGATGTATCACCATGGTCGCCATATTGAGAGTCAGAGATAATTTTGTTTTAGGACCAATGAGACACAAAAACTGACCTTGCCTTTTTTGAGTTGCACTATCATGACTTTCTACATGGAATTGATAACCATCTAGAAAGTCATGTTAGCACTACTCTTACATGGAAAGTCAGTTCTTGATGGTGACCATACTGGAGGTCAGATCAGTACGATTAAATTTAGGACTAACAAGACATCATTAAGGAGTCTGTTGGTGAAAACCTGGTGTTGATAACCACTTTCTGATTTGATCATTTTGTTTTAAGACCAATGAGACAGCAACAGATCTGACTTCCCCTAACTAACACCAACATGCTTTTCTAAATGGCTAGCGTGGTGGCCATATTGGAGGTCAAACAAGACATCATAAGGAGGCTATAGGTGAAAACCCTACGTTGATGTGCTTTCTGCTTTGGAGAACCAATGATAATATTTTCAAGATGGCTGCAACGGACACCATTTAAGTACACAGAATGACACCATTTTCATTTAGGACCAAGTAGATACAAGAGTCATCAAGATGAGCATTTTCATGCAGACCCAAATAGGCACCACAAGCAGTCTTTCTGTAATAAACTCATATTTACATATCATTCATTCAATAATAGCAATACCCGATTTCAGTAAAGCCACTGTGACAGCCATATTGGATGTGTGAGCAACACCATTTTCATTTGGGGCAAATCAAACATTACAAGAAGTCATATACTAAAATTCCAATGCTGATATGACTATCCACTGAGTAGCCGTTGAAGTAACAGTATTTTCATGAGGGTTACATTGGTGGCCATACTGGACATCACATAAACACCATTTTCATTGAGAACCAAGTAGGCATCATAACAAGTCTTCAGGTGAAAACCCTTGATTGACACGGTTACCCATTTAGGAGTAGCAATAACAAGATTTTAGCAGCCCTACTGGATCTGGGAATGGCACTAATTTTGTTTAAGACAAACTAGACCAAGAGGAGTAACAATAACGTGTTAACAGATGGATGGACAATAGACAGTCATATAGAACAGTAGTGGCAACATTTCCTTTCATATATCAGAAGCACACCAATATTTATTCTTTTAATTTAAAGCAAAACTTGGAACAGAGAAATAAATCTTAAAAAGAACGCAAAATAGAGAATATGAACCAGTTGGGTTTTAGAAAGGGGAAATGCCAATATCAGCCACTAAAGAAAATTTCCAACAATTTTTCATTTCCAAGCCAGATGACGCAATAAAAAAAAAAGATTTTCTGCAAGTAACCCCTTGTACCAGGCCTGCCTTTTAATAGTGATTCTAAAATTACTATATGCTATTGCATATAAAGATCCCCCCATCCCCAAATGATATTTTTGTACAACAAGATACAGAATGTAGGTCAGATTAACACAAATCAGAAAGATGTTAGGTAACCACAAATCACCAGTTTTATCTTGAGATAAGAAAGGTAATGTCCAAGTGTGTCATCCAACAAGTGCAGACATTTGTGCTTATTTTCTCGCTATCTATAACAAAGTTTCCCATAGAATAACCTGATAATAATCCACTCCAACATCAATAATAATTGACAGGAAACTACAAATCTATGGTTTTCTAAAAGTGGAGAATCCATGCATGCTATTTATAGAATATTGAGCTTAAACGCATAAAAGCTACTATACTTGTAAAATCAAATATCACAAAGATTAGAAAACTAAAAACACAGATAAATGCTAAAGTGACAATCTGCCTTTGCCAGGTCAATTACACTAGAACTGCATAAAAAATAAAAAGAAACAACATAGGCAAGCCTGGTGGCTAGGGGACTACTCCAGACATATCAACAGGTAATAAAGTACACCACATTCTGTGCTACAAATGGTCACCAGAAAATGAAAAGAAACAAAAAGGTACAAAAACAGATATGTCAAGAATACCTGGATTATTGTTGGCTGCAGTCAGGGCAGCTAATAACTGCTGTAAATTCAAGGCATTAAGACCTGTCAACAAAAACAAGAGGCCCAAGAGTGTAGGCTATCACTCACCTGACTTACATAACTTGGCCACCGGCCATTTCACAAAGGTGGATTATGTTATATTGTTAGAAAACAGTGCTGTGAAAACAATTTCCCAACCTTTGTATCATGCAGATTTTACCAATAATATTTTCAAAATGTTACAGGTACAGTTGTAGGTACAGCTCAAGCTCAAAATGAAAGTTATCAAAACTTTAGATGGGATATAATTGGATCATGATCAAAGCGTGAAATAGTATTACATCATCAAGATGTTGAGTGAGATTGATAATGAGTCAGATCTTCAAATATTTATCATGTTGTCTTGTATCTCATTAGCTTAGCTTGTCTCCACTCTTGGAGTCCTTATACTGAGGAATTGTGCTCTAACTTGCTAAAGAAGCTATTATCATCAATGTTTTTTCAAGTCTTGTATCAAGCAAGATGGTCAATATTCAATTAATGAAGTAAAACACGAAATACTGTATCGAGATGCAACAAGCTCAACCAGTCAGATGCAAGATCACTTCACTGACTATTATCAGATCTCACTTGATATGGATCTTGACAGAAACAAAGTTCATGATGCAAGGGCAAATTTTTAATTTAAACACAGCTGTGTAAAATTATGATGTAAATTAGTGAAATCAAAAAAACCTTCTTGGTATAAAACCAAAGAATATTTTGTATATATTTTATTTAAAGTTATACAATTACTCCAAGTATTCAAATGCAAACCAAATTTATAAAAAAGGATAAATATGGCTTTTACCATATGCCCACTGTATAGAAAATGATGGGCTTTCTTCTAGTCCCATAAATCATGCATGGAGACTAACAAGTGGCCATGATTTTAACGTCTTTTATTCCAAACCACCTTTCTATAATATGTTGGAATATACAATGGCTTTTATAAATAGTGGCATGCTCAATAAATATCCTTCAGTGTTGCTTATTTGTAATATGTCTCTAAAGCATGGAAACATATTCATTCACACATGAACCTATTAGAACATACAGATGTTTTCCCTCATCAGTCCAGATATATTACCGGTTTCTTAATACTATTTTATCGAGATAAAACAATGAGGAAAATACAGCAAGTTTTAAAATGGTCTAGTCCTCATAAAATAACTTCAATGTAAACTTTATTTCTAAAACAAATCAAGGAAATGTTTTACAAACATTCATTTATTATATTTTATTAATACATTTGGTCTGAATCATTATTTTGACAGGAATGGTTTGTATTGGCTTGAATCATTATTTTGACAGGAATGGCTTGTATTGGCTTGAATCATTATTTTGACAGGAATGGCTTGAATCATTATTTTGACAGGAATGGTTTGTATTGGCTTGAATCATTATTTTGACAGGAATGGTTTGTATTGGCTTGAATCATTATTTTGACAGGAATGGTTTGTATTGGCTTGAATCATTATTTTGACAGGAATGGTTTGTATTGGCTTGAATCATTATTTTGACAGGAATGGTTTGTATTGGTTTGAATCATTATTTTGACAGGAATGGTTTGTATTGGCCGTAGACATGTAGCATGATGTCCCACTCAGTCACATTATTCTGATACCAGGTTGACAAGCCCCAACACTAATCCCTTTATGCTGAGCACGTAGCAAGGCAGCTATTAGTACCATTTTCATAAATCTTTGGTATGACTTGACTGGGGTTTGAACCAGTGACCTCCCATATCCAATGTGCATGCTCTAACACAGTGAAAATGAGCTCAATTCAAAAAAATAGTTTTATTTACGTATTTATCAATCTCAATATTATGTACCACTAGCATGCAGAATAATCGAGGCTTCACTTTGGTAGCTTTAAGGGACATCCAAATGCAGCAAATTTAAAGTGTTTATGCATCAGATAATGCAAACACTTGGTCAAAGTGTTTATGTAACAGCCAATGCAAACACTTGGTCAAAGAGTTTATATAACAGCCAATGCAAACACTTCGTCAAAGAGTTTATATAACAGCCAATGCAAACACTTGGTCAAAGAGTTTATATAACAGCCAATGCAAACACTTGGTCAGAAAGTGTCTATGCAACTGCCAATGCAAACACTTGGTCAGAAAGTGTCTATGCAACAGCCAATGCAAACACTTGGTCAGAAAGTGTCTATGCAACAGCCAATGCAAACACTTGGTCAGAAAGTGTCTATGCAACTGTCAATGCAAACACTTGGTCAGAAAGTGTCTATGCAACTGCCAATGCAAACACTTGGTCAGAAATTGTTTATGTAAGAGAAATCTTTGCTTCCAAGACAAAGAACTAATTTGATCAGCTTTATTGCATCTAACATGTTATTTTATTTTCAAGAAATATTGTTCATACCAGAGTTACAAGTAACCTCAATTGAAAAGGCCAGAAAGCCAATCACAGTTCACATTGGATAACAAGTTGTTGCTATCAAGTCTAGTTGGTCTGAGAGGTTTTAGCAATTCTTGGTCTAATTTGAGATGGAAACAAATTTGAAAGTAGTCCTCTACTGATAGGAGGATGTGATGTTTATCACAGTGCAAATCATGTAACTTGATTTATTTTTTAATCTAGTCTGACAAATGCTTTATTACAAATCTGACCAATACTTTATTACAAACCTAGTCCGACAAATACTTTATTACAAACCTAGTCTGGCAAATACTTTATTACAAACCTAGCCTGACAAATACTTTATTACAAACCTAGTCTGGCAAATACTTTATTACAAATCTAGTCTGACAAATACTTTACTACAAACCTAGTCTGACAAATACTTTAAATGAAATCTAATCTGACAAATACTTTATTACAAATTTAGTACTTATTACAAACCTAATCTGACAAATACTTTATTACAAATTTAGACAAGTTCTTTATTACAAATTAGATCTGACATACTTTATTACAAATTTAGTCTGATTTATTACAAATCTAGTCTGACAAGTACTTTATAACAAACCAAATTGGACAAATACTTTTATTACAAATCTAATCTGACATACATGACATTCCTTTTCCTGCAGCCATTCGTACACGAACTTATATATTTGTAGACCCTTTTCGACCAATTTGACCCCTACAACCGAAATGTTTATTTTTTAAACATAGTCTGTAAAATACTCTATTAGCATTCATTCCTGCAGCCATTTCACTTAAAACTTAATTTCTTTTTTTTTGAGCAATTTGACATCAACCCAGAGATTTTTTTTTTAGAAATGTAGTTTGAAAACTACCTTATTACACCCTCCAGTCATTCCCACCTAAACCTAATTTTTACTCCTTTTCAAGGGAATTGACTCCATTTTAAAAATTTTTGCTTTTGCTTTAAATATGATCAGAAATGCTTTCCAAGGCCAATTTCTCCAATATCCCTTGACATATACACATGACAAGATATTTAAGCTTTTCAATCACTGTGTGGATAGACCAGCCAAAATCCAATATCCCTCGACATATACACATGACAAGATATTTAAGCTTTTCAATCACTGTGTGGATAGACCAGCCAAAATCAACTGTAATAAATACTGCAAACATGCTGGCTATGTCCAATGTAAAACTTGAATGCAGACTCAAAAAAACAGAATTCACTCAAGACAATAAAAAAAACCATAAAATTCCAGAAACCTGGCCAATTGCATATAAAGCTGGCAATATGTAAAAAGCTGGAAAACCTTATTCAGATTTACTGGCAAAAAAAGTGCATTAATTAGAAGGCTGCCATTTCAATGAGAGAAAAAAATACCCTCTAAAGTTGGTGTGGATTTAATGCTATTTATCAGCAAATGGTTGACCATACATAAAAGCCAGTGAGGAAAAACCCAGAAAAATCATGTAAAAGAACAATGGTCCCATTGGAAGCTTCTGGCAAGGTTTCTCGCATTCCCATATTGGCAGAGCCATAGATTCAATCTGTCAAGGCAAGCACCTTAGACGACTTGGTCACCCACGGCCATTTATAAAGATACTAAAGAACCATCAATCTATCTTGGCAGGTTTTCACAGTCTCTATAATTTCCTTCAAACATTTTGATCACTGTTGTTAATGTCTGAGATCTACCGCTAAAGCAGACAATCCACAAGTGATTCACGGGTCTGTGATAAAGGATGGCGAGATTGTTCATTTTTTGGTTGCTGGACATATTATTTCTTAAGATTGTTTTTTTTTTTGGTTGGACATATTATTCCTCAACATGAATAGCAAAAAATATAACATCACTGTACACTGTAATACTGATCTAACTGTAGTGGAAAAGTCATACGATGAAAGACTATCAAGACCTACATATTGAACCCAGTCAGATGCATACAATAAAAACCACACTGTTGACAATACATGTACTACATTCTCACTTTTCCACTATTTGGGCCAAACAAAAAACTATATGGTAGATACTGCTATGAGTACTCTGATGTTAACAAACTGACACAGGATAATCTTGTGTCATTTTAACTATGATAGAAATTTAACAAAACCAACTATTAATTGAATTAATGGTATTCTAATTGCTTTCCCTTATGGTAGAAAATTTGGGAAAGGGGGAGATGAAAAGTGTTAATTTTTTTCTGCATCTTGATCGCGAGTTTAAACCGATCGATTCTCAACAGTGCACACCAGTCTTTATAAAGTCAGTATTTTTTTAAAGACACAAGACCAGTTTTATTTAAACAACTCAAGATGTGTAATGCTGAGGACAAGTCCCTGAAGTCAAGGTAATAATCTATCTTCATTTTCATTCAAGTCTTATGTGTGCCTAGCCCACTGACTAAGCATGGATAGACAGCCATGGTCTTTGTTGGTCATGACAGTCATTTGAGCTTAGCTTTAAAAGTCTTAGCATAGCTTACTTCTCTTACTATTGGTACATAATAATGGAACAAAAAAATACAAGAAAAAGTTCATTTAATCTTAACTCAGAAAACAAATGAACTTATTAAATACAACAACTAACAGCTTCCTTCCATCTCTTTATGATGTTCTAAATTAATCTATCAGAACATCTATGATAAAGCAACATCTGTATACCATATCTTTTATCCTGGAGCAATATATCTACTGCAAGTCAAGTTCTCTTACATGAATCAACTCTCTTTTACATTTTACTTTCCTTGAACATTTAATTAAGAAGCATCAATAAAGTTAATATTACACATGTGCTTAAGAAAAAAGGGTTGTAGTACAACAACCATCTTTCTTCAATACCAAGCTATTTATGCAGCAGCCAACAGGTGTTCCTAATTACATTCTGGAAGTTAATGGGAGGAAAACTCTTCATGAATTGCTGGTTTAGGCATCCATCCAAAAGATTTATGAAGACAACACTGTGGAATGCCTGATCAGTCCATTTCCAACAAGCTGGCCATGTCCTGTATGTTGAACACACACCACAAGCTTTAATAATCAGGACATTTCTTTAGCAACATAAGGCATGTGCATATTAAAACTTTACTCCAAAGTGGCTATAATAATAAAAAAAAAGTAAATGTAAAAAAGAAACAACACAACAACTAGATTAATCAAGAGTGTGGATGAACAGATGGACAGATATGAAAATGAATGGACAGATATGAAAATGGATGGCAAGCAAATGGACACAAAGATCATTACACTGAATATTAACAGAGGAAGGCTCACCAAATCTTGCTATTTATGTAAGATTTTCAAAAACAAAATATTGAAATTTTTCCTAGATTGATTTTGATTAAAAAAATTTCAACTTAATCCTGAATAAATATCCAAGTTTTGATATTTTTCTTGTAGAGTTTGATTCAAATTTTCAAGTGTCAGGCCTGGGAATTTGCATTAATAATGACATTTGGGCATATAATGCACCTTCACATAAAATAACTACAAGTAGAACAGACGTTTCAGTAAAAGCCCAAAAATTTCCATTCAATTGTGATATCCTTGGCTAATATTGATAACATGCTGGCAAAGAGGAAATAAATATTCCAATTCATGACGGATGATATGAAATGAGGGGAAAAAGAAGTTTACATTTATCTCCAACTGCTCATTAAAACTTGCAATCTGCTGCCAATGCTGAAAATCTGCAGTTACTTATCATACCAGCAGATTAGTGTCTGCATTTGTTTAACTCAAGACTTGCAGCTAACAGCCTTAACCTTATCATCAGGTATATTACATGATCCTTACCTATTAAAGCATGTTTTATAAGAAATTGTTTTTCATCATAATTACATGTCATTCCACAATGCTGATAAGAACTTGTAATATGCATAAATCACACAGCAAACAAATTCAATGTGGAACTCAAATAGTGTGCAGAAAGTATTTGTTACAAGATCTGATGTCACTATACACAACAAATCTCTGCTGAAACTTTTAAACTAGTAAGTCAGGATCATAATTTGCTGAGATTAAAATGGTACATTTATGTAACAGTAGATCTTAATTAACTATTAAAACTACAGATTGTCTTGTACACAAATACAAATTGTAAGTACACATGCCTCAGGCAAGGGGAGAGGTGTAAAAATTAACTGTATTGGGACAACCCCTTGTCACTCTCCTTAACCTACCCAAATTTCCTAAATTTCCTAAATTTCCTAAACTGGCAAACATCCCCAGGTTCCCTGTGGCTGCCTGCTGAAGCAACTGAAAATAAACCAATAGAATTCAAAGTGAAAATGTGAACAAAAGTCATGATACATAACCAATTACAATTATATGATGACAAAAGGATTCATGTCATATGAATATAAAAATTCCAAACAAGTTCACAAAAGCTTGCACATCCAGCATGTCCTAATCAATAATGATCAGTGACCTACTTTTGGTGGAAAGCTGGTGTACCAACTAAGACACATCAATGTAACAATTTCTGCTCTGTGGCAAACTGTAGAAAAAAAAAAAATTACCAAAATACAACACCTTAAGTCAACGAAGAGTAAAACCTAGCTCACTCTATTCTTGTATTTAACAGGATGTATCCACGTACCAAGAAACTTTATCCAACTATACTTGCATAAACAAAGTGAAAAACTAACATCAAAGTCAATATCAAGCTTGGTGTGCAAGCCATTAAATAAATGAAGTGAAAATGTAGCCAACTATACTTGTATATGACATTATTTTATATGACATTATTTTATACTTGTATATGACATTATTTTATATGACATTATTTTATACTTGTATATGACATTATTTTATATGACATTATTTTATACTTGTATATGACATTATTTTATATGACATTATTTTATACTTGTATATGACATTATTTTATATGACATTATTTTATACTTGTATATGACATTATTTTATATGACATTATTTTATACTTGTATATGACATTATTTTATATGACATTATTTTATACTTGTATATGACATTATTTTATATGACATTATTTTATACTTGTATATGACATTATTTTATATGACATTATTTTATACTTGTATATGACATTATTTTATATGACATTATTTTATACTTGTATATGACATTATTTTATATGACATTATTTTATACTTGTATATGACATTATTTTATATGACATTATTTTATACTTGTATATGACATTATTTTATATGACATTATTTTATACTTGTATATGACATTATTTTACTAAAGACTTTGACCTCTGAGCATGCGACTTGACCAGTGCATGACAGACTGCACATGCCTAAAGTTTCATCAAAATATGACTTGATAAGTGACAGCCTAGATAAAGCTGCAACTGACCAATGTCTTTCATTAACCCTTGTTATAATCAGGTCCTTGAGTTAATAGGTTATGTACACTGAATTTCACACATACAATAGGCTAAATCTCATTTTTCTAGAAATTCAATGTTTAAAAGTTTAACCTTTACATAAATCAAGGTCACCGCTGAAATTTGTTACCCTCACTTAGAGTCAGCAGATATAGCTATGTTATATTGACACATTCTAGTCTTCTAGTCATGATACATAACCAATTACAATTATAGGTATAGCTATGTTACTTACGTTGACACATTCTAGTCATGATACATAACCAATTACAACTATAGGTATAGCTATGTTATGTTGACACTTTCTAGTCATGATACATAACCAATTACAATTATAGGAATAGCTATGTTATGCTGACACTTTCTAGTCATGATACATAACCAATTACAATTTTATTAAAAGAAATTCAATGGTTAAAATGCTCTACTCTGGACAAGGATACAAGTCACACAATTGTTCTCCATGCTATAACCTTGACCTCGAAGCAAGGGAATATCTCATATGTAACACACCATCTTGTCACAATATATACTTGAAGAAAGTTTTATCAAACAAACCCAAACTAAGATGCAAGCAGATGATCTGACATTTTCACTTGCAGTGTCATTGACCTAAATGCAGGTGTAAACAATGGTGTGCAATACACAATTAATTTCTAAGTAAGGTTTCATTAGAATCTTTATCATTAAAGGTCCAACAAAGAAACAAGAGTACCAAGTGGACCCAAGACTGCTCACCTTGCTGATGTCTAAAAGTCAATGCAAGAGCAGATAGCCAAAACATCTAGTTCTTCACGATGCTTTCTGCTGAAGTCTCTTTCAATACTGCCAACTGCATACATTATAAAAACAACTTTCTTTAGTTGTTTATATTACATGGCACAACATCATTTCTCATCAATTCTGTCAAGCAGATTTTGGTGATATAGTTGTGTAAATGCTCATCTACTTTCAAAAGCAGTCATCATTGTTGATGGTGGATCAGCAGGATTCAATAAATGTGAAACACTTTTCAAACTAGGATGCTTTCTATCAAATTTAGACTCATAAAAATATTTCAGTATGATCTTCTGTTCAATAGGAGCAACAATAACAAGATTTTCAAGATGGTTACTATGGCTGCCATACTGGATGTCCAAGCAGACCTTGAGGGGGGTGTGTGTGTGTGTGTGTGTGTGTGTGTGTGTGTGTGTGTAAGGTTTCAATGCAGTCCTCAAAGTAGTTTAGGAGTAATGATAGCCAATTTGTGATGATGAACAGATAACAGAAAACAGTCCATTTCTAAAGCTGTTCTGACAAAATAAATATTTATCAAATTATGTGATAGATCACCAAAAAAAAATGGGAAAAGAAAAGCACTTGGAGCACATAGTTGTTACAATGTCTGTTAATGCTGGTGTGATATACACACACAAATACTTCATTGTCTTAATGGAAAGGACATGTGAATTAAAACACCAGCAATGTCCTTCAAATTCTCAAAGCAAATGGGAACTAAGTCCCAATTCATAACGAAACTGTTTAAACCTCTACCCTTTACACATGTACACTGACATTACAAGTGGTATTAATCTGTGCAGTCAGTATGGATTCATGTGTCTATCTTTCCCGCATGGTCCTATGCCTTAAGTCTCCCATTGGAAATCATCTAGATCTCCACGCATTACACAACCAGCACTGTCCCATAGATTTCTTCATGACATTGGGTCCTGGCCCCAATTTCTAACTCAAAAACTATCATGCTTTTGAATAAGTTGATAAAGTTTCTAATAATTTTAGTAACAACTGCTACATTTGGTGGTAGATTGGCATCTTTCGTGTAAACCTTAAAAAAAAGCATTTTAATCTAGAATGCTTTGAGAAATGTGGTAAACAATATTTGTCAAATAATATTTGAAAAGGTGAAAGAAATTTCTATTTTTAGTAATGATGGAAATATGTGATGGCAAATTGGCATTATTTATAGATTTTGTTGTCCTTATTACCAAAATGCTTCTTTCAAATTTGAGCAGAACTTGTTTAATATTTTGTCTACTTTCAGTAATGGCAGAAATATTTGCTGATGGATTTGAATCACTTGCACATATATAAATCGCTTTACATCAACATGCTTTCTGTTAAATATGGTCGAAATAGCAGTGTACAACATTTATTTAAATTAACTGCATGTCTGATTTCCAGGGTCATCAACTTACAACAAAATATGGGAATGTACTTCATATTCTCGAGATACAAGTTACTCAATTTGGCAATACATTTTCCAAAATAAATGGCAATCCATCCAAAAACTAGTCTGTAGCAAAAACAGCATATCTCCTTGGGTTTCCTCAGTTATCTCTGCATCATGTTCCAAGAATCCTGTTTCCATCCCTAGTGATGGTATGTTTTTGTTGGCATTAATGACACTTTTCACACAATACTGGCAACATCATACTGAGAAAATGAGAGTCAAGTGTCCTTCCCAAGGACACACCAAGGCAGCTATCATGGGCTCGCCTGGACAATGAGCTTGAACCCAATCATTAGTTTTGCATCTACAGACCACACTAAACCATATGTCAATAAATAAATTTTCTATCTTGAATGGTGTAGGAGCAATTTTGAAACAATTCACACACAAGCACCGAAGAAAAACCCTTTTCTTTGAAAAACATGGAGGACAATACAAAAATTTGTACAAATAAACAAGAAACAAAGGGACTGATTCTCTAGAGGCCGGAAAGAATTTTCAGAAATTCAAGATAAGATCGTTTCTTCTTTTCAACTAACCAGTATGGAAATCATCTTTGATATTTTTCTGCACCAAGATTTTCAAACTGCTCTGGTGGACATTTTGGATGTCAGTTTAGCACCATTTTCTATATTAGGCATCTTTAGAAGTCTTTTGGTGAAAAGACCATGTCATAATGATCATCAGGTGACAGGACTCTTAAGATGGTCATCGTAGCTGCTATACTGGAGGCATGAGTGGCATCAGCTAATTTCTAACTTTGTGAAAATCCCATCATTACGATTATCCATTCAAGGGGAGTAGCGACAATATTTTTTTAAGACAGTCAACATAGCAGCCATATTGGACAGGTACCATTATCATTAATGTGATTAGGACCAACTAGGTATCATAAGAAGTCATCCATTTGGTGAGGAATAATGATAAATATATTTTCAAGATATGACCATACTAGACTCAGATTGGTACCATTTTTATTTTGAACTAACCGGACACTATGAGAAGTCTTATTGTGAAAACCCTATGATGATATTGCCATCCGTTCTAAGTAAATATAACATAACTTTAAATGTGGTTGCCAAGGCAGCCACACTGGAATCAGATCAACACTTAATTTTGGAGAAACTAGACTTAAAACCTCAAGATGATAGGACCATCCATTCAGGAGGAGAAGCAACAGCTTCAATTTGGCTGGTGTGGTTGCCATACTGGAGATTAGATTTGTACCATTTTCATTTAGGACCAACTAGACATCATAAAGTCATTTTTATAAAACCCTGTGCTAATGTGACCACCCACTTGGGAGTAGTAGTGACAAAAAAAATTCAAGATTGCTGCCCTTGTGACTGTAATGGATATCAGATCTGTACCATTTTTATTTTATGAATAAGATATAATAAGTCTTTTAGTAAAAAACCCATGCTGATATGACTATCAATTCAGAAGAAGTAGTGATAAGAAAATGGTTTATGTGGCAGTTCAACTGGTATTTGAGCAGTACCATTTGCATCGAGGACCAATCAAACCATGGGCTGAATGAGTGTGTCATTTTTTTAAGGTAATCTTTCAAGTAGTCTTGGAGGAGAAGCAATAACAAACTTGTGCTAAGGAAAGGATAGACAACAGACCATTCCACAAGCTCTTCATGTATATGACCAAAAGAGTAAAAAATGGTGGTTACAGCAAGATAATTAGGTCCGATGGGTCCCAAGTTTCCCCATAAATTGGTGTTCATCTGGTGAAGTTTCTTCTGTTCCTTTTCTTTCTGTGTGTCAGCAAACTTCACAACAACTGGAGAACTACAACCCTGGAGAAAAAAACAAATTTTTAAATGTACAGTCTAGCCTTAAACAAAAGTTAACTACTTCTTCCTTCCATGTAGGCCTTGACTCATTTAAGGAAAGCATCAGTAAAAATACAAATACTGATGCAATTTCTGTAATAGGATAATACAGTAGACATGCAAGTAAATTAGATGTGTCCAATCTGCAATATTTAATATAAAAAAACACAAAATAAATGGTCATTAAATTTTTTTATAAGTAACATGCACCTTACAAAGTGCAAGTCAAATGCAGGTATCTCTGGACAGTTTTGACCAACAGGTCTCACTGACCTTAACCTTTAAACCTTACAATGAACAGATTTCTTACCTGTCATAAAAAACAATACCATATGAACTTTACAAAAGATGGTAATAACAAATCTCTTTATTTGGGCAGTAGTGACCTCGACCTTTTAAGTTGGTTAACCTTGGAATGTTTCCATCCCATATCAGTGAGTCCTCTTTGGTGCCATTATGTGGTGTGCTGTTCAAGTTATTTTCAAAGGAAACCTTTAAAAGTTTGCATCACTGATTTGATCTTGAATCACCAGCCCTCAAGTCTGTTAGGTTCCGTTTTTCCTCTTCTGCAAGTCATTTACATAATTTGGCCATGGTGTGATCATGAACTAAATAAACTTAAAATGCAGAACCCGTTACATTTTAAAAGTGTTGTTTAATTAAGTATAATTCTGCATTATTTGATGCATTGGCTAACACAACCTTTCCTGACTGGCCAAATTGATTCATTAGCCTGGTACCCTAGATTATTTTATATCATCAGTATTGAAGTTGGTGTGTTGGGATACTCTGGCTAGCAGGCTACTCTGGTGAGCATGCCATTTTAACAATAAAATTTATTTACTTGATGCATGGAACAAACATATGGCCATTGCCATGGTGAAGTCATTGTAATTATCAACTGCATGGTTTTGACAGGTAATTAATTAACACTAGAAGTGAAATACCCATGAAAGCCAATCAATCCTGTGTTACTTGATACATCTGGCGCAAGACAACTTGTTCACTATTGATAGCAACTGGAGGAAATTTTTTTATTGATCCAGCAGACATATGAAAGGACAACAGTTGATTTAGTGAAAACTGACATATGGACATTGTTTATGCTGTATAATATTTGCTACATGACAAAACAATGAACAACATATGCCACATGGCAGTTCAATATAAATGTTCTTTTATTACTACCAAATGACAAGTTCTTACATGCCAGCCTAATCATTGTAAATTGAAATTTTACACAGCCATTCATGCTAAAATGGCACTTTCACCTGATCCATGGCTTGACATTAAGATACCCATTAAAATTTATCTATCCCGATTATTATACAACTTCAATCAGCTCATCAATCTGTTATATCTTTAATTAGTCTCTTGTTTAATGATTTATATCAGCATGTCTCTATACAAAATCTGAGCTTAATTGAAGAAAAGAGTGAAATTAAATGAAAAAATTAAAGCTGATGTTTGACTAATTATATGAAGTCCTAGTAATCACATGCTAACCTTTACTGATAAACACCTATCTATAGTTGTTGATATACTTGCTTACGAGTTGGATCCAATTAAAAACCACAAAGATCCATCTCTTCCAACAAATATATGCTGTCAGAAATGGGTCTATGCAGACTGTTACAAGTAATCAGTCGAATAAACAAGACTGACCCAGATCTGTTGGTGCATCATGTGATGTGATGGCAGATCAGTCTGTGCCTGCATGTGTGTGTGTGTGTATATATACATACAGATGTTGCCATTTTTGTGTGCTCTCAATACTGACTAATCACATGACCAGTGACATCTCGTGTGATTAAAAAAAAAAAAAAATTTAACAGATTTCATGAATTACAGTCAAATATCTTCATAAGTTTTGTATGTTTTATTATACCACAGTACAGTACAGTACAGTACAGTACAGCAGTACAGTACAGCATTGCAGAGATTCAGCGAAAGACCTTGCCATACCAATATGCACCAAAAACTGATCTATATGCAAAAACTCAACCAGCCAGATGGCTTGACACTGGAAACACTACAAACCCCTAAAACTGGGAAATGAGAGTACCATTAAAATGTTATATAATATGTGAAGTATTTAAACCAATGGCATAGAATGAGATTATTGGAAAGAATAAAAATCCCATGAGCTGTGTGATGTAAACAATCAGCATGACATGAACAATTAACAAAGATGACAATTACCTGTGTGTGCCATTAATTGACCTACCTCCATTGTCTGTGAGTGATGCATACTTTTAATGGCATTTTGAGCTGATTGTCTATTTACAAACGTTACAAAAGCACAACCTGAAAAAAAGAAGAAAAAAAACATAATAATAGACACTAAGATAGAAGTAGCATTCTCAATGTAATTCTAGATGATGATTTTAAATCTATGTAATTCTAGTAATGATGAATTTAAATCTATGTAATTATAGATGA
This sequence comes from Unio delphinus, assembly GCA_029339505.1. Lineage (NCBI taxonomy): Eukaryota > Metazoa > Mollusca > Bivalvia > Unionida > Unionidae > Unio > Unio delphinus. The sequence continues at coordinate 8,676,582 of JAQISU010000042.1, forward strand.
TGATTTTAAATCAATGTCATTCTAGATGATGATTTTAAATCTCTATGCAATTCTAGATGATGATTTTAAATCCATGTAATTCTAGATGATGATTTTAAATCTTATGTAATTCTAGATGATGATTTTAAATCTCTGTAATTCTAGATGATGATTTTAAATCTATGTAATTCTAGATATGATGAATTTAAATCTATGTAATTATAGATGATGATTTTAAATCTATGTAATTATAGATGATGATTTTAAATCTATGAAATTCTAGATGATGATTTTAAATCTCTGTAATTCTAGATGATGATTTTAAATCTTATGTAATTCTAGATATGATGAATTTAAATCTATGTAATTCTAGATGATGAATTTAAATCTATGTAATTATAGATGATGATTTTAAATCTATGTAATTCTAGATGATGAATTTAAATCTATGTAATTCTAGATATGATGAATTTAAATCTGTAATTATAGATGATGATTTTAAATCTATGTAATTCTAGATGATGATTTTAAATCTATGTAATTCTAGATATGATGATTTTAAATCTATGTAATTCTAGATGATGATTTTAAATCTATGTAATTCTAGATGATGAATTTAAATCTATGTAATTCTAGATGATGAATTTAAATCTATGTCATTCTAGATGATGATTTTAGATCTATGTAATTCTAGATGATGATTTTAAATCTATGTAATTCTAGATGATGATTTTAAATCTATGTAATTCTAGATGATGAATTTAAATCTATGTAATTCTAGATATGATGAATTTAAATCTATGTAATTCTAGATATGATGAATTTAAATCTATGTAATTCTAGATATGATGAATTTAAATCTATGTAATTCTAGATGATGATTTTAAATCTATGTAATTCTAGATATGATGAATTTAAATCTATGTAATTCTAGATATGATGAATTTAAATCTATGTAATTCTAGATGATGATTTTAAATCTATGTAATTCTAGATGATGATTTTAAATCTATGTAATTCTAGATGATGATTTTAGATCTATGTAATTCTAGATATGATGAATTTAAATCTATGTAATTCTAGATGATGATTTTAAATCTATGTAATTCTAGATGATGATTTTAAATCTTATGTAATTCTAGATGATGAATTTAAATCTATGTCATTCTAGATGATGATTTTAAATCTTATGTAATTCTAGATGATGAATTTAAATCTTATGTAATTATAGATGATGATTTTAAATCTTATGTAATTATAGATGATGATTTTAAATCTTATGTAATTATAGATGATGAATTTAAATCTTATGTAATTCTAGATGATGAATTTAAATCTTATGTAATTCTAGATGATGATTTTAAATCTTATGTAATTATAGATGATGAATTTAAATCTATGTAATTCTAGATGATGATTTTAAATCTTATGTAATTCTAGATGATGATTTTAAATCTATGTAATTCTAGATGATGATTTTAAATCTATGTAATTCTAGATGATGATTTTAAATCTATGTAATTCTAGATGATGAATTTAAATCTATGTCATTCTAGATGATGATTTTAGATCTATGTAATTCTAGATGATGAATTTAAATCTATGTAATTCTAGATGATGAATTTAAATCTATGTCATTCTAGATGATGATTTTAGATCTATGTAATTCTAGATGATGATTTTAAATCTATGTAATTCTAGATGATGATTTTAAATCTCTATGTAATTCTAGATGATGAATTTAAATCTATGTAATTCTAGATGATGATTTTAGATCTATGTAATTCTAGATGATTTTAAATCTATGTAATTCTAGATGATGAATTTAAATCTCTATGTATTTTTTTATATGATGATTTCAATCTATATTTAATAATATATATGATGATAAGCTACTAATTCCCAAGATGGATCTTTTTTGTGTGGCTGGTACAATAATGGAACCAAAGGGAACCAATGGGCAGGATCCATGAAACTGCAAGACTATTTAATCAAAATTTGAAGCCAACAAGGAATTGCAAATTAAATCTACAACTAACTTAAGTGATACCAACCTACAAATGTAGTAAATAAAGTTTATGGGTGCTGGAACTTCTCAACCCCAAATGTAGTAAATATATAAAAAGGGTGCTTTGAAAGTTTTTTTTCCGTCTGTAACTAACACACAACACACACAACATTTAGTACTGGTATTGTTATTACTCAATTTAATTTTTCTATTTTAAACTTGCCATACCATTGAAATACTCTGAACATCATCCCAAATGAATGCCTGATTAGTATGCTCTTTATTTGAGGGAAGGGGGATGGTATATTCTGTAATTTGCTACTAGATGAAAACACCAGCAGTATTTACATGAAAAAGGTTAAATAAACAGTTCCAAGGTTTTATGTTCCTGAATAATGAATGCAGATAATATATCAAGCTGATATCTTCAGCACAGGATTATGGTCAATAATGTTAAGAGGATCAGTTTCAAGTTATCATGGTAGGGAGGAAGTCCATCCACTGTGAGCAGATTGAAGACATACAAACACATGTGTGCCCTCTTGTCATTGATTATGGTATCTAATCCAGTCTCATGCATAGCAAAACAAACAGTTGTAAATTATTCAAAATTCCAGCCTGGGATTCAATTCAATGGAACTTGTGGCCTCAAAATTCATGAATAATGCCCACTATGTATTTCTTGTAGTCAGCTGTTTTGTTATGCCAATTACAAATGTCAAACCTTTTCTAATGATAAAAAAGATGCCTTCATTTGTGAATGTGATTACTAAGAAATTCTTTTTAATCACCATTCTACCTAGTGGCTGTATTTATATGCTTGTGCATGAACTTCAGAAAAAAAAGGATCACAGTAAAAAAAATTTTTTGAATCATTCCAACTTTATGATAAATAACTCCAGAAAAAAAAAACAATTTTCTATTGTGCATCAATGTTTTTAACACATTAACCCCTAGCGATGACTTTATGGACCATGAGGTAGTAGCCTACTTCCAAGGTCTGTAACGTCAAGGTCATGCATGATACACTAACGTAAGTGGTATTATAGAAAGGTAGACAGATGAAGCTCTACAAAATACAGTGGGAAAAACCCAAGTTTTTGGACCCGTTTTATATTTTCACCCAAAAATCGCCCATGGTCGGAATTCAAATTTGTGTCCAGATTTTAGACTTTATGGTCTCAGATCTACAGTGGACCGGTCTGAAGTGCACACAGACACGTGAACCTTTACAAAAAGTAGGATAAGGTGGACATTTTGAATAGTCTTATAGTCTTCTCCATATAATTATGGGTTTGTTAAGCAAAACCCAAAAAAGAACCCCCCCCCCAAAAAAACTATTTTTACCTTATGCTTATGCGCCAGCAAACTAACCAATGAAAAAACATTTTAACATTTTCTTTTGCACTACTAGCCATTTGTCTAACGGAATATTGCTTGGAAATCGAAGTACTAGGATGTATTCTGAAATAGTTTCCAAAATGTGTTTCCTACTCGCATTTCATGCAAAAACCTCCAGGGGTTAATTTGTTAAAGCACTATGACAACCAAAAGTATCATAGATACATCAGATGTAAGCAGACATGATTTTTAGAAAAGTCGCAATTTTTTAAGGGGGCTTAGGAAGATCCTCCCCGAACAGGGTCTTGTGGGGCAGTGACCCTTGCCCAGGGGGACCAAAGACTCCATGTCAAAAATGCAATTTACACTTATGAACATAAAATAAACCAAAATATTCATTTGAAAAACTAATATTAAATTAATAAAGTTGCCAAAAATGTTCAACTTGGCTTCATTAATTTCACAATATTTATTGTCACATGAATTTGTTCTCCAATACTGCATGTCAGTGTTCACATTATAATTAAGTCAATGTAATTTATCAATTTTTGCAGCAAATATATTATACTTCTCTCTTTTCATAACAAATTTGTAAAATAAACACCAATGTACATCAACTATATACAAATAATCCCATACATTCACTGTCTTTTTCTCCAATGGACAGAACCTGTTGATAAGCAAGTTGAACTCTTTTTGCAGCTTTGGCAAAGATTTCTTTCGTCTTTGTTTTTTGCCATCACTAACTTTTTTGGCTCAATGTCCAATTGTTTCTTTTCTTTCAAGCTGGTGCTTTTATTGGCAGTGCGCATATTCTAACAGAGGGCTACATCTGTTCTCTCATGCAAGAAATCTTTCTTGCCTTCTGAGCTTCAGTTGTTCTGTAGGCACCTTCTTTGTAGGTGCTGCTCCAAACTCTTCCAACCATATTTCAGATCTTTCTTGCAGAGGTCACAAAATACCAGTCCTCTTGCATTAAGCTGTCTTATAAACTGATCAACTAAATTTCCATCAAATTTTTCGCTCCAACCACTCACATTTTCATATGTATTTAAATCTTTTATCTTAACTTTTTGTGTCCTGGTCTCTCTCAACAACTCGGGATGCCATGTTTTATAAGCAATCTTCTTCTTTCCATTGCGATCCATTTCCATTACATGAAGATTCATTAGATGAATTAAAAAATTTGACCAATCAGAATACTCTTTACGAGAGTCGTGGGCTAACCAATATATGGAATTAAACATTTACCAGGGTTGTTGCGAAATGGAACCGGACAGACCATTTTTAAAAAACTGGATCAGAGATTCTATAAAAATAGATTTTATCAAGAAAAATCTTGATTCAAGTCAGGAGAAAAGCATTATTCCACTTTAAAATGGTGAAAAATAATGTCTGTGTAACTTCTGGAGATACATTCAAGCCTGCCCTAATGAACACCACTATCTGACGAAAACATGGTTTAAACTGGATTCTGTACCCCTCCCTCACAGAATATCGACAACAAAGTCACATATGAAATGGTCACTTGCTTTCTGCAGTCAAGTTTTCCTTAACCAAACTAGTTTTTTTTTTACTCAAGGGAGTCAACCATGTTCATTGTCTATATAAAAATGTGGCATATGTTTACACAAAAATAATTTTGTTCAAGTAAAGGCAAACATGTTTTATCTTGCACAAACACACCTGACTCAAGACAGTAATGTTTATGCAGAGTAGCTGAATTAACCTGCAGCACTGTTTAGACAAAATCTATCTGGGGGCAAAACTTATTTTAGAATAAAAATGTAATACTAAAGACAAAGAGTATCAATTTTGTGCACAATATCTGTTTAAAAACCAAGAATGATACCTGCACCTCCAATCTGAGATCACTTGTTATAAGAGGCCTTTTCCCTATTATTTATGCCTCCCTAAAACATGTTTGACTGTATATGACACCAATTATTAATGGAAGCATATGTAAGGAAACTTTAATGCAAGAGTGCTCAAACACTGGCTCAGAGAAGAATCAAGGAATGTCTGAAGAGCTAATTAATCTACAAAATGTGATCATCGATTTCATGTATGAAATAAACTGTGAAGATCAAAGATTGGATATTGGTAAAGCTGTTTCCATGGTGACTGATAGCTATTAGTTCAAGCAGTTACTTTTTTTAATGGACTTTTAATTATTAAAGATAGTTTTAGGACATGTCTGAAGACTTGGAAGAACCATCCTATAAACATCGTGATCTTTTCCTCTTCCTTAAAAGGTATCTTTTGTTTCATTGCTTGTGAGATAGGAAGGGAGTGACAAAGAGTGGTGGTGCTTATTTACTTTCTAAATAGGGATGGAATCGGAATGGAAGTCATGAAGTTGATTACGAATGATATTACTCAAAATATTTCTTTCTACGGCAATTCCATATTCTTCATTCCTCCTTCCAGCATTATAAACGGTACAATTTGGCCATTGTGTTCTCTAAGCTTTAATTACTAGGACAGAATTAACATAATAAACAAGAGTTCCTACAAAGAGACTGACACTATCAGGCAAAAAGAATTTCTAGGAAATCAAATCATTTCTTACTTTTAAGTGCTGTGTCGAAACCTTCTGATATCTTTAAATTAGCTGCTATGGACATATTGGATGTTAGACTGGCAACATTTTCATTTAAGAGAATGTAGTTGTTTGGTATATATAAAAAACATGACATAATGATCACAGATTTGGGAGGGGGGAGTGACAACAAGATTTTCACAACAGCTGTCATGACAACCATAATGGATGTATGACTGGCACCTGTTTCATTCAGGACCAACTAGGTATCATAAGAAGTCAACCACATGTTGATAATAAATTTATTCTTGCAAAAAACAGTCTATAACACCAAGCCTGCCAAAAACCTTGGAAAGTACACCAGTTGTTGAGCCATGTTAAAATAAAAAAGACTGAAATTGAATCCATCCTGTACATGTATAATGTGCAAAACAAGTTTGATGAAGATGGCATTGATCTGGTAACTATGGATTCTGCATTCAGTTACCGCAAGTCCACAGGAAGTTTGTTTGTTTGTTTGTTTGATTAGGATTTTTAACGTAACTTTAACAATTTTTCAGTCATATCGCTACGATGTCTGCAGTGAGGCAGTTTATAGTGATGTCTAGCACTGAGACATCATGCCGCAGACATGTAGCATGATGTCTCACCCAGTCACATTATCCTGACACCAGGCCGACCAGTCCTAACACTAACCTCTTAATGCTGAGCGTCAAGCGAGGCAGTTGTTAGTACCATTTTTGTTAGTCTTTGGTATGACTCGGCCGGGGATCGAACCGTCCACAGGAAGTAGTTGAATAATAACGGCCAAGTAAATTTACTCTTGTCTGTTAGATCAGACATATATTAATAATGTGGTAGATGGATTTATAGCATGCTCAAAAACAAATTCAACAAAATTCTTTATTTTCATGCTTTCTAACATATTTGGGCAAAGATAAGGGCCATTCATTTATAAACTGCAAAATTCATGCCTGTGTTACAGTCTCTTCTCCAACACTCCAACATGAAAAAGGTGAAATTAAAAACATTAAGGTCAAATTTTTATACGAGCATTTTGAGAAATATTTTAATTAGCCCTACCCAATGTCTGTATGCTTGTTCATCTATGCATGCCAGGTTTCATCATGAATTAATTCAATTTGGACACTAAAGATAGTGGGAAGAGCAATCTGGTAAAAAGGGAGACCAATCTGGTCAAAGTAGAAGCCTTTCAATAGGAAAAAAAAGCAAAAAGAATGCTACTGTGCATTCAATTTGTTAAAACTGGTGATAAAATATGAAAAACAAAAATCCATTTCCACCATACAGTAAACCACACACACACACACACACACACACACACACACACACACATCCTCAAGTTTTTAAACAGCACATAAAGGCTGTCACAAAAAAATACAACTGAAACAAAGAATATCCAATATCCAATAACACATGCAATATAGACTTGAAAGTATGACAACGAATTGTGAGTGAGCATATGGAGTTCACAATAGATTATCTTATTGGTTTGCTCAACTAACTGATGATCGATTGTAATCGATAATCGGAACAACACTAATGGTAGTCCACCACTACAAAATACCAAACCCAATATACAGGATGCACGGTTCCCATGCTTTTCTGAAGATAAATGTCCAGGTCATTTCCAGGGTTTTTCCATGAAGAAATTATGTTTTTCAAGGTTCACATACGACCATTAATGAATGGAATTATAGAACATTTTTGATTATAAAAAATGCATTTTCCAAATCTAAAGATGTTTCTCTATCAAAACTCTCCAAATCATCTAAGTCAAAAAAGATGACCATATACAAAACCACACAATGCATCACACAAAACAAGTTTGTTTATATTCCTATAATCTGACATTTAAGGTCAATACAATGTACAGAATACAAATTCTAACTTTGCTGACCTGCATTATGTTGTAATGTGGAAACAACAAAATGAACATTAATTGGTTTTGTTTCCTTTAAAACCTTTACAGTCATCCCTCGCCACTTCACGCTTCGACTTTCGCGGCTATACTCTATCATGGTTTTTTTTAAGGGGTGTTATTTTAACCCTTTCATCACTACAGACTGGTTTTCCGGTCATGGGGAAGTAAGTCTGTAACCCTGCAGACCGCTTTACCGGTCTGGGGCAGTGTGCTTATTTAACGTCATAGTACCAGACTACATACGTTTTGGAATATCTCTAAGAAGTTCTTTATTTTAATGCAGATATTATACTTGGATTATCTCGCAAGTTAAGAATTAAACTAGAAATTTCAAGGCAAGCAGGCACATTCTAAGCATGTTTTCCGAATGGCGAATTTCTATTCAAAATGGTGGACTTTGACGCAAGATGAGAATGAAGTGTCAGATTATGAATTATCAAAATATTTAGCTGTTGTGACCTAACACAGTTGATTGAAAATGAGAGAAAACATCTGGAGATACATTTGAATGTGCTTTTGGGAGACGGTGATGACGATAAAGAGGACTTTGAAGGTTTTGAACCAGACAAAGTGTGAACTCCACGTGTTTTTGTTCTCGACGAACCAAAGTGATTTATTTCAGTTTTCTGAGAGAGTTGGACCCACCGAAGTGTTAGAAAGCTCCAGAAAAGCTTTGGAATACTTTGAAATCGTTGATTTAGACGAAATGTTTGAAATTATCATTCATGTAATGTGTTAAATAAATAATTGCTTGTGCATTTTACCTGTTGTGTTACCTGTTTGCACTTGTATATTAAAAATTTTAATATATATGCACATTTTGTTGAATTATTCATACAAGTTGACTTCTAACCTTTATTTTGATACCAAATACAGAAAGATATCTTTAAAATCGGCAACATTATGTTCTTTCAAAGTCCACAGGTCATTCTGCTTTACAGGTCCAAAGTTATTTACAGGGTCGTGAACAGGTTTTCTATGCTCTAACTACAAAATCCTACTTTGCGGAAATTCACTTTTCACGGTAGAGTCTGGAACTGATTAACCGTGATAAACGAAGGATGACTGTAATTCTAAATAATTATACAATAATGTATATGCATGTTATACAACAAAGTAACATTACCTAGCACAGTATGAAAAATCAAACGCAAAATATTAAAATCTTAACTTGTAAGGAAAATAGTTTAACCCTGAATCCCAAAGAAGATTTTTCAAACAACTTAAACTCCTTAAGATGACTTGGTTAAAAAAAAAAAAAATCAAACATTTTAAAAACATTTATACATCTTATATAAAGTAAACATTTCCTAATACAGCATAAGAAAAAACAATAATGCAAGTAATTAAAGTCTTATATTGTAACGAAAAGTGTAAAAAGTGTAGTGTTTAATCCTAAATTTATCTGTGTCAATAAAATCCAAAAAAGACTTTTCAAACAACCTAATCTCCTTAACCCTTAAAGTGCTGCATTGTTTTGCAGTAAAAGGTCCAGCAGTGCTGAATTGTTTCAGGGGAAAAAAGAAGAAAACTGCACAGTCTTTAAATTGCATGTATTTCATTAAATATACACTATTGATAGACAAACCCTATATAAAAAATGATGGTGCGTGTCTATACTTTAAGATTAGCATCAAGACACATGTGTAGGTTTAACATATTTGCAGGTACAGGTGTAAATACAGATAAAATGACAAGTTACAATTGTATTTCATCAGTATTTTTGTTTGTTTTTGATGGAAAAGTTCAAATATATCTACAAAATGTTATATTCTTTAGTAGTCCAACCATGCACATGTTATGCCTGTCACAATGTTATATATAAATTGTGAAAATCACAGGTAAAGGCAGGGTGACAGTTTTGCAAAAATCCACTCCATGAATGTCAGTGGTATGTTTAAACCCTCCAGTCAGCAATTAATGTTCATGAAAAACTATCACCTGTTATTTATTATATCATCATCAAACCGAGGTCCATATCTGGTGATTAAACCTCAGCAACGGCTTTATTTTTGTTCAATCATTGGGCTGATTTTGTGTGAAGAGTTACCTTAATTGTTCTCATTGTCTGACAGGTGTAAATTGCTTGGAATAGCTTGAAATCTATCCCATACTTATTTTTTTTGCTGAAGTATGCGGTTGATATCACATCATCAATAACCCATTAGAAATCGAGAACAGACATATGTACAATCCCATTGTTTTAATCGATGCAAAAACGTTATAAATGCTCAGGTGTGACAGGCCGCCATTTCTTCATGCGACTTTTTTCCTTCAAGTCTGCCCCATGAACTCTCTGATCTGCATTACGATTTGTTTGATCAGATGTAATAACTCGTCATCTAAGAAAAAGTCTTCAATAGTCCGTAGGTTCATTATTCACCATCTCGACATTTAATTTTAAATTACCAGTGAATGGGGGTTGACAGGCGCGCCATCTTTTCACGTCAAGCGAGCATGTACATCCGACTCCAGTTCCACATAAATTATTGGCTTAAAATCATTCATGTGTATTTCCATCAATACCTCGCTTGCTCCAATAATGTCATTTTTCTCAAATTATTCAAAATTACTATTAGCATCACTATCAGAAGCGAATATTTGTTGCAAGAAATCACCTTCGTATTCAGCGTTGGCCATTTTTAGCTTTGCACAATTACCATGTGTTTAGAAGTGAGCATTTGTAAAATTACTTTGTTATTAATATAGTAAAGTACTGCAGAATGCTCGTTCCGGGCCTTTTTAAACCAATCAAATATAGTTTTACAGGCATTTATGGTAAGATGAAGTTATAGAATGCGATCAGTGTTGCTGTCGCGACACGCACTACGGGACCACAAACAACAGCGCGACTATAGTCGCGACACGCACTTTAAGGGTTAAGATGATCTGGTTGAAACTATTTCATTTAAGAAACATTTTCAAATGGGTTGATTTCAATTTTGACAAAAGACCTTCAAAATAATATACTGTTGTATAAACAAGAATTACATTTTCCGTAAAATCACCTTGTCTTCTTGTAATTTGTTAAATCAGTCCCCAAACCTGTATTGATACAGCAGCTGGTATCATTTTTTTAATACTGGTTTCCATACCTTCCATGTAACGAAAGATAGATTTCGAGCTGACTTTGAAAAAAAAGTCTACTAGACAAATCTAATTCACTGAGTGTTTGGATTGACTCAGCATATGTTTATTGCATGCACCCAAATGACCTATACTGCACTCTCCGAATATTCTGGTTAGAACTTAATATATTTAACTTGCGATCAGTTTAGTTATGACTCAATTATGTGATTGCTTCGGGCGGAAAATGGTGGCGGAAAATTCCTGGGTTTTCCCCAAACTTTCATCAAAAATTGAGAAATTCAAGGACTATTCAGGCGGGAAAAAAGTTCTCATTTTTCCTGACTTTCCAGTAGTGTGGGAACTCTGTTCTAAGGCATAACTAGACAACAAAAGGTGTATTTGGAGGAAAAGACATTCAATTATGTTGACTACATGAATTTATCAACAAATTTTAGTCTCATGTTCCAAAAGAAAACATTATTGTCGTATATACCTCTACTTTGATGATTCTGGTCACGTAATATTGTACAATCTTCTATTGCCCCAAATGGTGCAAACAGCATTCGAATGTCATTTTCTGTGCATTTCTTGGAAACCATACCAACAAATAACTTCCTCTCCTCTGAAACAAAAGAAAATAGACAATAAGAAAATAATAGTTGCTGATAGTCACCAACACTAACTTAATTATCATGATATGCAGGTTAATTAGTATCATCTGCAGGACAAGGTTTAAGCCAAAATAAGGCACACCTTGTTCAGCATGCATATATTGTTTAGACTGACCAAGGACCATGTTGTTTAATTGTACCTCTATCTACTGGATATTCCCAACCCACCAAAATGTTTAAAGAAACATGTAAACCTTTGTATACATGTGGGATGGTAATGGCAGTGGTCCATAGAATTTTACAACATCAAAAAATTTTGATTGATCTAATGAGACCATAAATTTGGAGTGCCATCAGCTTCTCGTTATATGTACATTACCCATTATACTCAATTCTCCAACTGTAATCTGATCCATAACACAGTCTGAAAAATGTTGACCAAAAAATTAGCCACAAATTCTAACTTTCCAACTGTAATCTGATCCATAACACAGTCTGAAAAATGTCTGACCAAAAAATTTGCCACAAATTCTAACTCTCCAACTGTAATCTGATCCATAACACAGTCTGAAAAATGTCTGACCAAAAAATTTGCCACAAATTCTAACTCTCCAACTGTAATCTGATCCATAACAGTCTGAAAAATGTTGACCAAAAAATTAGCCACAAATTCTAACTTTCCATGATGCTATGTCACAGCAAGATCTGCCAAGTTTTGAAGATCTGTCAGGACTTTAATGCTAAACCTGTCAACAGGTACTCGGGTACCTGGGTATAATAAAATAGGCAAACCAGTACCTGTTAAAATGATTTTATAAACCTACAAAAAATGTTTCCAAGATCAAAGACATTAGGAGCAAGCAAGACACAGATGTAAAATTATAGTTCAAGGTTTTTGTCATGTGATTTTGCTGCAGAAAATTATTCCATCGTTAGTAGACTAATTTCTTTATTTTCTATTTATATTAATTGTACATGAAACTGGTCCAAAAAAAAGACAGGTTTCTTGAATGTGAAATCAATTTGTTTACAGATCTATGATGTACACATACATAGCAGAACAGTTTAAAATGAAAAACAAAAATGGCACCAGAGATTAAGGGAAATGGGCTTTATCAATGTGACTGTTTGATATTATATAACTGACAAGCTGCATCATGAAAAGGTCATACCCAGGAAACTGATCTTTACAATAGACAGGTACCTGGTAGTAGTCTTCTAAAGCTTTGACAGTCCACAAATACACACACAAACTACAACATGCCAACATCTGAAACAGAAGATGCTTTAGTCGACAGAAAATGCTGAATGATAGTACTCCCATATTATACACCTGAAAAACTTGGACAGTGTACCAGTAGCATGACAAGAAGTTAAACCACTTTCACACAACTTGACCCAAAAGACTCCTCAACATCAAATGGCAAGACAGGATCCAAGATAGTGAGGTCCTTGCTGAAGCAAGTCTGTCCAAGTATATACAACCATCCTGATGCAATCACAGTTACAATGGGCAAGCGATGTTGCTTTTAATGATCCAGAGAATATGTTAAGTCAAATGAATGGCATGCAGCACTGAGTCAAATCAAATATCATTGGGACATCAGCCAGACTAAATGTGATATGGCACAAGTTGAGGTGTCTCCATCCTTTGGGATATATCTGTTAGTCTTTGTTAATTGCTAAGATTACTAACAGTTATCTATCTCGTGTGTAACAGTCAGATTATCTGAAAGGCAAGAGTGCATCTATATCCTGTGTAACAGTTTGATAATTTGAAAGGATACAGTATATTGTCTGTACAGCGACTTAAAGTAGCAGTGGTACCAATAAAGTGAAAGCTATTCGTTGTGAATCAAGGAAGGTAACGGTTTCACACAGTTCCCACCCTTTTCTAAGATAAATTTCCAGGAGGAAATGAATTTTTTCAAGGTTCACATATGACCATTACTGAATGGAATAAGAACATTTTTGAAATTAAAATATGCATTTTCTAAATCTAAAAATATTTCTCTTTCAAGACTCTCCAAGACATCAAAATCAGAAAAGATGATCATGTACAAAACCATAAAATGTATCACATGAAACAATTTTCCTATTTTTCATATTTCTAAAAATTGGCATGTTGTTGTAATGTTTAACATCATTTTTCAGCACATGATAGGCTATACATGGCAGCCAGTATTAATGGTGGAGGAAGAACCTGGGAAAACCTGGGAAAGAACCAATGAACCACAAAAAGCTACTGGCAAGCTACCTCACATACCCACATTGGCCGGATCCGAAACTCGAAGCCATGCAGACAGGTGAGATGGTAGTGATCCGTAACGGGGAGCACTGTAGACCACTCAGGGCCCCTAACTGGCATGTTAAGTAATTTCAATGTAGAAAAAAAAAATTCTGATTTTATTTTGCTGACCTCCCATTTGTTGCTAAGTGGGAACAACATAATAAACATAGTTTTATTTGATTTCAAACCACAAATTCTAAGTAATTATTTTTCAAAACATTTATTCAAAGGAATTCTATAGCAATATCTATATCTATATCTATATCTATATATATATATATATATATATATATATACACACACACACACGTTATGTTTTGTTTTGGGAATCAGGGTCTTATTGCCTAATGGTGCTGTGTTGTGTGTTTTGATGTCGACTAACATCACAACGAAAGTCAAATTTTCAGGAATATCTCACACAATTGTTCAAGAAATATATCTTTTACATAAACCTATTTAAACATGCTTTGGCATACCTCGAGTAATGTCGAACAAATTTAAACAAATTTAAATGCAAGTCAACAGAACACGAAAAAGAGTCCATTTCATAGTGTCAGACTTTTATTCAACCAGAATAAAAAGAACACAGCAAGTATTTAATTACATATCAAGTTGTGGAAGAGTGTCTATATGGGCTGCCAAGCGTGTGAGATATTCCGTTATTTGGGTAGTAAGCACTAAAACATAAATTAATATTAGCAGTCCATTTTCTGTTCTGGGTTTCCTCCAAATATTCCACCCCATTTTCATATTTGGATATTTAAGTTGGGTGTGGAGTCATTGCAATTGCATATAAAAAAAAATTGGGTTTGGTCCCCACCGTGCAGTAGCGACATATGGTAGTCGTTTACCAGCGGGCATAGCAAATTTAAACTCATGTTATATCAATTATATCGGCATGAAATTGATAGGAAAATTATATACTTTCTCCAAGTATTATTCTTTTTATGTCTTTAATCTGCTGAAAGACTAGAAGAAATTATGGCATACATGAAACCTGACCTGGTTCACACCATTTGCATTATTAGTCACATGACTTCACAAATCTCAAATGACACCAGAAATCCAAGTCACATGATATCAACAATAAACTCCTTTTTAATGATGTTGTAAAGAAATTCAATTTAAATGAAAGTCAAATACATTTTGTAAAAACCAGTAATATGACCCGTCTGATTTATCAAGTGGAGAGAACATGTCAAAGTGGTAGTCACGTGATACAACAAAACTCCAAAGTTGTTCTCAGAATATGTAAATACACCGCTCCCTCGATTACCCGCTTATAATGCGGTGTCCGGCGTGGATCCCGTTTTTTTTAAAGAAAATATTTTTTAAAAATGAAGAAAATCTTGATCAGAACTGGTGAATGAAACCTTGATATATTGCCCGTTTTATCGTCGAAAATGACGGTTAGTGCCGGAAAAGTTAAAATCAACATCGTGAAATTTACAGGTTTTAATAAGGAATCACATATCTTGTTAGATTTTATCTGAAAAAATATTTTCTCAGTTTATTGTAAAGAATAATACTGTATATGTATAGGGGAAATTAGTGTTTTAATCTTTTCATTGTGTTGCAGTGTAAGCAGTATAATCGTTGCATGTTCTCTTCTATTCAAACATGAAAAGAGTTAATTGACCGTCACATCGATGCCCGCGAGCACATCTGTGAGAACCTAATTAACTGCCCGCTGCGTTTTGATCGACGACTTGGGGAAGTGTTTCTTGCATTGTAAAACTCAATTAAAATAGACCTGCTTTGTTTTATAAGTCGGTCTTTTGTATCAAATCAGGTAAAAGACGTACAATACAAAAGTTCAAAGGAATGCAAATCCTACATGCATAAACTCTTGTGGTCAATATCGTGTCTTAACATCAATCAAATTAGTTGGACCAATCAAACATGGTTTCAAATAGTATGTACTTATTGTCATTAAAGTATATATTAATCAGTAATTTATCCTAATCATTTGTAAATGTGATCATGGAGAGCAAGGGAATCAAGCGAAAGGCGTACTCGGTGAATGAAAAGCTTACTGTCATAGAGAGGGTTCGTAATGGTGAATCAAGATCAAAAGTTTGTAGTGAACTTAAACTTGCCGAGTCGACACTCAGAGGTTGGCTCAAGGATGAGCAGAAATTTCGGGATTATTTGCATGAAGTTGATTCTGATGATGGATTTAAATGGAAACGGGCACACACTGCAAACGACACAGAATTAGATGATACTGTATACACCTGGTTCACACAACAACGTGAACAAAGTGTTGATTTCGGGAACAATTCTCAAGGTCCAGGCAGAGAAAATGGCAAAAACTATGGATACTGAATCAGATTTCATGGCAAGCCATGGATGGCTTTGGAGATTCCAGCGCCGACATGGTATAAAACAAAATTCTTTGTCGGGAGAGATACGCTCAGCAAATCAGGCGGCCGCATCTAGTTATCCCAACCAACTCCGAGAGATACTGACCCGTGATGGATATACAGATGACCAAGTTTATAATTGTGATGAGGCTGGTCTATGCTATCGGATGATTTAAATATTTATATATATATTTTGTTTTTTTACATGTCTGACGTTTAGACCCATTAAATTCATGGTTGGTAATAATTTATCTTTGTATTTTTTTTTTTACATTTTACTCTATCTATCTAATCAATCTATCTATGTATCTATTTAGTGATAGCAGAATTTTATGTTTTAGATCAACACAAGTTTCGACGTTTTCGTTTTTCCATATGAATGTTATCTTTTTTGATAAAATAAATCTTTATTCATTTTGAACAAACAATAAAACTAGAATGTATCCAAATCAACACAAAAAAAAGCAGTGATGTATTACACAATGTGTTTAGTGATACACATGTTAAGAGTACTGATACCTCGTGGAATAATGTTTGTTTTCACGATCTTTTCAAGATATTTTATCCAGAAATTAAAGGTAATTTATAAAGAAAAACGAACAACACCTTTATTAAGAAATATTTATTCACAGTTATTTTCAGCACGATTATAAAACGAGTATTTAACAATGCACCCCCCCCCCTTTCGCCTCTCTGTCGATCTCCCATCTCTTTATTAGTTTT
Source organism: Unio delphinus (assembly GCA_029339505.1). NCBI lineage: Eukaryota > Metazoa > Mollusca > Bivalvia > Unionida > Unionidae > Unio > Unio delphinus. The sequence continues at coordinate 8,693,456 of JAQISU010000042.1, forward strand.
TTTTTTATAGCTCCCTCGGTAACTCGCGCCCTCGCTTATAGTGCGGTCGATGTTTTTGGTCCCCGTTGTGCGCGAGTTATCGAGGGAGCGGTGTATGGAGAATTGTGTTCTTTCATTTTTGTATTTTTATAGTTGTCAACTAGTATACAACTTTATTTAATATTGTTTTTATATTTTTTTCTCTACAACATTTGAAAATGTGGGTTGTTAGATTTGTATACTCATGCAAATAATAATGCAAATAGTGAGTACCAGGTCACATTTCACCATTGTTTTATCTCGTCTTTCAGCAGATTAAAGGTAAAATTTTAACACAATTTCTGAGAAAACACTTAATTTTGATATAGATTTCATGCATGTATCACTCAATCTAACAACACTGAAAGTTTGCTAAGCCATCCGATAAGTGACAATGCTTTGCAACCACCATGTTGGACTCTTGTGATGCTAGACTGGTTTTCATATCTTCCTTGTAAGGAAAGATACAGATATCGAGCTAATTGTGAAAATAAGTCAACTAGATAAATCTATTCCATCGGTATATATGTTTATTGTAAGCACCCAAGTGATCCATTCTGCACCCTCTGAATATTCTGGTTTGGATTCTATAAATTTAACTCACGATTAGTTCAGTTGTGACTCAATTAGATTATTGTTTTGGGTGTCAAGTGACAGCTGAAAAATCTCTATTTGGCGTCTTTGTTAATATTTGTGAAATTCAATGAATTTTTGCAGTTGGAGAAAAAAATATCATTTCTCCAAACTTTTTCCAGATATCCTGGTGGCGTGGGAACCCTGAGTGCAAGACCAGACCAAAATATTTGGACTGGTCAAATTAAAGCCATACTTGAAACTCATCAAGCATTGCTGGATTAACATTAAAGAGACAATTTTCTGAAAGAAAAGGAAGATAAACTTGTATTCATAATTAATACAAGCCAACAGCTCACCCAATTCTTTATTTAAAAAAACACACCAAAAAACAGACTTTGTAATGAGACAGAGTAGTGTCACCTTTGCAAAGACTGAACTTATGTTGAAGAAATCCTGCCTTTGCATTTTATGTATTGGATGCTAGCATGCCACTGGGACTATACGGCTCATGTATTTTACTTCTAATATTAGTGACTGACATTTTGGAAGCTAATGAAAATGGAATAACTGAAATGGTTTTTCACTTGTGATGGGATTAAGTAACACTTTCACTACAGCAGTAATTTATCTTCTCTTGTGCTAGTGCAGAAATTGCAGCCTTTTAAAATTTGTTTTCTTTTCTAATAGGGCCAAGGACTGAAAAAAGCAAAGCGATGTCTGATTTGACATGTTACTTTCCCCAAGATCAACAAATTCAACATTTGTAATGACATTTATGTAGCATGGGTTTTGTAGCCACCTTCTAGAGGCTGAGAACACCACTACTGTTCATCACAGACCCATTATGTATGTTCTATGCATAAAGAGCAAAGACTACATAATCTGTAAAATATTACACAGTAATTTTGATTTTATATGCATCTGACAAAGTTTCAGGCAAAATATCTTAAATTTAGGAGTCCAGAATAAAGCAATGCCTGGTTCCAATCACACAGATAACTCGATCTGGTCAAAAGTATCACCCAGGCATATTTCTAATAATTTCAACAATATCATAATGAAATTAGTAATCCAAAATAACTTCCTGTTGGTATCAAAACCAACTAACAAAATGAAAATCTTGGGGAATAGCTAGGGATTGTTGTTTTGTACCCAAATCTCAGGTGAGAACTCTGGTAAATGAGTCAAGAAAAGAGTTGTTTAAAACATCTTGTTGTGCATAAAAAACAGCACAAGGACGTACCTCACTTCCAAACAATTCAAGCGAAATCTATCTTTCCTGAAACACTTAATTACCGGTACTTAAAACTCCAAGGCCCCGAGTGGCTGAGTGGTCTAAAGCATTCTCTTTTATGGATCACTGCCATCTCACCTCTGTCTGCGTGGGTTCAGGTCTCAGATTTGGCTTATGTGGGTATGTGAAAAAGCTTGCCACTAGCTATTCTAGTAGGTCGGTGGTTCTTTCCAGGGGGATTTGTTCTTCCTCCACCATTAATACTGGCCACCATGTATAGCCTATCATGTACTGAAAAATGGCTTTAAACCCTACAACAACAACAACAACAACAACAACAACAACAACTTAAAACTCCCAAGTCATTTTCATGTAATCTGGTTTGAAAAAAATACACCACTCCCATGTTCATCCATGTATTGACAACTCACAAATCCACTTAAAGATATGCCACTTTCATGTTAATCCATACTTGAATAACACAAAACTGTTTAAAAAAATAAAGTCTATCAATCATTATTTTTAAAACAATGGCAACAACAAAAATCAAATAATGGATGATGACAAAAACAATGTTTAGCAGAAACATCCAATAGCCATAAATTTTAAAAATTTTAGTCTTTTCTTGATATTAGTCTATTAAGGAATCTGCAGATAGGACTTCATACTGACACAAGACTACTACCGGTAAGCGTTTTATCCCACAACAAGGACATTGTGACATGAAAAGGAAAACAAAAACCAGCTGTAATTACCCTCTTTACTCTGCAGGCTTTAATCTGGCTTTATTGTGAAAACTTTTAAAACTTGATGGTCCATCAACATGACAACAAAAGCTAATTTACAGGTTAATCATCTCAAGATGATAACATAACACATACTGTTGTGGGGTCAACTTTATTTCTTTATTAAAATTACACACTGGTGACAATTCAAGTCTATGCCATATGCAATGACTGGATTGTTCTCCAAAATTTTGCAGATGAATTTTTAAATAGTATTTTCCTCTTTTTTTCCCAGTCGAAGTTTTCTTTCAATCGGGATGTAATGTTCTGGCAATATATCAAATAATAACTGGCAAATGGACGTGTGAGGTGCACAAGTGAACCAAATGCTATTGACAATTGTCTCATGGAAGGATATTTTTATCAAATCAAATTAACAAGGTTTTTGTTGTACACAAAAAAGCAAAAGCTATTCAATAACAATAGGTAAGATATTTCTGCTAATAAGCTATGTAAACCAGATCCAAAGTAGCCAACTATGAAGCAAAGGTCTGAAAAAGCTCAAATATTCTGGACAAAAAATTAGATTCCTGTGACAGACAAATTTTGGGTGAGGAAAAAAAAAACGTGTCCAAAAAAATTAGTTTTTACCCTCTGTATTTTGTAGTGCAACAAAATGTCCAGATTAATTGGTATCATTGTAGAGCTAAATCTGTCTGCCTTTCTATAATACCATCCACTTCAGTGACCTTGACACTACAGAGCTTGGAAGTAGGCTACTACCTCCTCAAACCTGGTGCCATGGGTTAATGTGTTAAAGGAGACTAGAAATGAAAATTTTTATTTTATAAATGTAATTCTTTACAAATTCTAATTCGAATATAATGTTTAAAAATATAATATCGTGTGCGGATATTGATTTTATTGCGAAGAAGATACAATGATTCCGTAAATTTCCGAGTTTTAATGAGACGACAGATCATGTGGTCTCGTGACGTCATACTAGCCAGTCCTCGTATACAAACAGAAACATGGCAAGCGAGAGAGACCACTGATAACAGTTTTCATCGGAAGTAATTTTTCACACACACAAAAAAACAGCATCCCACAAATAAATCTGCGAGGAGGAAATCATACGTAATTAATTTCAACATTAAGAAGCTTCCTTTCTATGATTCAATTACAGTGTATTTTACATGCATGCCACAGTTAGCGTATTGACAAATCTGTAAGTATATACACACTTCGTTAAAATAGAGTACGTACTGTATTGGTCAGTGCTGAAAGAAATGTTTTAAGCACAGGCCCCGGGCTGATGACTTAAATAAACTTACTAGCCCTGACTGAAATTCCACAAACCCGAACAGTTCATATATGTTAACTTTCAAGCCGGGAGAAGAAAGAAAGAAAATAAATTCCAATTTTGGAGGTATTTCCTCCCTATCTCGTAATATTTCTCTTGATTTTTCACAGTTAACTCCCGATTATTTCAGTATGTCTATCAATTTTCATTTCTCAGAAGAAGAAAATCCATATACACCGCTTCCTCGATAACTCGCGCCCTGATAACTCGCGAACCCGCTTATAAAGCGGTGTCCAGCGTGGATCCTGTTTTTTTTAAAGAAAATATTTTTTACAAATGAAGAAAATCGTGATCAGAACTGGTGAATGAAACCTTGATATATTGCCCGTTTTATCGTCGAAAATGACGGTTAGTACCCGAAAAGTTAGAATTAAAATCATGAAATTTTCAGGTTTTAATAAGGAATCACATATCTTGTTAGATTTTATCGGAAAAAATATTTTCTCAGGTCACTGTAAATAATAATACTGTTTATGTATAGGGGAAATTAGTGTTTTAATCTTTTCATTGTGTTGCAGTGTAAGCAGTATAATCGTTGCATGTTCTCTTCTATTCAAACATGAAAAGAGTCAATTGACCGTCACATCGATGCCCGCGATCACATCTGTGAGAACCTAACTAACTGCCGGTTGCGTTTTGATCGACGACTTGGGGAAGTGTTTCTTGCATTGTAAAACTCATTTAAAATAGACCTGCTTTGTTTTATAAGTCGGTCTTTTGTATCAATTCGGGTAAAAGACGCACAATACAAAAGTTCAAAGGAATGCAAATCCTACCTGCATAAACTCTTGTGGTCAATATCGTGTTTCAACATCGATCAAATTAGTTGGACCAATCGAACATGGTTTCAAATAGTATGTACTTATTGTCATTAAAGTATATATTAATCAGTAATTTATCCTAATCATTTGTAAATGTGATCATGGAGAGCAAGGGAATCAAGCGAAAAGCGTACTCAGTGAATGAAAAACTTACTGTCATAGAGAGGGTTCGTAATGGTGAATCAAGATCAAAAGTTTGTAGTGAACCTAAACTTGCCGCGGCGACACTCAGAGGTTGGCTCAAGGATGAGCAGAAATTTCGGGATTATTTGCATGAAGTTGATTCTGATGATGGATTTAAACGGAAACGGGCACGCAATGCAAACGACACAGAATTAGGTGATGCTGTGTACACCTGGTTCACACAACAACGTAAACAAAGTGTTCAGATTTCGGGAACAATTCTCAAGGTCCAGGCAGAGAAAATGGCAAAAACTATGGATACTGAATCAGATTTCATGGCAAGCCATGGATGGCTTCGGAGATTCCAGCGCCGACATGGAATAAAACAAAATTCTTTGTCGGGAGAGATACGCTCAGCAAATCAGGCGGCCGCATCTAGTTATCCCAACCAACTCCGAGATATACTGACCCGTGATGGATATACAGACGACCAAGTTTATACTTGTGATGAGGCTGGTCTATGCTATCGGATGATTTAAATATTTTTTATATATTTTTTTTTCTGACGTTTAGACCCATTAAATTCATGGTTGGTAATGGTTTATCTTTGTAATGTTTTTTTTTTTACATTTTACTCTATCTATCTATCTAATCAATCTATCTATGTATCTATTTTGTGATAGCAGAATTTTATGTTTTTTAGATCAACACAAGTCTCGACGTTGTTGTTTTTCGATATGAATGTTATCTTTTTTGATAAAATAAATCTTGATTCATTTTGAACAAACAATAAAACTAGAATGTATCCAAATCAACACAAAAAGCAGTGACGTAATACACAATGTGTTTAGCGATACACATGTTAAGAGTACTGATACCTCGTGGAATAATGTTTGTTTTTACGCTCTTTTCAAGATATTTTATCCAGAAATTAAAGGTAATTTATAAAGAAAAACGAAAAACACCTTTATAAAGAAATATTTATTCACAGTTATTTTCAGCACGATTATAAAACGAGTATTTAACAATGCACCCCCCCCCCTTTCGCCTATCTGTCAATCTTCCATCTCTTTATTAGTTTTTTTATAGGTCCCTCGGTAACTCGCGCCCTCGCTTATAGTGCGGTCGATGTTTTTGGACCCTGTTGTGCGCGAGTTATCGAGGGAGCGGTGTATAATTTTTTTTATCAAGTGTGCAGTCCACAAATGTCATATTCTATTTTATCACTTGTGAATATTGTAGAGAAGAAATAATTAATATCACTAGACAGTTTTTGTCTTCAGTAAATAGATTAAGATTAAACATTATTCACGTAAATTTCAGATTATTTAACTACTACAGAAGTACTTCTTGTAAAAAAAATTGCCACCAATTAGTTTAAAATCCATGAATTATCACAATGAAGGCTGTGTAATTTTCTCTGCAAATAAAATCTCCATTTCCGCCCTAAAAAAACATAGCCAGTTAACACCGGACATTCCTCTACCATATATGTAAAGTTTCATTACCATGATTAAATTAAAAGAAGGAATAAAAAAAATACGACGCAGTATATGTGCCCCTAAAAAACTAATTCAAAATAAATATTTAATTCAGTAAACAGTGTTACATATCTTAACACTTAAACTAAAGGAAATAGGATGGGATATAAAATGTGGGAAAACAATGGCCACATACATGTACGGTAACGTTTGACTGCAGACTTGAACTTTTAATATGAATTCTTTGGCCTTGAAGTTACAACAAAATTCGGCATCGCTTATTTGCGCATACATACATACACACTCTGTAGCACATGGTTTCTTAGAATTATGTCAGAGGGTCAGTCCTTTTCAGAACATAAGTGCAATGATAAGGAATAATTGTTAATTTGTTAAACTGTCATTATGTTTGTGTACTTAATTCTAACCTCTAACTATTATGCAGACCAGAATATGAAAAAAAAGGTCTTGTCCTGGGGTATAATAAGGCGTATCACAGGGAGAAATTGCACATCGGGGCAAATGGGTGGGGTCAATAGTCGCCTCCCCCCAATTTCTATTGTCGGCAAGTTAATGTGAAACTTTGATTTTATATCGGATCTCTTTTCTTTTAATCACTGCTATTTAAACTGCCCAAGGGACAGTTTTATATCAGTTCCAATCATTACGGATTTCCGTTTATACATTTTACGAGTAATAGGCACAGACTGAAAGGTTGTGTTTTTTAAAATAATTTTTTAAATATTTATTTAAATTACTTAAATTGTTTTTCTCAAAACACGACCGTGCCAACGGTTGATAATCTTATTATTATTATTTTTTTAAGCAAAACTTCCATTTGATTAAAGTCAGATCTCAATTATACATTGGACAGTGGTGACTTTATTTAGATTGTAATCTTGAAGAAGAAAAAAACATTTACTCATTTCATCAGCACGATCAGGTGTCGGGCTGTCATATTTGTTATTAGCACTTACTCGGCCTTCTGCCTATTTTCATAACTCGTACCAGGATTTAAAATATACAATGGTATGTCTGGAACAGTTTCAACTTTTAGTCGTGGGCTTAGCATATGTGTATTCTAGAGGTTCTATGTTTTTAGGATCCCTCTGGTAACATTCCTTTGAGAAATGTAATGAGCACGGATTGCTGTATGGTGTTGCATTGAAATCGACTCGCTTGTAATAATGTATCCAGACTTTCTTTATCCCTTTATCATTTGGAAAAGAAAAAAAAATGAACTCCACAGCCTTTTCTATGTATGCTATTACACCCGTAAGCAACGCAAAACGGCATGGTACTCCATATGAAATGAACCTTGCAACTGTAGGTCTGGATGCTGGAGTCGCTAGTATGACGTCACTTTCCGAAAGTAACCGAATAGGCGCGGAAAATATGCATACGAGGTCACGGAAACTCAGCGCCTAGAAGATATGCCAATATCTCAATATTGGCAGTACGGTCGCACACGACGCTTCAGAATCATGTTTTCTCTGCAGTGTATTTAATATTATTGTATATTTCCACTGGTTTCTAGTCTCCTTTAAGTTATCAATTTCTCATTTAATTTTGAATTAGTACCTTGTTTTTGGTTTTGATATTTTTCATCTGTAATGGTTATTTTTATTTGCAGAAGAATTTACACACAGGTACAATTTTTGTTTATGGATTTGTGAGCTTTCTGTATTCTCCTCTGAACTCTTCTTTTTCATTACATCTGACAATCATTAAGTCAATAATGTCTCTGAAAATTTGCAACATCGCTTTCCTTTCTTTTTGGCATTTATATAGGCAGTAAATAACTTCAGTTCTGATCTTGTATTTAACCCAGTTTATCCTGCTTACCAATTTCAACTGCAGTGCCTCATTCCTGAGAAGCAATTCTAAATACATTGTGGTAAAACAGAGCAGCAGCAGCATAAATTGTGATGACCTTCACCATCTTTACTAAAACTGTTATTTATCTTTTAAAGTAAATTTATTAAACTGCGCATTTCTGAAAAGGTAATAAAATTTGTAACTGATATATCATTTGTTATCATTTATCGATGTACATGCTCCCAACTACATTTTTAATATGACCTGAAAGAAGAAAAAAAAAAGTAAAAAAAAAAACTTACCATGATGTTCAGTGAATCTTTTGTTTATGAAGATTGAATTGCTCCTTATAGTTTTTGAATAAGATAAAGATAATTCTGTTTCTAATACTTTGGTCCAAATTTGAAGTTTTTTGATCAGTTAGATCAAAAGTTATAATAATTTTACAAAAAATGGACAACAAAACACCTAGAACAATTTGTTTACTTCACACTCTGGAACATGTACTTTAGCGTGCAGTCTGACGATAACTTGCCACAAATTAATCCTAAATAACTAGAGTTCACATCTAGTAAAACAGCAAACTAAAGTAAGACAGGAAGTTTGTGCAAGTATTGTGCATGTGACCTAAAAGAATAATCCCAAGCCCTCAGTAACTGTATCTGCTGAGTCCAGTCTACTAACATAAATGAGTAAACCTGTCCTGCAAAACATGATCTCGCTATTCAGGTCACTTGTTTTTAATGGGAAGTTTGTGGTCTTTATTGGAATATTTAACTGGGCATGTTTTGCTCTTACATTCTGATGTGTGTGTAAAACTTTCTGGGTGCTACTAACCATTCCTCTTTTCACTGTCTGCGGGTTTCATCTGTATTGGATGGTGCATCTAAAAGAAAGAAAAATACACAATCAAGTTTTCTGGTCTTCCACTAACTGATGACCTAATTTTATGCATCATAAGTTTGATGTATTGCTTTTGTATAAATTTTCAAGAAAAAAAAATCAGTTGTCTCAGTAAATGTAAATTGTTTGATGATCAGAACACTGGTTTTATTCATAAGATTTTGCAACATCAGCCATGAATTGTGAAATTACACACGATAAAAATCTCACTTTGTAATCACACACGATAAAAATCTCACTTTGTAATTACAAACGATAAAAATCTCACTTTGTAATTACACATGATAAAAATCTCACTTTGTAATTTTACACGATAAAAATCTAACTTTGTAATTACACACGATAAAAATCTCACTTTGTAATTACACACGATAAAAATCTCACTTTGTAATTACATACGATAAAAATCTCACTTTGTAGAGGTTTGTGTGTGATTTAGATTTAAATTTTTTCTGCATTTCATCCACTTTCATGCTCTATTTTCTTAATCACTTTTAAATTAATGTTTAAAATATAAAATGTAATTTAATCCTTCATTTCAATACAAACTGTAACTGTCCCATGTCAGCATCCCCTCCCCAATACAATGCTATACCTCCTTTGTTCTCTCTCTCTCTCCCTCCCTCCCCCCCCTCCCTCCGGCCAGACACACTCCTTTCCTAGCAAACAACAATCATAGATGGTGTGGAATAAGCTATTGGAAGGTAGATGTAATGGAGACATTTTTTACATGGCAAAATACTGCAAGGTTCTAACCTTCTTCAGAAGCATGCACAGGGTAATATTAGATGCTTATAATAAAACTCAGTCTTTGAATATTTCTGTTGTAAATTAAATTTACTCAAAATTATACATGAAGTCTTCTGGTGAAAACCATGTTAGTATGACCATCCATTCATTAAGAGTGGCTATAACAAGTTTCTCATTATGATCATTTGGTTGACCACATACATATAGGATGTTTGATCAACATTATTTTAAGACCAATTAAGCACCAAAAGATGGATAGAGAAAAAAAAAAGCCATGTCCATACAACTTTCCATTCTTGAGGTGTAGCATTAACATGATTTCAACCTGGTAGCTACTGGACATCAGGCTGGCACCATTCAAAGACATTGCAGGAAGCCTTTAGTGAAAACAGTCGTGTTCATAAGACCATCAAAGCAGGAGTAGCTATAACAAGATTTTTAAGACAACACACAAGGTTGAGGTGGCAATATTTGCTGTCTTGGGGTTTGATAGTATATTGTGGTTATTTTCTCCTTTGTGTGAATAGCATATTTTGTGGTGTTTTTTGCTCTTCAACTCTGTGTTTGATAGTGTGTATCTAAGCAACCTGTAGGGTTAAAAACTCATTATTAAATGTATCCTTGTATTCCAAACACATCCATGTACAAACTGCAAAATCCCAGAATTGTGACAAAATGATGCACTGGCTGGCCAGGGTCTTTGCTGTTCATTTAATAAATAGAATGATTAGTCAAACCCAATCTGTCATTATGTGATAAACTCAGTATGTTCCAACTTGAATGCAAGCCCAGATGTAGTATTTGAAATGATGCAACTCACATAAAGGATAATCTGATTTATCTTTTTAATCTCATTATCCAGAAGCAATGTATCTGGACCACTTTACTGGGTGGACCAAGTAATGCACAAATCACTGAATTTAGTCTCCAATTCAAAGTTCCTCTCTTGATGCAAAGCGAGTAAACCACAGCTAGAGTTGTTCCAGGCCTGCAATCACATAATAAAAAGCAGAATACATGGACCCTAATCTAACAGTTTAAGGTAGTCTGCCATAGCTGGTGTTGACAAGTACAGTATTAGGTTGTACATTGGTCAACACTAGTGTTGATCCGATTATCGATTATAATCGATTATCAGTTGGTTGAGCAAATCAATAAGATAATCGATTGTGAAACTCCATAATAGATTGTGTGCAAAGGGAGACTACATTTATGTGTATGCAAAGCACAAAGGTTAGTAAAACTCCCAGCCACTAAAGTTGACCTGAAATTTATTATTCCCTTCACAACTACAAATAAAAAAACTTATGATTCATAATTAGGAATATATAGTTATTATTACATGGTCAAGTTGTTAAATTGTTGAGTTAATAAATTTAAACACATTTTGTTAATTTGTTTCAGTTAAATTGCAACATCTTTTGTAGTATTTATAAACAATGACAAACAAGAAAATCGTGTCCTTCTATACTTTAAATTATAGACACATCACATATGAATGAAAGAATTTCAGGGGATTGTAGCAGTATTTCAGTTACATATGACTGATCAGCCATAAAAAGTTGCGTTCATTTAACAAAGTTATAGAACAAAAGTAACACACAATGTAATATTATTGTCAAGTTAAAGAATACATGTCATTAAAAGAGATTACTCCTGTACCTTTATAAACATATTGAACTCTTGATCAAAGATATAACTAACGAAAATTTTAATTTGCTCTTAGTAACCGATTATAATCCATGATCATTTGGTTAAGGGGAACCAATTATCGATTATGAATTTATGACCGATTCCCATCACTAGTCAAAACATTGCATATCCTACACATATACTAAACAGGTATTACTAACACTGCCAAATATCTGGTGTTTTACAGTACAATTGACACTTCATGCTCAAGCCTACTCTAAATTTCTGACCTTTCTGATAACTTCCAGAAATTCTGGATTGTCACATTGGGGTTGACTGCCAAAATACTCAACACAGGGTGGAAAAAGAGAACTGGGACTACATGTACTCTAGAATACCCCCCCCCACACACACACACACACATAATACATCAGTGTTCCCCTTTACAATCATTTGCACTTCATAGACTCCCAAATTTCTAATTTGACCACCTGTTTTTATACCAATTTTTTTTTTCTTTTTTCAAATCCATCTCATAAGAGTTTTCACTCAGTCTTGTACCCCTAGGGGATACACTGCTCTACATGATTATGTTGGTGAAAATGGTGACATGATGGAATGATAATGCTGATAACATGAAATGGGAACAGCCTCTATGATTTAAAGTTTTTCTAGTAAACTTGCATCTGTCAAAAGAAATCATTTCATGATTTGATAAGCACAAAAAAGCAATTACATACCCCCACCATAACAAAAAATATCTTTTACTATTAAAGTAAACATACTTTATTCAAATCAATAATGCCATTCTCATAACTAAATATTTTTCCACCATTCTGAAAAAACAATTAGTCTACTGCTTTAGCTGGCAGATGCAAAAGCATGATTGCAGTGGTGGCTATCACACAGTAAATTAAAATGGATATGCATGCAGCAATGTGATACAATACACAAATATGTAATCATTATCTTTACTTAGTCTGCAAAATATATTAAGTTATTTTACAGAGCATTAATTATGCTATCACTTACATTTCGTTTCAGAGGTTTTGCTAATAAAGAGTCTTACAAGAATACTAGTTTCATATCAAGTTTTTTAAGCGAGTCACCGGCCAAACAAAAATTGAAATTATTTGAGAAGTTTCATATAATTTTCTTGAAATGAATACAAAATGAAATATTCTATTATCTAATGAAATGTACTAATTTAATTTGAGCAGTCACCAAATTTTGACAGGCAATTCATCTGCATGGGAGTCAGGTTTGATGTTTTCTTGCTGGATTGTCTATGTTGTGGAATAAATATGAAATATTCTGTTCTATGTACAAATGGTTAAACAAGGATATAGTTCCTTGTGAAAGATCTAATCTGAATATTGCTGAAATGGTTCATATAAATTTAAGATGAGATTTCCATACCATATAGCACAGAATTGGGGTATAACCATTTTACAAATAATTACTTAATTATTGCTGGATGTCCATGAAATCAACATGTACAAGATGCCTGTTTCAAGTTCTACTTGCATTTACTACCATCTATATTAAATATTCTTGAAATTGTGGATTGAAATGCATGTCATAAGAGTTCATTTTTATTTCTTAAATACAATTCATGTTAAAGCTAAAACTACTAATTGCAATGAAAAAAAGATTAATTGGTATGTAATCATTGTCTGCTGATTACATGTAACATACTTCATGTTTATGTCAAGTTCCAGAGCGACTTGAATAATAACTGATACAGTATACTAATTACATTTGCTGAGGTTTACTTCCAGTGATTTGAATAATAACTGATGTACTAAATACATTTGCTGAGGTTTAGATCCAGTGACTTGAATAATAACTGCTATACTAATTACATTTGCTGTGGTTTAGTTGTTCTTGTGACTTGAATGATAACTGTTATAGTAATTACATTTGCTGTGGTTTAGTTCCAGTGACTTGAATAATAACTGTTATAGTAATTACATTTGCTGTGGTTTAGTTCCACTGTGACTTGAATGATAACTGTTATAGTAATTACATTTGATGTGGTTTAGTTCCACAGTGACTTGAATAATAACTGTTATAGTAATTACATTTGCTGTGGTTTAGTTCCACAGTGACTTGAATGATACTGATGTACTAATTACATTTGCTAAGGTTTAGTTCCATAGTGACTTGTGTGATATTGGTGTAATAATTACATTTTTTTTACATTTAGTTCCATAGCGACTTGTTTTGATACCGGTATAATAATTGCTACGTTTTTTTAAAGGTTTTGTTCCACAATAATCTGAATATACTAATTACTAAGTCTTTTTAGGTTTAGTTCCATAGTGACTTGATTGATACTGATATATGCTGAATGATAGGATACAACAATGTGATGCCATTTACAATTGCCATCTGGATAGGAAACTACAATATGATGCAATTTACAATTGTCACCCAGATAGGAAACTACAATTGAGGCCATTTACAATTGCCATCCAGATAGGAAACTACAATGTGATGCCATTTACAACCGCCAACTGGACAGGAAACTAGGCAATCAGTGTTCCAGAACAAAATATCTGCATACAGTACAAGCAAAAAGCTACTAATAAAGACCCATTTTCCCATTAAAATTCTACATGCCCTGAAGAATCTGCATGCAAGTTAGTCCCCTTCTTGAAAAAGCCACCCAACTCCACGTCAAGAGGCCATCCCTGATCAGAAGCCTTCATTCCCTGATTCAAAAACTACTTTTGCCATTTTTTTCTACTATCATGACATACCTATGCATCAGTGCATTAACACAATAAAAGACCTGATATCAATCACCTTCCCTAAGGTAATTAAAAAAGTTTACCTTTGTGCAAAATTGGCTGATGTAGTGCTTTACAATGGTTCTTGCTCATTAACTCATTTGGCCCCGATGCCGCCTGTACGCGTAATGCAGTTCTGCATTCAACATCCGATACCGCCTTTTCGTGAAATTTTTCGTCTGCATTCAATGGCCGGTACCGCTGCTCGGCGGTCTGAATGTATGGTCTAAAGAAAGTCTCTGATTGGTTACATGGGGCTTTACCTAGCATCAGACCCACTTGTAGCCAATCAGAAATGAATTTACGTTCATTTGGGCAAACTTTAAATGTTCAGAAACCAAGGATTACTACTTGGGATCCGTTTCAATACACGTTTTTTTTCTTCTTAAAAAATCGTAAAATGATGGTGGAAGCACAAGTGGTTTTTGATGGCAGTGAGGGCGAAAATGAGGAGTTTCTAGTGTTTGATCTCGAAAATATTGAGTAATTAGAGGACAGATATGTTTGACAGTTGGATAATTTGCGAAATTTTGAATGGGACATCGAAGATTCTTGAGATTAAATAGTCAGAAAAAGTGGATGCTGATAGCGAAAATGAAAGAGTTTCTGCCGATCTAGCAGATTGGAGCGATCGTCTTCTGTCTATCCAAATCAATGATTTTAGTGGAATGAATCCTGGACCTACGACATACAATGACAAATAGACAAGGAAAAAGAAATCTATCTTTTTCACTTATTATTATTTCTGGAGAAACTGTACACGGTCATCGCAAACGAAACCAATCCGTATGCCTAAAAATGCACATTGGTATCACCAAACAAACGTTAGTATCCAACCTGCAAAATGTGTTTATTGAACAAAGTTCTATCTTAACCAAAAACTGGATGTGAACATTGCTAAGTAATGTATGTACAAATTGTTTCAAACCATATCACATATTAAATTTTCCTGGTTTATTTTCGTGGACTTAAGTGCTGATGATGTAATATTCCTAACAATGTTGCACATAATTTTGTAAAATAATGTATATTTGTAAAATAATGTATAAATAAATTGTGAAAGACTTGGAAAAAAAGAAAGAAAAATACATCACTGTGTAGACAAATTAATTTGGATTAATTGGTGAAATAATCATGGATTAATATTGGATATAAGAAGAGAAATTAAAGTAAATGTGAAGGCATGTGCATGATTTCTACAAAATTTTCCAAACAGGTAAAACAAGCAGCTAGTCACAGCTTAACCCTTAAAGTGCGTGTCGCGACTATAGTCGCGCTGTTGTTTGTGGCCCGGTAGTGCGTGTCGCGACTATAGTCGCGCTCGAGGTGAGCAACACTGATCGCATTCTATAACTTCATCTTGCCATAAATGCCTGTAAAACTATATTTAATTTGGTTTAAAAAAGGCCCGGAGCGAGCATTCTGCAGTACTTTACTACACTATTAACGATGTAATTTTACAAATGCTCGCTTCTAAACACGTGGTACATGTGCAAAGCTAAAATGGCCGACACTTAATACGAAGGTGATTTCTTGCAACAAATATTCGCTTCTGATAGTGATGCTAATAGTGATTTTGAATAAATTGAGAAAAATGACATTATTGGAGCAAGCGACGTATTGATAGAAATACACATGAACGATTTTGAGCCAGTAATTTACGTGGAACTGGAGTCGGATGTACATGCTCGCTTGACGTGAAAAGATGGCGCGCCTGTCAACCCCCATTCACTGGTAATTCAAAATTAAATGTCGACATGGTGAATAGTTAACCTACGGACTATTGAAGACTTTTTCTTAGTTGACGAGCTATTGCATCTGATAGTAGATCAAACAAATCGTAGTGCAGATCAGCGAGTTCATGGGGCAGACTTGAACGAAAAAAGTCACATGAAGAAATGGCTGCCTTTCTTATCTGAGCATCTAAAACGTTTTCGCATCGATTAAAACAATGGGTTTGGTACATATGTCTGTTCTCGATTCCTAATGGGCTATTGATGATGTGATATCAACCGCATACTTCAGCAAAAAAAATAAGTATGGGATAGATTTCAAGCTATTCCAATCAATTTACACCTGTCAGACAATGAGAACAATTAAGGTGACTCTTAACACAAAATCAGCCCAATGATTAACAAAAATAAAGCCGTTGCTGAGGTTTAATCACCAGATATGGACCTCTGTTTGATGATATTATAATAAATAACAGGTGATAGTTTTTCATGAACATTAATTGCTGACTGGAGGGTTTAAACATACCTCTGACATTCATGGAGTGGATTTTTGCAAAACTGTCACCCTGCCTTTACCTGTGATTTTCACAATTTATATATAACATTGTGACAGACATAACATGTGCATGGTTGGACTACTAAAGAATATAACATTTCGTAGATATATTTGAACATTTCCATCAAAAACAAACAAAAATACTGATGAAATACAATTGTAACTTGTCATTTTACCTGTATTTACACCTGTACCTGCAAATATGTTAAACCTACACATGTGTCTTGATGCTAATCTTAAAGTATAGACACGCACCATCATTTTTTATATAGGGTTTGTCTATCAATAGTGTAAATTTAATGAAATACATGCAATTTAAGGACTGTGGAGTTTTCTTCTTTCCTCTCCTGAAACAATTCAGCACTGAGGGACCTTTTACTGAAAAACAATGCAGCACTTTAAGGGTTAATGTGGCTGGGGTACAGTATCAGTGTTACTGAAATGTTTCTTGGGGCTGAAAGAGTTAACATACTCAAAATTTTGATATTTTCCATGTCTGATTTAAATTGGATATCAAATGTGGACTGCTTTGTGCTAACAAGCAATTGTTTACCAAATGAGCACAAAACAAACACCTGCCATGACAATTAACTCAAAATCAAAGGAAGCTGATGCAACCAACAATACTAAGCTACTAATCAGTATAAAAAAAGCATGTACATTATCTTTTTCTTAAATCTCTGCCCATAAAGCTGAACCATCAGGGACTTTCTGATGACATTGGCATCATGGCTTATGAGTGGTAAATGTCTTACTGTATATACTCGCGTATAAGCCGAGAAATTTAGGGAAAAAATAAGGCCTTGAAGAAGGGGGGTAGGCTTATCTGCGGGTCAAGTTCCAAATCTGAAATTTATAATGCTTTTTCCCCTCGATTTCCAGTATTTATTGCTTCTGTCGATCGCCGAATATGAGATTACATGCCTAATGATGCCACATGGCTGATAAGATTTGTCCTGTCGTGAAGTAAAACAAATATATTTTTTCTAACATAAGTGGTAGGATAATGAATGAAAAACATGTTTTAAAGTACTTGACGTCTATTTGACAGATGTCCATCCACCAGAAAATACAGCCATACGTGTTATTTGAACCACGCAAATACATGTATTTTCCCAAAGAACTGCCATATTAGTAATCTCTATTCAAGTATTTAACCCTCAGCTAATCAGTAATCATTAAACTCTACGGTTTCGTAGAAATGCGCGCTAGTTTATTTCAGTGTAAATATGAAAAGAATCTACGTAAAAAAAATAAAAGAATTACGATACTGAAGGTATACAGCCATACGTGTTATTTGAACTACAGAAATCCATGTATTTTCCAAAAGAACCGCCATATTAATAATCTCTAGTCAAGTATTTAACCCTCAGTAATAATAATCAGTAATAATTAAACTCTACGGTTTCGTAGAAATGCACGCTAGCCTATTTCAGTGTAAATATGAAAAGAATCTACGTAGAAAAAAATAAAAGAATTACGATACTGAAGGTATATATGACAAACATTTTGATCGAGAGTAGAAATACATGTACGATAGTCTTAAAGAAACATTAGCGAGAAGCTCCATAGGGGTTTGTTGCGCGCACGCTTAGGAAGGGTAAATAACATTGCAATATACGAGTCAGCGTGAATAATTGTAAAACAATATAATTTGTTGGATTTCTTTGATAGGTGTTTTAGACGTAGTAGGCAGCCACAGTTTATATACTACTGTTGATTGGTTGTTTGTAAAGCAAAGTGGTTTCTCAACGGTAAGTGTTGCACAATAGCTACCATATGCTTAATCTGTGGTAAATGCCTCGGGGATAAGAGGTGTTGTTTTTTTTTGCACAATGCCAATGTATTGTTTACTGAGATATGGTAGTGGACATGGTTTCTGCTCAAAGTTATCAACTGTCACAATACTTGAATCATGTCCACGCTGAAGCCAGTCATATTTTGATCAATTGAATCACACCACCGGTAGTTTAAAAAACACAAAAATAAACAACAATGATAAATAATTATCAAATACAAATTGATAATCAACTGTGGAAATAATTACAGTATAAGGTATATAAATATTTCACTACCATTAAGAAATTATTTCAGTTTAATCTCTTTAGAAGTTTATATTCAATTCAATTAGATAACATGAGTAGTATAGAAAGTAAAAGAAAGCGTTTTGCGTATGATGAAGCATTCAAACTTAACGTTATTGAATATGCTGAAGCAAATAACTGTGCTGCAGCACACGAATTTTTGTGAACGAGAAGCAAGTACAGGAATGGCGGCAATTCATCTACGCGCTATGCAGATGGTGAAAATAATAAATATAAGTTGGCAGGTTCTAAATTTGTTGCATCTGCTGGCTGGTGTTCTCTTTTTAAGAACCAGACTATCAGATGACCATGATGACAATGACGGCGTATATGATGAAAGCACGCCCGTAAGAGAAGCCAAGTTTTGTGAACTGTTTGGCGAGTCTGATACAGAGCCTGATTTTAAAGGATTCTAAAAGTGATTGAACTTTTATAATTCATGATTTTAGAATGAGGATTAATTAAATTTCCATTAAGACTTAACACTTTAGAATTGTTTTTATTTCAACATATAAATTAGCTTTCTTACTTTCATTTTATTTAATAATGTGATTTGCCTAAATAAACGTATTCAGAACTCACTTTGTGCATTTTGTGATGTACAGGTAGTCTAGATATTATGGGTCGGCTTATACACGGGTCTTGCACTTTATAACAGTTTTACCGATTCAGTTTGGGGGGGAGGAGGTGTCGGATTATACGCAAACAGGCTTATACGCGAGTATATACGATAGTTTAGATCCCATTCAGTTTGAATAATGTCATTATTCCATTTGATCAGCTGCCTCTTTCTCAATGCAATTAGCATTCATCTCATGTTTTCAAAACAAAGTTTATCTTATTCATGCTATACAAATTGAAAACAATGGAATCAAACTTTTGTTTCTGGGTCCCAGTGTGGCAGAGTGGTCTAAAGCGCTCTCTGTAACGGAACACTGCCATCTCAACTCTGCATGGGTTTAAGTCTCCGATTCGGCCTATGTGGGGATGTGAGAAAGCTTGCCAGTAGTTTCTCTAGGGTCAGTGGTTCTTTCTGGGGTGTGTGTGTTCCCAGGTCTTCCTCTACCATTAATACTGGCCTCCATGTATAGTCTATTGTGTGCTGAAAAATGGCATTAAACACTACAACTACTTATTTTTCAATCTGCCTCAACTACAAGACTTTACTTAAAACCCTCTCAATGAAGTTAACTGATACAGAATGGATAACTGCAGCTCAAATCAAAAGTTTTGAAAGATAAGACCTAATCATCTTTTGCCTTAATGTTGTACATGTTTAATTCAATAATTTCAGAATTATTTAGCCCCAAACTCTGATGTGAACCAGCCCACTAAATGGGCACATGTTAAGTGATCTGAAAATCAGTGAAGTCATCTTCAATGCTCTGTAATAATTACAGTATATACACAATGATTCATTTAAAAATTGTGCTAGAATTAGTGTTCCTTATATTACATTATGTTTCAATAAAGGTTTCACTTGAATTAAGAACCAATTTTAATTTATACCATCATTTTGTATTCTATTTTTTTATAGTAACAATGGTGTATAATACCTTGTGCTTTTTTTCCATTCTTTCTAAATCTCAAATGTCAAATCAAGGCAATGAGTGAAAATTACACAAACTGGATTATGTGTGCATTGAAAAAATATAATATTACATTTTAACTCATTTTTAAAAGGTTTTTTTTTTATAAAAAAATAGAAATCTAATATTTTTAACCACATTACAGAAATGACAATTTGTCAAATAGCTTTGTGGCTCACTAAGAATGAAAAAGTAAAATATTGTTACTGTGAAATAAATTACATACTGTTAGCTCCATTTAATGATGCTAACCTAAAAATTGGCTGCTACAGATAGGATGAAATGAACTATGACAGAAACACTGATCCATGCACATAAACTATAGACTTATACACTTCATAGCCTCCCAACTCTTAAATACCAAAAACTTAGTAAAAGCCAGAAATGTGTTATGTCAAACATTCTTTATTAAAATTTGTTAAGCACCTCCACTGTGCCCCAGTTGAATCAAAAATATACCTGCAATATTTATTTACAAATAATGCACTTACCAACCTGAAGGAATCATTTATCCTTCAACACACTATAAGCAAATTTCACTGCAGCATTTGACAAATTTCCAAGACAGAAAAATAAATTTTCAAAGAATCTCTGAACATGAAAGACTAGAACCTGGTTATCTGCTGGGGTCCACATCTGACGAGTCTTTTATATGGGTGAGGTGTGGTGGGGTGAGGTGGGGTGGGGTAATTTTTCAAAAATTGGAACTGACAAAATAAGTTTCTTGAAATAAATATTATTTAATTAATGTCAATTTCATATAATATTCATATATTAAATGGAATAATACCTCATTACTATGCAATGTTTTATTATTTGTCTTTGCTCACACAAATAAACTGTGTACTTTGAATGCAACAAAGCCCTTATTAACATATTTATATTCATGCACTGCATATAAACGTTGGGACATGAACACTGGTGAAGAATTCTTTTTACTTTAATGGAAAATATTGGGTAAGAAAAATAATCTATGTTGGGGTTTGAAGCAAGATAAGGAAATCCCAGTCGCAGGTGTTACATTATAGATCTCCCCACTCGGGCAAGCCTTGTAGGAAGACTAATAATATTACCCCATGACTGGGATTTCCTTGTTTCGGAACAAACCCCTGCATCGATTCTATATGTCTACATCTTTTGTACTATCTGCATACTGGGATATATGGTTATGATAGTAGGAGAGAATCTTTTTCAGACTTTTAGAATTCACAGAGGTTAAAGAGTGTTATGAAAATGAAAGATAGAATAAGAAATGATGCTGAATATTATTTAGCCCCCCCCCCCCCATATCAGCAAAGTTATGAGCTAAATCTCAAGAACTGTCACTTGTAAACAAGAACTGTCAATGATGGTCCTTATAAACTAGAACTCAAGAACAGTCTCTGATGGTCCTTATAAACTAGAACTCAAGAACTGTCAATGATGGTCCTAATAAACTAGAACTAAGAACTGTCAGTGATGGTCCTAATAAACTAGAACTCAAGAACTGTCACTGATGGTCCTTATAAACTAGAACTCAAGAACTGTCATGGATGCTCCTTATAAACTAGAACTCAAGAACTGTCGATGATGGTCCTTATAAACTAGAACTCAAGAACTGTCAATGATGGTCCTTATAAACTAGAACTAAGAACTGTCACTGATGGTCCTTATAAACTAGAACTCAAGAACTGTCAATGATGGTCCTAATAAACTAGAACTCAAGAACTGTCCTGGATGCTCCTTATAAACTATTAACTTCCCCTACAAAAACAAATTCATGACTTCTTGAACAATCATGAACTGTTCATGAATGTTCATGAACACTTCAAGAACTTTGATGATTCATGTACTTGAAGTTCAGTATGATGAACACACTAATGAAATTTTATGAACTATTTTAACATCTTTTAAGTCCTGAAAAATTTGGTTGATGAACAATTTAAGTACATTGATGCACCAGCAAGAAATTATTAAAAAATCTATATAAAATATCTATATAATTATATTCATAAAATGTTCATGAAAATTCATTGTACAAACTTCTCACAATATTGTTGAATATAAAGAAATGTAAATATTATTTTCATTTTTAAATTATACAATAAAATGTTCATAACTGTGTTCTTAACCTGAATAGTTATGTATTAATATGGGAAAAAAATTTCTGGCCAGCATGAACAAAATGTATTTGCTATAAAAGCTTTTAATGACTTTGTTCTCATGTTTTTGGCCATTACTGTCATAAACTGCATAATTTATTATATTGACTTGGTCGCTGGTTGCCAATGTGCCATAAAAACCAAACTATGTAAACAACGATTGTCCTGATAGATGATTGTGAAAGAAGAAGTGATGTGATTGGTTAATATACACGCGAGATCTCAGCTGCTGAGCAGACTTTTCCCCACTAACGAAAAAGCACCCTGTCGACTCTAACATGTTAAAACCTCAAACAAAACACGGTGGATTCCCATGGAATGGATAGATGAGAATATTTTCAATAACATTTTCTTAAATAAGTAGAAGTGCTGAGAAGTGATTATGAAGGAAATGATTTGGTGAGAGCAAAATTAGGCGGAAAAGCGTACCCAGCTAGGATCGTTAAAATTACGGTAATTTTTTTCTTGGTCTTTTGTGTTTATTTCAATGAAAGTTATATCAATATATATTTTATTGGCTTTTATGTCATAGTTAGTTTTAACCAAACTAATGATACATGATTTTATTCAGACCTAATTTAAACATGCTCTGCGAAGTTTGAAAATCACTAAACACCCCACCACCCCTTTCGATCTCGATACTAGACCCGGTATCGATATCGTTTTCTTTTTCCTGACATTACTATTTCTATGATCTGATGTAATTTGGTAATTAAAAAAATATATACTAAAATAGTTAATATGTCAAATTATACACAATAATGACAACGGGATGAAACCAGAAGCAGATATAAGCAACACTTGAAGTTGATGCATGCTAAGGACCTATGTGACACAAGTCTGACGTTTTATCAGTAGAAAATGGCGAAAAGCTTTGAAAGCATGAAATAATATTAGGATGTTTAGTGTAACAGTCTGTCATATTCTATTGATTAAAACACGACTCCAACTTCAGTTAAAATATTAAACTAACAGTGACAAAATTTTCCAATATAAATGCTCAAATGTTGTGTTAAGACTTAGTGTAAGGGATGAAATAGTTTTGAGTTGGATCATAATTATTCCAGTAAATAAAGTGGTGTACAAAAATAATGTGCAGACAAAAGCTCAAGACAAAAAACGTTACTCAAAGGTTATCTGTAATTAACTAACTTTATCTTTCAGATCAGACAGTAGAAACGTAAAATTATTAGAGGATGCAGTTTGTGAGCTATGGAGAAAAATTTGAAAACTGGATGGTTCTATGGGCAAGGTGGAAGAGACATGAAATAGTGAATGCTGCAGAAAGTTAAAGATCCAAATATTTAAAAAAAAGAATATAGCTTGCCAATTTACAATACACATTCTTTGTTAAATATTAGAGATTTATTTAAAATTAAATACCGTTTTGTTAGATAAATAAAACAAAATTAAAATAAAATAAATTAAATACTGTTTTCTTAGATAATATATTGCATTTTATTTTCACTGTTTTATAACCCCCACATTTGAGGTGATGATTCAGGATGAAATAGTTGTTTGTGAGTTTGTCAGATAATCAACTATTTGTAAATATGAATTGTTTATGAAGACATAAATCATTCAAGAGAAAATATGTTCATCATGTTCATGAATATGTTCATGAATGATGACGAACCAATTTGACTTTTATTAACAGTTCATGAATATCCATGAACTGTTCAAGAACAGTTGTGATGTATTGGTTCATGAACGTTTATAAACTCATAATTTCATAAACTGACCATTTTCAGTTCATGCACGTTCATAAATGGTTCATGAACCTTTTGATGAACTTTCATGGATGGTTCATGAAACAGGTTCATGAACCGTTCAAGAACAGTTCATGCCAGTTCATGAATTATTCATGATCATTTCGTAGGGGTTAAGAACAGTCTTTGATCGTCATTATAAACTAGAACTCAAGAACTGTATCTTATGGTCCTTATAAATTAAAACTCAAAAACTGTCATGGATGGTCATTATAAACTAAAACGAAGAACTTTCACTGACAGTCCTTAGAAAGATTAGAAAAAAGTTTGGTGGCATACTAAGGTGCCTGTATTGATTGCCTGTGACCATGACTTGCATTAAATCGAGGGCTTTTTGATGTTTATCCCTGCAGTAGCTGAACTGAAGAAAACCTAATTTATGGTAAGGAAGAAAAATAAACTAAATTTTGGTCTCCTCCAAACAGGAAGACACTATGAAGAGTTACTAAAGAGCATATCAAACGTTGTTGAGGATCGTCACTTGTGACAGCAAAGGCAGATGAAAGCATTAATATAGCTAACAATAAATGCCTTGTCATATATGCTAAGATTATTTCTGATGAAACAAAACCATCAACAAGATTTTTTTTTTTCAAATATAGAACGTCCAGATGCTTCTGACAAGGGAATTACCTTATTGGCTTAAGTCACATTTTATAAGTAATAATTTTGTGTTGTGTATTTAAAAAATGTAATCATTTAAAAACTACTAAAGACTGATTATAGCTTGAATAGAACTGGTTTAGATTTTGTCTCACTGTTTTTTGCATTCACAAGTCAATTAAAACAAGTCAAATTAAAACAAGATAAAACAGTGCATCTGCACAAAGATCTGCCTATATTGAAATGTGACAATGCAACCAGTATTAGCTCTAACAGACAAAAAATGAAAATAATATTGAGTCATTTACAAATAGTTTATGCACTGATTACTATTGATTGGGCTGCAAGTGAGCAGATGTAAAATGCCCTGTAAGGATTGGTAGCATATCGGTTGTCATATTTATGAGCAAGTTCGTTCAGGATAATTGGAAGGAAATTACCCCACATTGCTAGACTGGCATTTCATTACACTGTCAATATTAGAGTATTGAGGTGTGTTCTATTTGTTCAAACCCATACATTAGGTTAGCTCCAACAGCCCTTCATTGATAAAAGCTTGCTCAACATCTTATGTCCTACTGGCAATCAACAGGAAACAGCACAGCATTTCTGCCACTTAAATCAAACATTTCTGTAGAATATGAGAATTAGACTGCTCTCCACACCAGGCAACTTGATTATTTAAGTACTAGAATTGGGCCTATCAGTAATTTTTCCAATGGAAGTGGCAGGGCTATGAAATATTACCAATATTGATTAGCTTGATGACATATGGACATGTCATCCTGGAAGAAATTGCTTCAACTCACTTTACATGGACACATCACCTACTTTCTTAAATACAAGCCTTCCAAGAATTTAATCTCCTGTTCTCTAAGAAAATAAAATCCAACTGAAAGATTAGGATGTAGGGAAAAATAGTTTATGTTAACTGCCATACCCTTAATACAAAGAATCAATTCAAAACTTGTATGACTACTGCCTACATAATGGGTCAGAAAACTCTTTGAGATTAAGACTATAAGAGACATGTAATGAAATAATGTTATCTTTATATGGAAGTCAAATATAGTTATCATCTTTATATAGAAGTCATATACTATTATTAAGGAGGAAAATTCAGGATCTATTAGCAACATGTCTTTGGGCAAGTCACCTTTCTCTATTTGCCTTGACACCATGTTGTTCCCTAAGCACTGGATGTTATGTAATTTACCTACCTATATCTGCCAGAGCAACTTGCTACCTGACTAATTACTGACCCCTGTACCTCAATTTTGGGAGCATCCTCAAAACATTGACACTTTAAAAAATCTTACCTATATCGTTTTCCTATTTTAATTATCCTGGCATGATGTAACCTTCAAAGTGTTTCTGTGCTGCAAAACACCCAACCAATTTCATTTCATGATTATAGTCAGAATGCCTGTAAAAATCTAATTTGCCTGATAGCTAACTTATTTTAATTTTCTGACTATTTGTGAACTCTTTCCTAGTATTGTTCCGATTATCGATTATAATTGATCATCAGTTGGTTGAGCAAACCAATAAGATAATCGATTGTGAACTCCATAATTGATTGTGTCAAGGGAGACTACTTTTTAGGTGTATCCAAAGCACAAAGATTACCGTATTTACCGCATATGTTGGGAAACGAAAAAATAATAATTTTTTTTTTCGTGTCCCAGAACTTATGGTGAACTTTTTTTAAACCTACATCATGTGTCCCAAGACTTAGGAAATGAAAAACATGTTCGATCCCCCCCCCCCCAACAACAACAACTGGCCACACCACATGTTACAATAAAATAAGATAAATAAAATGCGTATTTGATAATAAAATAAAATAAACAAGAAACTAACCTTGTACTGTTATCATTTATTCACATTTTTTGTCGACATTAGCATTTTATTAAAGGAAAAATATATCCACAAACTAAGTATGAGTAGCGCATCAATCCATTATCCATAGTGTAATAGCTTTCATCAGACAATGCAACACATTAGTCACTGACGTGAATATTGAGAAACGAATCATATTTAGTTGTCCTCAAAGGTTTGAATGTTATGAAAATGAAAATTGGATTCCACAAAATCACATATGAATGAGATAGAGAAAGAAAGAGTGAGAATTATCAGCCCCATTGGTCGAAAGCAACTGACATCCCAAACCAAAATGCAAGCTTTCCACAAGCTTGCAGCAAGCTAGTTGAAGTTGTACAAGCTAGTCAGGTAGCTTGCGCAAGCTTGCAAAAGGAATTTTTCCAAGTCTGCAAGCTTGTGCAAGCTTGCAAAAGGAAATTCTGAAAGTCTGCAAGCTTATTGTAAAATCTCAAACTTACACAAATTAAGCTAGCTTGCAAAAGGAATTTTTCCAAGTCTGCAAGCTTGGAAAATGTAAAATTCAAGCTTCCTAGATTGCAAAAAATGAAGGAGTGCATCTGCAGTCATTCATCAAACAGCAGCACAGTGGATAAACTTTAACATAGAACATAATTTGTCCACATTGTTTTACACCATTAAATATAAAAAGAACAGAGCAAGAATTTCTTGAATGTGTGTTATATTTTACACTGTGATAAAGGATTCCATTTAGTAAAATCCGGTAAAATACATAGCATTTACCAATTGCAAAGTTATTTACAGACTGACTTAATGCAGCAAGATATTTGAAGTCAAGTACTTATAAATGCTTCTTACCAACAATGTATGCACCATCAAATATAGTCTCTGTAACTTAGTGATGATAACTTATGGCATTTAGTTTTTGAAAGAATATTCCAATTTCTGTTTCAATTTGACAATTTTTGTATTTGAACCTGTAGGTAATTTTAACATTGTTGAAACAGCATCAGACTCCTGTGATCGAACGGAAATCACGTTTTTGATTAACTCCTCAATATACGGTAATTTATCCTGAAATTAATATAAATGAGTATTAAAAACCAAAAAAATCTGCCACCCACCCACCATTTTGCCTTTTCAGACCTGTTTACCAGTTCGTATTTGACTGAATTTGTACGGAATAAAGCTCATTCGTACGATAGTATGGTCATTGGTTTTAAATTACGATTTGAGGTGATCAGCACATATTTCAAAAGCAGATAACGTGATGAGGTGATTCTATGAGCTGAGCTGATCGTAAATTGAGCACAGCCTACAAGTTAATGGAAGTAATTAAAAATATGTTCCCAGATTCCAAAATTGCAGAAGATATTTAGAAACAATCTCTTTCTCTCTCTCTCTCTCTCTCTCTGTATGTCGTGCAATAGTAAATAACGGTAATTATAGTATATTGTGTCTACTATTTGTTATCGAGGGACTGGTGTATTTGGTCCAATTGCTGTTTCAATTAGTACATTTGTATTAATTACATGAGATTATTTTGAATCTAGTTGACCAGTTGAATTCCAGGAGATTTGTGTATCTTTTACTTACAGTGCAAAACTTTTGAAATTTATTTGAATTGTTTGAATCTAAATCCTAGGCGGTACATAAAATTATGTGAGTATCGGATAGGTGTTTTTGAGGTGTTTTGAATCTGTATATCAGATAGATATATTTTTTTTCTTCAACTTGTGAATGTTAGTATAGGGTAATTGGATCAATTGTATTTTGAGAGCATGTAAGAATCATTATATTTTTACATCATATATTTTTATTGACTAATTAAATTCATGAATTGCCATCTTTCACACATTGTTTGAGTTATTCATTTAATACAAAATCCACTCTGTTTCAATTCTGCAACATACATTGTAGCATATATCAACATTTTACTTTTAATATTTTATATAAATGGTCATTTTCACACATCAAGGGCTAGAAATATGGTGGCAGTACATGCCATGTCAGTTTCCTATATATATATATATATATAATTTAAAATCTAATTGGCTTGTCATGCTCAACCTTAAAAATAAGCTTGCGGCAAGCTTGCCACAACGTTAAAAATAAGCTTGCGGCAAGCTTGCCGCAACCTTAAAAATAAGCTTGCGCAAGCTTGCCGCAACCTTAAAAATAAGCTTGCGCAAGCTTGCCGCGGTTTCAAATCTAAGCTTGCGGCAAGCTTAAATAACAAGCTTGCAGCAAGCTTGCCGCATCCTTAAAAATAAGCTTGCGATTTTGGTTTGGGATTTACGCATGATACAGTGTAAGGTACAAAATAACCAAGAGTGTATTATATCCATGGTAACAATATGACAATATCTCGCAAACTAAAATCATTATTAGAAATACATTTACTATGAGTACAAATGACAATCTTTTCGATTCCATGGGTTACAAAAAGTATTATTAAAGCAAGTTAATGCTGTATATACTATTTACCGAATAACTCTAAACCAGTTTGTATCAATTATGACTGCAGACGGCATATAAATGAAAGCCCAGGTGTTGAATAAACACACTTTGTAACAGCCATAAACTCATTGTTTGAACTTACTGGCAGGATATCAAATACAAAGGTTAATTTATTACAAAGCAAGCCAACCCCAGAAGCTGACATTGGATTCCTATTAGCGTGGAGATTTTTTTAAAACTATGCATGTGTATACAAAGTCGGCCGACATAGGGAAGCCAAGGAAAATGACAACACGTCTCGTATTAAGAGTGCAGATAAACAAACAGCTGTGGACTGTATTGTGAAAGCAGTCAAATCGCTTCAGGACAAGCCATTATTACATCCACATATATTCCTAGTTTACAGTAATTTAACTGAATAGCAAGATCTAAAGAACTAGAATTTCCCTTTACATTTATCTAGACATCGTCAAATTTATTCCATGCTTTTTAATCAACATGAGTGTTACATCTGATTTGTATGGTTTGTTGTTTTTTTTTTACAGCCAAGATAAATGTTATATAAAACTGATTGTTATACTTGACCTTGTCCAAAATCAAGATGTGGGAGATCTTGGGTTTGATCCCCAGCCAAATCATATCAAAGACTTACAAAAATGGTACTAACAGCTGCCTCGCTTGGCGCTCAGCATTAAGAGGTTAGTGTTAGGACTAGTTGGCCTGGTGTCAGGATAATGTGACTGGGTGGGACATCATGCTACATGTCTGCGGCATGATGCCCCAGTGCTAGGAATCACTATAAAACTGCCACACTGCAGACATCGTAACGATAGTACTGATTTTTTTTTAAAAAAAGCTATGTTAAAAATCCAAATTACACACACACACATATGTGTGTGTGTGTGTATATATATATATATATATATATATATATATATATATATATATATATATATATATATATATATATATAAGGGGAAAAAAAGCAAACATCTTTCTGAACACAATATGCCTATATAACTCTGAAAATAGACTGCTAATTTCTCTCACCCAAGGCATGTACACCTAAAATAAAGCTAAGCATGCATTGATAAACTATTTATCCATGAGTGAACAAGGATTCATGAAATAAATATGTGAATTGATTATCTTTGCAATACAATCAATAAGAATCCACTCAGCTTAACATAATTACTGACTCTATTTATTCCAGTTTTACAGCATTGTTTATTATTACCCTGATACTGCTTCATTTTACTCCTGAATCCCTGTTTAATATTTCAAGGAATGCAATATTCAGTAACAGAAGTGGTACAAAGCACCAATGAATATTCTATACAAATATTTCCTCTTAAATAACATGTAAACACAAAATTAAATACATTTATGTGTGTGTGTGTGTGTGTGTATCATATCACTATGATATCTGCAGTGTGGCAGTTTATACTGATGTCTTGCACTTTGGTACAGTATAGTGCTGCAGACATATAGCATTTTGTCCCACCCAGTCACATTAGCCTGACACCAGGCCGACCACTAACGTCTTAATGCTGAGCACCAAACAAGGCAAGTGTTAGAAATATTTTTGTAAGTCTTTGGAGAAGAAGCTCTACTGACAAGGTCACAAACATGGAAAACATATGCTTAGAAGATTTATCCACTGCTTTCAACAATGAACAACCACTGGCAATAATGTACATGCTACTGAAAGGATGTTGACAACAGTTACTAGTGACCAAGCGTTTTTCTCTAAGGAATCCAGAGTTGTCACTGAAAGGTTTCCCCAGGTCCCTACTGAAATGCCCACCACAGTTGCTTCAGTATCCAAGTGGGAAGTTTAGTGGTCCAAGAAGGGGTATGGACCTTATAATTAGAAGCAGACACAATGCATTGCAATGAAAGGGGTTTGGTGGGTGGACTACCCTATACTTTATCTATTCAAGTCTTGGACCTTATTAAACCTTTGAGAGAGAGCTCCTTAATCACAACTGAGTGAGGAAGCAACAAAGAGTTCATGAAGAGTTTGCCCCCGAAAGTCAAAGGTCTTGCTCCTTGGCTGCCTTAAACACATTACACCTAAGAGTCTCCAGAATGGCTTGGGTAATCCTTCTCTGAGACCCAAGGGAACAAGAATCCCCAAACTCTGAAGATGATAATGGAACTGTCCCCCTTTTAGGTACATCTATGCTCTGAGAGATCAGAGCATTTTCAAGCATATTCCAGTACATTTTTGGAACTGATTCTAAATTCAAGCACTCTTCAAGGTAACCACCAAAATTCAAGTGCTTTTTAAGATTGTATGTGTAAAAACTGGGTCACACTTGGAGTAATGAGAGTAAAAGGCCATTAATGATGATAGGCAAAGATTACCCAGGAAAATATAATAAAGAAAAGCTTAAGGTCTAAGCATCAAGATCCTGGTGACCAAAGTATTTTCCACGAACCCCCTTATTAAATTTCATGATGATACATCACAAATGGATTTATTGACCTTGATATACTTTGATTATGGTTATTCTGACAGCATTGCAGTTCTAGATTTGACTAATCTTCTTTCTTTTGTAAGCTTCACAATCTACAAGGGCCTGGAGTGGCCGAGTGGTTGAAAACGTTCTCCATTATGGATCTCTGCCATCTCACATCCGTCTGCGTGGGTTCGAATCTCAGATTTGGCCAATGTTTGTGAGAAAACTTGCCAGTAGCTTCTCATGGGTCGTTCATTCTTTCCCGGGTTCTCCCTCAACCATCAATAATGACTGCCATGTATAGCCTATCATGTGCTGAAAAATGGGGGTTAATATGTTAAACCCTACTACAACAACAATCTACTGCATGATGAGTTCTTGTAAAAAGTTTTAGCATGGCTGCTCTAGTTCCATGAGACCGATATACTGGGGCTACCAAGCTGGATTTTGCTACCTCAGCTGAATCTGGCTATTGTTTCAACTGCATCATCGATGATTATAGATAGTTTTTCACAGAAGACTTCCAACACCACTGGCATGACTATTTGGCATAGATCTAAGACTGTTTACCTTAATTGCTGTCTAAAGTTGCTTTGTTTCAAAACATAGCTTTATTCTTGTGTAAGATATTATCAGTGAAGAAACTATTACTGTAGTCTGAGAAAGAACAAATCAGTTACAACTGAATCAGATAACTAACGGAACATTCAAACTTATTATGCTCTTATTTAAATAAATCCCAATCAAAATCAGAAAAGACCAAGGATATCACTTCATCACTTATCAGAACAGAATCCAAATGAGAACTGCTACTGGTCTTGTTATCATTTAGGTGAGAAAAATACCTGTAGGTTATCAGGTACAGCAGTATATCTTTCCAGCAACCATTAGGATCTGTCTGATCAATGCTGACAATAAAACTGATGAAGTGAGCAGGTGCTGCCTGGAAGATTGAATTCTTCCTCCATGTTGGGCTTCCACTGCTATACATCTTGACCACATACCATAACCATCATGATTCAATACCTCAGTTCTGCCACCTTGTCAATGCTGTTCTGAAACCAGCTACCACAAACTGTACAATCTGTGATGCATCAAATCAGATAAGTAATGGGGCAAAGGTCAGGATAAGAGAACAAATTCAACATTCAATGTATTAAAGATTGTGCCAGTCTACCAATAATGTAGTCATACATTGTTCATTTCTATACCTTTATGGGTTGTACAGGTAAAAATTATCTGAAACTCATCTCAATGGCAACCCTAAGCATGCATAGGATGACAAGTAACCTACCAATCTACCAAAGGATCATATTTTCATGTTAAAATCTTTAAATATGTTTACTTATGACTGACCAAAAGACCTGAAAACTAACCTAATACTGAACTTTACAAATCAAAATTACAGATATATGGAAGGACTAATTAACTGGGAGGACACACTATCCTGTACAATAGACACGAGTAACAAAATATCAAATTTTCTTTCAAATAAAATGTTACTAATCCAAGGTTATATTAACAAACAAGTTTTCAAAAGAATTGAGAGAAATATCCTCTTGAACAGTCCTCTAAAAGAAAGACAAAGAAATGTAGTATTTAATTCATAGAGCATAGGTTGACAAGTCATTTGTCATTTAATTTGATTAGTAGTTCCTGGGTTGCCAAGTCGCTTGTTCTTTAATTTGATTAGCAGTTAATGGGTCACCAAAATTCATTTATTATTTAACTTGATAATAGTCATTTATTATAAAATTTGACTACTAGTTCCCGGGTCACCAACAGTCCTTTATTATTTAATCTGAGTAGTAGTAGTAGTAGTAGTAGGCTATACATGGCTGCCAGTATTAATGGTGGAAGAAGAACCTGGGGAAATTCGTGGAAAGAACTACCGACCCATGAGAAACTACTGGCAAGCTTTCTCACATACCCACATTGGCCGATTCTGAGACTCAAACCTAAGCAGACAGGCAAGATGGTTGTGGTTAGTAATGGAGAACGCTTTAGACCATTCTGCCACTTGGGGCCCCAATCTAATTAGTAGTTAATGGGTTACCAACAGTCCTTTATTATTTAGTTTGATGAGTAATTCCTGGGTTACCGACAGTACTTTATTATTTAGTTTGATGAGTAATTCCTGGGTCACCAAAAGTCAATTATTAGTTAGTTTGATGAGTAATTCCTGTGTTACCAACAGTCCTTTATTATTTAGTTTGATGAGTAATTCCTGGGTCACCAACAGTCCTTTATTATTTAGTTTGATGAGTAATTCCTGGGTTACCAACAGTCCTTTATTATTTAGTTTGATGAGTAATTCCTGGGTCACCAAAAGTCAATTATTATTTAGTTTGATGAGTAATTCCTGGGTTACCAACAGTCCTTTATTATTTAGTTTGATGAGTAATTCCTGGGTTACCAAGTCCTTTATTATTTAGTTTGATGAGTAACTCCTGGGTTACCAACAGTCCTTTATTTTTTAGTTTGATGAGTAATTCCTGGGTTACCAACAGTCCTTTATTATTTAGTTTGATGAGTAATTCCTGGACTACCAACAGTCCTTTATTATTTAGTTTGATGAGTAATTCCTGGGTCACCAAAAGTCAATTATAATTTAATTTGTTTAGTAGTTCCTAGGTCACCAACAGTCATGTATTATTTAATTTGGGTCAACACGATTCATATGCATTCTCATTTACACATTTAACAATTCTGCAAAAACATTTACTGGCAGTAAAGTAAACTAAGCTATTTAAATGTGTAAATGTTATACCAAAGAGATGCTGATGGTACTCCAAATTTAAGATCCATAAAAAGAAAATTTACATTATACCACGGCCAAAGAAGGAATTGTTTAAAAAAAAGTTTTCAATACACTGGTACAGTAGTATGGAACAACATTCCCAGCAACATAAGGCATGTCTTAAATGGATGAAATCTTTAGAAAATTGAACAGTGTTAGTACAAAAAAATACCACCTGCTTTTCTGTAATTTTGCTTCATTTTCAAAGCTGAATTTTTCAATGCAGAATGATATTTTATGTTTTTTTTAATAAGTTTATGTTTTTACAGATGCCTGTGCATGTGTTCCAGGCTTGATACATGTACATTGAATTTTAAATTTTCTTGAACATTTAAATTATTTAGTGTCAAGCCAGACTCTTCACATCATGTTGTATGTACTGTATATATTGTACATAACAGATAGAAGGCCTCAAGGTAGATTAGTTCTGTAATTAATTGAGTTACATTCTCTAAATAAAGTCTTTATTATTATTATTATTATTATTATTATTATTATATCAGTGTTTTGTGGGCAGCAAAATGACAAACATCCTTTAAAAGACAGTGATTCTATCAAACATGGTGTATAAATACAACTCTTGAACATTATTTTCACTCATTAGAGAATTTTACAACAATAAATTTAACCCTTAAAGTGCGTGTCGCGACTATAGTCGCGCTGTTGTTTGTGGTCCCGTAGTGCATGTCGCGACTATTGTCGCGCTAGAGGTGAGCAATACTGATTGCATTCTCTAACTTCATCTTGCCATAAATGCCTGTAAAACTATATTTGATTGGTTTAAAAAGGCCCGGAACTAGCATTCTGCAGTACTTTACTATATTATTAACGATGTAATTTTACAAATGCTCACTTCTAAACACGTGGTACATGTGCAAAGCTAAAAATGGCCGACGCTGAATACGAAGGTGATTTCTTGCAACAAATATTCGCTTCTGATAGTGATGCTAATAGTGATTTTGAATAATTTGAGAAAAATGACATTATTGGAGCAAGCGAGGTATTAATGGAAATACACATGAGTGATTTTGAGCCAGAAATTTACGTGGAACTGGAGTCGGATGTACATGCTCGCTTGACGTGAAAAAATGGCGCGCCTGTCAACCCCCATTCACTGGTAATTCAAAATTAAATGTCGAGATGGTGAAAAATGAACCTACGGACTATTGAAGACTTTTTTTTAGATGACGAGCTATTTCATCTGATAGTAGATCAAACAAATCATAATGCAGATCAGAGAGTTCATGGGGCAGACTTGAAAGAAAAAAGTCGCATGAAGAAATGGCGGCCTGTCTTACCTGAGCATCTAAAACGTTTTCGCATCGATTCAAACAATGGGTTTGGTACATATGTCTGTTCTCGATTCCTAATGGGCTATTGATGATGTGATATCAACCGCATACTTCAGCAAAAAAAAAAAAGTATGGGATAGATTTAAAGCTATTCCAAGCAATTTACACCTGTCAGACAATGAGAACAATTAAGGTGACTCTTAACACAAAATCAGCCCAATGATTGAACAAAAATAAAGCCGTTGCTGAGGTTTAATCACCAGATATGGACCTCAGTTTGATGATATTATAATAAATTACAGGTGATAGTTTTTCATGAACATTAATTGCTGACTGGTGGGTTTAAACATACCACTGACATTCATGGAGTGGATTTTTGCAAAACTTTCACCTTGCCTTTATCTGTGATTTTCACAATTTATATATAACATTGTGACAGACATAACATGTGCATGTTTGGACTACTAAAGAATATAACATTTTGTAGATCTATATTTGAACTTTTCCATCAAAAACAAACAAAAATACTGATGAAATACAATTGTAACTTGTCAGTTTAAAAGTATTTACACCTGTACCTGCAAATATGTTAAATCTACACGTGTCTTGATGCTAATCTTAAAAGTATAGACACATACCATCATTTTTAATATAGGGGTTGTCTATCAAATAGTGTACATTTAATGAAATACATGCAATTTAAAGACTGCAGTTTTCTTCTTTTCTTCCCTGAAACAATTCAGCACTGAGGGACCTTTTACTGCAAAACAATGCAGCACTTTAAGGGTTAAGCAAATTGTTCTCATCTACACTGTTATTCTGCAATCCAGTTATGTAACCATCTCATGTAATCCATGAAAAAGCTAACTGGAAGGCAGGATGTGTTTTCACAAGCAATTATAACATTAACTAAAATTTAAACTAAACCATCTGATATGATAGTCTAAACAATGTTATCTGATAATTATATTGCAACAATACATCCAGCAGGACACTGATTCTAACTGACAAAGATGCATATTCAGCCCAACGAGAAGCTGTGAACAGCATGCCAAGCTAATGCTACTAATTAAACTACATTCTCGTTAGCCTACTCTGGCACAATCCTAACTCGGTCTTCATAAAAATCCCATGATGCATACCAATCTGACATCCACCTACATACAAGCAATAACCAACATTTCAGTCACCTGTCAAGATTCTGTATAATCAACAAAACCTTGGAAGTGTCATGATGACCATTCAAAACAAGTGGTTGCTTTTAAAGAGGTTTATACCTCAACATAATTCCTTGGAAACAAGTAAAGCAAATGCTTCAAAATAACTGTTTCTTTTTCGGATTCAAGGCCTGTCAAGATCGTCGTTTTAAATCGTCTTACCATTGCAAAAATATATACAAGAGTAACTGGATATGTTTTTCAATGTTTATATGAATGTAAAATTTAAGTGAGAAAAAAGTACCAGTTAAACTACAAAACTACAAATATAAAAGTCATTGACCATAATTGTGTTACAAGAGGTGTGGCATACACCCAAAGATTGCAAGGTGTGGCATATGTGGGGGATCCATGAATATTCATGCTGAAAGGTGTGGCATATGTGGTGGATCCATGAATATTCGTGCTGAAAGGTGTGGCATATGCTAATCCCTGACCATACTTGTGTTGCAAGGTGTGGTATTTGTGTTTGAAGGTGTGGCATATGCAGGGGATCCAAGCCTGTACTTGTGTTGCAAAGTGTGGCATGTGCTGGGGATCCAAGCCTGTACTTGTGTCTGATGAGGTGCAGCATAAGTTGCGAATCCATAACTATATGAGGTACAGTGGACGTACACATGTAAATTTTAAGATCCTCATCATCAAGAGGTGCAGTATATGCCCAATGGTTTTGAAGTGAGAGACCACAGCATTTGTGAACAATAAAATAATACTATGTACAAAACACCATGCTCATGGTATGGACATTATAAAGTATTTAAGAATTGGAATCGATGGATGAAAAAGTTTTCCATCCTTCTTTTTTTAAAACTTGTTTTTCATCCATAGATTCAGATTAGAAATACTTATACTATCCTTACCAAGTGCATGGTGTTTTATACATGGTATTATTATCGCCTTGATGTTTTTGTCCTAGATTAAGATTCTAATGAGCCTTAAAAACAAGCCAGGAAGTCTGTAAGCCAAAACCTACTACTGCTTCATCTGCTCATGCTGACATTCTCTGAAAGCAGCTTAAACTTCATCAACTCTGCAAGCACAGCTTACTAATATCAGCTGAATTCAATGTGCACTGCATGCTTTCCTGAACAGTCACATGACGAAATGACTGGTATCAAATTCAACATTCTAGACATTTGACACACAGTGCCAATAATTATCCCATGCAATTATTTGATTAATATGTTAACAAATATCTTTATTAATATTAATACACTAAAACCTGTCTTGAAAGACCACTGATATGAAAGACAACCTGTCTTGAGAGACCATGTTCTCGATGCACAAATTTATAGATTATGTAGCATTGTGACCTATGAGACCACCAGTCTTGAGAGACCATATTTTTGGGTGAAGGAGGTGGTCTTTCAAGACAGGTTCAAATGCATCACTCTACAGTCCAAGAAACAAAAGACAATTGAGGTATGAAAGTCAATATTCCAGAGTAATACAAATCCTGTAATTAAAAAACTTCCTCTGACTTTTTACTGCAGTGATGTCATACAAATGAAAACTCGATGCATCTGTGTGGTGGTGTAGCAGTTCATAAAACAGCATCCATGTAACCCAGGCCAAAATTAAAGTGAAACAAGCAACAAAACTAACATTATTATAATCCATGAATAAATAATTTCGACAAATCTTTCAAAGGCAAGAAAACTGTACTATATAAATATACTATATTTTGAAACCCTTTTTTACTGATGATCAAAAAAAAAAAAAAAACATTCAAATTATCAAACAGCACAAAAATTAGGGTCAAATCTAATTACAATAGTTTTCCTAAACAAATGTTCAAAAAAATAATGAAAGGATAATAATAAGAATAAATTAACAGCAAATCAGGGAAGGAAAATGTCACATTATCCAGTGCATTTAAAAATGGGATATTTTCTCATTTTTGCAACTAATATTGCTTTCCTTAAATGTATTTCATTTTTGAGGGTTTTCAGCATATGGTAGGCTATAGTTGGCTGCCAGTATATCTGGCAAAGGAACTACCCAGGAAGACAAGCACTACCACTAGAAAGCACCATGTAACACTGGGAAACAAATACAAATCAGAGGTGAGAGGTGTAAGTAATATTTAATGGTGAGTATGTTGGACCACTTGGAAAAGGGTTCTCTATCTTGTATGGAGTACATGATTTTACAAGAATGAGAGGAGAGTATCTATCAAGCCTGCTAAAACCCTTGTTTATGCAAGGCATAGATGATGGCAATGGTATTTTCACAGAATACAAAATATTTGTGTCAAACATTTGAAGGCAAGAATGTGATTCTTGTTCCTATTGTCATATTCAACTTCACAACTCTGAAGCTGAATAGTTTTATCTGACGAAACCAGCACAAGAATGATAAACTTTGTATGTCAGACTGCCTACAGCATTGGTCAGTACTGGCTCCCATCTTTCCACCAATAAAGCAGATGAAGGAATAGACTGCTGTGCTCTAGTGATACAATCTATACAGTGTCATATCACTGAGCATCAAATGCATCTCTACTTGAAACTGTCCACATTGCTACAACTGCAGCTTTGTTTAAAAGAAAACGTATGATGCAGATAACAACAGGAATGTAAAGATTAGGAAAACAAACCTCATCCAATTGCAAAAACAAATTTAATCAAAATTTCCTTGTGCATACAGTCACTTAATATTACTGTTATTTGTCCTTCAAGTTCAAGTATGACCATGATAAAACTAACTGGTTTCTAAGAGTACACAAGTAACTGATCAGGCCAATATATGATCTGAAATATCTGGCACATTCAACAGGAGATGAGACTTGGGTTTGCATGAGCAAAAGATGACGTACTGCGGTTCAGATATTACACTGTTCATACTTCTGCTCTGCTTCTGCAACTCTCTTCAGTTCGAAGTCTGCATAAAAACTGAATAGGAGAAGCAATCCTGTGTGATATCTTCCCAAGACTTGGGTTAAATGTTTAAGGCCTGATGCTGAACTGGAGAGAGCCTGATAATTATTTTCTTCCCAAGCCCCGGTATAGAATTACACATTCTTTGCTGTTACTTTCATCAGCAGATTTGAAACTACAGCACAATTGTAATCAGTCATTACATATCATCTGTAAATGTTTTTATTGTGTTCATAACGTTGCTCTTAACGTTCTTTACTTATTGCCATCTCAGGGGTCCCATGTGGCCGAGTGGTTGAAAGTGCTCTCTGTTACGGATCACTGCCATCTCATCTGTGTGTGTGGGTTCGAGTCTCAGATTCGGCCAATGTGGGTTATGTGAAAAAGCTTGCCAGTGGTTTCTTATGGGTCGGTGGTTATTTCTGGGGTTTTCCCACGTTCTTCCTCCACCATTAATACTGACCACTATGTATAGCCTATCTTGTGCTGAAAAATGGCATTCAACCTTACAACAACAACAACTTATTGCCATTTCAAAATTAAAAAGTTTCTTCTTTGGTTAAGAAGTAGCATAATTCACATTATTAATCCAATGCCCAGCCTTGATTTCAAGTGTGACTCATGTCCATTTGGGGTCATGCCCTGACATCCTTGTTGACATTCAGCAGGTAATT
The DNA here is from genome assembly GCA_029339505.1 of Unio delphinus. Lineage (NCBI taxonomy): Eukaryota > Metazoa > Mollusca > Bivalvia > Unionida > Unionidae > Unio > Unio delphinus. The sequence goes on from JAQISU010000042.1 coordinate 8,733,799, forward strand.
AGTTTGTTTCAGAGACAATTCCAACAATCTATGTGGGAAAAAAAGTCCATTTCTTTTCTACTTGCATAAAGTCCCACCATTGGACCAGGTGGTGGACCATGAAATACATCTTTAGGTGATGGCTGGAAATTCTCAATCCACAACACGTGTCCTACTTAGTCTCACTCCCTGACTCACCTTTTTCCTCATTTTCCTCCAATTTCTCTGTTGAAAGGTTAGTAAGATTAATGTCACTATAATTGACTGATGCAATTTCATCATCAGACAGAATAAATGACGATTCAAATCCCCAAACATCTATAGTGCTTGTATTGAATTCCAATTTTTGCTAAAAATATACCATGACATCACTGTGCCCAGCTGCATTCTTTACGGACAAAGCACAAAGACAATCTGTGAATCATGTAATTCAGGATAAATAAGCAAAAATAAAGTTGTTTTTATTTGCTCTTCCCCCACTATATATTGTTTTGATATATTCAACTATAATATACGAGTGTGTACAGTAATAAATTTGTACATTTCATTTCTTTGTCATCCTTTTGCGTTGATTTCCACTCTACATTGAGTAAAGCTCTTGAATGTACACAGTAACTTATTCGGACTGATCCCTCTGTACATTTGATCCAGTTTCTGAATTCAATGGCCAATCCTGCCAGTAGTCTCATTTTAATGACTGCATTCAATGGCTGATCCCGTCTTCAGTCGTTTTGAATATGTCAGATACAGTCTCCGAGTCATTACAAATGGGGTTCCTCCAAGAATCAGACCAAAATTAACCAATCAGAAATGATTTTACTTTTCTTTGTCCAAATTGTTGCTCAGAAACCAAGGATTACAAATGGAGGACCGTTTCACTACACGTGTTATATTCATGAAAAATTGTAAATGATGGCAGATGTAAGAGTGACTTTTGATGACGACGAGAGCAAAAATGATGGGTTACTCAGATTTGATCTCGAAAATATTGAGCAAGCAATGGAAAGATATGTTCAGCATTTGGATATTTTGTGAGATTTAGATTCAGACATACAAGTTTCTGAGAATCACCAGACGAAGAGGATGCTGATAGCGATGATGATCAAGTTCCTGCAGATCTAGCAGATTGGAGCAATCATCTTAATTTTGTAAATAGTGTATAAATAAGTTGTTTAAGACTTGGAGAAATAGAAAAAAATACATCACTGTGTAGACAAATTCATTTGGAATAATTGGTGAAAATTTTGTGGATATTTATTGGATATAAGAAAAGAAATTAAAGTAAGAGTGAATGCATGTGCATGACGTGTACAAAATTTTCCAAACATGTAAAAATTCTAGGGCACAAGCAGCTAGACACAGCTTAGTGTTGCTGGGATATAGCAGCAGTGATACTGATAACAGTGCTGGGCCTGAATGAGGAATATGTGTGTGTGTGTCCCAAATGAATGTGTTGAAACAAGTAATATTCATTTATATCTACTTTGTTTCCTTTTCATTTAGTTTGTGTTTGTGTAAGTAAAATGTGTATCAGTTTTTATATAGCTGTTTTTATGAATACAATTATACTTCTCAACAAAATGTAATTGTACGTATCTTTAATTAAGGAAATGTATTATCCACATAGTATCATATAATCAACCAGTACTGCTCTTTTCAACAGCGTAACTCTAATGAACATAATGCATTCTTATATTTTCTAAACCGTCTTTCAAAATTACATTTGTAAAAACAGACACTGAATTAAACATACAAATTTTCTCTCCACTTTATAAAAATTAGTTAACAATCAACACATCAGAATCAGAAAAGGTTAATAAAATCACTAAAGCATACTACACCCAAAAGAATCAAACAAACAAAACCTACACCTGATACATTGTTTTTAAACTTATGGAATATATATGCAACATTTATAGATTCTACATGCATACTATCTCATCAACTAAACTTACTGTACTTTTATAAGCTAAACAAAATATAATAAATAGTCCCTTTCCTACACACACCCCTTTCTATTTATGTTAAAACAAATCACATAAAAGAATACATCATCAACATTATTGGGGGGGGGGGGGGCTGGCAGTTTCCTTAGAATTTTTATCTCAAAATATTCAGTGTATATCTATTGGCGATGAAATGCAAAGAATTTGTCTATTATACTGTTCTAGATTATATGATTTATACAGTCTGCAGGCTTTAGCACCACTGTAATTAAATATTGGACTGCACATCAATATTCAGATGAACAAATTTAATGCCTGGTACATGGTGTTCAATAAGAACAATAATAAGAATAATAACATGGAAAAGTGACTATACCAGAGGGAAGCCACAACAGGTGTATTGGAGTAAAATATATTTGTACAAACACGGACAGATACGGGAAAATTGCTTGTTTATCAGTCCATTCATGTTGTGCGTCTACCTCGTCTAAATCATGTAGGAACAATTTTTAAATATGAACAATTTAATTTTAATTGGATGCAATGGCAAGGTGTAGATAGTGTTATCATATCAGAATCCTGGCTAGTGAAGTTGCACTGCTTACTGTGTGGTAGACTTTTGTCAGTTTGATGAATGTTGTGCATGCATGGAATTCTGTTCTTGGTATTTGTCCTGGAGCTGACAAGTTGCAAACACCATGTCTGTGATCCCTAGTCTTTTCCTTAAGTCACATTGATCCTCAGGTAGGAGCCCTCGATTGATGCAATGCACATGGCAATTCAGCAAAATTCTTGTGTTAAGCTATAAGATTTTCAAACTTACCACTAAGCAGCCATATTGGATGTAATATAAGCACCATTTCCATTTAGGACAAATTAGACATCATTAAAAGACCTTTGGTGAAAAACCAATGTTGATATGACCATCCAATAAAAAGAATTAGGATGACATTATTTTCAATATGTTCACTGTGGCAGCCATAACTGGTCTCAGGTGAAACCATACACTATATGAATTTCAATTTAGATGTATCAATAACAAGAATTTGAAGTTCGCTTCATGGTAAATGTAGTGTCAGATCATCAACATTTTCTTTTGTACCAAACAGCCATGTTAAGTCTGATAAAAACAAAACAGCCATGTTAAGTTCTGATAAAAACAAAACAGCCATGTTAAGTCTAATAAAAACAAAACAGCCATGTTAGATCTGATAAAAACAATGTTGAAATGTCTTTCCATCTAGGAGAAGCATTGATTTTAACCATTACCACTCTGATGGCCATACTAGTGAAAACACGTACTCTGTTGGCAATAACATGATTTTCAAGATGGCTTATGTGGTGGCCATACTGGATATCCAGATTTTCACTAGACATCAGAAGTTGCCTTCTGTTAAAAACCCAATGCTAGGCATGACATTCACTTTATAACAGGCAGAATTAAAAGATTTTCTTGATGTCATTACTGGATGTCATGTTTGTACTAATCCTATTTAAGATTATCTAGACATAAGCTGTTTGATGAAATACTCACAATGATATGACCATCCATTTAGGAGTAATAGCAATAACAAGAATTTCAAACACTACGGTGTTGGCCAAGCGTTATGCTGTTGTTGTTATTGTTGCAGATTTTAATGCCATTTTTCAGCACACGATAGGCTATACATGGCAGCCAGTATTATTGGTGAAGAAAGAACCTGGGAAACACCCCGGAAAGAACCACCGACCCACGAGAAGCTAATGGCAAGCTTTCTCACATAGCTACATTAGCCGAATCATAGACTCAAACCCACGCAGAGAGAGGTAAGATGGCAGTGATCCATAAAAGAAAGCGCTTTAGACAACTTGGCCACTCGGGGCACCTGGCCATACGTTATGTCTGAGAAGCACTAAGGGCCATCAAAACCATGGAAACAATGTGTTTCATGAAATCCCTCAAAATGTTCAGAATATTTTTGTGTTAATGGCTGTATGTATACTGAACCAGGGACTACATGGTATCCCACAGGCTCTTCAAATTCATGGCCAGTATAGCAAAATCTAAAATTAATTTTCCATTCTCTTGACCCCTGGGGTACATTTAGTGATATAACCCATGAAGCAAAGGTGGTTTAAAGAGAAAGTGTGTGATTTGGATTTTCAACAAAGATTTAACCATTTTTCAGTCATATCGCTATGATGTCTGCAATGAGGCAGTTTATAGTGATGTCTAGTACTGGGGCATCATGCCACAGACATGTAGCATAATGTCCCATCCAGTCACATTATCGTGACACCAGGCTGACCAGTCCTAACACTAACCTCTTAATGCTGGGCGCAAAGCGAGGCAGCTGTTGGTACGATTTTTGTAAGTCGTTGGTATGACTCTGCCGGGGATCAAATCCATGACCTCCTGCTAACCACTAGGCCACTGGAGTGGTTGTTTAAAGAGAAATAAAACATTAGATCAAAGAAATTAAAAATATGAGGTAAATTGGGTGCTTTTTATTTTTTATAAATACCAGTAACATGAATGCCACATTATTTGCCCAATAGCCCTCTATGCTACCAGGGCACTTCTGTAAAATTCATTTTTCTTTCTGCCACAATGACCATGATCTTTTATCCTTTTCACTCCCATAATAAATGTGCTCTACTGTCTCTAAAGCGTAAAAACTTCAGTCAAAGTATGTGGTCTAGAAGTACAAAAATCATTACTTTACTTTCAGTAACAATAACTTTCATCTCTAAACTTAAATTGGCCTCTTTCTTACCAAACATCAATTCACAAATACATTGGGGAAGGTGCATGGCCAATAACAGTAATGTTTGGGCAGAAACCATTCTTCTTAATGCAGAGTGATCTTGACCTCAAAACTGATAGGAATCTGCCCATCTAAAAATGCAAACCATCCTCAACCTTTGGTCCAGATCTGTGATTAAAATTATTATGAAGAACCCTTTTTTCCTGTGTGGAGATGCAGCTACTCTGACCTTTAGCCTTGAAATCAACTGAATTCTTCCTAATCCCAAATGCCAGCTATTTACAAAAATCTGGTAACAAAAGATGGTGGGAATCTGTTTAATTAAAACAAATAAGGAACTGATGAATGGTCATATGTTGTAACAGGATAGGTTCTGCCCTATGGTAGGCACATACAAATTAAAAACACTGGATTTTCATTCACTATAGTATGGGAGGATCCTAACTAATTTGGCTATCAGTCTTAAACATCAACTGCCTGCAATTTATGGTGGTTGTCTGCTGATTTTAATGGCACATTATTAGTTATATTAAGATGAGGCAGGTGCCTTTCAGAAGGTCACACTCAGGTAGCCAACCTAGGCTGGACCCTCAACCCCTGGATTAGTTAGTGTCTGATTCTCTATAGCAATTTAGCTATCACAGTTCCCACCCCTTTTCACTATTAAATTAACAGGCAAATTTGCACGACTGTAATCTGCCTCACAATTATGTAATGGAGTAGACAGTATGTATACCTCTACACTCTCAAAACATTCATCCATATTATTCACAGTTGTATTCAGATGTAGGAAAATAGATTGGGTTGCTTTTGAGTATCAATGGCAGCAGTATCTTTATAATGTTCACTGTACGAATAAATAATTATGATTTCTATAGACTGGTAGTACATGAATAATGGAGTGCAGTGCAAGAAAAACAAGAGACTGTACAATACATGTTGGTCATGTACTGAATGTACTTTTTTTTTACAAGCGAGTCCAACTGTAAACCAAGATCCAGATCTACCATAGCATAATGTACTCACAGATCAGTCAGTTATTTGTTCTAGTCATTACTCATAATGTACTCACAGATCAGAGTCATAGTTATTTGTTCTAGTCATTACTCATAATGTACTCACAGATCAGTCAGTTATTTGTTCTAGTCATTACTCATAATGTACTCACAGATCAGTCATAGTTATTTGTTCTAGTCATTACTCATAATGTACTCACAGATCAGTCATAGTTATTTGTTCTAGTCATTACTCATAATGTACTCAAGATCAGTCATAGTTATTTGTTCTAGTCATTACTCATAATGTACTCAAGATCAGTCATAGTTATTTGTTCTAGTCATTACTCATAATGTACTCACAGATTTGTTCTAGTCATTATTCATAGCAAACTGCACATACCCAGATCGGCCAGTGCATTATAGCTTGTAGTTGGACTTGCCTTATAAGCAGTTTTCCAACTGAAAATATATTAGCTGCATTAGATCCAATCCCATGTTGGTACATAAACAAAACATTCTGAATTATTAAAATATCAATAACTCAATTTTTTGTTTTTGCTGTCTGCACTTCAAACACTCAGTATCTTCTCTGATAATTTTTTATCAAGATATAAGCATCAAATGAAACAATTTTATCAAGTCTTCCTTCTTCCCTTTATCAATTCCAGCAGCAGAAGTCTACTTTTTGTGGAAAATGATTCCACACCAAAGACATAGTTTACCAATGTTTTCTGTTAGTTTTGTGTTGAACAGGTACATATCTGATAATTCTTTAAAATCAGCCTTTGAAAACCTAGAGCCATTAAAGGGTTAGAGCCAAGTAAAACTAGATTATAAATAATCTGAGAATGATTCACTTTACCAATGAACAGCAGAAGCAGTTTTTATATAAATGCTCCATCTTGAATTTTAACATCTTTCATGGGGTCAATCAATGCATCAAAAATATAATTAGTCATTGTGTACTCCAAAAGCAATTAATAATACTGATCTTGAATGTATTAATGCCAAATTAAAACTGAAATTTTGAACACCAAATATATTTTGTTCATTAAAATCCTGTTCAATAAAATTTTACAAAATTTGTTCAACTACTTTTGTTTTAAAACAACAACTGGCTGAACTTAATGATTATATGGCGTGTCTTGTTGTCTTTGGTTCCTAATAACACAATAGAGCTTGTTGAAGTCTTCAGTCAGGATGACATCACAACATTTAATGAATCAGAAGCTATACATGGAAAATGTGAAAAGTCGAAACAAGACCCAGTATTACTCATACGGCATACATAACTAAAAAGTTGATCATTTCATGTGAAAGATTATGTAGCATTGTAAGAACACATCCCATCTCCCATTCACGTGAAAGCTAATGTAAGAACACATCCTATCTCCCATTCACGTGAAAGCTAATGTAAGAACACATCCCATCTCCCATTCACGTGAAAGCTAATGTAAGAACACATCCTATCTCCCATTCACGTGAAAGCAAATGTAAGACACATCCTATCTCCCATTCACGTGAAAGCTAATGTAAGAACACATCTTATCTCCCATTCACGTGAAAGCTAATGTAAGAACACATCCTATCTCCCATTCACGTGAAAGCTAATGTAAGAACACATCCTATCTCCCATTCACGTGAAAGCTTAAGTAGCATTATAAGAACAACACATCCTATATCTCATTCAGTTGAAGCTACCATCCATGTAGTAGAGGACCATTTCTGATGTGAAATCATGGATGACATGTAAGAAGCTGCAGATGAATGATAATAAAACTGAGGCTATTCTGATCACAACACAAAGACTTTCTCATTCACAACCTTTACCTAAATATCAGCAACACCAACATTAAAGTCTCACAGTCAGTTCAAAACCTAGGTGTTACACTAGACAGTACTCTCACATTGCACCAACATGTCATGAACATATGCAAGGCTGCATATCTTGAGCTGAGACGTATCATCTAAATTTGCAAATATCTTTCAGTTGATGCCATGAAAACATTTGTTTGTTCATTAGTACTTTCAAGACTGGACTATTGTAACTCAATTCTGTCTGGTTCGTCACAATATTTACTCCAGAAACTTCAAACAGTTCAAAACACAGCTGCACGGATCATCTTTAGAGTACCTCGATCAGAGCACAGCTCACCACTGCTCTGTACCCTACACTGGCTATCAATTCGATACAGAATCAAACAAAATTTGTTCTCTGTGCTATGTTTCAATGACAGACTCCAGTCCAACATAACTATCCGGCCTCACCCATGTGTATAAACCAGCAAGATACTTATGCTCTTCTTCTGACAATCGTATACTCATTGTTCACAATGTGAAAACGAAGTCATATGGACAACGTTCTTTTGCATACCAGGGTCAGGCGATGTGGAACAAATTACCCACTGAAATTAGACACAAAGACACAGTGGTCCCATGTTAGAGTACTCTTAACCCTTTAGCTACGACTGCCGCATCTAAGCATCTACTGTAAATAGCTCTCAAACCCCACTGATGTATATATATGCAGTGCCGATAAGCCTAGTTTACTACCCGAGTGTCACTCCTGTGCATCAAGTTCAACAGTAATCGAAACCCCCGTTTCGCTCATGTGTGCGCTACACAGCTGTGTTAACTAAGCATTGATTGGTTGAAACTACGAAAATGTACATATTTTTGATTATCATAACCAATGAGAGGATTGTTTACTCTATATTTTGATACAAGTTGGAAAGCTGAGACCCGGTTAAATAAAACACACTAAAATGAATTTTCCGCGGTTTACGAAATACGTGTTTTCAAGATAAACAGGGATGGATTCCAATTCAGACATGAGCAACTTTAACGGGTCCAGTGCAAGTGATATTGAAAAGTTTAATGGATCATTCTTAGAAAATGAATCAGATATTGATGTTAGTCCCATTTCAACACCAGATGCAAATGATTTTTAATCGGATGACAAGGCGGATGTAGTTTCAATTGCACAATGGAGTGACGACCTCGCCGTATTCAAAATCAATGATTTTGATTCTTATGTTGGTTCAACAATCAAGCTTGGACCACTAAGCAATGAAAGATTTTTTACTAGAGATTTATTCCTGAATATCTGGTAGAAAATCTTGTGACAGAAACAAACAATTTTGTTAAGAAAATAGGGGACCAAAAGCAAGACATGAAATGGTATGAAATCAGCATTAGTCCTTATATGTAAGACATAGCCAATGTTGATTTTGTTATACATATGTTGTAATATACATGATACCATCGTCATTTATGTGTGTATAATTACTGTTTTTAGAGTTACCAATTGCATCATTGTAATTAGAGTGGATTTCATTCATGTTTTTATATGTACATATCAAAATATTGGATTTATTTTGTGGGATTCAAAACAGTTTACATGACTGGGATTTATTATATGATGGGATATAGGAGTATATAAAGTGGAAATATATGAATAACAGACACTATACATGATAAGCTGTTTTTTGTTTCACTGAAATCCAGTAAAAACTAATGAAATAATGAATATAAACGTAGCCTTTTTTTATTGTCAATTTCTGTAAACAGCCTTGATGATGCTCTAGTATTCAGCCTAGCAATCAGCTTCAGTAGTCTGAGTAACTGATATGATAGCACTGTGCAGTTGTGAAAGTGCACAACAGCTGTAGTAGTTCAAGGGTTAAGACAGACCATTTACAAAGTTCTATGAAAACAGGAACAGGAATATGTTGATTCAGAACCACAACAAGCTCAGTCAAGGACATACAAAGTCAACACATTAATAATGTGTGTATCCCAGAATAGAAGATTCTTGTGCATAATAACCCATTTAAAGTTGGATCAAAATAAATTAAAGCTGTCAGAAAATGTACAATATGGTGCACAATGGACATGGAACTATGTTGGCACTATGGATATGTGAGCTCATACAAGAACTTCACAGAACTTTGCAAATTTGCTATTTTTTGTCAAGAAATTTTAAGCATCATCTGCATCCATCAGAGCAGATGTGGAAGGTTGCAGGTTCAATCCATGGCCAAGTCATACCCAAGACATAAAAATGGTGCTAACAGCTACCTCGCAAGGTACTCAGCATTTTGAGATTAGTGTTAGGACTGGTAGGCCTGGTGTCGGGATAATGTGACTGGGTGGGACATTATGCTACACATCTGTGGCATGATGCTCCAGTACTATACATCACTAAAGATTGCCATACCTGTAAACATCGTAGCGACATGACATTTTTAAAGCTAAGTTAAAAAAAGGAAATCACACACATCCATTAGACATTCTTTGGCATCACTGCAAACAACTGCTGCTGAAACTATCTTTTTGACCCACCATTTGCTAATGCAGCAAGTATAAAAAAACAAGGACAGTGATCAGAAAACATTCACAATTGCCCAATAATGCATACTTGCAGACATATGCCAAAGAATCTTGTCATAGAGTAAAAAAAAAAAGAAGCCAAAACTGTATTCAAAAATAATTAACAAGATGCTCTTAAAGTATGGTGCAAGTGAAACAGTATGATCATAAATACAACAAAAAAAAGCCCTACTAGTTAAAACAAAATATAAGAAGGGCTGGATAGTGACAAACTCCAAACTGTACAGTAATACATGTATGTCCTCTCGTGTAAAATTTGTGGTGTATTCAAATATAACAATCTTACAAGTTACATGGACTGTTTACATTAATTTGTACAAAAAAAGTTAATTTTTATCTTTTGGCTCCTGAGGAAAAAGCAAACATATATTCCATTTCAGTACATGGTCATCTTTTATACATATTTCACAGAAAGGCTAAAATTATGCCGTAAGTGTCCTGAAAATTTGGTCTTGATACGAAAATGTTAGGTCCATTAAACAAAAAAAACAAACCTGTGCATGAACAAAATAGCCAATGGAGAAATATGTTCCTAAAACAACTAGGCATTAGGCTAATGGAAACTCACTTGGAAGCCAATGTATTAGGATGTATTAATCAGAAATTGCCCTCAAAATGTGTTTCCTACAAGCATTTCATGCGAAAACAACAAAAACTGAGGGTTTACTCAAAATCAACAGAGTTTATTGGCAAGTTTAAAATAATGACCTGCCCTAATATGATACATTGTATTATCAAGTGAAATAGATCAATCCCAATCCCACCATTAATCTGATTTAAAATTAGAAAATATATCTGTCTTATGTAACTGATTTATTCTGTCAAGATGTGCTTTGATGTCTCCACTAGAATGAAAGCACATTCAGACAGAATCCTGGGAGATTGACTAGCAAGCAAGTTGCACATGTAATTATACCAACCTCCCCTGTATCCCATCTATACCCCATGGTGAAGTGTGTCAACGATTTTCACTTTTTTTTTTTTTTTTAGAGAAAGAAATTTTCACAAAGGTCAATTATAACAATAGAAAATAAAGTTTAATGGAATATTTGTGTTTCTCTAAAGATCTTGGAATACTTTACCACATTTTGCATATGTCACTGCCCTCACGACACAAGAATCAATATTATAAACTCCATCAGTAAATACTATATTCTTGTATGAGCCGTTCATTTATGCATGCTGCATGAAATTTATGCAGAATCAATTTTATTGACAACACAGCTGCTAAATTTTAGTTTTATTGAAGGGACACAAAACATAAAACAAGCCATTTCTTTCAAATAAACCCATCAGTTAAAAAAAACTATCCTCTAGTCTTGGGGATATAGCTACTGATAAAGCTCTTATTGCTTTCAAGTGATCCCTGTTGGGGACTACTAAACAACATGCAAAAGTAATCTGGTCATGTCTGTGCTGATTTTCATGGCAGATCATGTTGCATTTTTTATTTATTTAATTACGAGAGTGGTATGAGAGGACAACAACTTTAGCTGAAACTGTTGAAATCTTTTATAAAACACATAAATTAATATGACTAATGAAAATGCATGCAGAACTAAACTTGTATGCTGTAACAATTGGCTGAAGAGGAACACAATTCTCTTTACGTGTCCTATGGTGTCAGGATGTTCAAGAAATTGTTATGAACCAGATTCATATAATGACCTCCATTTAGTTAGAAAATCCATGTAGACTTCACTGAACTTAAAAATATCATAGCCAAGCAATAGGATACATCCTGCTGCGTCTTCAACATCATTCCCCTGTTATCAAGATGTCTCCCATCTACAACCAGTTACTTAAAGTTACAAAATCTTTTTGGAACTTGAGACAAATGAAAACAGGAAATACAAGCATTGCATTTTGGTGCCAGTTGCTGGCAATCATTTGTAAATTACTCTCCAATGTTCTAAATCTAACTGACCCTGTTCTAAAACCCTGTAGAATATATCTAGAACTGGTGATTCTTTGTGCAACAAAAATTGTGGAAATTCAATAGCTTCATCAGTTCATCATAAAAAAGAACCAATAATAGTATTTATGGAAAGTAAAGTCTGGCAATTGTCTAGAATTTATTGCATTCAAGTAAAAATCCACATTTCTGGCCAATTTTCCATTTTTTAACAGTGTAATTTCTGTAAGATGTGAAATAAAAAAAAACAAGGTTTTCATTAATTAGAAATTTTTTAAAATAATGTACTGTTCTCCGATATCAGACATTAAAACAACTTAATTTTGCATTCTTAAACTATTTCTGAATGATGAATAACTCACTGAAACTTGAGATAAAAGCCATTTTTTTGTGTTGAAAAATGTGGAAAATAAGAGAAAACTCACCCCTGGCATTGTCTTTATGTTATGTAAAGCATTCTGTGCTTCTAATGCTGCTTTTCTTGTGTAAAATGTCACAAAACAACAACCTGGAAAAAAAAAAGATTCAAAATATAATAACAAGTTCACATATCTGAGTGTTGAAAGTTACTTTTTTTATATAAAATGATGACTTTTAATGATTCAATCATGTTTTATGCAAAATAAGAGTCCCTGGAAGGCACCGACATCTCATTTTGTGAAATTCAACGCAAGATTACTTCTTCCTTTGGAACACTGAAACCATCTCTTGATATTATGCAGTGATAAGATTTTCAAATAAGCTATTGTGGTGGACATACTGGACGTCATCGTGGCATAATTTTTATTTAGAACCAACAAGGTATTGCAACAAGTCTTCTTGTGGAAACCTCGTGTTGATATGACTTTCCATTTTGGAAGAGTAACAAGATTTTCATGACGAGTCCTATGAAAGCTGTGCCAATCTGATACCATATATGACCACCATAGCAGATATCTTAAAAATCTTGCTTTTTGCTTTTCCTTCTAAACAGTAAATCATATCAGCAAGGCATCTTTTCGTGAAAACCCCATTTTAACATTCACAAATGGTAGCAATTATATTTTCAAGGCCATCCTGGATGCCGGAGGAGAACCATTTTCATTTAGAAACATCTAAAGTCAAAAGCAATCTTCTGGTGAAAACCTCATGTGACTGTTCAGGAGAACCAATAACAATACTTTTAATATGGCTGCTGTGGTAACCATATGGGATGACAGATAAACAAATTTCATTCAGGACTAACTATACATCACAAGAATTCTTTCAGTGAAACCCCATTGTTTACATGACCATCCACTCAAGAGGAGAAGCAAGAACATAATTTTCCCCGATGACTGCTGTCTGCTGTAGGGTCCATATTGGACATCAGATAGGCACCATTTTCATTTAGCTACATATTGCAAGTCTTTTGTGATAATGCCATTATTAAATTACCATCCATTTATGAAAAGTAACAATTACAAATTTTCAATATGGCTGTCATAATGTCCATATTGGATGTATAGGCAGTAGCATTTTCAGTCAAGACCAGCTAGAGCTTTAGATGAGTGTGTGTATAAAATTTTATGGCAAACCTCCAAGTAGTTTAGCATAATAAACTTGTGCTAAGTAAGAGACAAATGGCAATAACAGGCCATCCATAAGCTCTCCAAGTCAATGACCAGCAGACATAATAATCACAGAACATGGGAATTACAAATCCTATATACACTATTACCCTTAACACATTAACCCCTGGAGATTTTTGCTGTTTTCACATGAAATCAAATGCAAGTAGGAAACACATTTTGGGGACTTTTCTGAATACATCTTAATACATAGACTTCCAAGCAATCTTCCATTAGACCAATGTCTAGTTGTGCCAAAAAAATGTTTCCCGTTGGTTAGTTTGTTGGCGCATAAGCAGAAGCTGAAAGGTTAGAGTTGTTTTTCCTTTTTTTTTTTTAAAAAAAAATCTTGAGACCCGAATTTTTGTATGGAGAAGATCTTTATTCAAAATGTCCACCTTATCCTACTTTTTGCACAGGCTCACCTGTTTGTGTGCACTTCAGACCAGTCTGAATTAGATCTGAGGCAATAAAGTCTAAAATCTGGTCACAAAATCAGATTCTGACCTAGGGTCCCCGAGAGGCCGATTGGTCTAAAGCGCTGTCCGTTACGGACCACTGCCATCTCACCTCTGTCTGCGTGTGTTCGAGTCTAAGATTCGGCAAATGTAGTTATGTAAGAAAGCTTGCCGGTAGCTTCTCGTGGGTTGGTGGTTCTTTCCGGGGGTTTTCTGGTGTGGCGTTGCCTGACCCAAAATTAAATTAGAACCATGTGTTATCAAGTAAGTCGGACAAGCCACTGTTTATTGTTACACATGACCGCAGGCTAACACCATCCCTTATGTAAGTTTGCCATAGTTAAGAGAGGAAACTGACCCAAGCCCGTCAGAAGTGTAATTAGCACCTTGGGCTGGAAGGATGTTTTGTACATTAAAGAAGCTGCCAGAAGGAGTGGGCGTGCCTTATCTTCTGGATACGCTGACTGACCGCCAGATTGAATAAGTCGAGTGGATAGGGCTCCAGCGCTACCCAATCAGAATCGAGGCAGGGGTGGGACCCTGATTTATTTTAAACTATATATCTTTAGCCCGGCCATCAAGCATTAGTTGCCATAGTCGTTACCCGTGAATTGGAACTCTGTGCGGCAATACGTTAATTGGCGGGAAAACCCTTCGGAACAGAATTCTAAGTGTAGCTTCTAAAAAGGTCAGTAAGCTATTTGTTTGATTTTGCTGTCTACGACTGCATTTAATTGTAGATCGTATATATACGTCTTATTACTAAAATCGTAGTAGGAATAATTATTTTGTGATGCTGATATGTTTGTATATTTTGAAGAATGAGTTCCAATTTGTAAAGAATCGTATTGCTTGCTAGCCGTCATAAGAATCAATATTATTATAATTCGCTATGTGGTTATTTTATAGTACAATAGCACATTATCCATGTAATTAAAGAACTTGAATAGTATCTTTGAAATGGTTGCACTGTGAGAAATTAATAATATGAATATTTGTGTACGCTTGTGGGAGTGTAGTGTACAGACATACATCTGGTTGTCGTAATATTATAAGTACAACGAGATTAAATATATATATATATATATATATATATATATATATATATATATATATATATATATATATATACTGATGTGATACGATGTATTGATATATGTATGATATCGTGCTATTACGTCATTGTTTCCCTGTAAGAGTGTGTGGGAATTTCGATGTGTATGTATGCGATGTCCTAAAAAGTAATAGCATTATCTGATGGTTAATTGATGATTTAGTGTGAGGTGAGATTTGATAAACCCTATGTTAACGCCTTGTGATTTTCACAGGAAGCTTCGAGGGACAGACTAGTGAGTGGTCCCAGTGTCTCCGTTAGAGACAGAAAGAAGAGAAGGAAAGAGGGAAATCTGGAGAGGAAGCTTCGGGGGACAGACCAGGGAAAGTGGTCCCAATAGTCGTGATAAAGAACGGAGGAAAGAGAAGGAAGGAGAGAAGTCGGGAGAGGTGAAATCCAGGAGGAGTGGGAAGACAGAATAAACAGACTAGTGGAGGATATAGGCTATCACTTAGAGGACGAGTGATTGTGTGACATTTAAATTTATAGGCTTCATTAAATTGTTATTATTTGAATTTCATCTTCGTGTTATATATAATTATATATAATTTAACCGTCGGCAGTGCTGACTGGGGGCTCAGAGCCATATACCTATTTGGTCTTTAATTTAAATTTAAATTCACGAGCCAGGTGGAACTTCCATAATATTTTAATTAATATTTTGGATGTACCCCACCCCAACCTTTGCAGAACGCTACATCCGGGTTCTTCCTCCACCATTAATACTGGCTGCCATGTATAGCCTATATTGTGCTGAAAAATGGTGTTAAACCATAAAAAACAACACAAAAAAACAGATTCTGACCATGGGTAAATTTTGTGTGGAAAAAAAAAGGGGGGGTCCAAAAATTAGGTTTTTCTCTCTGTATTTAGTAGTGCAACTAAAATGTCCAGATTATTTGGTATCATCATAGAGCTAAATCTGTCTACCTTTATATAATAGCACCCACTTTAGTGTATCATGCACGACCTTGACGCTACCGACCTTGGAAGTAGGCTACTACTTCATGCCTAGTAAACTTGGCCCTAGGGGTTAAAGTGTTAACCCAGGTAGGGACATAACATGGAGAACAGATGAATAACCATATAAACATTACCCTTAACACATGTAGTCATTCACATGGAGTTCAGGAGAATAACCATATAGCCAAGCATTACAAGTAACCAATAAAGGTAGGGACATTAACATCCATCGGAGTACAGGAGAATAACCATATAGCCAAGAATTACCCTTAACTTGTGTAGAGTCATTCACATGGAATACTGTTTACCAATTTCAACTGCAGTGCCTGATTCCTGAGAAAGAATTCTAAATACATTGTGGTAAAATGAAGCATCATACTGCAACAGAATAAATTGTGATAACCATCACCATATTTACTACAAAATGTTGTAACATTGTTATTTCTTTTTTAAAGTATATAAAACTATGTATCTCTAAAAGGTAATATAATTTGCAACACAGTGATATATGTTTTATCATTTATCAAGGTACATGCTCACAACTGTATTTTGAAATTTGGAGTGCCTAGCAATGCAGCTGTATATTACCATTATTATAACACAGCCTGGTCTACTTTGAGTAACTTTGGTCATATATGTATTTAATAGTGGATCTGCATCATCTGTAAAAAAAAAAAAAATTAATAAAATCCAAAACCATTGCTAAGATGCCATCCAGTTTGGTCAAATTCTTTTGAGCAGTGTCTGTGAAGTCCTTTTTTGATTTATGCATTTTAGTAATGACAGCAATACTTGAATGCAGATCAGTATCATGTATAATAACATTCAATGCTATATATGGCTGGATGATTTTCTTTTTTAAATCAGGTCAAATTCAGTTTTGCAGCTTTTGAGAAGCCATTTTAAAACCTTTATTTTAGTAATTGTGGACATATCTGATAGCAGACAGGTGTAATTAAAAACAAACTTTATGCCTGGATGCGGGTCATACAAATTAAGACCTGTTGAGCAGTCTTTAAGTTGTTAGTCCAGTGTTTTTTCATTTTCATTCAGTCTTGGAGGCTATATATATAATTGTGGACTGGTGTCAGATGAACAAATCTTTCATATCACCATGCTTTCTTTCAAATTCTGTTAGGATGTTTTTGGTGATGGTGTAAGTAACAATTCTGAATTGTGCGACACAAACAAAGGCCATTCAATGCCCTAATGTGGTAATAAGGCCAGACAAGCTAAAGGACCAAATCCATATAAGTATTGTGTTTTAGACAGGTTAATTAGTTAATGAGGCACAGATGAAATAGACAATTGTATGCTGCCCACTTTCCTGAAGCAGGGTATAATAACAAGTTTCTAAATGGAATGGCATTTCAAGCAACTGTTACAGCTGTAAGCTTGGATGTGGAAATTCAGCAAATTGATTAACACTTTGCCAGCAAGATCACCTGATGGTAATGTGGGATAGAAGAAATACTATATAAAAAAAATCGTTAAACCAAACACACCAAGCACTATATACCAAAACAGATGTTTAATTTACAAGTGAATGATTGTTTCACAACTTTTAATTACCGTAAAATGAGAACTATTTACAGAAGATTTAATGTTTACTTCACAGATAGCAAAGATGCATGAAACTGGATATAATACAAAATTGTATCCACATGAAATTGTCTGTTTACCATCACACATATTTATTATGTTCCATAATCTTTAAAATAATGAACAGTTTGTTTTAGGGAGATATTTCAACGTGCTATATCTGAAAACTTAAATCAAAACTATGTAAATAAGAACCTGTAAAATAATAGTACAACTTTTTGACATGTGATTTCTGCACATTTTCATGCATCCTGGAACAAAGTGCTTAGCAGAAGCACTAGGAGGAACTTTCGGGAATGTCTATGCCATATTTGTTTGTAAACCAGACTCTAAAAAGGAGAAGGTAGCTGAGCCAGCTAAGTAACTGTACTAAAAGATAAATTCCATAAAATCCAAATAAAACAACAAAAAATATCATCTTTATTACAATAGTTGTGCATGAACTCCCAATTAGTCCCACCCACATTCAAAATCTATGCCCCTATGGCAAAGTCCTTGGGGGAAGCAAAGCTGGTACAGGTAGATGTATATGTAGATCTCAATGCTTAGCAGAATATGGATACAGAGAGACAAAAAGAATGTCCAAAAAATGACCCATAGACTAAGTCCCTTGGGGTAGATATGGACCCAAGGGTCAATGTTGGTTGCATGCAGTTTCTTTGGAACTAAAAAGTAATTTGTAAGGTTATTTATTTTTTTTAAAAATGCAAAGATCTGCTTAGTTATCAAAAATCCCCCCCAAAAAGACCCAATATCTGTTAAAAAAACAATTGTGTAAAGAATATGTTGTTCAATCAAGTCCAGACCCATTTTCCCCCTAATTTTGGCTGTTAGTATTTTCTTACCATCAGTCGGTATTTTCAGCTCTAACAGTCAATATTTTCAGTCTCTTGAGTCAGTATTTTCAAACGTTCTATACTTTTAATCACTGCATCTCAAGGTCAACCATAAAACTGACTACTTCAAACAACTTCTTTTAACAAAATATTACAAAAAATACAGGAAAATGTAATTAATTTCTGGTAAATAGGTAGGAATATTTTTCATATTCTTACTTTTTTAACTCAGTTGAATTAAAAATAAATGCTGTTCTTGATACCTGCATTGAAGCATCCACCAATGAAAATTAAAAATGCATTGTCAGTTTCTTTTTAAAGTTGAACAAAAAAATATTAGTTACAGAAACCGATGCTAAATACTATATGATATGGAATAAACATTCTTAGAAAGTCTGAGATGATTTCTAATCTATGGAGCTACAGTATGCTGCCTTGATGCTGTCAAGCTGGTCATCTCTTTGGTGAAATGTCTCCTGGTCTGGATTTTTTCCAATATAACTATAAGCTCACTTATCATAGCCTCTGCATGTATAATTTGCCTTACAAGAATCTGATGCACATTTATTTATGTTGTCTTTGATTCAATGTCTTTATTTTTCTTGACCACTGTTTGTATAACTTAATGTGGCTCTCTGAATCAATGTCCACAATAATTTCTTCTACACAAATATTACTCATTGATAGTTGTGCACAAAATAATTAATTACCTTCATACAATTTCTAAAGGCATGGCCATAATGTGTGGCAGAAAACTGTTTTTACCATTTTCTCTTGATTTTATCTTTGGTACCATTTTCTTATTCAAGCTTAAATGTACAAAACCAGTAAAAGGATCTCCTTGTAAGTGTTGGGTACCTCCAAATGGCATAAAGGTAATAAACACATCTGAGAAACACCAGGTGCAAAGGCTCTCACTAAGTGGCAGAGCACACATTACCAGAACCAATATCAGCCAAAATGATAGGATGAAACAAAACAAATTTTAAAAATATGTATACTAGTTAATGACCATGCTGCCATTATTAAGTCTATATTCCATTCAAATACGGAGAAATATGGATTGGTAAACAGGTTTATAAATATATCAATAGATTCTGCAGTTATTTATATTATTATCAGGGGGGGGGGGGTTATAAAAAAGAACCCCAACTTTTGAAAAATTTAAGATCCAAGTATAAAATGTTCAATACATTTAATCCAAGTACAAAATGTCCAAAAAGTAAAATCCATGTACAATAGTGATCTTATTGTTACTAGAAATGTGCTGCTTCATAAAATAAACATTCATAATAAAATAGAAGTAAATTTGTTAACTATCACTGGTTCTTTTAACTTTGTGGTAATGTTGGTGAAAAAAATCATTGAAAACATTTGCAATGTTAGTTTCATCAGTGACTATGGTGTCATTTTACCAGAGGTGAGTGAAATTTATTTGTCTGATTGTTGTGTGTTCCTCCAGTGAGTTCATTGAAGACTTTCCAAATGCAGTTTGTGCTGCTCTTTTTGTTTTCAAGCAATGATTGATAATACGACTCTTTTTTTTAATCATACTTTTTATTTTATTTCTCCATACTTTATATTTTGCATGGTTTCCCATAGCCTTGAATTGGTCTTGTGTTTTCATAGCATCTAGAATTTCAGTAGTAAGCCTATTAGGTTGGATTTCATTCTTTACTCGATGTACTTTCAGTGGTGCATGCTTCGAGACTACATCCATAAATCAGTCCACACTCTCAGAGCTTCATCTATGTCATCCAAATTTTGGATCATATTTCATGGAACTTCATAAAGGTCATCAAGAAATTGTTCTTCGCTAAAATGTTTGAACGATCTGTAAGTGATCGTTTTGTGTGTTTTTCTTATTTCTCTTGCATTTAACCTTTCTTGTCAAAAATGTAGGATAGTGGTCACTAAGGCTAACATTTGGTACATTAACACAAGCCACATCGTCTGGTGGGTTGGTATAAATGTGATCAATAAGAGTGCTTGATTTTTCTGTCACCCTTGTGGGCTCAAACTAGGCCTAATGATTCAATAAATTCCATCCAGTTGTCCCTTATTCGAGTATTGAGAAGGTCCTTATTTATATCACCGAGTATATATGTTTCATGAGGATGTAGCTTACTTCCGAGCCCTATAATGTCAACATTTATTATACACTTATACACCATGTGCATAATTATGCAATGCTACCAATAAATTAGACCCTCTACATGTGTATATATAAAAATTGAGATAAGATTTATCTTGCCTAGAAAATTGCCAGTTTCAAAACTAGAGTGTCTGGATTTTAGATTTTTGTCCTAAGATCTAAAGCAGACATGTCCAAACCGCACAGCAGATGAACATTTGCAAAGGACAGGTTTGAATTTTGCAGTAAAAATTGGTCAGGACAGAATTGAGGAAGTGGCTAATTAATAAAAACAAAAGCTACAATACAGCTAAAATGCACTTTTGGAACCCCACACATCTAATTCTAAGTGAATGGCATCTCCACCATGGAACATCAGAAAGAAGCATCGAAACAACATGATGTCTTGAGCGATTAACAATCAAATACCATTTCAGTAATCAGTGAACTTTATTTCAATCATATGTATAGGTAATAGATATTGGTTTAAAAAGTCTTGTATATTTCATACAATTATAAAACTTATGCACTGACATGACAAGAGTTTACCATGTCGAGTTTCTATACCGGCCTAGCTATCTACCGTCATAACCCGAAAGGCCGGTATACCAGCCTGTGTTATGTTATTCGCTAGATGGTCAGTGAAATATAGAAAAAATATGAAAAATATGAAATATGAAGAAATTTCGAGACAGTTTGTTACATAGTCATAGTAATAAAAAGCATTTTATAAGCATGTTTGAAAAGAGACAATTTGATATTTGCTGTTATATCATAGTGGATTATCATTATAAGGCACAATATTACTTTTATTTTGCAAAATTTTACTTTTTATAAAATTGTCAAAAATTGCCGGGGAGGCTCGGGTTATTGTGCCAAAATATGGGGGAGATTAGGGTTCAAAGGGTTAAACATAAAATGTAATCTTCTGAAGTATGGACAACTAAATTCCAGATAGCAGCAGTGTTTAAAAACACAAACAACAAAAAAAAGCCCACAACAACACTGCATTACAATTAAATGCAAACCATGTATTTAGTCCTTCAGCAGTAGTGGTCCAGTTATAAAACTGAATATACATGAACACTTATCAATTCTGAGTGCATGTGAACTGTAATGGACTGGCCATTTTTTTTTACAGGGCTAAATTATCAATTTTGAATGCATGTGAACTGTAATGGACTGGTCATTTAATTTTATAGGGCTAAATTATCAATTCTGTGTGCATGTGTACTGTAATGGACTGGCCATTTAATTTTCTAGGGCTAAATTATCAATTGCACATCTACTGTAATGGACTGGCCATTCATTTTACAGAACTAAATTATCAATTCAGAATGCATGTGAACTGTAATGGACTGGCCATTTATTTTGTACGGCTAAATTATCAATTCTGAATGTGGTGACTATTATTTCATTCTTCACAAGATAAATTTGATTCAAGTGAAGCAAAGAATGGCATAGTGTCCTTTTTTATACCACAAATCAGAGTAAGGTAATAGTTCTCAATTTACCTCCCCCCTTCTTTTTATAAACTTTGATGGTCTTGCCCTAATAAAAACTTTGCTTTAGTAGATGTCCAGCAGAAATCAAGGCAGTGACCATTGTAAACACTGATATAAAATATTAGCATCAGAAGCTGTCATTTTCAACTTGTATAAGGTGCATTTCTGTCACACAAATGACTGTCTTTCACTTAACATTTCTTCTTTTCATAATCAATTTCTTAAATGGATGAAAATACTTTAGAAAATTGAACAGTGTTAGTACCCAAAAAAAACCACTGCCTTCTTTTCTGTAATTTTGCATCATTTTCAAAGCTGAATGTTTCAACGCAGAATGATATTTTATGTTTCTTATATGTTAATGTTTTTACAGATGCCTGTGCATGTGTTCCTGGCTTGATACTCTGAAATTTAAAATTCCTTAATTATTTAGTGCCGAGCCAGACTCTCCACATCATGCTGTATGTATTGTATATATTGTAAATAAGAGATAGAAGGCCTCAAGGTAGATTAGTTCTCAAACTAATTGAGTTTTCTTCTCTAAATAGAGTCTTTATTATTGTTATTATTATTATTTTTATTATTATTTTTATTATTATTATTATTATTATTATTATTATTATTATTATTATACATGCAGCTTAAAAAATGGTCAAATCTTTAACATTGCAAGTTTTCTGACTGACCTTTGAACAACCAGTTAACCAATGAATGAAGACCACCCAGGGAAAGACTAAGGTGTCATATGTGATTTCGAACCAAACACCATTGCAAGAATGAAGTGATCTTAATTTCCATCAAATATATTGGTACAATAAAAACATAAAATAGTTTTGTACATTTAGAAAAGGTTTATTGACTTCTTTTACACAATGTTTCCTTTTTTTTTATTATTAAAAACTAATGTCTTAACTTGCATACTGACTTGATGAGTGGAACAGCATTTTCATCTCTCTTGAACACTGTAAATTTATCTTGCTGTTTAAGAATGAAAAGTACACACAAATTACAGTTGACAACCATGTTTGTTTTAAAAGATCCTTAAGAAAAGAAATAATTTACACAACATGTAATATTACAGTCATGAAATTGAACATACTTGTTCATTTTACATACATGTATATGTGTACTCCAAGGGGCTGGCCATTTATAATGGTTCTTTCGAACCGGGACATTTTTTTGTTCTTTCATTAATTTATTTCAAATATGAAGGAATGGCATGGTGTCATTTTTGTAATGCAAATCTCAAGTTAAATCACCCTTCTTTAATCCTGTGAATGGATGTCAAAAGAAATAGAACAAGATATTACAAAGACCTAGTCAGAGCCAGATCAGGGCAATCCACCCCAACCCCATGCTAAAATGTAATGCACACACATGGTCACTTGTCACTTGAAATTTTACGAGTTTTGCACACATTTATTGGGAATTACACACACACTGTGCAAATACACTTTTTGTCTTGGTACCATTTGAGGAAAACATGGGGACTTTTGACATTTTGGGAGGGAAAAAAAACACCCAAACACTTTACCTGACCTGGCCCTGCACATGCATAGGGTAACTCAGAGCTTGTTCAATATTGTTTCGCATCAGTCAAGCATGAATGTGATTTTGTTGTACGGTAATATGTTTTACGCTATCATTCGTCATGATTTTTTACATGGTATATTGACTTAACAAGGTATGATGCATGAACTGCAACAGAAATAAGGAAATTAACGTGTCTGTACATTCCAATAAATATAGTATTGAGATTTTCTTTCAAATAAAATTCACTGTATTCAATGTACTTGAAATACACCCATCACCACATTCCTTATTTTTTTTTTTTTTTGAGTGGAAGATTCCATAACGTGCAGTAGAAAGCACAAAGACAAATTTAGAGATATTACTGATACTAAGAGTTTCTATATTTGCATGAAGTCTTTACATCATGTTAGAGAATTATAAATTAAACAGTCATTCGGGGGGGGGGGGAAATGAGGAACCAATCCCATGTCTTTCACATAATATATTTTAGCTTCAAAGCAGTATACCAGATACAGAAATCTGCTTTTAATATTGAAAGAATTTTTTTATATTTTGTATGAGTAGCAAAAGACTTCATTAGTTACAAACATGAAATTCAAATAATTAAACATCTTAGATCTATATTACGATTAGGTTACTGACGCATCATTTCCATATGACTGATAAGAGTGTTTTCTCTGGAAATACAAAGTGCTCTATTAACGGGGAATTATAGTGAATTAAAATAAGGAAAGCTTGGATCTATTACTGTAGGCACATCAATACAATTCAGGACATTGTTACATTAATGCGATACAGACTACATGCCACTAGAAGCAAATCAATACCTTAAGCATCAGAATTATTTGCAATACCACTAAAAATGGTTAATTGGTCCTTCTTAACCCTTAAAGTGCTGAATTGTTTTGCAGTAAAAGGTCCCTCAGTGCTGAATTGTTTCAGGTAAGAAAAGAAGAAAACTCCACAGTCTTTAAATTACATGTATTTCATTAAATATACACAATTGATAGACAAACCCTATATGAAAAATGATGGCGCGTGTCTATACTTTAAGACTGGCATCAAGACACGTGTAGGTTTAACATATTTGCAGGTACAGGTGTAAATACAGGTAAAATGACAAGTTAAAATTGTATTTCATCAGTAATTTTGTTTGTTTTTTTATGGAAAAGTTCAATTATATCTAAGAAATGTTATATTCTTTAGTAGTCCAACCATGCACATGTTATGTCTGTCACAATGTTATATATAAATTGTGAAAATCACAGGTAAAGGAAGGGTGACAGTTTTGCAAAAATCCACTCCATGAATGTCACAGGTAAGTTTAAACCCTCCAGTCAGCAATTAATGTTCATGAAAAACTATCACCTGTAATTTATTATAATATCATCAAACCGAGGTCCATATCTGGTGATTAAACCTCAGCAAAGGCTTTATTTTTGTTCAAACATTGGGTTGATTTTGTGTGAAGAGTCATCTTAATTGTTCTCATTGTCCGACAGGTGTAAATTGATTGGAATAGCTTGAAATATATCCCATACTTACTTTTTTTTCTGAAGTATGCAGTTGATATCGCATCATCAATAGCCCATTAGGAATCGAGAACAGACATATGTACCAAACCCATTGTTTTAATCGATGCGAAAATGTTTTAGATGCTCAGATGTGACAGGCAGCCATGTCTTCATGCGACTTTTTTTCCTTCAAGTCTGGCCCATGAACTCTCTGATCTGCATTATGATTTGTTTGATCTACTATCAGATGAAATAGCTCGTCATCTAAGAAAAAGTCTTCAATAGTCCGATTGTTCATTATTCACCATCTCGACATTTAATTTTGAATTACCAGTGAATGGGGGTTGACAGGCGCGAAATCTTGTCACGTCAAGTGAGCATGTACATCCGACGTAAATTACTGGCTCAAAATCATTCATGTGTATTTCCATCAATACCTCGCTTGCTCCAATAATATCATTTTTCTCAAATTATTCAAAATCACTATTAGCATCACTATCAGACGCGAATATTTGTTGCAAGAAATCACCTTCGTATTCAGCGTTGGCCATTTTAGTTTTGCACTAGTACCATGTGATTAGAAGCGAGCATTTGTAAAATTACATCGTTAATAATATAGTAAAGTACTACAGAATGCTCGTTCCGGGCCTTTCCCGGGCCTTTTTAAACCAATCAAATATAGTTTTACAGGCATTTATGGCAAGATGAAGTTATAGAATGCGATCAGTGTTGTTCACATTTAGCGCGTCTATTGTCGCAACATGCACTACGGGACCACAAACAACAGCGCGACTATAGTCGCGACACGCACTTTAAGGGTTAATGTGCTCTGTGACTTTCCGAATTTTGCCAAACATTGAAGACATCAAGTTTCTGAGTTCAAGTATCTTTTAACTTCAATAACTTGATGGAATGTTTACAATAATCAAGTTTACAAATGATGTCATCAGATGATACGTACAACCAGGATTCTGGTTACAGACCAGAATTATTGCTACCCAGTGCAGCAGACAGGAACCTTACCCTACTATGATTGGTCATTCCTATAAAAGTAAATACAAGAACCCATAAAACAACCAATTTTTAAGGTTGTAAATTTGATATTAGAATGCAGAATAACTAAATACTTAAATTAGAACTCCAAACTACAATTTTTTTATAAGACTACTATCTTGGAAGTCCTATTGCTATAAACTCCAGGGTGGCGATTGCCTGAAATACAAGCTTTTCCAAACAGATCTGTTCAAGACATCTTGCAGTAAAATCTGTACAATGAACCCAGAAAAGATCATTAGAAATCTAGCATAAAGTTGTCTGGTAAACCTGTTTCCCGATGTGGTCAATTTAACCTAGGACTGATGTCTCCTCCTGGACTATTTGAATAGTACTGCAAACAGGTTTTTACATTGAATGCATTCTTGCAACAGCTAAGAACAGAACAAACTAATGATCCAACCTGTCAAGTCAGTATATCCCTAAAACTTTATTGAACAAATACTTTACTAAATTAACATAACTCTCCTGAAAAGAATGATGCTCTACTGGGTGAAAAGAATTTCGGGGAATGTCATTTTTTCATCATTTTCATTTCAAACAAAGTAGAGATAGATCAACCCACCAACCTCATCTAAAAACAAGATACTTAAAAAAATACACATAGTTGCATGACACTAGAAAAGTGACCATTTTCTTCTAGCCCATGTTTATTACACACACTCTGAGTAGATAGATAATTCAAGACTTGTTTTGGTGCCTATTCAAGGAAGTCAGGGCCTTTTGAAATTTTGGAACCAATACTCCCAAAACATTTGACCTGCTCCAGTCTTAACATTGATATAGACATATCATATGGAGATGAGCGGCGAGTTTTCAAGCTGTAAATTTCCATTTTGGAGTAGTAAAAACAAGATCTTCAAGATGGCAGCTGTGGTGAAAATACTAGATATTGGGTTGTAACCATAAGCATTTTTAATACTAACTAGACATCATAAAAATGTCCCTTTTTAAAACTTCATGTCAATATGACTATATTCAAGCAGATGTCATTAGCACAAAATTTTAAGATAACAGCCATGTCAGCCATATTGGATGTCAGATTCACATTTTTATTTAGGTCCACCTCAACATCATTTTAACACATTAACCCCTAGTGCCATATTTACGGGGCAGATGGTAGTAGCCTACTTCCAAGGTCTGTAGTGTCGAGGTCATGCATGATACACTAAAGTGGGTGGTATTATAGAAAGGAAGTCAGATTTAGCTCTTCAATGATACCAAATAATCTGGACATTTTAGTTGCACTATAAAATACACCGGGAAAAACCTAACTTTTTAACCCTTTCTATTTTCACCCAAAATCCACCCATGATTGGAATATAAGACTAAGAGGGTCTAAACCATCTTAAGCACACCATAGAGGTTCCTCAAAATTACAAAACCTGCCTAACTAGTAACTATACCACACGCCTGTAATATTGAATACACAAGTATATGACAAACAGCACACAAACTAGCTAGTGAATCAGAGTATTGTCTACATTTTTCCCCCGAGTAGCTATGTAGTTCCATAAGACCCAGCAAGCACCTGACATCCATAACTTGCACACTTTGTAAAATACCATACTATAATACAAATTCCATCAACTAGAATACCAGTTTCTGATTCAAGCAACCTCATCCAGGAATAGATGCAACATGCTCAAGTTCAGAATTCCTTTTGATTATTGAGTCTGTAGCCATTAGCAGGAAACACAATCTCTATCATGTAGAAGTCCAAACTATGTATAGCAAAGCGCCTGTTTGAAAGCTCCCAGGCAATGCATCATTTAATGGATTCAAAACTAAAAACCTTAATTCAAAGTCGATATTTACATGCCAACTTCCAAAGAACCAGTCTGGGTTGAAAGACATGGTATGTCACTGGGCAACTATTCCAACTGCCTCAGGATAATATAACCCAGTGTGTTCATGTGCAGTTCAACATCAGGCAAACAAAAATGTCTACAAGAAAGATGTACAGATAAAATGAATCAATAAATACCTAACTGTACCTAGAACATCAACACACTAAATTGTGAGTTAAAAGCACAATTGTTTTTTCAGATGTTTGCTTACAATCTTTGCATCAAAATGTTATCGGTGTTTTTTTTTTTCCCCCACTGTGTGTGTTTGACCATTGTTCCATGACCAGTGTTGTAGCACAACAAAATTATAAATCATGCCCACATATTCCATAAACCTGATAAATCAAAATTCCCATCATTTCCGAAGTTAGAGATTGCCAGTATGTTGCAGTCAAAACTAGTCCAGTGAAAATGAGTTTCAAGGTTTGTAAACGAAAGCACTTTAGGCAACAAACAATAGAAATTTTAAAATGTTCAACATTAAGATGTGCATGTGTGATGAAGCTGCCAAAATAGAATTGACTCTGCATAGGACTATGTAAAGGATTTGTGTAAGATGGCATCTGATCAGCTTCCACTAAGTGCTAAGTAAGTACACATCAACAAATGCTAAACATACTAATCCAAGAAAATTGGAACTGATAAGCAAGGTGAAGCAGACATCCATCAACATCAATAGTGACAGTAAATACAAAGAATTAAAAAAAAGATGTTAACCATAACAAACAGTGTATCTCCAAGGTTGGTATAGAATGCTATAAACACTATAGGCTGATGTAGTCCATGGAAGTCAAATCTGGGTGAGATGAAGATTTTATTGGTACCATAGTATACATGTTGGGGAAGATTGTGGTATAAAATAATATACCGGTATACAAGTCCACAAAAACTATCAATCAAAAAGAGCTCAGAAAAATGTGTGAAATGTTTGTTTGACATATCACAAAAAGTTGATGGGAATCCAACAAACCAATGCCCTTTTGCACCCCTGAACACGTTACTTACAAAGTTAGCACCAAGTTCTGCACTGGTCTTGCTTTTTAAACATTTTCAATTCATTACACAGCTATGGATTACCATTATGCTGAACATCGGACACTAGCCTTTTCTTTATTTTTATAAAAGTCAGTAATGCATGTAAGCTTCATGTATAAAAATATGTGGATCATTTGACACAACTCAAGGATTGGATCATTTTAGTTGTATAGATTTGAGAGTGAAATAGGATCATATAGCTTAACCCTTTCATCACTAAGTAACTTTGCAGGCATAGAGCCCTAAACACTAACTTTGGGCAGAATGACCTGTGGACTTTGAAAGAACATAACTTTGTCAATTATAAAGATGTCTGGGTAAATTTGGTATCAAAATAAAGATTAAAAGTATACTTGTACAAATAATTCAATAAAATGTGCATATCTATTATAACTGTTAAAATACAGGTGCAAACAGATAACAGGTAAAATGCACAAGCAATTATTTATTTACCACATTACAAGAATCACATTTTCAAACATTTTGTCTAAATCAAAGATTTCAAAGTATTCCAAAGCTTTTCTCATGCCATCTAACACTTCGGTGGGTCTAACTCTTGTAGAGAACAAAAACACGTGGAGTTCACACTTTCTCTGTTTCAAAACCTTCAAAGTCCTCTTCATCATAATCACTGACACCCACAAGTACATTCAAATGCATCTCCAGATGTTTTCTCTCATATTTAATCAACTGTGTTAGGTCACAACAGCTAAATATTTTGATAATTCATAATCTGACACTTCATTCTCATCTTGCTTCAAACTCCTGCCATTTTGAATAGAAATTCACCATTCTGAAAACACGCTCAAAATGTGCCTGCATGCCTCGAGAGTTTTAGTTGAATTCAAGCTCAACTCTCGAGATAATCCAAGTATAATATCTACATTACAAGAAGGAAGTTCTTAGAGGTATCCCGAAATTTATTAAGCCTGGAATTATTACTTTTAAAAAGCACAGTGCCCCAGATCTGTAAAGCGGTCCATAGGGTTTCCAGACTTACTTCCTCTAGACCGGAAAACCGGTTTACAGCAATGAAAGGGTTAAGAGTGAAATAGGGGTGGAATAGGAGCTGTACAGATTGAGAGTGGACTAGGATCCTTTAAGCTGTACAGATTGAGAGTGAACTAGGATCCTTTAAGCTGTACAGATTGAGAGTGGAATAGGATCCTTAAGCTGTATCAAAAAAAGAGTTCATTGTATCATACAAGCTGTATAGATTGAGAGTGGAATAGGATCCTTTAAGCTGTATAGAGAGTGGAATAGGATCCTTTAAGCTGTAAAGAATAAGAGTGGAATAGGATCCTTTAAGCTGTAAAGAATGAGAGTTCATTGTATCATACAAGCTGTATAGAATGAGAGTGGAATAGGATCCTTTATATTGAGAGTGGAATAGGATCCTTTAAGCTGTATAGAGAGTGGAATAGGATCCTTTAAGCTGTAAAGAATTAGAGTGGAATAGGATCCTTTAAGCTGTAAAGAATGAAGAGTTCATTGCATCATACAAACTGTATAGATTGAGAGTGGAATAGGATCCTTTAACTCTTTCACTACCACTGACGTGTATATTCGCTGCATAAATATGCCTAGCCTCACTAGTGACTGATACGTCCGCTTGTAAACAGAGCACTATTACTCCCATATCCGCTTGCCTTATATGCTTCCTAAACCCTAGTGACTGATAGATCCGCTCTGTATGTCATTGTCACAACCAATCGTATTGGTCAATATATGGAAGTAAAAGTCTATTCAACCAATCAAATTAGAGTTAACAAATGATTGTTCTTACTAAATCCGGTTCCTTTTTTCAAATTTGTACCGCGTGTTTGTTAATACATGCATTTGTAGTTGACAGTAGAAACCTTGGCGTTCTCTTACGATAGCGATTCAGATTCCGACTTTTCTGTTTTTTCTGAGGATGATATTGACCACCATGAATTAAGAAGTATTGGTAGTGATATTATTATATCTTCTTTATCAAGTCTGTCAGAAATTGAGACAGAAACTGATGATGAAGACGACGAAGTGTGGACAAGAGAACCACGTGCGCCGAGCCGAAAGTAACAGAGTTTACAGAAAGCGTCGGCTCAACTTTCGTTTTGGATGAGGGGAAAAAAGAAATAGATTTTTTCTTTAAATAGATATCACGAGGAATTACTTAAGAAATAGTAGAACATAGTGACTAGGTAACAGTGTTAGTAATTAAATGTATATATTTGATAAATAACTTAGTATAAAAGACTCCCAGATAAATTTTAGTGTTTACAAGCAGTTTTGTGTTATATTCCTGGATAAATTTTAGTGTTTTCAAACAGTGTTTTGTGTTATATTCCTGGATAAATTTTAGTGTTTACAAGCAGTGTTTTGTGTTATATTCCTAGATAAATGTTAGTGTTTTCAAGCAGTGTTTTGTGTAATATTCCTGGATAAATGTTAGTGTATAAAAACAGTGTTTTGTGTTATATTCCTGGATAAATGTTGGTGTTTTCAAGCAGTGTTTTGTGTTCATTTTAGTGTTTACAAGCAGTGTTTTGTGTTATATTCCTGGATTTCTGCAGGATAAAATAATCAAACAGATATAAGGTAGTTAGAGCTTTTATATATGCATGATTTTAGTGTATAATCAGTTTATTAGAGAGAAAATAACTAACATAATCCAACCATACATCAGCTAAAAAGTTATCATTTGGCTACAGCAGCATTTGGCTCTGGTAGTCAGCCCACAAATCAGCTGCAGTAGTGACCCCAGCAGCTAGGCATAGCAGTCAGCCACTACAGTAGCATTAGTAGTTAAAGAGTTAAGCTGTACAGATTGAGAGTGGAATAAGATCCTTTATATTGAGAGTGGAATAGGTACCTTTAAGCTGTACAGATAAAGAGTTAATCGTATCATACAAGCTGTATAGATTGAGAGTGGAATAGCATCATTTATATTGTATATGTGATGAGTGGAATATAATCATTTACATTGTATATGTGATGAGTGGAATATAATCATTTATGTTGTATGGATTGAGAGTGAAAAAGAATCATTGTTTATTGTATAGATTTTGAGTCTGTACAATAAAACCTGCTGCTGCTCTATTTTCTGCTGTGCATAGCAGTAATTATCAGAATATAGCACAACTGTGCAGAAATCTTTCACATTTTCTTTTCTATGCCTTTTTCTATATAAAAAAAAATGACTAAAGTCTGTTGCACATCCCTCTGTACACATGAACTGAATGGTCCACTGTATACCGAAGCAACCTTATTCCTGTGTCCTATTTATAAACTCAAAAAATACCACTGATGATTCTTAAAATCTGAAAGTCTGATAATCTATGTATACTCAAGCGTTTCAAAGTACTTTATGGGTCAGAATATTGTGCTTTTAATAAATAATACAGTTGATCTTGTACAGTGTATCCTGTAGGGGTGCAAGACGCAGAGTAAAAAATCTTAAAAGTGTCAAAACAAGGGTTCGACAGAGTAAAAAGCAAACTTTGGTATCAAAAATTGGGGTCAAATTAAAAACTTGGGGGTCTCTGAAGTGCAAGTGAGGATAATGGGAAGCATCAACATGTTTTCTGGAATTTTCACTTCTTCATCTGAGTTTGTTTCTGGTATTATGTAAAGGACTGTTAAAACCACTTATGAGCAGAAATATTGAATGAACATGGCTGGCAGCAACTTTCATATATTAATTCGAATCCATAACCCTTTTGCCCCTTTAGACTACTTTTGAACTTATGCTGAGAGAAATTTAACTGTGATGTCACATGAAGGATTATATGTCCATTTTACCTAGACTAGATCTATTCCTTACCTTGTGCTTTCAAAAAATAATTTGGTTTCTGTTTACAAAATAACTTAAATGTTTGTACTTGAAAAGAGAAAATTATGGTTTGATTAAATGTATGTAGGGGCCCAGAGTGGCTGAGTGGTCTAAAGCGCTGTCCGTTACGGACCAATGCCATCTCACCTCTGTCTGCGTGTTCGAGTCTAAGATTCGGCAAATGTAGTTATGTGAGAAAGCTTGCCAGTAGCTTCTCGTGGGTCGGTGGTTCTTTCCGGGGTTTGTCCGGGTTATTCCTCCACCAATAATACTGGCTGCCATGTATAGCCTATATTGTGCTGAAAAATGGCGTTAAACCACAATAAACAAACAAACAAAATGTATGTATGTAAAATAGTACTAATGTCTGAGTATTATAATATAATAATCCTCTTAATTGTCATCTAAATGGAAGAAATCAGACATTCTTGTTGCCAACTTTTAGATGACTTTTAACACGTGTTAATCCAAAGAACTGTTACCCCAAATACCCTGAAATCACCTAATGACAGTTTCACTAAAAACCACAAACTGTAAAACATTTATTGGTCAAATTATGAAACTTGAGTTAGCTATAATAATAAATAATAATAATGATGATAATAAGTGCGTAGGTTGTTATTTGTAGTTTTCTTTTTTAAGTGTAATAACTCCCAATGCATAAATGCCAAAAGTCAAGCCAACAAACATATCACATGAAATTCAATGGACGGATGGAAAAAGGAATCTAAATAGTCCCAATGAAGTGCAAAGAATTACAAATATGTAATCTGTTCTTTCCATGAAGCTAATTCTAAAATATGTTATGGTGGAAGAATGGCATCATGTTTCATGCAGAAACCCACATTACATAAAAGCATTTAAACTGTGACAACATATATGCCATCACAGATTTCCATGTTCATAGATAATGCATCAAAAATGGATAGTTACACAGTTGAGACACAATTTGCCAGCATTAAAGCTGAACACAAACTCTCTTCTTTAGCATTTTATTTATCCGATCTAGTCAAAATAATGTTCCCAACTCAGAAATCACATTAAAGATCTCAAGTACATCAACAAAAACTTCTGAAATAGCAAATATTCAAGTGTTCCCCACAAAAAATCTAAATCTTAACTGAATCTTAATTTTAAAAAATAATAATGTGACCACTTGTGGAACACTACCAGCAAAATGACGTAAACAAAATATGTATTGAACACTGCTATGAACAACTACCACGCAATAACTGATACAGCACCAGTCAATTTGATTTAACCCTTTAAAAACATGAATGTAAACCTGACTAAAAACAGTCACTATTTTCAATTGTAATTCATAACGCCTGGGATGAATGAGGTCTATAATACTAGTAAGTGATATTCATTTTTCGATATTAATGTCATTAGCAACACGTGGTTATAGTGATGAAAATGATAAATTCTGCAAATTAAGTTTAAATCTACAAACGGTGTGATGGTATAATGTACAGAGCTTCATTTGGAGAATCTTACTGATAAAAAACAACATTAGATGAGACAGTAACAATCTTGCATAGTTCTGGCAGTCAGTATGTAATCTGAATCCACACTTAGTCAGGAAATAATTCATGACTGTAGCCTTGTACTAACATTGGCAAACTCCACATCTTCCACTATGATGAAAATTCAGACTGAATCTATAGGAAACCTGGATCCAATAACTGTACATTATCTCCTAATTGTCAGTATCAACAATGATGTTGGATGCCATCAATATAATCCAGCAATGATACCCTAAGAAATTCCAAAACAGCTTGTGGTACATAAAGAAAGAGTATGAATGACAACAAGTTATGTGAAAACACTGACTTTATGAGATGATGTTCATATATTTTTATTGTTTTTAAGAAACGTAAATTTGTTGCAATTTCTACCCATTTGCATGCTAAAATAGGGTTCATAAAAAATCCTCCACTTGAATTCAAAACTCTTGCCAAAGTTTTGGAAAGCTGATCTGACCTGACCTGTCTTTTTTGTCATATGTACTGACCAATTTACCAAATAGTGGAAAGCACAGATCACTGGATATTGTATGTTTGGTTACAGAATTATATATATATATCACCAATATAGTTAAATAGGTTACAGAATTTGGATTTATTTGACATTCAAGTTCAGATATAACAAAGCCAAAAAATTCCTAAAATTTACATCTTTATATCTTAATTTTAACTAAGTACATTATTAATAATCTGGAACCATTCGTTATGCTTTGTGATATTCTATATTTTGTTACATCCATTGAGTTTATATGTAAAAATAAAACTTTTTTATAAAAATGAAAATAAAAATTATTCAAGAATAAAACTCAAGCTTCAACAAAAAATATTAAGCATTTGGTGGGTTATTTAATCTGCTTTTCAAGACTTCTAGATGCTTTACAAGCTGAGTGGGACCTCTACAGATATTATCTTAGAAAGTGGTGGGTATACAGTGAAGTTCCATTTAAACATGCACAATGGAGAGAATGTTTGAATAACTCTATGTCACTTTCGTGTACTGTGGCTAAACTTTCATTGAAATACCACTTGTGGAAATTGTAAATGATCTAAGCACACTGCCAACTAAAATGACTGCTCTTTTATGCTAAAAAAAGTCAGCCTGAATTAGTATCAAGCATACTATCTTTAGAAATTATTAAAATGGGGGGGGGGGGGGGGAATTGCCAGACTAGACATTAACAGCTTCTGAAAGTGAATTAACAAATAAATAAAATGTAAAAATAAATTATCAGCTCTTTTTTTTCTTCACAATTTATCTCTGAAGTCCAAGAAGTGAAAATGACCATGTGGAGCTAGAAGGTTTATCAGAAGTGCACATTACGGTTATCAATCATATACAAAAACAGACGGCTCTATAAACAATACTGAAGACATACAAGGTCTTCTTTTTAAATATCAAGTATAACCAGTGAGGAAACCGGGGGAAATTCTTTAAAAATCTCACCCTATGCAAAATATGAATACAGCACCACCTGAATCATGTACAGATATTCCTCGACTTACGACCTATGCAACTTACGACCATTCGACTTTACGACCACAATCGCTAGCCGCAGCGTACGACAGTGCCTACCACAGCTTCCGGCAGCACTACCATCTCCGCGTGTACCATTTCAACTGTTATCCCAGCTGCCTCTCTCTCAAATACTCCATCTCGCTTTCTAAGACACACTCATGCTAACTCAGTCACACAACCTCACGCTCATTCTAAAACACTCTCTCGCTGTCATTCACAAACACACACTCTCTTTCTCACCAACCCACTATCTCGTTCTTCCCTCACACACACTCTCTCACACTCTTGCTCTGTGACAAACACACATTCTCTCTCTCTCTCTCTCTCTCTCTCTCTCTCTCTCACACACACACACACACACACGCTCTCACAACCCATACTTTCTCCCTCTCTCACACACAAACACTTACACACTTTCTCACACTCTCACAAACAGTCACTATCGCTCTCTCCTACACTATCTCTAACAGTCTATCTGTCTAATGTTTGCTCACACACACACACACACACTCCTTCTGTCACACATACACACTCGCTCTCTCACACACATAAACTATTGCTCCCTTTCTTACACACACACACACACACACTCTCGCTATCACACACAAAGCACACTCGCTCTATCACACTCACAATGAAGCACTATCGCACTCACACAAATAAATTCTCATTAACTTACGCACACACTCTAGAGGTAGCTCTCTCTTACACACATGCACTCGCACACACACACACACAATTGTTCTCTTTCACAGACATACACTCACTCTCATTCATACACACATACTCGCTATCTCTCATACACACTCTCACACACAAACTCTTGTTTCTCAAACACTCTAGCACACACGCACACATATACACACACACTCTCGCTCTTACACCCACAAACCCTCTCACAGACTCACGATCTCGATAACACACTCACTCGCTCTCACACTTTCTCATACATATAAACACATGCTCTCTCTGTCTGTCTGTCTCTCTCTCTCACACACACACCATATCGCTCTCTCCCTCACACACACACGCTATCATTCACACACACACTCGCTCGCTCTCACACACACACACTCCCTATATCACACACAGTCTCTCTCTCACACTCTAGCTTCCTCTCATACACTATCTCTCGATCTTTTGCTCGATCTCACACACACTCTCCTTCTCTCAGACACTCTGTCATACACATTTACAAACAAACTCACAAACACAATCATTTCAAAATCTCTTACATATACTCTCTCTCTCTATTACATACACAACCACACACACACACACATTATCTGGGTCTCCCCTCTCAGTATGTTTCACATATACTCTCACACAAACTATTTCACACACAAAACCCCTCGCTCTCTCTCTCTTATTTACACACACACACACACACACACACTCCCTCTCTCGCGCATACACTAACACTCTCTTGCTCTCTCTCTCACACACACACGGCTTTTTCCACACACACACTCGCTCTCACTCACACACAAACACACATAGACTCGTTGTCTCCCATGCACAAACACATTCTCTCGCACTGTCTCATTTACACATTATCGCTCACACCAACACACACAAAATCTCTCTCACACACACACACACACACACACACACACACAAAATCTAGATATCACACAAAAACATAGATTTATCACAAACACACTCTCGGACATACATTTGCTCTCTAACAGGCACACTCGCTCACACACATACTTGCTCGCACACACAATCACACACACACTCCCTCTCTCGCGCATACACTAACACTCTCTTGCTCTCTCTCACACACACACACAACTTTTTCCACACACACACTCGCTCTCACTCACACACAAACACACATAGACTCGTCTCCCACGCACAAACACATTCTCTCGCACTGTCTCATTTACACATTATCGCTCACACCAACACACACAAAATCTCTCTCTCTCACACACACACACACAAAATCTAGATATCACACAAAAACATCGATTTATCACAAACACACTCTCGGACATAAATTTGCTCTCTAACAGGCACACTCGCTCACACACATACTTGCTCACACACACAATCAATCACACACACTCTCTCTCACACACACACACACTCCCTCTCTCGCGCATACACTAACACTCTCTTGCTCTCTCTCACACACACACGACTTTTCCACACACACACTCACTCTCACTCACACACAAACACACATAGGCTCGTTGTCTCCCACGCACAAACACATTCTCTCGCACTGTCTCATTTACACATTATCGCTCACACCAACACACACAAAATCTCTCTCTCTCACACACACACACACACACACACAATCTAGATATCACACAAAAACATTGATTTATCACAAACACACACTCTCTCGGACATACATTTGCTCTCTAACAGGCACACTTGCTCACACACATACTTGCTTGCACACACACTCAATCACACACACTCTCTCTCACACACACACACTCCCTCTCTCGCGCATACACTAACACTCTCTTGCTCTCTCTCTCACACACACACACGACTTTTTCCACACACACACTCGCTCTCACTCACACACACACATAGACTCGTTGTCTCCCACGCACAAACACATTCTCTCGCACTGTCTCATTTACACATTATCGCTCACACCAACACACACAAACTCTCTCTCTTTCTCACACACACAATCTAGATATCACACAAAAACATCGATTTATCACACACACACACACTCTCTCGGACATACATTTGCTCTCTAACAGGCACACTCGCTCACACACATACTTGCTCGCACACACACTCATTCACACACACTCTCTCACACACACACACACCCTCTCTCGCGCATACACTAACACTCTCTTGCTCACTCTCACACACACACACGACTTTTTCCACACACACACACTCGTTCTCACTCACACACACATAT
Source organism: Unio delphinus (assembly GCA_029339505.1). NCBI lineage: Eukaryota > Metazoa > Mollusca > Bivalvia > Unionida > Unionidae > Unio > Unio delphinus. Next base: position 8,772,726 of record JAQISU010000042.1, read on the forward strand.
AGACTCGTTGTCTCCCATGCACAAACACATTCTCTCGCACTGTCTCATTTACACATTATCGCTCACACCAACACACACAAACTCTCTCTCTTTCTCACACACACACAATCTAGATATCACACAAAAACATCGATTTATCACAAACACACACTCTCTCGGACATACATTTGCTCTCTAACAGGCACACTCGCTCACACACATACTTGCTCGCACACACAATCAATCACACACACTCTCTCTCACACACACACACTCCCTCTCTCGCGCATACACTAACACTCTCTTGCTCTCTCTTACACACACACTCGCTCTCACTCACACACACACACAGACTCGTTGTCTCCCACGCACAAACACATTCTCTCGCACTGTCTCATTTACACATTATCGCTCACACCAACACACACAAACTCTCTCTCTTTCTCACACACACAATCTAGATATCACACAAAAACATCGATTTATCACAAACACACACTCTCTCAGACATACATTTGCTCTCTAACAGGCACACTTGCTCACACACATACTTGCTCGCACACACACTCATTCACACACACACTCTCTCACACACACACACACACACCCTCTCTCGCGCATACACTAATACTCTCTTGCACACTCTCACACACACACATGACTTTTTCCACACACACACACTCGTTCTCACTCACACACACACAGACTCGTTGTCTCCCACACACAAACACATTCTCTCGCACTGTCTCATTTACACATTATCGCTCACACCAACACACAAACTCTCTCTCTTTCTCACACACACACAATCTAGATATCACACAAAAACATCGATTTATCACAAATACACACTCTCTCGGACATACATTTGCTCTCTATCAGGCACACTCGCTCACACACATACTTGCTCGCACACACACTCAATCACACACACTTACTCTCTCTCTCTCACACACACACACACGCACGCACACTATGAAGGTGTAATATTCTGGTGATCTATCAAGAATACATTAGTTGAGACCAGAAAACCATTAATCAGAATTATGGAGACACGCGCATGTCATATCGCCATACGAACGTGTTCGGTAGCCACCGCGCATCCATAGTTACTCGCAGTAACAAACCTGACGAATGTAAAAATAAGAAACAAAATGGTGTAGAGATGATACAAATGGCATAAAATGAACAAAGAAAATGATGATATATACAGTATAACAATATTGAAAGAAAATTATGATAAAATACTACTTAAAGATTTTTATAACATCATTTCACAGTACTGTACATATAGCCTACTCTACTTACGACCAAATCGTGTTACGACCGGTCTGTCGGAACCAATCGTGGTCGTAAGTCGAGGACTACCTGTAGATGCTTTACAAGTATCCTACATGTCAATCCAATAATTTGTAAATTAATAAAATCTGCCAAAGTTTTGATATAACAAATGTTTTTCCATACAAAAGAAACAAAAATGTGGAAGAAAAAAAATCAACAGTATATTATGTTTAACCATTTTAGAGATATCCTTTATTATGCTCACCTTTACTTTGCCCAGAGACTTTGTCTCGCAAGATATTGAGCTGATAAACATGCCCAAATTCTTCAAACATTTTCCTTAAATCATTCTCATCCATATTACGCGGAATCTGCCCGACAAACATTTTAATGGAATCGGGATCGGGTTCTGTTGACTGTGGTGGTGAATTCATAGCTCTGCAACAAAATGAAAATAAATTTAAAATTTATCATAATTTATCATAAAATTTACCTGAAACAAGAAATTAAAAATCAAATTTAATACAGTATGATAAGCTACCTGTAACAAAAATAGGAAACAGATGCACTCATCAGACAAGCTTAAATATAGATTTTGACAAATTACTCCTTAAATCTGGATGATAAATGTACAAAATGCATGTCATACAATGTAATAATGACACTACATGAAGTGGATATTATTTGGAAATTTTGGGAAATAGTTTTAGGCAAAGACTCCCTGTGGATTCCAATTCAAGAAAGAGGAGGGAAAGGGATTAGGAATCTTTTGCAAAAGCTTGAAAACAATTGTCCTGATTTGTGGGACTCAACTTCATTTGCTTTTTTTAAAACAAAGATCATGATATCTTATAATGAATAATAGAAGAAAGAAATATTCAGTCAGAAATAAAACCCATGTAATGTTAACTCATTCAGCCCCTACAAAATTCTCAGTAACGGTTACTGTGCCCCAGCCACACTAAGCTGTGTCTAGCTACTTGTGCCCCAGAGTACTTTACTTGTTTGGAAATTTTGTAAAAATCATACACAATGCCTTCACATTTACTTTAATTTCTCTTCTTGTATCCAATATTAATCCATGAAATTTTCACCAATTAATCCAAATGAATTTGTCTACATAGTGATGTATTTTTCTTTCTATTTGTCCAAGTCTTTCACAATTTAAACATTTTTTTTAACAAAATTATGTGCAACATTGTTAGGAATATCAAATCAGCACTAAATTCCATTACAGTAAACCAGGAAAATTTAATATGTGATATGGTTTGAAGCTATTTGTACATACATTTACTTGGCAATGTTCACATCCAGTTTTTGGTTAAGATAGAACTTTGTTCAATAAACACATTTTGCAGGTTGGATACCACGTTTTGCTTGGTGATACCAATATTCATTTTTAGGCATATGGATTGGTTTTGTTTGCGATGTCCGTGTACAGTTTCTCCAGAAATAATAATAAGTGAAAAAAACTAGATTTCTCTTTTTTCCTTGTCAATTTGTCATTGTATATTGTAGGTCCAGGATTCATTCCCCTAAAATTATTGATTTGGACAGGCAGAAAACGATCGCTCCAATCTGCTAGATCAACTGAAACTCTTTCATTTTCGCGATCAGCATCCTCTTTTTCTGACTATTCAATCTCAAGAATCTTCAATGTGCCATTCAAAATCTCGCAAATTATCCAACTGTTGAACATATCTTTCCTCTATTTACTCAATATTTTGTAGATCAAACCCGAGAAACTCCTCATTTTTGCTCTCACCGCCATAAAAAAATCACTTGTGCTACCACCATCATTTTACAATTTTTTAAATTAAAAAAACGTGTATTGAAACAGATCTCAAGTCGTAATCCCTGGTTTCCGAACATTTAAAGTTTGCCCAAATGAAAATAAATTCATTTCTGATTGGTTAAAAGTGGGCCTGTTGTGATTTGGATGTATTTACCCAACTGACCCATAGTGAGCATGGAGGGGATTATCAGCTCCACCATGACACATAAATGAAAAACCACATGAGCTGTATTTTATCATTTCAGTCTTTCATGAATTATTCAAACACCATTGGCATGAACACTGGTACTACTTGATGACACAAAATTGTGGCATTCATGGACAATAAATGTATATTTGATTAATTAAAACTGAATTACACAGCTTGCACATCAAGAGTCATGGCTCCAACTCGCAAGCAGATTATAACTAAAAGTTTCAAGCAAACTTCTAACTGGTGAGTAAATCTCATAGAACAACCATCTGCTGGCGCCAAACAAGACAAAACACAAGGATCAAATTCACCGATATCAATCATAGGGGCTCATATCAATGCTTAGAATTACCTATCAAACGTACATACACATGTATTCCAGTTCAACTTATATCGACTTCACTATGTCAAGATAAAAGAAACCTATGTGTCAACCAAAGCCCTCGGTCCAAACCATTTCCTGGTTTTCAAAACATTTATGTTGCCAGTTCCCACTCATACTGAGCAGATTTTTTATCTTCCTTGCAGACTTTAACGTTGCTGTAGCATTAACAAACTAGCAGTGTTTGGTCCTGGTAAGTTGGTTACTGCAACTTCAAGAGAATGGACACCCTTTATTAAAACTAGCTGGCTATACTCTTTTAACACAGTAACCCCAGCTGCCTCTGTAACTGGTCGTACTTTAACTCCATCATCTCCAGAGTGCATTGGATGATTTGAAGCCATTTTTTAATTATGCAGTTTAACAGATTACATGTAATTTTAGTTTACATAAAGTGAACATTGCTGGACAAAGTGACAAAGAAAAGACTTTCATAGTGGCAAAAATAGTGGAAATATTTAGATAAGAAAATAAAGAAATTTACGAGAATCAGCCACTGGAAGTAAACTTTTACTTTACAGACTGATGAAGTATTCACATGAGGTTAAGTCTGCAATAGAGTTGGCAAGTGGAACTTCTGTGTACATAAAATGGAGTGAATTTGTGTTGAGTGTTAATTATTTACTGTGTATTCATCATAGATTTTTATCATGGCAAGAGAGACAAATAGATATGAAAATCAGTTTTATCTTTATGCATCAGTTTTATTTTTGCATGTAGCACGAAGTGTACACAATTTCTGTACGTAATTTTGAGAACTGATATGCCAAATTATTGCTTAATGAAAGGAACATTAAGAAAATAACATTATGAGCAGCTCCCTCTGCAAAAAATCTGCACGCCAAGTATTCTCAGCAAGTCTCAGGGATATAGGTAGGGTAAGGCTAACACTGCTCTAGATGATCGCTGCAAGTATGCTGTAGGGGATTGCCTAGCTGTTTGGCTCAAGGGTTAATGTGTTAACAGAAACGATGCATCCTTCATCAAAACTATTTAGCTACAATCTTTTAACAAAAACGATGCACACTTCAGCAAAAGAAGTCAGCACTAAATTTGCACAAGAGCAAGTGGATTGTATTTAGGAATTTTTACTTGAAAAGAAACCAACAATTTTTTCATACAAGAGATGAAACACAAGAGAAACACCAAAATCAAACTGCAATTCATAATTTATATATTAATTGTTGCAAAGTTACTGGAAAAAAATGTATTGTCATGCAAGTTTCATTTTCTGCAGGAACAAAGTAACTTTGTTTATTCTTACGATAGCTACCATTGGTGGTGGCATAAAATGCAAACTAAATTTACAATTTCTTGAACAAGTGGGCTAAACAGAGGAAACTTGTATAAATTCAGAACTAGCATTATTCCCCATTCCTGCCTATTTGGATAACATATTTAATTCTAATTTAAATTTAAATTCAATTTTAATTTGATGTATTGATCATGCTATAAATAATCTTCATTATCTGCATTATTTGTTTGCATATTCTGGAATTTGTAAGTATCTAATTGAAATAAAAGTGTTACATGTGCTTAATTATTTCAACTGCTCTGGTGATCCAAGTGGTTAAAGCATCTGCCTTGAATGTGGGAGATCAGAGGTTCAAACCTCTGCAGTCATACCAAAGACTATAAAAAAAAAAAGGAAGTAGCAGCTCCATAGCTTGGCACTAAGCATTAATACCGTATTTTTCCTCCTATAAGTCGATTCAGAGTATAAGTCGAATTCACCAATTTTGTAAATTTTCCATCTTTCGTCCATAAATAAGTCGATTTGGATTATATGACGAGGCCAGGTCAATATCTTCGCTACATATTTAAACCAGTAATGGTATCACTGTATTATATTCCATATTATCAGCAATTGTGATATTGCATTACTGATGCTAACATGCTTGTGATTTTACTTCTGAACAAATCACTGCTATATTCTGTTATCAATTGACACAGCTGAATAGACAGTCCATGCTTGTTTTATTATAATTGAAAGCACATCCTTGTTGTAGTTCATTTTATTACCTGTTGTTATGAACATAACTTATATAAACTTTCAATGCACAATCCATATATAAGTCAATTCGAAGTATAAGACGAAGACCTGACTTGCAAGTAAAAAAGTATCAACTTATTGGCCGGAAAATACGGTAGGTTAAAGCAGTGCTGTCCAACCTGCGGTGCACAAGCAGATTTTAAATGGACTACCAGAGCTCAGCATATTTTGCATGCATTTATGTATTAAAAAAAAGGCCAATGGACTACATTCATACTATATATTCTTAACCAGGTAAAATAAATTGTGAATAACTTTTAAAGTCATTGCTTTTAAGTTTTCTGCTTCTGCCCTTGTCTTCAAGAAAGAAACAAAAAATGGCCCATGGTGTCAAAAAACGTTGAACAGCACTGGGTTAGTGTTAATACTGGTAGCCCTAGTTTCAGAATAATGTGACTGGGCAGCATGATTTAAATTTGTTTACAGTATTTGCACCCATTGTAAGAAATAGATGAAACTATTATTAAATGTAGGTTATTTTATTGAACTTGTGTCTGAATCATGGTTTAGGGAGACGTGTTTATCTTCAGCAAATTTGTGCTTAAATGCAATATTTTACAAACAAATGTGGAGTAACTACGCTCTAATCAAACATTAACTTATAAATTTGTTGTTTAATTGATATATAATTTGGCAATAGGTATGTTCTACACAAGGTTTATCCTAGACTATGAATTCAAGAACAATTTGAATGACTCCATCTGGCTAAATCTTAGCTTCCAAGTTCTGTTAAGTTCTGGCTTAATTAGCATCATTTGAAATTATCATGCCAAAAGCCATTCTAGGCTACTAAAGCTGCATACTTCGTTAGTATTCTTGGCACACCTAATGTAAAAAAAAACACAACAAATTGCTTAAGCTTTAAGTGCAATAGCTTGCACTTCTTACCTTTTATATCCCTGCATCATTGTAAGAAAATACAGAAATGTTAGGTTTCACAGAATTAGTGAATGTATTAGTTTTACATAAAAAGCTAACAGATTTTGAAAGATAACAAGTCTCTCTCAAAGGAAATGAAGCTCGGCACAGTGAAATAATTCCTAAAAAAAGCAAGATAAGACAATTTTCTTGTTTCTCCTGCAAAGTGTTGAAATTATCTCTGATTTAATCAAATGTTGCACCCTTGTCAATATGACATCTATTATGTACATGGTAAGATTTTCAAGACCAGTAGGAGTAATAATAATATTGATTGACAAGTACATGTCAATATCAATTGTGATATCAATTATATCAGGGAAGTAAATTTACATAATCATCTTGATACTGATAGCTATGATCGTACATAATATTTGATCAGGATTCACTGATCTACCTTGGTTTTACCCTACAAAAAGCATCACAATGGAAAACCTACCACAAACTCGTACATGTACATGTATGCCAACCCCAAGAGAGGTACATTTTGTACATTTAATTTTACCAGATGCTGGATGACTGATCAGTATGCCAAACTGCTTGGCAAAAAATGGACAAAATCATGTGAATTAGAACCAGAATATGCAACGTACTAAAAACTTGTTTATATTCAAATCTCACTTTAACTAGTGTACATGTCTAACTTCTGCTGAATGATCGTGAAGTCCATAAATTCTGCAGTGGACATTATGAAGTACTCAATCCAAGTGCTGATGTTGTTGCTGTTGCCATAGCGTTTAATGCCATTTTTTAACACATGATAGGCTATACATTGCTGCCAGTATTATTGCATCACAACCATATTCCTTAGTACAAATTTGCCTAAAGTTGTTTTGTCCCATTTTCTGATCAGGTATATTTTGAGATTTAAAAGACCCATGTGCTCAAAGAATTTGTATCCACAAATCAAACCGTACTCACATTTTGTTTAACATTTGGCACCATTTCCTTTATAGACTGGTATGCTGTATAGCTTGAATATAATGAATCTGAATGGCAGAGTTTCAAATTAAAGAACCTGTTTTGTTACCTTGGAAATGGGTCATTCACATTTGATATAAATACAAACTTAGGAAAGTACAAGTAGATCTACCGTATTTACCGTATGTTTTCGGACTGCAACAAATAATTACTTTTTTTGTTGTCCGAATACATATTAAATTCTTTGATTAGGTGTCCGAAAACATACAAGTGAAGATAGAGTTATGCCGCTACCCCCCCCCCTTACCCGTCCGTAACGAAGTTACCGTTAGCTCACATGACAACGTGCTGCCATGAAGTAAAACAAGTATTTTGTCTAACACCACGGAAAGGATAATTAATGAAAAATTGGCATTACTTGCCTATTTTGTCAATTTGATACATGTCCATCCACCAGAAAACAATGCCATACATGTATTAGAGCCACGATTGTGTACGTATTTTCCGAAAGAACCGCCATATTAACATAGTAATCTTGCAATCCAGTTTAACCTTCTGCTAATGATCATTAAAATCTACATTACAAACGCATGCAAGCTTTATTTCTGTGTAATTAAGATATTAATACAAACTAAATAAAAAGATTTTGGAGTCATAATTCTTAAGATATTTTGGGCAGAAACATTTTAGTATCGCGAGTCGAAACACCGGTACATGTATGATGGCTATTCTTAGAGCACCAAGGGTGAGAGGCTCCAAATGGGGTGAGTTGTTGTATGTACGCCTACGAAGGGTAAAAATAAAAAGCAATTTGCAATATACGAGTTGGCGTGATTAATATGTTGATATTTGTTTTAAATAAAGGTGATGCATTTGTTGTGGTTCTCTCTTCTTTTTTTTTCCCACCTAGCCGAGGGTAGATTAAAATGAGCAAAGCTTGCCGGCTGGAAACGATCTACTGCTCGAAGATTGTAGTGATGCATGTCAGAGATTTCAAAGTGTCTGGGTGTTAATTGTTAATAATATAACTGGTGGGATTTCTTTGACAGATGTGTTCGGAAATAAAAGGCAGCCATCTGGATTTTATTAAAAGAGCACACGATGTACCTAACATTTAGCACCCACAATCAAATATATCCTCTACCAAGAGGTTTATTACCTGTGGAACAATAACTATGTTTAAACCTTTGTATATAATGCCTCAGGGATAAGGGGTTTGTTTTGTTGGACAATGCCAATGAATTTTACTAATCCATACCAACTCTGATGTATTGTTTAATGATATAAAGCAGGGGTCATGGTTTCTAATCAAAGCCATAACTGTCACACCTGTATGAAGTGGTTTCGTGTGTAACAATGTCTATACTGACAACCAATCATATTTTTGTTAGCTGAATCAAACTATTAAAATAAAAAGTATAAATAAAATACCCACCACATACAAAAGTTAGTATATTGGATAGCTATCGTTGTGAAACATAATATTGTTAGTACTGTAATAAATTTGATGAATAAGTTTATCATACGTTATGCAACAAGTGAGGAGGCACTCCAAAGAGACCAGTAGGCCGTCCACAGAAGCGACTACGAATTAATGATTCTGAGGAAGCATCACAAAAACAACCGCCTACGAAGAAAGCTGCTCTAGATGACGAGTCTGATCAAAATAAAATAGCACGCGTGTATCATCGTATGTTGTCATATATGTGACGCGATCAAAATGTCGATACCGGTCTGCAAATATCACAATATGATTTGAGAAATCTATATCCGATCTGTTACTTTTCGTTGGAACATCTTGATTTAACAAGACAATCCGTTGTTGATATACACTTTAGAGCTCGTGTAACATGTCCGACTAATGCAGCAGGTGTTGTCACTATCCCGAATTACATGTAATTAATAATTTTAAATTATATTAGTTCATGGACGTTCATGATCGCATTAAATAATTGGCGACCAAATGAAGCGAACTTTGTATCAGTTAAATTAACGGCAAACACGCTGTAAATTTTACATTAAAACGACGAAGCAGATCATCCAAGATTGTGTCCGAAAACATAAATTGTAGAAACAATTATAGCGGAGCAACGTCCGAAAACTTACAAGGCATTTAAATATGATTTTTCCCCGAAAAAAACGGTGTCCGAAAACATACAGTGTCCGAAAACTAACGGTAAATACGGTATTGTGGACATATAGCTCTTGCTATGCATTAATCTTTCTTTTTAGAATATTCCCAAATTTGCACGAGTAAAATTAAAAAGAAAAGAAAAGCATATAAATGACAAACAACTTTTCATTGCTTTATTTTATCTTTACGAATGTAGTGGAAAAACATACACAGGCAAGCAATTCACTGAAAAATAGCAAAGTGATTACACCAAAAACATAATGGCTGTCATCTATGCAAACTGTTCTCAATGAATGCTGTACAGGAGACCAAAGCAGATGCAAAGACTACAAGTTTTAAAGGAAAACATTAATCGCAAAATTTGTTAACATAGCTGACATTAGACATTCAGTTACAGGAATTTAAATGAAGTATTAAAAGTGAAACAGGAGAACTTTCACTGCAATAGTGAACCTTGTAGAATCTCAACCATCATATAGTAACAGATGAAAACATTTATCACCATTTTCTCTGAGCAATAAATCTAAATGGTGTGAGAACAAGCTTCTTTGGAGGTATGGTTAATTGTTTTAACATGGTATCTTTGTTTATATTGTAAAGCCAACAGTGGATATCATATGATTATTCGTTCATCTAGGATTTATTCATCATGGATGTTGTAGATCTAAGAACACCACTCAAATGCAAGTAGGAAACCCAATTTAGGATTATTTTGATTACATACTAATACATAGACTTCCAAGCAATTTTCCATTTGCCTAATGCCTAGTTGTGTTAAACAAAATTGTTTTCCATGGGTTATTTTGCTAAAATATGAACAGAAGGGGAAATGTTGGGATTTCTTTTCTTGTTTCTTTTTTGCTAAACGGACCCATCATTTTCATATAGAGAAAACTCTTTATTAAAAATGCCCACCTTATCCTACTTTTTTGCATAGGTTTACCTGTTTGTGTACACTTCAGACCAGTCTGCCTTAGATCTGAGGCCAAAAAGTCTCTGGACACAAAATCAGATTTTAACCATAGGCAAATTTTGGGTGAAGATAAAGATGGGTCCAAAAACTTAGGTTTTTCCCTGTGTATTTTGTTGTATTTGTTTTGTCAAGAAAAGTTTCTGTTTCAGCTCAATCTTTCAAATTAACTTGGTATCAGCATCATAATTGCCATGCAAAGTGCCCTCTAGTATTCAAATGTGAAAAACAGGAATCTATCTTTATATGTATGAGCATTTCAGTGAGAAAAAAATAAGGTGCAAATCCTACAGGAACAAGAGCTAGCAGTCAATTAATCAATAAAACACGTTAATAAATATTAGCATGTAAGTAATATAATTGAAATATAAATCTTCCCACTAATTTACAAATGTGATTACAGACAGCATGGCATCAAAGCAAAATAATTACTTTATTAATAAAAAGCATTTTCCTTAGATATGTTTCAGTACGAAGTTTCCGATTTTCAAGTGAACTTGAAAATCTCAACATTGCACTAACATTTGTTCAAGGATGAGCAAAAATTTACTAATACTTGCAATGAAATAGCAATGTCAATATTGTACTAACAGAAAACTTTAAAAAATATTAGTAATTTTCTACATTGACAGTTGCTTCAAAATAAATTTTCCTAAAAAAATAGGGGAGCAGCAAAGGAATCTAGTTTTGGTGTCAATCAACAAGAACAAAAAGCAATGACACAAAAACTATTTCTTGGAAGGTTTTTCAAAATCTTTTGAGTAATGTTGTTTTAGGTTAGGTATTTTGAAAATTAAGGTAATTTATGCACATAAAAAAGCAAACTTCTTCGTTAGAAAATATTCTTTACTAACAATTATTCCCAACACATTTATAAAATAATTATTTACCAGTTAATAAGCCTCATAACACCACCCCCATCTCATTTTTATATAAGTACAATGCGGATGGCCTCCACTTCGATATGTGCTTAAGATCCCTCAGCAACTTGCACCCTCATTTATAATGCAGTCTTATGAATTTGGTCACCGGTGTGTGTGTGTGTGTGTGTGTGTCTGTGTGTGTTATGGAGAGGGAAACGTACTTGAATGTTTTTCCTAATAGTTATGCTTCACTGTGACTGATGATGTAAAAAAAGGTATTACTTTTGAAAATATTTACAGAGTTCTACAAAGAAAGAAAAGGTAAATATAACAATGTCATTACTCCAGAAAATTTTTAATAATCCAGACCACAGTTTTCTGGAGTTACCCATTTGGAAGAAAATTCATGCAACAGAGAATTCCAGGCTGAAACCATATTTTAAAAAAATCCACAAAGTGATGAAAGAGCTACATAAACTGATTACGACGAATTCCAACACTATACATATTCACAAAAAACGTGTTTATGTAATATATCACCACATTACATGGTGAAATTCCAACTCTACAAATATTAACAGCAACATGGGCATGTGATCACTACTTTACATGAAAATAAAGTTACAAGTACTGTACTCCCATTAATACCATTTTCATTCAGAGCAGTAGATACTTGATCTAGAGTTCTTTACCTATTTGAAAACAAAAAAACAACAGACCCAACACCAGCACCAGGTCAACGCTGACATCCACAGCTTGACCGATAACCTCCAATCCCAGCAGTAACTGCTTAATGTGGCCATAACACGATACAAAATTCACTTGCTTAATTAAGCTGGCACAAAATACACAGTGCATAAACACTTAACACATTAACCCCTAACGACGAGTTTACGGAGCATGAGGTTTTTTCATGCATCAACTGCAAAACTGCAAAAACCTTCAGGTGTTAACGTGTTAACTAGTGATGGGAATCGGTCAGAAATTCATAATCGATAATCGGTTCCCCTTAACCAACTGATCATCGATTATAATCAGTTACTAAGAGCAAATTTTAATTTTTGTTACACAGTTGTATCTTTGATCAATAGTTCAATATGTTTATAAATATACAAGAGTAATCTCTTTTAATGACATGTATACTTTAACCTGACAATAATATTACATGGTGTATTACTTTTGTTCTACAACTTTGTTAAATGAACGCAACTTTTTATGGCTTATCAGTTAATATGTAACTGAAATACTGCTACAATCTCCTGAAATTCTTTTGTTTATATGTGATGTGTCTATAATTTAAAGTACTGAAGGACAAGATTTTCTTGTTTGTCATTGTTTATAAATACTACAAAAGATGTTGCAATTTAACTGGAACAAATCAACAAAATGTGTTTAAATTTATTAACTCAACAATTTAACAACTTGACCATGTAATAATGACTATATGTTCCTAATTATGAATCAAAAGGTTTTTTTTTTTATTTGTAGTTGTGAAGAGATTAATAAATTTCAGGTCAACTTTAGTGGCTGAGTGTTTTACTAACCTTTGTGCTTTGCATACACCTAAAAAGTAGTCTCCCTTTACACACAATCGATTATGGAGTTTCACAATCGATTATCTTATTGGTTTGCTCAACCAACTGATGATCGATTATAATCGATAATCGGAACAACATCCATCGCCCACACCCCTGCAAGTCCAGGTAGGGCTAGATTCATTCAAAGTGTTGAAGACCACTACACTAACAAGTTAATGGACCCCTCATCCAAGCATTTGTGAAGGATGAGGGGCATTGGAGTAAAGCCGGAGGCTGAGCATGGATACATGTGATGCTTGCTTTAGGCTTTACGACAAATAATGAGACTACATTCAAAAATAATGCAAGTCGCATTGCCATGCAACACACAACCATCAATTTTTATCAATGGCTACTGAGGAAAATCAAAACATATTCCATTTCAAAATAGGGTCATCTTTGTAAAAAAAATAAAAAGTTATATTCAGCCATAAGTAATATAATTTGGGGTAATACCTCTAAAAAATACAAAACTATACAACTCCAAAAGTGGCCATTTCTTTTATTCGAAATCAAAGAATAGCAAATTTTCAGGATGCAACGACTATAAAAACTGCAAAGATACATAACAGAATATTTCTTAGAAAGACCAAACTGATGTATAAAGTATCCAGAAAAGCCATTCCTGTCTATCTTTGCAATATCCTTCACCAAAGAGATACTGATGGTACTCCAAAGTCAAGGTCCACATGAAGTAAAAATTACATTATACCAAGGTCAAAATGGAATTCTTTACAAAAAAAGTTTTCAATATATTGATCCACAGATAATCTGATATGGAACAACATTGCCAGGGTCACAAGGCAGACTCCTACCACTTCTTTTCATAATCAATGTCTCAAATGGATGAAATAATAAGACATCTGTTCTAGTAATATAAATACCTTCTGCTTTTTATTCTACTTTTGCATCATTTGGTATGGTTGTTGTTTTCAGTACAGAATGGTATTTATATTTTATATATGTTTATGTTTTCACAGATGCCTATTCATAAATTTTAGGCTCCATACTTTGATTACTTTAATTACTCAATTATTTTAGTGTCAAGCCCAATTTATCACAGTGTTTATATACTGTATACATCATACATAAAAACTAAAAGGCATCACAGTAGATTAGTTATGTAATTATTATCCAATCAGCAGCAGGAGTGATAACAATGATTTTGGGCACCCAATTGTTAGCACGCAGGTCAAAAGCTTGTGGACAAAAGCACGCAGCAAAATATTCCTGTCAAATGCGTGCCATCAATTGAGCGCAATATAAGATTTCATTTTTATTTTCCAGTGAGCAGACATCAAAGAGCTTAGAATCTTTATATTTAGAAGAGATCACCTAATGGTTTGAATCACTATGTTTCCAGTGAGCAGAGATCAAAGTGTTTGCAACTAACGTGTCCACATTATTTGATTATCTTTGTGGAGCTAAATCTGTCTACTTTTCTATAATACCACCCACTTTAGTGTATCATGCATGATCTCAATACTACTGACTATGGAAGTAGGCTATTATCTCATGCCCCGTAAACTCGACGCTAGGGGTTAATGTGTTAACATTGAGTAGAAATAAAGTAAGGAGCAAGATCATGTTGAGATTATGATCTAACGTTATTGAATAGGACTTAAGACAGCATGAGGCATCAAAATCAAAGTACATCCGACTTAATCGATGCATGCTAGCTTTGGTTACAAATACGACAACATACCATTGATCGAATTTCTGCACAGTATCGAAAATAACACTGCATTCTGAACAATGGTAGACATAAACTTCGTTAAACGATAAGTATGAATCTTATTTATTTGACATATTAACCATCATCATTTTTGCCTTGCATGCTTTTAACGGCAAGCTTTTGTCATGTGTGCACTTGTTGCTGCACGCATTTGAGAGCTTTTGACCTGCGTGCTAACAACGGAAACCATGATTTTAAGGTGGCCATATTGGAAGGCAGACCAAGACCATTTTTATTTAGGAATAACTCTGTAATATCACAAAATGAGATTAGGAAACTTTTTTCCTTGAGACCCCTATTATATTCAAATATATTGAAGTGAATGTAGATGCATTGCAGCACAAGTATTTATAACAAAAAGAACAAATTGGAGAATTAAGGAAAGTACTTAATAATCAGAGATATTACTAAGCCATTTTCTTATTCTTTAAATCAAAATTATTTAATGAAGGTGCATTTTTTAATTACTTTCAGTAACCTATTCCAGATAAATTGGCCCATTAATGCTAAACTTTTCTTAACACATTAACCCCTGCTGCCTCGACAACTCATTGCACTTTACCTCCTTCATCTCCAGAGTTCTTCGATAACGGGGCTTAGTTTGCATAGCTTGTATCCCGAGCGCAGAGTTTGAGTAGCAGTATTTTTCTATGCCTGTATCCTGAATGACGAGTTAAATCGGTGCAAACCATTGGTTGATTTGAAGCTATTTCCTAACTATGCAGGCATTTTAACCAATAAAATGTTAGCTTATTTTAGATAGAGTGTAGATTGCTAAAGAAAGGGAAAAATATTTGACTTCAATAGCGGCAAAATTAGTGGAAATATGTATATTAGAAAATGAAGAAAATTATAAGAATCAGCCACTGGAAGTAGACTTTTACTTGACAGAATGAAGAAGCATTTACACAAGGTTTAGTTTGCAATAGAGATGACAAGTGGAATATGTATGTACATCAAATGGAGTGAATTTCACGTGTTGATAGTATTAATTATTCAGTGTGAATTCATCATGGATTTTTATAAATTATTCATGGCACGAGAAACAAATTGGTACAAAAATGATTTTATCTTAATGTGTCAGTTTTATTTCTGCATGTAGTTCGGAATTTTTATACCATTTTTGCACATAATTTTATTGAGAACTGTGGCAAATTTTAGTTTAATTAAAGGAACGAAAATATAAAAAATAACATTTATTACTCAAAGCTCTCTGAAAAAAATCTTCATGTCAAGTATTCTCAGCAAGTCTCAGGGATACATGCACTGGTAAGGCTAACACTGTTCTAGGCAATCTCTGCAAATATGCTGTCGGGGACTGCCTAGCTATTTGGCTCAGGGGGTTAATGTGTTAAATAATTCTTTTACACTAACAGGAAATTGTAATCATTAACTAAAAAAAAAAAAACATAAAAGGGTTGAATTTTGGCAGATTTTGTTATGCACCACTGAGGTCACTCATAATTTAAAATTAAGCACACGATTCTAAAATTTTTTTAAAAATCTTTTCTTTGAATGGAATCGGAATAATCTGACCTACCATAACAACAACTGCCCATTTCTTGACGACTGAAACCACAACAATCCATTTCTTAGCATTAAAAAAAAAAAACAGCACATTTCTTGACAACTAAAACCTCAATAGTACATTTCATGACAACCAAAATTACAATAACCCATTTCTTGACAATCAAAACCACAAACTACTACGAAAACCACAAAAGCCAGTTTTTTTTTTTACTAAAAAGACCACAATAGCCCATTTCCTGACTACCAAAACTATGACAGCCCATTTCTTGACCACCAAATCCACAACAGCTCATTTTTTGACTACCAAAACCACAACAACCCATATTTTGACTACCATAAGCACAATAGTCCATTTCAGGCGTTGGAACAGTAGTGGGAAGTAGTTTCCCCAGAATAGACAGTAATCAAAGTAGGGCTAACAAACAAACTTTTATGAAACCTAAATCAATAAAGAATCAGATGGAAGTATTCAATTCTGGTTGGCTTAAAAAGTCTATTTTCATTACATGTCTCATGTGTTTCTGTGTGTGATTTGGATTTTTAATGTAGCTTTAACAATTATCAATCATATTGCTATGATGTATGCAGTGTGATAGTTTATAGTCATGTCTGTCATTGAGGCATCATGTAGAAGGATGTAAAACACATCCATATTATCCAGACATCAGGCTGACCAGTCCTAACACTAACCTCTTAACTCGTTCAGCCTCAGCAATGTTATCAGTATCACTGCTGCTACGCCCCAGCAGCACTAAGCCGTGTCTAGCTGCTTGTGCCCAATATAGATTTCTCTGTTTAGTCATTTTGTAAATATCATGTACATGCATTCACTCTTACCTTTATTTTCTTCTTTTATCCAATAAAAATTCATATAATTTTCACCAATTATTCCAAATGAATTTGTCTACATTTGTCTACACAATTGATGTATTGTTTTCCTATTTGTCTTTCACAACTTACTTATACACTATTTACGAAATTAACACAATCGCCACAATCTGCTAGATCTGCAAGAACTCTTATCATCATCGCTATCAGCACCCACTTCTTCTGACGATGCAGTCTCATAAACTACTATGCTCTAATCTAAATCTTGGAAAATGTCCTACTACCAAACATATCTTTCTGTTGCTTCCTCGAAATTTTCAAGATCAAACCCAAGCAACTCCTCATATTTGCTCTGACCGTAATTAAGTCACATCTGGCATCATTACAATTTTTCATTTACAGCACATGTAGTGAAACTGCCATCCATTAGTAACCCAAGGTTAATGAACAATGCAAATTTGCACAAAAGAAAGTAAAATCACGTTTTAAAGCATTTATAACTTGTTGTAGGGTTTAACACCATTTTTTCAGCACACAATATTATTTCCTTCTATTTGTCCAACTCTTTCACAACCTATTTATAAAATATTTACAAAATTAACATAATCGCTACAAACTGCTAGATCCGCAAGAACTCTATCATAATTGCTATCAGCATCCTCTTCTTCTGACGATTCAGTCTCAGAAACTTCTATGTCCAAATCGAAATCTCGCAAACTGCCAAATATATTTTTCTTTGCTTGCTCAATATATTTTAGAATAATCCCAAGAAAATCCTCATTTTTGCTCTCACCATCAACAAGTCTTATGTCTACCATCATTTACAATTTTTTATCAACAAAACATGAAATAAAACTGCCCTCCATTAGTACCGTAAATTCACGCCTACAAGTCAATTCTGAGTACAAGTCGAATTCACCAATTTTGTAAATTTTCCATCCTTCGTCCATATAAAGTCGATTCGGAGTATAAGACAAGGCTAGATCAATATCTTGGCTTCATATTTTACACTAATAATGGTATCGTTGTATGATTTTCAATATTACCGGCAATCGTAAAATTGAATTACCAATGCTAACATGCTTGTGATTTTACTTCTGAACAAATCATTGCTATATTCTGTTTTCAATTGACACAGCTGAATAACAGTTCATGTTTGCTTTAATATAACTGAAAGCACACCAATGTTGTAGTTCATTTTATTACCTGTAGTAACGAATGTAACTTATATAAACTTTCAACAACACAATCCATATACAAGTTGATTCGGAGTATAAAACAAAAACCTGACTTTCAAGTAAAAAAATATTGACTTATAGGCCGGAAAATACGGTAACCCTTGGTTTTTTAACAATTCAAATTTGCACAAAGTAAAATAATTTCTGATTGCTTAATATTGGTCTGATTCTTGGCGAGAAAAATATATAGACACGCACACGCTTGGATGAATATAATATACATTTTGTTGCATGTTGGCCTAATGCTACATCATCATTAATATAACACATTCTTTAAAATAAATAATAAAAAAACAATGACAAAAATGGACTTTCCCAATGCAAACAATTCACAAGAAGTCCAAGATTTTGCTGCTTTTCACCTGATTAAAATTCTCAATGCTGATACAGCATGGGCAGGTCAACAGTACTGTGTGATTAGGATAAAAACACACAGGCCCAATTTAAGCAAAACAGAAATCATTCACAAGGAAAACCATTTATCAGGATCGCAGAACATAACCATATAATCCCATGACATAATCATATCATTAAAACATAATCTATGTAACAGCAAATCTTCCAACAAGATGTGTTCATGAACCACTGAATCACTCCCTACCAGTAGGCCTTGCTCACATTTGTCAGCTAATTAAAGTAATATAGCTTTGCCTTCATACAGGATTGCCAGATCTATGATAAACTCTGCCCTCTTCTGCAGCTCTCAAAATGCTGTGTAGGAATTCTAAACATACATGCAACATTAGATCAGCCCCGAGTAACATGTCAAAGGATTGGCACTAATTCTGTAGATTTTGTTCCTTTAAGCTCATGTCTCAAAGTCGTTCAGCATTTACATTTTTTTTTAGGTCCTCGAAGATAAAGGCCACATTATCAATATAAAAAGGTCTCAATGCAAAAATAAATATTTCAGCATTGGGTAGAATTTCACAATTACTGATAAATGGCAAACCTGTGAAAAGCCATTTCCCCACTGCTACTATGTTCTGTGATACTTTTATGTTAATGAAGCTTTTTATTGTGCAAAGTCAATACCAGTTTGAAATACTTGCGCTTTGTGACATCCTAACGTTGCCTTTATTATCATATAAACACCTCCGTTTTGTCTTGGATAGTGAATATTGTGCCTTAGTGACTATAGCAGTGTCCAAAGACGTATGTGAATCAAGATTCTACTGAAATTATGTTTTGCTATGGATAGTGACTTTAGTACAGTTATGTTCTGTCTTGGATCAGGACAAGCACAGTGTCCTAGAGGTTATGTTTTGCCTTGGATCAGAGCAAAGTACAGTGTCCACAGTCCATGAGGTTATGTTTTGCCTTGGATCAGAACTGAGCACAGTGTCCACAGTCCATGAGGTTATGTTTTGCCTTGGATCAGAATTGAGCACAGTTTCCACAGTCCACGAGGTTATGTTTTGCCTTGGATCAGAACTGAGCACAGTGTCCACAGTCCACGAGGTTATGTTTTGCCTTGGATCAGGACTTAGCACAGTGTCCACAGTCCATGAGGTTATGTTTTGCCTTGGATCAGGACAAACAGTGTCCTTGAGGTTATGTTTTGCCTTGGATCAGGACTTAAGTGTCCTAGAGGTTATGTTTTGCCTTGGATCAGAACTGAGCACAGTGTCCACAGTCCATGAGGTTATGTTGTGCCTTGGATCAGGACAAACACAGTGCCCTTGAGGTTATGTTTTGCCTTGGATCAGGAGTTAGCAGTGTCATTGAGGTAATCTTTTGCATCTGATCAGGACCAAACAGTGTTCTTAATTCATTCAGCCCCAACAAACTTGTCAGTAACACTGTCAGCCCCAACAAACTTTTCAGTAACACTGCTACTGTGCCCTATCCACACTTGACTAGCTGCTTGTGCTCCAGTGTTTTACCTGTTTGGAAAATTTCATAAAAATCATGCACATGCCTTCACACTTACTTTAATTTCTTTTCTTGTATCCAATATTATTAATCCATGACATTTTCACCAATTAATCCAAATGAATTTGTCTACACAGTGATGTATTTTTTTTTTATTTGTCCAAGTCTTTCACAATTTATTTATACTTTTTACAAAATTATGTGCAACATTGTTAGGAATATCACATCATCAGCATTTAATTCCATTAAAATAAACCAGGAAAATTTAATGTGATATGGTTTGAAACAATTTGTACATACATTTACTTCGCAATTTTCACATCCACTTTTTTGGTTCAGATAGAACTTTGTTCATTAAACACATTTTGCAGGTTGGATACCATGTTTTGTTCGGTGATACCATTAATACAATATGCATTTTTGGGCATATGGATTGGTTTCGTTTAATTTCCATGTACAGTTTCTCCAGAAATAATAATAAGTGAAAAAAAACTAGATTTCTCTTTTTTCCTTGTCAATTTGTCATTGTTTGTTGTAGGTCCAATATTCAGTCCACTAAAATCATTGATTTGGACAGGCAGAAGATGATCGCTCCAATCTGCTAGATTGGCAGAAACTCTTTCATTTTCGCTATCAGCATCCTCTTCTTCTGACAATTCAATCTCAAGAATCTTCAATGTCCCATTCGAAATCTCGCAAATTATCCAACTGTCAAACATATTTTTCCTCTACTTACTCAATATTTTTGAGAAACACCTCATTTTTGCCCTTACTGCCATCAAAAATCACTCGTGCTTCTGCCATCATTTTAGGATTTTTCAAGAACAGAACACGTGTATTGAAACAGCTCTCAAGTAGTAATCCTTGATTACAAACATTTAATGTTTACCCAAACAAAAGTAAATTCATTTCTGATTGGTTAAAAGTGGGCCTGATTCTTGGAAAAGCCTCATTTGTAACCAATCAGAGACTTTCTCTTGACCACACATTCGGACCGTGGAGCAGTGGTACCAGCCATTGAATGCAGTCAAGAAACTTCACATAAAGGTGGTATCGGCCGTTGAATGCAGAACTGGATTACAAGCAAAGTCTGTATCGGTGCCGAATGAGTTAAGGTTATGTTTTGCCTTGGATCAGAACTTGGCAGTGTCCATGAGGTTATGTTTTGGCTTGGATCAGGAGTTAGCACAGTGTCCTTGATGTTATGTTTAGCCTTTGATCAGGACTTTGCACAGTGTCCTTAATGTTACATTTTGCCTTGGATCGTGATGTGGCACAATGTCCACAAGGTTATATTTTGCATCTGATATCAACTTTAGCAGTGTTCAACATATACTGTTTGCAACTTCTGTCAGCATGGTTTCAATTTGTAACCTAGGCAAACAACGGGTTTTCAGTAATCTTGCTGGATCTTTCCAGGGTCTTCCTGGGCTCCACAAAATATGTTGCAGCCATGTATTTAGCCTATACTATTAAACACGTAACAAAAAAAAGTTTTACAATTTATCCACTGTAGTGGTCATATTGGATTTTAAAAAATGGCACCATTTTCATTCATGACCAACTAGACTTCATTCCATGTGCTTTTGGTGAAAACTCCATGCAACATACCATAAAAGTATTCTGATTTAAAACACCATGTTGATAAGATTTTCTCTTTATAAGGAAGAGTAGTTGCAAGAATAGCAAGATAGCAGCCAATGTGGCCACACTGGATATTGAAACAGTGGAGATTTTCACTTGGGATCAACTATATATTACATTAAGTCTGTTAGGAAAACTCCAATGTGGATACCACCATCCATCTAGAATAGCAATACCTAAATTCAATTAGGAACACGTGTGCAACTTAAATTGTGAACAAGATTCCCGCTACAAGACTTGCAAACTACTTGGCAAAAAGAATGTCAAGGCGTTTAAGATAAGACCACTTCTTCCTTTGAACGTCAAGTGTTGAAACCATCTATGATATTCTTCTGCAATAACAAGGTTTTCAAATTTGCAGCCCTGGTACATACATACTAGATGTCAGCTCAACGTCCATTTTCATTTTTGCTGAGGTAAACCTCATTAGAAGCCTTTCAGCAAAACATCAGATCATAATCATCCATTCAGGGGACAACAAGATTTGTATGACAGTTGGCATGGCAGCAACATTGGATGTGTGACTATTGGTTGCACCATCACAATGATCTCCTATTCAAGGCAAGAAGTGAGAAGATTTAAGACCGCTGTTATGGCAACCGTATTGGATATACAATTGATACCATTTTTATTTATGACCAACTAGGTATTATAAATCAATTAATGAAAACCCCATGTTGATAAAGCCAACTAATTTGATCTGGATTATAGACAAAATATTTTCAAGATTACGGCAGTCAAAAACCGGGTACCCGTTACGCCATTTAAAGGATAATTGGGTACTCGTTAGAACATGAAATACATGTACAAACCCTAGACCAACAAATTGTTTTCTTTTATTTTTTTTTTACTTTGACTGGCAGCAGACCGTACCGTACACTATTAATTAATAAATTTATTTAGACTAACATTGGTACCCATATGGTAAGTATAATCCCTCTTCTAATGATCCACTGCGTTAAATCCTTTTGAACACTCACCTTTTTAGTATAAATCCCTGTCAAAGCAGAGCACCTGTGTATTCATTGGCTGTTAACTTCAAATTTGAATTACTAATGTTTAGTTGTTCAGCATGCGCCACCACTATAGAAACTTTGCCTATTACTTTGTTAAATATTTATTTAAATCAAAAATAATATCATTCCTTATAATAACTGTGTTATGTTAGATACACATGCAGCGCTTCTAAAATGACAATAGCAAAAAGGGCTACAGCGACTGCGTGGTCACTGGTATGTACCAGTGATACCACATGATCAGGCAGTCGCTGAAGTGACATGTTAACACGATTAGTCTACATTTTAGTGTTGTTTTGAACTGTGAAGCTGTTCGCACAGCCCAGCGTGCAGCAGCGATTTAGTAGTGGGCCACTGATGTACAACGGGTGGTCCTACTCTTAAATATAGACTGGAGCTGCAACTCAGACCAGCATACTGCTAATGATATATGATATTTTGATAGTGTTGTTGACAAATTAATTTTTGTGAATGGGTACTCATCATTAATTTTCAATGCCCGGGTTTTTTAATATGGTCGGGTACCCGATTACCAGGGTACCTGTTAACAGCCCTATTCAAGATATAACTTTCCATTTAGGAATAGCAATAACTAGATTTCCAACATGGCTTACATGGAGGCAGTATGGGTGGATGCCAAATCAGCAAATGGACATCAAAAGAACTCTTGTGCAGAAAAACCTGTGATGACAAGACTTTCTGTTCATGGAGAAATGACTGCTATTATGGCCATATTAAACATCAGACTGAAACCATGTTCAATTAGGACATGGGTACACAACCTTTTTTGGCCAAGGGCCAGACTGCATGTTCTAAGACCACTTGAGGACCATGAACACAAATTTCTTTAATATAATTTTTGTTCATAAACCAGTTTTCCATGTAGTTTTAATTTACCTCGAGAGCTGGAGAGAACTTGTTCATGGGCCGGATCCAGTCTGCAGGCCACGGGTTGTGCGCCCCTGGATTTGGAACTAATAAGACTGATGTGTAGTCTGATCCATGGGTGAAAAACCAGATACATTATGTAATGAAACTGAAGAATTGCTACAAGGTAAAAACATCACAACAGAAAGGTGCTGTCTATAACAATCATTCATCATCTTATATTGCAACTGGCAAACTCATCTGTTGGTGAAGATACCTTTGATATGGTATCATTCACATTCAAACATTTATACAAGCTCCAATTTACTTCCAACCTTATCTACTCTACCCTCATTTACTTCCAACATTATCTACTCTACCCTCATTTACTCCCAACCTTATCTACTCTACCCTCATTTACTCGTGATCGTATCTACTCTACCCTAAATTACTCCCAACAATATCTGCTCAAACACATAATAAACTGAATGTGAGACTATGGACATCAATTAAATAGCATCAAGCTGGGGAAGTTGTTTTGGTAGGGTTTAACAAAATTTTTCAGTACATAATAGGCTTTACATGGTGGCCAGTATAAATGGTGGAGAAAGAACCCATGGAAAACAACCTGAAAGTACCACTGACCCACGAAAAGTTTTCTCACATAACCCCATTTGCTGAATCTGAGACTCAAACACATGCAGAGGTGAGATGGCAGTGACATATAACAGGAGAGTGCTTTAGACCACTCAGCCACTCCTCGTGGCCCAATCTGGGGAATTAAGGGGAACGGTCTTCAGGGTGAATGGTCTCCAAGAAGAATTTGTAAATAAAAATTTCTTCCCACTGCATTTCCTACATTGTTAGCTTCCAAGGCTGTCAAGGAAGCATGGTTCCCAGCAGCCTGATAAGGTCCCTATTTTAAATTATTCAACACCACCTGGATGAGAGGTGGGAGGTTAAAGGATCTCGATAACGTGGCCGAGTTTACCTAGCTTATCCCCCCTGCAAAGTTTATGTGGCAGTATTTGTATCACCAATGATTGGTTTATTTGAAGCCATTTCCTAATTATGTATACAGTTTAACCAATAAAATGTTAGCTTATATAAATAAAGTGAACATTGCTGAAGACAGGGATAAAAATTTGACTTTAATAGCATCAAAAATAGTGGAAATATTTAGATTAGAAAATGAAGAAAATTATTAGAATCAGCCACTGGAAGTAGACTTTTACTTGACAGATTGAAGAAGTATTCATACGAGGTTAAGTTTGCAATAGCGATGACAAGTGGAATTTCTGTGTACCTACATAAAATGGAGTGGATTTCATGTGTTGATAGTGTTTATTATTCAGTGTGAATTCATCATGGATTTTTATGGATTACTCACAGCAAGAGAAACAAATTGGTAATAAAATCATTTTATCTTTAAAATCATTTTATCTTTATGCATCAATTTTATTTCTGCATGTAGTACGAAATTTGTATACCATTTCTGTACACAATTTTATTGAGAAGTGCTGTGCCAAATTTTACCTTAATTAAAGGAACATAAATAAGAAAATAACATTTATTACTAGTAGCTCTCTCTGAAAAAATTTGCAAGCCAAGTATTCAAAGCAAGTCTCATGGATACGGCAATGGTATATGGCTAACACTGCTCTGGTGGAGATTTTGGTAAGTTTCAGTAATTTATTTAGCATATTCCATATGTTCTGTTTACGCAAATATGATGCATAGTACAGCTCAAGTGATTTTTGGAATGGTTGGGGAGGAGAGAATAGCCAAAAGTTAGAAAATAAACACCATCTCTTAGTGCATCCTGACAGTTACTTTGGCAGCTTGCAACATCATGCTTTCTTGCAGTCACATATATGATGACCATCACAGAGATGATGTCTCCATAAAATAGGCCTAAATGGTTAGCGAAGAAAGCATACACAAAAACCATCCACAACCCTCAATCATAAACAAGGTCACCTGCTTATAAAGGACAAGATCTGCAATTATTTTAATTTCCTTAACATTTCCAGTTTTTTATTAAAAGACATGTTCTTAAGGAAAATTGTGGTACCTTGAGTGACATTTACAAATAGTTTTCATTGTAATACCTAAATAATCCAAGTAAACTGCAACAGTGAACTTTGTGTACCATTTGTAATTATCAGCTGAAGTTTTGTCATTACCTAGTTCATTTGTGCATCAAAATAAATCCAACAGACAAGTTCAAAACTGAAGAAAAAAAATAAATAAACAGTACATGTTCAAAAATATACTACCCTTTTCAACCATTGTATTCACTTCAGGGTTTAAGTTACAAATTTGTTTAACCTGTGTCATATTGGTTTTACTCTTCATGTGTTCAATGGCAGTTTATCCTCACTCTGCTGAATTTGAAGAAAAGTAGTTTGTACCTCTTATCCAAGCTACCTGCCCAATTCATTAAAACCAGTGAAAAAGTAAACATTGCTATTCAGGCATCACTAGGAATGATTAGGTTCACTCCTGTGTTGAGATCCTTCTGAATGGAATTTTTGTCAGTATCTGGATACCCTTGAAAATATTACTCTTCATTTATTTCCTGCCACTCTGAAGAGAATCACTGGCCCGAGGAGAAGTACATTCCAACTATCTTTCCAGGTAAAATGCATTTTACAGAGAGGTTTTAGATATTTCATCCCACAGAAATCAACACAACTGTAACAAAAGGGCAGAGAATGACTACTAATCATGCTCTACTTACTGCTAGCTATCAGGTTGTACCCTCCTTTTCTAACTTAAAATAAACTGATTGATCAATTAAAATTTCTTTCATGCATTGATCCTAAAAATAAAAAGTTTCATTTTCCTTTATATTTTAACAGAACATGTATGGTACTTTTACAAATATGATGCATCTTGTGTCTAACTGGAGCAAATTAAATATTTTTGCACTGACAAATTATCAATGGTGACTAATACACAACTGTGCATGGTACAGAATTTGATCTCATTTCAAGATATAAAAAAAGTGTTAGGTATGTAAACAAATCTGAGAGCTTGTGTTTATGTCGTTTTAAATCAATATTAAAGAAATAACACTGATATCCATTTAAATATTAGTATAATAAATTTTAAAATTAAATTTTGATGAAAAATGTTAGCAACAATCCCAAAAATGATCACAGCTGCTAGAAGGTCATCATGACTAAATGCTACTATATCATTAGCATTCACTTTAATGAGAAGCATCATGTTAAACATTTGTAATTGTGCATAGATCCTTAAATAATACATCAAATTATTCTTTACCATCTTTGGACTTTCAATCTCTTTAAAATTTATAACCATGTTCAACATGGCAAGCAAAGTAATATGTTTTAATCCAACTTATTTTAGTCCAAAAATGATAGCACCAACAGAATCTCCAACAAAAATTTTTATATACAATTTTGCACATTAGTTTCATATCAAAATGGTGCATTTGGTTCTTACAAAATATTGGCAGTAAGTTAACTGGAACAAATGTCACTCTTTGGTTCTAACAATAACATGCTGGCTATACAAAAAAAATTTCCTTGAAGATCATGTCTTTTTAAATGCCAAATTCTGAAATGGTCTTTATCTTTCATTTTCCAACCTGACATGGTACTGGTCATACTAAAAGGGCAATTATTATTAAAAACATGATCACATCTTGAGGAGACTTTGACATTTTTTATTTAGAAACAAGTAGACATCATAATTGCATAGTGGTTTAAAGCCCATGTTAAAGTGACTGTTTATAGGGAGTAGTGAAAACGAGCTTTTCAAACATGGTTGCCATGACACCATTGGAAGCCAAGGTCCCAATGTGTTAACCCTATCTACGCCTTGGTGTATTGAGCAGACATTTCTGTGCTTCAGGTCTGTGAATTTCAACTGAAGCAGCGGCAAGCCACTGCATCTAATCAAAATTATCTTGTTCAAAATTTGAATACTGTTTCTTCCTGATCGAGACAAGTTGAGCACAAAACTTGAATGGACTGATAAGCAATTTCCAAAGCTGGTCCTTGTTTGTGCAAATACTTTTCAATCAAATATACCTGTAATAGCTTCTCCCCTGGTACACAGTCATAGTTTCAATGTTAAACTTCCCAAGTATCTTCTTTCTAAGGTCAACTGCACTCACCATTTTCAGCCTATGCACAAAGCACCATCCTAATGGTTAGTTGAAATTGCATACTTAGGGAGACAACTCGTGAAATAGAATGTTGCGTAGGATACATGTTGATGTTAACGTTACGACAGACACTTTCAACACAGTCATGACAACAACTGCCATGGACATCATTGGCCTCCATTGCCCAAAGAAAGAAATCCTTGGTTGCAGAAGATATTCTGAATCTCTGATGCCCAAAGAGACCTAAAATAAACCACCTGACACACAACAGGGGCAATGGATTATGGAGAAATAAACATGAATATCAGAAAAAAACTTGAAGAAAGCAAAAAAAGATTGGATTGGACAAAAGTGCACAGAAATAGAGAGCAGTCTGATAAAGAATAAAAGCAAAAAGGCATTCCAAATTGTGAAAGACCTTACCAGACAAAAGCAACCAAGAGGTAGTACCATTCAAGATGAAAATGGAAAATGCCTCACAAAAGCAAGTGACAATGCAGAAAGATGGACTGAGTATTGTAAAGAACTCTACAACCATCCTTCCACAGGAAACCCTGAGGTACTTGAAGTTCCAAACTCCACAAATGATGATTTCCCAATTTTCAAAAAAAGGTGCAGTCAGCAATAAGAACACTGAAGAATGGGAAGGCAGCTGGAATAGACAACATCCCAGTTGAACTTATCAAATAGGGGAGGGGGGGGGGCAGGCAGGATCAATGATAGAGCTATTAACCCTTAAAGTGCTGAATCGTTTTGCAGTAAAAGGTCCCTCAGTGCTGAATTGTTTCAGGGGAGAAAAGAAGAAAACTGCAGTCTTTAAATTGCATGTATTTCATTAAATATACACTATTGATAGATAAACCCCCTATATAAAAAATGATGGTATGTGTCTATACTTTAAGATTAGCATCAAGACACATGTGTAGGTTTAACATATTTGCAGGTACAGGTGTAAATACAAGTAAAATGACAAGTTACAATTGTATTTCATCAGTATTTTTGTTTGTTTTTGATGGAAAAGTTCAAATATATCTAAGAAATGTTATATTCTTTAGTAGTCCAACCATGAACATGTTATGTCTGTCACAATGTTATATATAAATTGTGAAAATCACAGGTAAAGGCAGGGTGACAGTTTTGCAAAAATCCACTCCATGAATGTCAGAGGTAAGTTTAAGCCCTTCAGTCAGCAACTAATGTTCATGAAAAGCTATCACCTGTTATTTATTATATCATCATCAAACCGAGGTCCATATCTGGTGATTAAACCTCAGCAACAGCTTTATTTTTGTTCAATCATTGGGCTGATTTTGTGTGAAGAGTCACCTTAATTGTTCTCATTGTCTGACAGGTGTAAATTGCTTGGAATAGCTTGAAATCTATCCTATACTTATTTGTTTTCCTGAAGTATGCGGTTGATATCACATCATCAATAGCCCATTAGGAATCGAGAACAGACACATGTACCAAACCCATTGTTTTAATCGATGCGAAAACATTTTAGTTGTTTGTTTGTTTGTTTGTTTAGGATTTTTAACGTAGCTTTAACAATTTTTCAGTCATATCGCTACGATGTCTGCAGTGAGCCAGTTTATAGTGATGTCTACCACTGGGGCATCATGCCGCAGACATGTAGCATGATGTCCCGCCCAGTCACATTATCCTGACACCAGGCCGACCAGTCCTAACACTAACCTCTTAATGCTGAACGTCAAGCGAGGCAGCTGTTAGTACCATTTTTGTAAGTCTTTGGTATGACTCGGCCGGGGATCAAACCCACGACCTCCCGCTTCCGCGGCGGACGCTCTAACCACTAGGCCACCGGAGCGGTTGAAAACATTTTAGATGCTCAGATAAGATAGGCCGCCATTTCTTCATGCGACTTTTTTCGTTCAAGTCTGCCCCATGAACTCTCTGATCTGCATTATGATTTGTTTGATCTACTATCAGATGCAATAGCTCGTCATCTAAGAAAAAGTCTTCAATAGTCCGTAGGTTCATTATTCACCATCTCGACATTTAATTTTGAATTACCAGTGAATGGGGGTTGACAGTCGCGCCATCTTTTCATGTCAAGCGAGCATGTACATCTGACTCTAGTTCCACGTAAATTACTGGCTCCAAATCATTCATGTGTATTTCCATCAATACCTCGCTTGCTCCAATAATGTCATTTTTCTCAAATTATTCAAAATCACTATTAGCATCACTATCAGAAGCGAATATTTGTTGCAGAAATCACCTTCGTATTCAGCATCGGCCATTTTAGCTTTGCACAAGTACCATGTGTTTAAAAGCAAGCATTTGTAAAATTACATCATTAATAATATAGTAAAGTACTGCAGAATGCTTGTTCCCGGGCCTTTTTAAACCAATCAAATATAGTTTTACAGGCATTTATGGCAAGATGAAGTTATAGAATGTGATCAGTGTTGCTCACCACGAATGCGACTAGTCGCGACACGCACTACGGGACCAAAAACAACAGTGCGACTAAAGTCGCGGCACGCACTTTAAGGGTTAACAAAAATCTTCAACAAGATCTGGCAGACAGGTGAATGGCCAGCACAGTGGACCTAGTCACTGATTATAACACTCCCCCCAAAAAGTCAATCTCCAGCTGTACCAAAATTACAGAACAATCAGTTTGATCAGAGATGCCAGTCAGGTGATGCTGAAGATCATCTTGAACAGACTGAACCCACAAGCAGAAGAAATAATCGCTGAAGAACAGGCAGGGTTCCGTTGTGGAAGTAGCACAACAGAACAAATATTAAATCTTAGGGTTCTGTGTGAAAAGTACTTGCAATATCAACAAGACATCTATATTAATGTGTGCTAAATAAGTATCAAGACCCTTTGTTGTGACCATATTACCGGTAATGTGTACTAAATGAGTATCAAGAACCTCTCTATCATGACCATATTAATGTGTACTAAATGAGTATCAAGAACCTCTCTATCATGATCATATTAATGTGTACTAAATGAGTATCAAGAACCTCTCTATCATGACCATATTAATGTGTACTAAATGAGTATCAAGAACCTCTCTATCATGACCATATTAATGTGTACTAAATGAGTATCAAGAACCTCTCTATCATGATCATATTAATGTGTACTAAATGAGTATCAAGAACCTCTCTATCATGATCATATTAATGTGTACTAAAGGAGTATCAAGAACCTCTCTATCATGACCATATTAATGTGTACTAAATGAGTATCAAGAACCTCTCTATCATGATCATATTAATGTGTACTAAATGAGTATCAAGAACCTCTCTATCATGATCATATTAATGTGTACTAAAGGAGTATCAAGAACCTCTCTATCATGACCATATTAATGTGTACTAAATGAGTATCAAGAACCTCTCTATCATGATCATATTAATGTGTACTAAAGGAGTATCAAGAACCTCTCTATCATGACCATATTAATGTGTACTAAATGAGTATCAAGAACCTCTCTGTGATAACTATATTGATGTGTACTAAATTAGTATCCAGAACCTGTCATGACCATATTAGAGGATGTGAATGCAAAATTGAGAAAACAAGTCTGAGAAAATAAAGATGTCTCACAAGCACATACACTGATACAGTGAAAGAAAAAATGTAAACTTGCAAAAACACAAATCTGAAAGAATATTAAGTCTCTCTCTGCCTCTCACTCTCGCTTGTACAAGGCTAAATAAAATATATGCATGGTTTTGTTTACCATGTCAACCATACTTTTTTCCTGCGACCCAACAAGGTAGTGGGGGGGGGAGAGAGACGATTTAGAAAGAAAAACATTTCACGAGAAAAAGGTCAACAAAAGTATGCAACTATGATTTAAGTTAAATTCATTACTTTGATGGTGCTTATTTTCTAGTT
Organism: Unio delphinus; assembly: GCA_029339505.1. Classification (NCBI taxonomy): domain Eukaryota; kingdom Metazoa; phylum Mollusca; class Bivalvia; order Unionida; family Unionidae; genus Unio; species Unio delphinus. The sequence continues at coordinate 8,804,551 of JAQISU010000042.1, forward strand.
TAATCTTCATTTTAAACCATGTGAACCCACCCCACCCCAACCAAAACAAGACCAATAAAAGCTTGAACCAACTTACCTTTAACAAAATTAATATAACCCAAACAATACAGGTATTTTTATTTGGCCATAACAGAAAAAGGTTTATTGCCATCCAAAAACATAAGCAAACAAGGCAAGTTAGTGGGAATGCTCACTAGGCAATTTACTACGAACACCAGAACACCATCACAGTGATGTTGGGAAAATCGCACTAGTTATTGGTGAACACTGCATGATAAGCCAGTTCACCAGGTACCAGGCAGAAAATATCAAGTCAAAATTTATAAGTTAGTGGACTACAGAGCCATTCAGTCAATAGTAAAAATCCATAGTACCGGTAGTAAAGATTCACAGAAAATAAATCCAGAAAAACTTTCACATGAACAAAATTATGTTGTAGACATTTCTATAACAGGTGTTTGAATAGGAGCTTATCATTATGCCAGGCAAGAAATCATTTAAAGCATCTGCATGACTTTGCTAGTGGCTTTTAGTTCTTTGCCCCCCTCTCTGCAAATTTACAAATGTATTTAGTATAAAATCCTTATTTGTCAGACAGACATTAGATCAAACTACATTAGATCAAACTACATTACATCCATTTTTCCTATTACCTAGTCATTGCAGTATCACTAGAAAGTTGTCTGTACTCCTCGAGGGCCATTTGAAGCACAAAATGGCAAACAACAACAGTCTTCACAGTTGCACCTTCCGGGTTAACTGCTATCTGTATCCATCTGGTACTAGATAGCCATACACTATCACACAAACAATAACCGCAGCAGTTTGGAATATCTGGCTCCTTATGAAGCCAGCAAACCACTCAAACACTCAATTCCTCTCTGGATTCAAGTACTTAGCAACAGTTTCATTTACAGAGAATGCAATATTGTGAGTTTAACACAGACCAGCATGTTGCAATGAAAAAGTTCCTGGGATCTGAAACCTCATGTTGGAGGCATACAATCTAAACTTGTAGTAAAACTGTGCCAGGCTTTAATTGTAGACAGATGGTAGAGCTGTAATATTGACATAATTCCAATTATAACCCCAGTAATACTGGAAGCATTGGCAAATATAGCCAGCTTTAAATCAGATGGGGTTACTAAGCATGAACCAAAGCAACCAGGCAAATATCCAATAATGCAGATACTACCTATCCTTTGCTTAAAAGTCTCATATAACAACTAACTGCCTTGCCTGTGAAAAATGTACAAGACTTTTAGAAAGTAAATAAATTTTATAAAAGAACTCCAAAGATTGTTTTTCTTTCAAGTGATGACACGATACAACATACTGTGCCAAAGTATAAGGCTTATTCTAACTCCATACTCCTCCAAAATACAAACTAAATACATGATTCAAAAAAAAAAAAAAAAAACTACTAAAGGGAATCACCAATAATTCAAAGTGGAAACATTAGTAGAAATTAGAAATAGCATCTTAGCACTTCAGCTCCCTGTTAAAAGCAAATCATATACAATATAGAGTTGAGAAATCACACTTGCACTTCTTTACTTTAAAAGGGAATCACCTACAATGCTGAGTCAGGCATGCAGTACATGCTTCGATAGCCAGATTCACACCTTGGAAGATAACAACACTAAATTATTTAATTTTTGTGGCACAGTCATAATATTATATATTTGAAACTAGGTTAAATGGCCATCCTAACATTGGAATTTTCAAAACAAATTAGAAATCTCCATGAGCAAGTCTAAAAGAAGTCTCAATATAAAAATACAAAATATATTTTTCTAAATTCTTAAATTTGGGATGCTGTTGCAACCTCATTTACTTTGGACACGAATGCAAATGTGTGATATAATATATATATATGTGTGTGTGTGTGCGCGCGCGATGTATACCTATGTGCATTTATTGTTTTAAATTTTCATGGGGCAGGTCCAGATCTAAATTTTAAAAACAGCATGATCTCAGTCTGAAACCAAATTCTTTCTGATTTGGATCAAGACAGAAATGACAAAACAAGTTGTACCCATGCCACAATTTTTTTTAATTTTTTTTTTAGGAGGGGGGGGGATTATGTAATAATTACCTGCACTATTATTGAGCTTAACTTTATGCAATGCTTTGTCCATACTAGAGGCACCCACTCCCTGTTCTAGAGATATCTTAGAATGTGTCAACCCAGTCTAACCAATGTCTACAGTTCATCCTCCTCTTTCAGGACATTAACTAATGAAGGGCATCAGAGAAAGGTTGGAGGAGTCTATACAATAGTATTAAATAAATAAGATTACTTAATACATTTACAATTTTTCATGAATAGAACATCTGTAGTGAAACTGCCTTCCATTAAGATCCCCTAGTTTCTGAACAATTTAAATTTGCACAAAGAAAAGTAAAATCATTTCTGACTGGTTAATATTGGTCTAATTCTTGGAATATACAAAAAAAAACAACATTTGTATTCAGAGACATTGTATCAACAACAACATTTAAATCTACAAAAAAGACTGGTCTGGCCACTGAATGCAGTCAACAAACTTCGACTACTGGTGGAATGCAGAAACTTAGTAATGTGTATGAATGGGATCGGGGCTGATTGAATTAATATGAAGAGGATTCTGAGGCATGCAAATTCCTCTCTGAAATTTGTCTAGATTTTACCATCTCTTGAAGTAGTACTGAAAGGTTGACTCTAGAGAACTTTGAGCAGATGATGCATCCTTGTGGAGATTTCCAAATTGCCAAACAGGAGAAGCCAAGGAGGACTTGAATGAACTCTCCCTAGGAATACCAGGTCCACTGCAGGTTCCCACAAGATCACCTGATAAGCCATGGTCTGTAACTACTTCACCTCCCAGAACTGTCTTTAACTCATTCAGCCCCAGCACACTTATCAGTAACACTGCTACTGTGCCCTAGCAACACTAAACTGTGTCTAGCTGCTTGTGCCCCAGAGTGTTTTACCTGTTTGAAATTTTTTTGTATATCATCATACACATGCAGTCACACTTGCTTTAATTTTTCTTTTAATATCCAATAGTAATCCATGAAATTTTCATCAATTAACCAAATAAATTTGTCCACACACTGATGTATTTTTCCCCATTTGTCCAAGTCTTTCAGAATTTATTTATACACTATTTACAAAATTATGTTCAACATTGTTAGGAAGATCACATCATTAGCACTTAATTCCATTAAAATAAACCAGGAAAATTTAATATGTGATATGGTTTGAAACAATTTGTACATACATTTACTTGTTTTACATCCAGTTTTTGATTCAGATCGAACTTTGTTCAATGAACACATTTTGCATGTTGGATACCACATTTTGTTCTGTGATACCAATAATAAAATATGCATTTTTTGGGCATATGGATTGCTTTTCGTTTGCAATGTCCGTGTACAGTTTCTCCAGAAATAATAAGTGAAAAAAACTAGATTTCTTTTTTCCTTGTCAATGTTTGTTGTAGGTCCAGGATTTGGTCAACTAAAATCATTGATTTGGACAGGCAGAAGACGATTGCTCCAATCTGCTAGATTGGTATAAACTCTTTCAATTTTGCTATCAGCATCCTCTTCATCTGGCAATTCAATCTCAACAAGCTTCAATGTGCCATTCTAAATCTCACAAATTATCCATCTGTCGAACATATCTTTCCTCAGATTCCTCAATATTTTCAAAATCAAACCAGAGAAAATCATCATTTTCGCCCTCATCGCCATAAAGAAAAAAATCACTCACGCATCTGCCATCATTTACAATTATTCAAGAACAGAACACGTGTATTGAAACTGCTCTCAATTAGTAATACTTGGTTTCTGATCATTTCAAGTTTGCCCAAACGAAAGTAAAATCATTTCTGACTGGTTGCAAGTGGTCTGATTCTTGGAAAAGCCCCATTTGTAACAAATCAGAGACATTGTATCTACCACACATTCAAATCGAGCATCAATGGGATTGGCCATTGAATGGAGTTGAGAAACTTTGAGGTACAATGGGATCAACTGTTGAATGCAGAAACCGGATTGCGAACATTGATGGGATCAGGGCTATATTTTTCGTCACATGAACAAATTATTCTAATGTTTCCTGGGCCTCTTAACAAAAGTATGTTAACTCTCTAAATCCTCAGACCTCATAACTTGTACTTGCTGATATACAACATCCATAGTGATATAGATTGCTATTTCTCTTAAAGGGTTAAGTTCCACAAAACCTAAAGGGTTCAAAGGGAACATGGAGGTTTGAAGGTTTAATAATTTTCTTCAGCACATGGCAGCCAGTATAGCTGGTGGAGGGAGAAACCTGGAAAATCCTGGGAAAGAACCAGACACAGGTAGCTACATGCACGCTTACTTTCATATCTATTCTCGCCTAGCTCAGGCCTCATACTTATGCAGAGCAGACAGTGGTGAAATGTCAGCACTTGGAAAAGGTGATTGGCTTACACCACTCTGTCACCCAATGTCCCCATTATCAAGGGACTTTGGTCAGATTTTCCAGAAGCATGCATAAAAGTCGACTCCATCCCTGTTGTTGAATAAATACCGGTAGGTAGTTTAGCAGAAGGAGGGTTATGTTTATCCATTTTTATTTGGGGGCATGCAGTCAATTCCAACCAAGTTTTGCACAATTTGAGGTTTAATTGATCGAAAAAAAAAGAGAACATGCCTTCTTCATCCTCTCGCAAGTGCACCCACCAGCTTTTGTAAAGGTTCCAAATGTTGTCTGACCCCAGACAATAAATTGGCCATCCATCTCTTCATTGGAGATGAACATATCTCGCTGTTAAACTTACAGAGCACTTAACCACCTGAGTATTAAATTTAATTATATGTACTGCAAAGAACCAGGATTACAAGTAATCAAAATGCAAGGAATATTTCTTTTTTTAAACAAACATTTCTTTCATTCTTCAACCCACAATGGTATTCTCAAGAACTAGCAATGATTCTCTTACAATTTAGAAAATGCTTTGCTATTTATATTGCTCAACATGCAATTTAGCTGCACTTAAGATCCTGATTGAAACAAATATGGTGTGCTTCTGGGCACAATCCTAGAACCTAACTTGTTTCCCTTGTGTATTAAGGACCTGCCATTGTATATGGAGAACAATGAAACTGATGTCCATGGAGATGATGCAACATTCCACACATGGGGTTTAAAAGTGCAACACAATCCATGAACACATGCAGCCTTAGTTTAATCATTGATTATCAGTAAACAGAGCCAAGACAATGGATTGGATATAATACTCAAAAGACAACTCTAATGCTAATCAGTACATGAAACCATATCTAATTGTAAATGATTACTACATTATGTGTGTGTGTGTGTGTGTCTGTGCATGTTCAGAATGTTGTAAAATTGACAAATGTATTATCAGATGATAACTTAAAGACTTAAAAACTATATGCAGCTCTCCCCCATAACATGGCAATCAGGGTCTATAACCACCTACAGCATTATGTACCCAACCAAATCATACATGGCAATATTAAAATTTTTAAATATAACTTTCTGAAAAGGAAATAAAGATAGAAGACTAGGCTTCACATTGTTTTATTATTGTTTTACATTGACATGATTTTTGGTCAACTGGCTCATAGTGAGTGGTACCATATTATATCCAGAATCACATCTTAATGAAGCACATTATAATGATGATGAAGTTTAATAGTGCTGCAAAAATACCCCTCGTCTATACTAGGGTGCATCAAACGCCCCATATTTTTTTTAACTTCAATGGATCATTTTGTCCCTTGTCTAGTTTTTTTTTATATAAAAAAAGAAAATGTATGGCAAAGTTTGGTGAAGTTTGAAGTACATTTAGGTGGTCCACCATTCAAATGAATTTTTTGTCAAAATATCGAAAACTTGCCATTTGGCGCATATTTCCAGTTTTTCCACTCATTTTAAACATGTCATTATGTTATATAATATTGCATGCAGAGTTGTATATAGATGTTGCAATAGTACATGCTCAGTTTTTATCTGATTATATTCAATAGTATGATGCTAAATTTATACAATGGGTGTTAGAAGTATTTATTATATAACAAATTAACCATTCACTACATCTTTTAACATTTTTCAACTCATCGGAGACAATAGTTTCATCGCAATGAATTCAGACAGTATATGTTGTTGTTTTCAACATTTTTCTAAATGATTTGTTCAATGTTTAAAATGTTAAATATAGTTAAATATATTCTACATTCAGCAATGTTTTAAAGTCAATGGTAGTTATTTGGTAGATTCTTCAGTTAGTCGCTATGTCCTTTGCGTTTTCGCAAGTTGGGCTGTTCTATACTGTCCTTCTCAACAACTTGCAGCATGTTCTGGTAATGTTCTTCACCCCTTGCTGATGCCAAGAAATCTGAGCTGAGCTTAACACCTCTCTCAGCACAGACATTGACAACCTTCAGCGATTGAAGGTTGCAGAGAGAAACTTGGTACGCAGCAGAATTTGGCCAGTTCGCAACTTCTTCAGTCATGAACTCAGCGTTCAGCTGAAGAAGAGTGAATGTGTACCAGAAATCAATACTAGCAAAATCAGCAAGAGATGTGGTCAGAGTAACAGTTGCTGGAAACTTTGGTTTGCCATAGCCTGTTCCAAACCAGTTCTGTGGTGCCAAGAGTACCGTTTCTGGTTTAACAGTCAGCAGACTATCTGCAAGGGCTCGCCGTTCAGCGTCAGGCACCTTACTGCCCCATTGTCAGATCAGCAATTATATCTCCGGACTTTCTGTCTGTTCCAGGTTGGTATGATGGGACTCCAAGAAGTTTCAATTCTGTGGCATTTCCGACGACAACAGTGACACGTTCTTTGTGATATTCTGGTTTGACAGTGATGGCATCAGCTTTGAGTCCCAATGCAGGGATACCAATTTTTGGCGGAATCCATTAGTCCTTACAATTCTCTGCTATCAATCTTACTATCTGATGCCTGGACTTGTCTGCAGTTGAGTATGATGTGGATATCTTTGAAGTATCACCTCCTGCCTCTGCCACTAATGCCTCCGTGTATGCAGCTTCTTGCACTGGAGTCATCTTCAGACGTATGGCTAGTTGAACAAGTTTGGGTCATTGAATGATGTCGTGAGGGATGAAAGCAGGTGTTCCTGTGCGAGCAGTTTGCTTGTGACTTCTCGAAGTTCTTGGTGTGATGGATGGGCCAATGAGCCAACTTCTCCATCACTAACAACATCCTCATCACTGCTGCTACTGTCGCTGTTATGGAGTATTTTAGGTGCAGTCATCGACTTCAGGTGACTCTGCATTCTCTTGCGCCACCGTGCTTCCATGTTGTCTCTTTGTTCACGACGCTGGACTTTGGCTGCAAGGACTTTGTCACGTGGTCTGAATGTTGCCAGATGGTTGGTCTTCAGTGACTGCAGGAAAGCGACAGCTTCCGGATTTTTGATGAGTTGTTCTGTATTTGCAGGCCACAATGGGAATGTCTGAGCTAGCATTTCTTCCATCTTTTTTAGCTTGTTCAGGGAGTTTGGGGCTGATCGGCGGTTGATTGGAATTGCTCTCACTTCAGCATTGTCGTCAAGCAGTTTAATTAATCGTTCGCATGCCCTGCATTCTGTAATCATCAGAATATGGGCTTTCTCATAAAACACAGATACCTTTGAAAGGACAATTTTAGCTGCTTCCCATCTGGTACAGTTTTCATGCGCACCATCAGCTAGATGATGCATCAAACACCGCAAGACTTGCAGACATGTAGGCAGACGCAAACCAGTAATTTTGAGTCTTCTGCTGTTATCTTGCTGCCAAGACCGAATATTGTAGATGACTGTCTTGTTGGAGGAGTTTTCTGGGAAAGGGTAGCCCAATGAGGAGTTGATTGCAGACCTGGAACAGTACTCTCTTCACTGCCTTCCATTATTCAACTGTTGTCTGGCAACAACATGATTATACCAATAGTGATTAACACTTAACAGTCAACATGTGCTAAATCTAACAGCCCTGTAATGACTAATAACGGTTTGCATATAACATTTGTAAAACAGGCTATAGAATTGTGACAACATGAAAGTATAATATAAAAAAATTTAATAAAAATAAAGAAGTTTAATACAAAATTAGATAAAATTGAAATATTTTGTAAAAACTCACTTTCAAAGATTGCAGACTTCACAAACAACTTGAATAAACAAGCAAAGAATAGCTATTTAATCAAATTCAATACCATTGTAAAATATTAAATAAGTAAAGAGGTCAACAACAAATAACATTCAGCTAAATGAATATCGCAATATAATGCTTCATAATGAAAATCTTGCTAATTGAGGTGGACCCCCTAAACAATGTTGGAATTAGACAAAAATTGGCAGAAATTCTTTTTATGACCAAAGGAATGTTCTAAAACTAGGGACATCATAATTGGTTGACATTGGGGCGTTTGATGCACCCTAGTCTATACATTAGTTCAACCAATGAAAGCAAGGGATTCCATTCAGTGCTGACCAGGATCTAGCACAATGTAAACTTCTGTCTATTTTCATTAAATGATGCCGAGTATCTTGTGAGAATATTGCAATCTGAAAGTTGACAAGCTAAGCCAATCAGATACAATATTAACTCATTATTAGGTATATATTTTGCTCATAATCAAACTTTAACATATTTTTTAATGTAAGAATTAGGATGGAATCAGAGTAGAAACATGTTTTTTTATAGTGTTGAAAAGTTTGGCAATCAGATGCCAATCCATATCATGATCATAGTCATCCAGGATCTTGATGACAAGTTATTTACCAACCTTAGATGCAAGAGGAGCTCATACAATATGCCTAGGTATTGTTTGTATTAAAAAGGTTTGATTATTGCTGCTTGAGTGTTAACAACCTCAATCAGATGCAAGATGAGCTCATAAATATGCCTACACTGTGGGTCTTGTTCATAATTTAAAAAAAAACATTTAATCAAACTCTGATATACTGCTGCTAGTGTTGACAAAATCTGTCATTCAGATGCAGGGTGGTACAATTATTGTGCATGAATTTTGTCTATAATTATATTCTACAAAAGATATGGACCTTGTTGGTAGGTTTGATCAATGCCCTACCCAAAATAGGGACCTGCTATATGGTAACAAGCAAGTTTAAGAGACAGATAACTGACTACGCACAGCACACAACATATAAAGAATGTTATCATTTCACCTTATGGCCAGGTGAGCTATTACCTTTATTTCCTCAGAAAAACCATACCAAACAATTTCAACAAACAAAATGATTTTTTATTTGATATAAATATTTCAAAAATGACATTACCTGACAAGACAACTAGCTACCACAAAAATACATAATTGCCATTTCCAGTCAAGCCAGACAGTAAACTTTTATTAGGTCTTCAAACAAGTCATAGAAGTTAATCATCAAAGCGACTTGTTGCTATAAGCATCTGTTTTTCACTTTATGGCCTAATGGTCTGGTATGTGCCAACACATATCCAATACAATATTGTAAACGAAAATGGTGTAAGCAACTGGCATGTACTGAGATGTGGACAATCAGTGAATTTACTGTTTTCTTTACAAGTGCGAAAAATAACTTTTCATACCTCTTTGGTCTGTTTTGCAACTTCACAGAATTTAAACTGGGAAAAGCATGGAACCTTATGTAAATTAGTACAGGATCTTAGGGTGTCAATTAGTACAGGATCTTAGGGTGTCAATTAGTACAGGATCTTAGGGTGTCAATTAGTACAGGATCTTAGGGGCTCACTTGTTGGCCATGTGTAGCAAATACAGCTGTTTAGAAATCTCTGTTCAACATTTGTTATCACACTGCTTTTTGGAGTAAGACTGCATAAAGCACTGGATAATCAAGTTTCAATCAGACAGCTAAACTGCCATGAAAAGGAAACGATAAAATAACTACAAGACCAGATATTAAACAAATCATTAAGGTATAGGAGAGCTCTGACAATTCATCTATAAATAAGCATAAATAGTTAACATTACCAGTACAGTCGTAAATGCCATGTCATAATATTTTTCACGTAAACAGAGGCAAAATAGCAACTGCTTTAAAACTGTATTTACTGGTTTCCGCTAATTTCCGTCTGGAATACACGCATGCCAGCATAGGGATGTTAATATTGGTTCATTTTTTGTCCTACATAGAAATTACAAGAAATATATTCCTATAATGCAAGTTAGTGCATGCCTCGTGCGAATAAAAGATATTCATTACATACCATAACGTACAGACGTGCAAGTGGCGCAACACGGCATCAACTTCAAATTGTTTATTTTCTACTTAAAGATTTTATTAAATCTCATTTACAGTGTATGTGTATGAAAACAATCTTTTGTTAATTGTGACCGGTTTATTAGGGTGGTTGCTTAAAATTCATCGATACGCTTTTAGCTGTCAAAAAAGGACTGGGATAATGCACTTATGCATATACCGCGCCAGGGGGTTGCACTCATTGTAAATATGTATATAACACGGACGTTATATGCGCAAAAAAAACGGTAGACTTATAAGAAACCATGCACCTTCCTAAAAATAAAATTTGCATTTATTATTATTATTATTATTATTATTATTATTATTATTATTATTATTATTATTATTAAAGAGATAAATAATTTTCACAAATGGGATAATGCAAAGTCATATCCAATTACACAAATCCCTATATACATTACATGTCCCAGTGATTCAAAAGGTTGCAAACACTAGTTGTTTGTATTCAGTTGCTGGTCATTATATGCAAGCACACAATATAGAAAATTGTGATGAAACAGAAAAATGCTGGTGTCTTCCAGCAGAATGTCGATATAAGCTTTTTCGTTTTAGGTTTTGATAGCAATTAGCACACATTATTGGCTTGATCATACACAAAACAAGTGCAATGTTCTACCAAATGTCTAGTATATACAGGGTGTTTCTAGACCAGGCTGAAATATACACGTTATAATCATCAAAGAAATCAGCTGATGTACAAAGATCCATCAGTTGCTGAACCTACATGAGACTGACTTAAATGAAACGTGATTGCAAGGAATGTTGGAACAACTAATTTTACATGTGTGGGGGATGGGTGGGAGATCAGTTGGTTACTATGCCACATATCATGATTATTCAGTGTGAGGGTGGGTAGGACATCAGTTGGTTACTATGACACCAATGAAGATTATTCCATGTGAGGGTGGGTGGGAGATCAATTGGTTACTATGACACCAATGAAGATTATCTAGTGTGGGTGTGGGTAGGAGATAAGTTGGTTACTATGACACAAATGAAGATTATCCAGTGTGGGGGTGGGTGGGAGATAGGTGGTTTCTATGACACAAATGAAGATTATCCAATACAAAATGAGCTTAGAAGTCTTTTATTATAATTGCCAACAGAACTTGTCTAGTTTTTGTGGCATGACATAAATTAATAGTCTACCTGTCTACAGTAGTTCTCCTTCACATAACCAAAAGAGGGCCTGTTTATTAATGAGGTGATAGTTATTGCTTGTCACATGCTTAATGTCTTGAATTATCTAGAGGACATGTGAGCTCAGCCAAAGGAATCCTGCCACCTACTGAATTAGTGAATGCAGCAAATTTCTGTTTTAAAGACATTGTACCATTATATCTTGATACACCTGCTTTTATCAAGATACTTATATAGTGATGATTACATAACTACTTCACAAGGCATAAAAGAATAAATCCAAACAACTCTACTTGACAGGTTTGTTTTTAAACTGACTGAACATAAATCTGTTGGAATCAATGACAGTGCAACAACTTGTTTTCTGTGAACTGAGACTAACCCATCACCCTACCACACTTGTATTACAAATGAGGTTCACTGTACTCTGCACGAGGTCAAATAAATATACATGGGAAGCCCCCCCCCCCCCATTTTAATAGAACATTTAATCAGATGCACACAAAATATAAGTATCAACCATGCACCATTTCTCAAATCTAAAATATTACAAGTTGAATCATACAGTAATTAAAGCAACGGACTGACACTAAACTGGTCTAAAAGAATTTCAGGAATTCAAGGTTAGATGTCCTCTTTGTTAACTGTGAAGTATTGAACCCATCTCTCATCTTCAGCAATAACAAGATTTTCAAATTAGCTAGGCACCATTTTCATTTAGAACTAATAATGAACAACCCTCCATATTAATGATCATCATTCAGATAAAGTAGCAACAAGAATCTTAAGGCAGTTATCATGGCTGTCATACTGACATACAACTGGCACAGTGTTCATTTAGGACCACCAAGATTTTAAAGTCTGTTTGGCAACAACTCATGTTCATATATTCTTTCATTTGGAGAAGTAGCTATAACATTTTCAAGATATTATTTGTCATTCAGGAGAAACAAAACTAAGATTTCAAAATGACTGCAGCAGCACATATCTTTTCTGACCAACTGAACAGTAAAAGAAGTCTTCTGGTGAAATCAATACAACTTTTTGTTCATGTAGAGTCGTGATTCGATTTTAAAGATGGCTGCCTGGGTGGCAATACTGGATGTCTAATTGGCACCATTTTTTTTAAAGGATCAACTAGACATCATTCAAAGTCCATTTAATGAAAACCCCATACTGATAGAACTTGGGAGAATTTTCAAGGAAGCTACCATTGTAGCCATACTGAATATCAGATTTTTATTTAGGAGGATCACAAGACATCATAGTGAAAACTCTATGCTGATATGATAATCCATTCCAGAAAGAGTAATAACCACAAGAATTTCAAGATGTTCACCATGGTAACAATAATTATGGTCCAAGCTTTCACATAGGACCAACTAGACCATAAGATGGCTATGTTTAACTTTCACAGCAATCTTCCATGTAATTTAGAACGAGTTGTGACAACAAATTTGTGCTAATGGAGAGACAAACAGATGTACACCAGTCAAGAGACCATCCAATAAAGCTAATGAGTAGTACCAAAACTTCTCTACCATTTTCATTTTCATTCCAGATCATGAAGTTGATTTGTTTGAAGGTGTACCATCAGTTCACTTACCTAGATTTCCTTGATCCTACTACTATTTCCAAATTAGGTATATCTAGGTCACAGGATACCATTCACACATCAGACTTCTTTTTTGGCTGCAATTTGTTTATATATCATTAGTTATTCCTGTACATACATGGCATTATTCCCTACACTCTAGGAAATGTTATACTGTAGGTAAAGCTGTGGCTAGTATCAAGGTGTAACTGTAAGACTGAAGTGAACTAAAAAAATGCAGGCTTAATTCACAAGTCAGGGGTTATTAGTACATGTGTCATCATAGAAACATAACTTGTCATTCTTGTTACACCTCAAAGCTGCTTTGACAAGCGCTGGGGCATGAATTTCTAAAGAAACAAATACCAAAGAACTATATGGCTGGGCACTAGCCCTATTTAATTACCTATGAAATGCACAACACTTCTTGAAAATATAAAACTTACCTACTTGAGGCAAGCAAAACAATAGAATGCATACACCAATTTAACATGGTCACAGGCAAATAATTATTGTACAAGCTACAGAACCAGTCTATGTGAGGAATATGTGTGATTTGGATTTGAAATGTAGCTTTTCTTAAAAATCGGTCATATCACTACAATGTCTTACCAAGTCACATTATCATGACACCAGGCTGACCAATCCAAACACTAATCTCTTAATGCTGAGTGCCAAGCAAGGCAGCTGCTTGTACCAATTTTATAAATCTTTGGTATGTCTCAGAAAGGGAACGAAACCAGCAACCTTCCGCATCTGATCTATCCACTTAGGTCACCAAAGCAGAGTTACTTGCACAGAACTAAAACTGTGCTGACTAATGTTTAACGAAGGGGTTTCAAACCACACAAAAAAAAAACAAATTCAAAGGACCAGGCTCTTGAATTGATTGTCTCCAAAAAGGAAAAATATGCATACTTGTGGATTTCAGTGTCTAAGAGACCTCTGAAAGTGTAAAATACAAGATTATTTCAACCCAGAAAAATGTGAAAGCAATGTTCTGATAGGAGAATTATCTGCCAGTATAACTTGACCAATAGGAAAGATGGTGACTGTACATACTTATTCTAAACAATATAAAAGTTATGACCCAGTAAATAAAAATAAACACAAATTCCTGCGTTTGAATTGGTTATTCACTAAGCATTCTGATGTATTCAAAATTGCAGGACTATACTTGACTTGTACAAATCTTGAAACAAAAGGTTGTGTTCTGTGGTGTTTACAAAATATCAAACTTTCAAAAATGCAATTACACATAGTTTCAATCCAGGGTGTGAAATATCCTATTTATTAAATTCTTGTATTCAGCTCTGATTGAAGAGCACATTTGTGCCCTTCTTAGTTATTTTGAGGTTTATGTCTGCTTCTCACTATGTTCAGGACCAGTTACAAAGCTTTGGCAAAGCTACAAGTACCTAATCATGCTGGGACACCTCATACTTCTGGAGCTCTATGAAACTGGCAAATCTAATAAAACTATCATGTAGCTAAGTGGCTGGAAGAATTGCAAGACGTTTTCTTTTTGTTTCCTCACTTGATAATCATGTGAAATGAACTAAAACCACCAAATTCAGGAGACATATCACTCTTTCTGTCTTAAAAGTAGATCTCCATTGTTGTGTACATACTAACATGTACTGTACTGGTAACAATGAACAGTTGCCACCCCCCGAAAAATTCTTTTTTAAATTTTTGAAAAAATTGCTAAGCTGATGGTCAGTCACTGCTTTTTACTTGAAATGCAAGGATAGCTAGTCTACATACAATTATAAATGTTTATGATTTAAACATAAAGAGCATGCAATAAATGAATTTTTTTAAACTCAAAATTTCAAGAAAAATACACAACATGCATCCACTCACCATGATTCTGGGTAGAATTGCATGCACATACAGGAAGCCCAAACAACTTTTCACATTTCAATTGAGCAGTTAATTACCTCTATATTTGCTCCCCTTTTGAAGCTGTGAGTATGAGGGGTAAATATCTACAAATTTATCACTATGACTGAGCAAGCACATCTTGTGTGACACTAGTTCACCTTACAGTACTGACATTTGAATAACCAGTGCATGAAAACCACCCATGAAAGATGGACATCAGATTTACAATTTGAAACCATTTGAAGAACCAATAATCTTTATGCAGATTATGCATTTGACAATTAAAAATAATAATTTCTGAAAAGTCTTGTTCTTATAATATGTGTTTCTATGCAGTTAGGTCACTTAAGTAAAATAATGTTTATGCATTCTTAATTCTATTGGCGAAAAAGTTTATATCAAGAACCATGGAAAGTAGATCATGGATACTTGTAATTTTATGATTTACTTGTGCTACAAAATCTGTGTGTTGGCTTCACATCAACTGCACCAATATGTATTCTTGTTGAAATCCTGTGAGATACAATAAATTCCAAATGACATCTACTACTTTTTGAAATTAAGAAAGTATGAACTTCAAGCACTAATTTCAGCCCTTTTGGCTTTATGCAATAGCAGTATATCAGTGCATGTTTACAAGGTTAAATATATAACTATGAGACCACTAGATTTTGACGCATTTGTGACAACTACATATGTACGGACCAGTCATAGTTCGAGGGAATGTCTGAGCATAGACAGGGGTTTAATTTGTGACATAGACATTTATGCAAGATATTTTTTAAGACAGTAAAATTATATATTGAATAAGACTTTTTACTTTGCACAAATGAGAGCAATGCAATCCTTTTAAGCTTTCAACAAAAAAACATCACATTACTTCATCCTTAGAAAAAGGTCTCTCATGCAAGCAAGCTTCCAAGTCAAATACACATGAAATTCTAAAAGCCACACCACTCCCAGTTTCATACATTTGTTCATGCGTGGCCAATCTGCAAAATAACTAGTGGTTTAATTAAAACCTAACCGTTAGGTAAAAAGAAAAGAAGCTAGAGCATGACTAATTACAGCTAATAAATTATGCCCAGCGTTGTTTTAATGGGATGTTTGAATTGGTGATGACATGTAGTGCTGTCAAAAACCATGGAAAACTTATCCGGGTACATGTTACGCCGTTTAACGAGTACCCGGGTACTCGTTAGAACATGAAAGACATGTACAACCCTTGAGCAACAAATTTTTTCCCCACTTAATTACGTATTACGCGTAAACGTATATGGATTACGCTTTTTCAGTATATCAACCTTCCAAAAATCTCGTTTATATTAACATTCCATTAATACCACAGATTGTATTTTAGACCGCTTTACGTAACTACAATATACGAGTACTCTTGTCTGTCGAAGTGTACTTTCCTACAGTAACATGTTCTATTTATAGCAAACCTTGTTCTACTTTCCCACGAATTCTATTTATAGCATCTGTATGGCTTAGTGAGGAGAGAACAGACTATATATATTTATGTGGCTACTACAGTCCTACCTGTTTAAATTGACCGCTTATCTCGACAAGCCGCCTATGTCGACAAAAAAGCAAAGCCCCGGTCCCGTGGTCTACTATTATTATCATGCCTATGTCGACGTCGAGATAAAAGAAAAACGTTCATGTCGACAGAAGCCCTTGGTCCCAGCTTGAACAAATCCTTTGTTTTCAAAACGTTTATGTCGACAAGCTGCCAGTTAAGACCAATACTTTGTTTAACAATTAGTTGATCTTGCCGCCAGACTACAATTTTGCCGCCTAATCGTTCATGTCGACCAGCTGCAAGTTCCAACCCATACTTTGTTTCAACAACAGTTTGATCTTGCCGCCAGGTTTAAATTTCACCGCCTAATCATTCATGTCGACCAGCTACGAGTTCCGGCCCATACTTTGTTTAACAATTAGTTGATCTTGCCACCAATTTTAATTTTCCAGCCTAACCATTTATATTTGCAAGAGGCCAGTTACAACATGAACTTATTCACCAATTAGTTGATCTTGCCACCAGGCTTTAATGTCGTGGTGGGTTAGAAGTTATTAAGTTGGCCTCTCACGGCAACTAACATAAAAGTAATGATCTCTGATAGATATTGCATTTTCCAAAGTGATCAGTGATTAAAACAAGAGTATTGTGCTGTGAAAGTCTTCTTTTTAAGTTTATATTTATGATGGCTACCAACACCAGTGTAAAACGCAAATTAAATTTACATTCTCCGGAAACTAAATATCTGGCTGTTATTGAAGTTGAAGGTGGAGCATCTCGCAAAGATGTCTGCGAAAAATTTTCAATTAAACATAACACCCTGTCAGGATGGATGAAAGCTACTGAGTCTGTAAAGAAAGACTATGTTGAAGGTAACTGCACTCACCAAAGGAAGAAGCAGAAGACTGCTAAATTTGTAGAGGTAGAGGAAGCCACAGCAAAATGGTTCAATGAAACCCGCATTGCATATTCCACTTTATCCATAGATCGTGATATGATCATCGAAAAAGCGAAAGAATTTGCAAAAAAACTTTGTGTGGAGAACTTCGCTGCAACAAGTGGTTGGTTCAGTCGCTTAAAGATCATCATAATATTGGATACAAAAGGATTTGTGGAGAAGCAAACTCAGCAGACACATCACAGCTTGAACTGCTATCTCTGAGACGTATTTTAAATGTATACCACTTGTTATAATATTGTATTGTAAGAATAATTTTTTTAATACTTTTTTTTTGGTCAATTAATACAATATTATACCTTCATTAATCATATCAGCCATGTTTCTCTCTTGTTTTCTTTGATGCACTTTTCACGATGACTTATATATAAATAAATACATGTACTGTTTAAACAAACGTGTTGACAGGTTTTCATTTCCCTATGAAAAGCCCCATCCCCTTGGTAGCCTCAATAACATGGGAACAGACTGACCGAAATCAAGGCTGATTTAAGTACATGTACTTGAAGCATGCAACTAATAACTAGACACACATGTGCTAATGCTGACATTGAATCTCTCACGTTTTTCATATCAGGATTTGACCGATGCAATATTTTATTGTGGACTTTATCACACAAAGGTAACCAAAATGTTATTTGTCAATATACAAGTGTATTTCACTCTAGTTTTGTCTTCACATACTAAAAAATTTACATTGTTTTTTTCAAAGTGTAAATACTACTCACTGATGACCGGTTACCCCTTACTGAAGAATTTAACTTGCATTTTTTTGTTGCAGACCCCCCCCACACACACACACACACTTATCTCGACATCCGCTGATCTCGACAATATTTCCTAGGTCCCGAGAATGTCGAGATAAACAGGTAGGACTGTATATAATATGTCCAAATTATATGTACAACAACTTTTGGAAATTTGCTTATTGTTGATATCACGCGACTATATAGGTTGCGAGATTTGTGTAGTTACGTGACTAGAAATGCAAACAGCCAGATCCAGGACAAATTTTAGCAATGATGTACTTTCGTCTCGTCTGTCTGCAGATTAAAGGCATAACAAATGCTATACTCACGAATTGTGAGAAAATAAATCATATTCCTATCGATTTCATGCAGGTATATCTCGAAGAAATATAGTTCAAGTTTGCTGGGCCGGCATGTAAGCTGCTACTTATGCCGACCATCAAATGGTGTCGCCAAATGCCAACATTTTGTCTTTTGATAGGAAATGCGCTCTGACCCTACACCCCAACAAGAATGTCCACATGTTACTTAAAAGCATTCAATCTCTTCATTCACAAGTTACATCGGGGCCCAGAGTAGTCTAAAGCACTCTCCGTTACGGATCACTGCCATCTCATCTCTGCCTAGGCTCGAGTCTCAGATTCGGCCAATGTGGGTATGTAAGAAAGCTTGCCAATAGCTTCTTGTGGGTCAGTGGTTCTTTCTGGGAATTTTCTGGGTTCTTCCTCCACTATTAACCCTTTAGCTACGACTGCCTCATCTAAGCGTCTACAGTAAATAGCTCTCAAATCCCACTGACGTATATATGCTGTGCCGATAAGCCTAGTTTACTACCCCAGTGTCACTCATGTGCGTTAAGTTCAACAGTACTCGAAACCCCAGTGACGCTCATGTGCGCACTATATGGCTGTGTTAACTAAGCATTGATTGGTTGAAAGTACAAAAATGTACATATTTTGATTATTGTAACCAATGAGAGGATTGTTTACTCAACATTTTGATACAAGTTGGAAAGCTGAGAGGTTAAATTCAGACACACTAAAATGAATTTTCCGCAGTTTACGAAACGTGTTTTCGAGATGAACAAAGATGGATTCCGATTCAGATATGAGCAACTTTAACGGGTCCAGTGCAAGTGATATCGAAAAGTTTAATGGATCATTCTTAGAAAATGGATCAGATATTGATGTTTGTCCCATTTCAACATCAGATGCAAATGATTTTTTAATTGGATGACAAGGCGGACGTAGTTTCAATTGCACAATGGAGTGACGACCTCGCCGTATTCGAAATCAATGTTTTTGATTCTTACGTTGGTTCAACAGACAACAATCAAGCTTGGACCAGTGAATAAAATATTTTTTACTCCGATTTATTCCTGAATATCTGGTAGAAATTCTTGTGAAAGAAACAAACAATGTTGTTAAGAAAATAGGGGACCAAAAGCAAGACATGAAATGGTATGAAATCAGCATCACATATATGGGCATTAGTCCTACATATAAGACTTAGCACATGTTAATACATATACATAATATACATGATAACATCATCATTTATGTGTGGATAATTACTGTTTTGAGAGGTACCAATTGCAACATTGTAATTTCATTCATGTTTTTATATGTACATATGAAAATATTGGATTTATTTTGTGGAATTCAAAACCATTTATATGACTGGGATTTCTAATATGATGGGATATACGAGTATATATAAAGTAGAAATATATGAACAGACACTATACAAGATAAGCTGTTTTTTATTTCACTTAAATCCAGTAAAAACTATTGAAATAATGAATATAAATGTAACCATGTTTTTACTGTCAATTTCTGTAGTCAGCCTTGATGATGCTCTAGTATTCAGCCTAGCAGTCAGCCTCAGTAGTCTGAGTAACTGATATGATAGCACAGAGTAGTAGTGAACCTCTAGTAGTTAAAGGGTTAATACTGACTGCAATGTATAGCCTATCTTGTTCTGAAAAATGGCATTAAACCCGACAACAAGTGATATCAATTATTAAAATGTTTTTGTAATAGGAACAGGCTTATTTTGAGTGAACACACAATAGAAGTTCCTGATTCTGAAATGTGAAATGCAAGTAGGAGATTGGTAGCATGCTGGTATGCACATTGCAAAAATATTTGTCATCTGGGTACGAACATCACTTGAAATTTTTAACAATTCTCTTTTCTTTAACATTGTTTTCCTGCTGCTGCTGAATATTCTCCTTATCTGTTAGACAGCTGTTTACTTTATTTAGTCGTGCCAACATCCAATTTTTTGGCTCTCAGCATTTTTAATAAGTCAAATAACTTTACTCTTTCTTGTAGGCAAGAATCTTCCATTTACTGTATTTTCCAGCCTATAAGGGTAAGTCGATGTAGAGTATAAGAAGAATTCATTAATTTTTTTTTAATTTTCCATCCTTCCACCATATACAAGGCCATGTCAATAACTTGGCTTCATATTTTAAGTTTTACACTAGTAACGTTTGGTTTCATGAGTACTAATGGTACCACTGTATGATATTCCTTATTACTGGCAATCATGAAATTGCGTCACCGATGCCAACATGCTTGTGATTTTACTCCTGTACAAGGCACTGCTATATTCTGTTATCATATTGAGATAGATGAATAAACAGCCCATGCTTGTTTTAATTATAATATCCATGCTATGTATATGTTAACCCATTTTATCATGAATACAACTCTCATCATAATGACTTCTTTTATCCTAAATAGAACTGTGGTCCTAGTATCCCATTTTATCCTGAATAGGACTGGGAAGTACTTTACTGTGTACATGTGCACACGTCTCTAGAAACGCGTGTTCTACATCACAAATATTTGCGAACTTCCCCACCAACACAAAAAAGTGTATCCTGTAGAAAGCTCCTGAATTGTAGTCATTAGGGCTGTTAACGGGTACCCGACCGTAGAGAAAGACTCGGGTATTGAAAATTAATGACGAGTACCCATTCACAAAAAATTGTTCACAACACTATCAAAATATCATATATCATCATCAGCACACTGGTCTGAGTAGTCCGAGTTTCCTCTGATGCTTGCCATCCCATTTTTGGATATGTGGACATTCTTGCTGGGGTGTAGGGTCAGAGCGCATTTCCTATCAAAAAGTTGGAATTTGCTGACACCATTTGATGTTGGCATGGGCAGCAGCTTACATGCCAGCCCAGCAAACTTACTATCTTTCATCATGATATACCAGCATGAAATTGACAGGAATGTGATTTATTCTCTCAAAAATCGTGAGCATAGCATTTATAATGCTTTTAATCTGCTGACAGACGAGATGAAAGTACATCATTGATGTCATTTGTCCCGGATCTGGCTGTTTGCATTTCTAGTCACGTGATATCGACAATAAGCAAATTTCCAAAAGTTGTTGTACATATATTTTGGACATACTATATAGTAGCCACATAAATAAATATAGTCTGTTCTCTCCTCACTAAGCCATACAGATGCTATAAATATAATTTGTGGGAAAGTATAACAAGGTTTGCTATAAATAGAATATGTTACTGTAGGAAAGTACAAGTCCACGTACTCGTATACTGTAGTTATGTAAAGTGGTCTTTTCTAAAATACGGTCTGTGGGATTAATGGAATTTTAATATAAACGAGATTTCTGGAAGGTGGATATACTGAAAAAGCGTAATCTATATACATATACGCGTAACACGTAATTCAATGGGGGAAAAAAATTTGTTGCTCAAGGGTTGCACATGTTTTTCATGTTCTAACGAGTACCTGGGTATCCGTTAAAGGGCGTAACGGGTACCCGGGTAAGTTTTCCGTGGTTTTTGACAGCCCTAGTAGTCATAGCTAAAGGGTTAATAAGGTTGTCACCCATCTGCTTTCATTCAGAAATTTTCTTCCCACCCCACTCCATCATACATGTGTGTGTGACTTAACTTGCATAAAAATTTCTAGCAACATCTCTGATGTACCTCATTGGAAAGTTTTATATACATACATATTGAATTTCTAAAAAAAACGTCAACATTTTGATGCTATTATTGTATATGTTCTTGTGAAATAGTTTCTTTTCCTTCTCAAAGAGTTTTTTTCCATTTCAAGCTGGAGCTTGTAATGGTGACATGCAGTGCGCAGACATGTATTCGGACAGAGGGCTACATTTGTTCTCTCATGCAAGAAATCTTTCTTCTTATAGTAATTAACTGCACTTTTTCCAGATACCTTTTGAGCTTCATTTTTTTCGTATGCAGCTTCACTTGTAGGTGCAGTTCCAAACAATTCCATCTGCGATTACCACCACCCCATCCAGATCTTTCATGTAGAGGTCACAAAATGCCAGTCTGCTGTGGTCAGTTTTCTTATAACTAAATTTCTGTTCCAACCATTCCCATTCATTATTTAAACCATGCAAACTTTTTGTGGCATGATCTACCTCAAAAACTCAGGATGCCATGCTTTGCAAGCATGCTCCTTCTTTCCATTGCCATCAGTTTCCATTACACAAATTCATTGGATGAATTTAAACCTTTGACCAATCTGTTTATTATTTACAAGAGATGTGTACTAACTCGTATATGGAATGAATAAATTACAAGAGTCATTGTGAAATGGGACCAAACAATTTTTAAAAATGGACTATAAAGAAAAATCACTCAAGCCCGGAGAAAAGAAGAATTCCACTTTAGAACGAAGAGATCTTATGCCTGACACATACATGGTGCAAAGAACATGTTTTGGTCAGGAGCTAAAACTTGACCCAGACATGAAATTTTTGTCACAGTCTTATTGCTGCAAGTGTATGTAACTTATAGGAATGCATCCGATTTTCTAATGTTTCTATCATGACTAGAACTTGAGAAATAAAATGAATATGCAAATTTAATTAGTCACAATA
This sequence comes from Unio delphinus, assembly GCA_029339505.1. Lineage (NCBI taxonomy): Eukaryota > Metazoa > Mollusca > Bivalvia > Unionida > Unionidae > Unio > Unio delphinus. Next base: position 8,827,605 of record JAQISU010000042.1, read on the forward strand.
GGGTTACAATACAGAGTTGAACAATCCCATGCTATCCTAAGTGGAAGCAAGTTTGAGCAGAAACAAACCAGGTATCAGAACTGGGAGTCAAATTAAAAAAGTGGGGTCTCTGATGCACAAATGAGGATAAAGGTAAATATTGGAGTCAGTGAAACATGAAACGCAAGTTGAGATTCACAAAAACGTTAGCCTCCCCACTCTAGGATAGATGCTACAAAAACCATTTGAGAATATTTCCTAGAAAAAAAATGGTTGAGATCCAGCGAGACTGTACATATGTACAGTGGAACTCAGCTATGATGTGACAGACGACAATTTGGATGTAACACTGTCGCAGTGTGACTCCCAAACATTTGTATATTTATTTGCACATGATTTTTTTCCCTTCAATGTATGTGAAATAGTGTCTTAAGAATTTATTATCACTTTGGGGAAGAGATCGCATATGGAGAAGAGAACTCCTATAAATTCGAATATAATACTATCATGTTGTGGTTCCTGAAATTTTCAATATATGTACTAGGGCATAACTGATTAGCATTTTTCTACCGATTTCCGATTCCGGATTCTGGGCATAAAATTTTTCCGATTCCAGATACGATTCGATTAATCGGAAATGCTAAATCCGTATTTTTTTATAAAAAATTTCATCTTTCATTTCTGGGTTTGCCGTGTCTAGCATGTTACTTAGTACTTTACCATATCTGGCTTCATTTCCGGTTTTCACCCGTCCGTTCAAATAGATTGTCTCACAGCGTGGTTGTGTTGACCATACTGAACTTTTCTGACTTCTTATTTAACTTTATTAACGCACTATCGAATGACGCGCAGTGTTTGACACGGTGCTATTCAACTTTATTATTTTTATTATCCGAATTGGTCCTTCCTGCCTTGTCCGACTCTGATTAATCGGAAGTTCATACTATCCGGTGGAATCCGATTTCCGGATCAAAAGTCAGTTATGCCCTAATATGTACGTGTATTTTTCTTGTACTGGAATTTTTTTTAAAGTACAGGAAATATTGTGTAAATGTTTATTATCATTTTGGAAAAGAGTTTGCATGTAAATTTTAATATAATACAATCGTGGCATAGCTTCTAAATATTTAACAATTTCACCAGGTTCTTAAGTGTTATGCCAAAATAAATAAGCGGTCTTTGTGGTTGTCTTCAATTAAATCTGTATACAATCGTTGCCCGAACAATAGCGGACATGTTTCTTCTTTCACTGCACACACAACCAAGCAGCAAACAATGTGGTGGTTGATAAAAGCTTCTCACAGTTTAATAACATCAAAAAACGATAGCTGCCAACATGTTTTCTGGGCTTGGTGGTGTTTTTAGAGGCAATCAGTTGACCATTAAATAATGTCCACTTTTCTAGATGGAAATCGACAGGCTATGAAATTGTACATGCGTTCAGCTTTAAAACAATTATGAAAATTACTTATGACCATTGCAGGCCTACTGCACTTAGTTCTCAGGTTTTACAGGTGCATGGTATTTGCTAATGAAATTATTAATAAATTCCTTTTTTTATTAAAAAAAAAAGTATTTTACCGTTATGGGAAAAGCAAGTTCACAAATGGAAGTCGTTCTCTGCACTTTGCGCCAAAAAGTATTATAAATTTGGGGAAGAGTTCGTGTATGAATTCTAATACAATACGATATATAAAATATGATAAAGTATGAGAAATAGTGTGTAAAACGCTTGGCTTCTGAAATGTATCGATTTCACCAGGTTCTTGAAATTGTTATGCCTACATAAACATTATCGGAAATTTTACTTATTATTAATCCATGGGTAAAACTGACTGCCTTCAATTATAAACCGTCATGTATTTCTTCTTTATCTGCATACACAACCAAGCAGCAGACAATGCGATGGTTGATACAAGATTACAAGAAGAAAAAAATACGCCAACATGTTTTCTGGGCTTGGCAGTGGTATTAGATGGAATCATTTGATCAGTGAATAATGTCAGCTTTATTACCTGGAAATTGAAATGGTATGAAATTGTACATGCATTCAGCTTAAAAAGCTATAGTATATATCAGTGGAATTACAGGTATTATGGATTAGCTGCATGACACGATGGTACAATATAAGACGGTAAGTAAAAGGTGAATTTAGACAGAATGATCTTGGACAAAATTGCTGAAGATTTAAAATCTGCAATTTTTCAATGGAAGTACATGCATTATGGATGAACTGCCACAACATCACGATAGTAAACGATGTTGATATTAGGGCTGTCAAAAATCACGAAAAACCAACCCGGGTACCCGTTGCAAAATTTAACGGGTACCCGGGTACCCGTTATAATAGGAATGACATGTACAACCGTTGACCAACTAATTGTTATCCCCATTTCTTTAATATTTTGTCTGGCGATAGAGGCTAACCGTGTAATGCACTACTCGGTCTGATGCGTCCGCACCGATGTAGCTGCGAATGATCTGACCGCACGCTATTAATTAATAAATTTATTTAGAATGACCTTTGTACACAGATGGTAGGTATAATCCAACTTTTAATGATCACTGTGATCAGCCACATTAAATCCTTTAGAACACTCACCTTTTTTTAAAGTATAAGTCCTTGTTAGAACAGATCACGTTTATTCATCGGCTTTTGATCGCAGATTTGAATTACCCACGCATGCGTGTAAAGCAGCTTTACCACATGTCAAGAGTAATGCGTTAAAACCGTCCGTGTGTGTGTGTGAGAGAGAGAGAGTGAGAGAAGTGATATTATTTTGGAATTATAGTTCTTAAGATAGTTATGACAAAAACGTAGTAGTATCGAAAGTAGAAATATCGGTATATGTATGATGGCTAACTTTCAAAATTAGCAGAACTAGTCGACTAGAAAAACGAGCTGCTCAAAGATTACTTTGAGGCATTACGAAGATTTCAAGGTGTCTAGGTGATAATTGTTCATTATATAAATTGTGGGATTTCCTTGACATGTGTATTCGGAAATCAAAGGTATCCATCTGGATTTCATTAAAAGAGCACGCAATGTACCGATCATTTAGCACCCACAATCAATAGTTATCGTCTACAAAAAGGTTTATTACCTGTAGAACAATGCTATGTTTTGACCTTGGTATATAATGCCTCGGGGATAACGGTTTGGCCTGTTGCACAATGCCAATGAATTTTATTAATCCAAACAGACTCTGATGTATTGCTTATTTATATTAAGCAGGGATCTGGTTTCTAATTAAAGTCATAGCTGTCACACCTGTTTGAAGTGGTTTCGTGTGTAACGATTTAGTAGTGGGCCGCTAATGCATAACGGGCGGTCCTACTCCTAAATATAGCCTGGAGCTGTAACTGAGACAAGTGTACTGCTGACGATATATGATTTTTTGATAGTGTTGGCGAGTGTGTCGTTTTTTTTGTTTTTTTTTAACTGGTACCCGCGTTTACGTTTCAATACCCAGGTTTTTCAATACGGTCGGGTGCCCGTTGACAGCCCTAGTTGATACCCTATTCATGATATAATGTCAGTCTGGGTATTATCGATCAACATGTATTTTCGGAAAAAGAACAATACAAATTAGTAAAACTATTTAACACAAAGTAGTAACCTATACATTTATTATCCGTCCATTATTCTGAATAAGTTTTATTACGGCATTCCATATATTATTCGTCTGAGTATATCCAGATTTTTTTTAAACATTAGACATGAATATACATATTTATCTGCCAATGCTGTGTTTTATGAAAAAAAGAAAATACTGTTAAACCTCGCATTAACGTGACCCCGCTATAAATGTGATCAAATTTTTGGACCCCATATAATCGCGTTATAGTGAGTTTCCACAGTATATGCGTTTAAATTTGGGATTGCTGATTTGGGGGTGGGGTAAACAGGCATTTTTGATATTTGAAAGTATTGATCCAATATCAAGTGTATCCAATTACCAAGTCTACAAATATCTCACCACTAAATTTTAATTTAATAAAGAAATAAATTCCACAGCAATCTGCAATAATCTTTAAATGAATGTAAAATCCTATAGAATTATTTTAAAAAACTGACCAGAGTGAATTCAACACAAAGACAAGAAGCTATAATTTCATGCACTAAATAAGCAAAGCAATCTCATATTCATGAACTTCCAATACACAAGAACTTCCAATAAACAAGATATCAAATAAAAAAGCATCTATGCCAGGATTTCAGTATATACCAAATTTACAGTAATTCAATCAATGGTGAAGATATGGGTTATGGAAGAAGAACTACATGTTGTAAGGTACACCATTTTTTCAATAAGTATTTCTTTCAAACACTTTTCAAAAGGGTAATTTATGCGAAAAACCTATGCAAGAGATTTCCAGATATACCTTGCCCACTGATAGAGAAGATTAAGCCCTCCTTTGACAATCTACGTACCATTTGAATGGATTACAAAACACCATATTCTGCTGAAAACTGACAAAAGGTAGTGGAATCATGAGGTGGAAATAGTTTTCTGGTCCTCTGTGCAAGGACTAAACAACAGAATGCTTATCATTAAAGAAGATAAAACCTGATGTATGTTGTGTGTTTCTAAAATGCGTATATCACCACTGCAGACAATATGACCATATAATACTAAATATAAAATTTACGAACTCCCATGTCCAAAAGTTACAGAGCTAGCACACTAAGATCTGCAGTGGTCATAGATACTTAATTTAAGCACAGACAGCTGCAATGAACATGTCCAATTCCTTAGTATGCTCCTTGTGCTGCACACTACTCTAAGTCAGGTGAACGTCGACGACATATTGTCACATGATCAAAACAAATGGCATCATACGGAGAGATCTAGTTAATCCAACAGCTACACGTTTATTCCTGTAATATTCTCATTCTTAGTGAGACGGTGTGAATTTACTAATACTTTTGATTATTGAGCAGTCATTATCTTGTGTTCAAGGTTAAGCACCAATTAGACCATATAATTTTTACAAATACTTTTATTACTATGCAAAGATGAATAAAAAAGCATATGCATAACGCTATTTTGTTAACCCTTAAAGTGCTACATTGTTTTGCAGTACAAATGCCCCCAGTGCTGAATTTTTTGAGAACAAAAAAGAAAACTGCAGTTTTTAAATTGCACATATTTTAATAAATATACACAACAGATACACAAACCATATATGAAAAATGATGGTGGATGTCTTAACTTTAAGATAAGCATCAAGACATGCATGTAAGGTTAATACATTTATATGTACAGTTGTAAATACAGTCGACTCCAGTTAACTGCACACCCTCGGGCCCGTCATGAGACTGTGCAGTTAACCGGAGTGTGCAGTTACTGAAGTACGGTACAGTACAGCTTTAAATCAGCACGGCACGAATATATGTGAAGAATAAATTTAAACAATGATTAGAATCAACTCTTTCAACTTTTACTTAAATGTTAAGCTTGTTTTCCTTCCTCCGAACACCATTTCACTGATTCAACCAATGAATCAAGGAATTATAGTGAATTTCAAGAAATTTTATAAATCGCTTGTTATTCGAAAACTGCTGTTAGACATTGATGGGTCATCTCCGACATAAAAAGTGCTCAGATCCAAATTCGTCTGCATACTGTTTTCACAGTGTTGTCATTCAAATTGAATTCCGTTCCGCATTTTCCATCTTTCCAACCATCCATTTGTTCATTTAAAGTCATTCAAACGAATATGGTTTAGAGCAATGTTTCCCATGCTGTACTATGATATTTCACGCTACTGCTCACTAGTGGGCACAGATATACATGTATATACCACGTAAGGCATCCTTTACATGTCAATCATTTACAATGTCGCATTTACCATCTTAATTGTCTGCTTATTTGAAGCGCTACAGCAGTGGACTGGCAATAACTGATCATGAATATACATGGTGCAGTTAACCATAGTAAAATTGTATTGAATAATGTGCCAGAAATTTATCGTGCTATTATCCGGAGTGTGCATTTAAGCGAAGTGCAGTTATCCGAAGTTTGTTCCCGATGGAAAAGCATTGGGAAAAAAACGGGACCGGTGTGACTACATGCAGTTATTCGGCATGTGCAGTTAAGTGGAGTCGACTGTACAGGTACAATGAAAAGTTACAATCGAATTTCATCACTATTTTTGTTGTTGTCTTTAATGGAAAAGTTCAAATATGTATAAGATATGTTAAATTCTTTAGTAGTTCAACCATGTATATGTTATGTCTGTCACAATGTTAATGTTCATGAAAAACTTTCACCTGTTATTTATTCTAATACATGTATCATAAAAACTAAGTTTCATATTTGGTGATTAAACCTCAGCAAAAGCTTCATTTTTCCAATCATTGGGCAGAACTTGTGTAATGGGTCACCTTGATTGTTCTCATTGTCTACCAGGTGTAAATTGCTTAGAATATCTAGAAATCTATCCCATACTCATTTCTTTGCTGAAGTATGGGGTTGATATCACATCATCAGTAGCACAGTAGGAATTGAGATCAGACGTATGTACCAAACCCATTGCTATAATCAATTTGAACAAATTTCAGATGATCAGGTGTGACAGGCTGCCATTTCTTCATGCAACTGTTCTCCTTCAAGTCTGCCCAATGTAATCTCTCTTATCTGCATAATAATTTGTTGGATCTGCTATCAGATGCAATATCTCGTCATCAAGAAAAAGTTTTAAATAGTCCATAGGTTCAGTATTCACCATCTCGACATTTAATTTTTAATTACCAGTTAACAGGCATGCCATCTTTTCACATCAAGCAAGCATGTACATCAGACTCCAGTTCCGAATAATTTCCTGGCTCAAAATCATTCATGGGTATTTCCATCAACACTTTGCTTGATGCAATAATTTCCTCTTTCTCAAATTCTTCAAAATCATTATTATCATTACTATCACTGTATCAGAAGCCAGTATTTGTTCCAAGAAATCACCATCAGATTCAGCATCGGCCATTTAAACTTTTTCCAGGTACGATATGCTTAAAAGCGAGTATTTTTAAAACTTCTTCGATAAATGCATAGTCAAGTAGAGTGGAATACTTGTTTCTGGCCTTTCTAAACTGGTCAAATATAGTTTTACAAGCAGTCATGGCTAGTTGAAATAATAGGATGTGTACATTGTTGCATACCTAGAAAACGACTTAAGTCGCGACTAACACTATGAGACATCAACCAAGTCTGCAACTTAATTCGCAACTAGCACTTTAAGGGTTAAGGAATTCCTTAAACACAAATAGTTTACAAATGCTGCAAATGGACCAGAGCTTCAGGACTTTAACCATGACACAGCTATTAATTGCTGGCTTAGTTCTGGTGCCAGTGGCAAGACATATACATGGACATATTTTCAAATCCATCAGTTAAAACATGTACATGAACCTGAAGAAGCCAAATGTATAACAACCAATGTTTTTGAAAAATTAAAATCTTTTTAAAAAATAATTATGTTGTACATTATTTCCTTTGTTTTTTCTTCTATGGATTAAGTGCATACGTCTCAGCAAATCTCTGCAAGTGATTACATTTTTTGGGATGGACTAGTGAATTTTCTGAAACCAATTGTCCTGGACTAGTGCATACATGTTAACCTGAGGAGGGAAAAGCGTCATCCAAGTGGTCAAAAAGCGGAATCCAGACATTTCTTTTATGCCTCTCTCGTCTTTTAACATCCTTTATTGCTTCAAGTTTTCATATGTAGCACGTTTAGCTTTATACACACATTGACTAGAATCCATTTAAAGACTTTAAGTGCCAAATATTAAAATTCTTTCCACATGACCTGCAATAGACATCATGTGATGCTGCCCTCTTGTCTTTATATTTGGAGGATTGATATTTCTCTCCGTTTATCTTTTGCCCTTTTCCAATTCATCTGTGAATTTATTTGAATGGAGATATTTTTGCTCTCATAGACACAGACTAAAATGAAATATACTTTTTATCGCCAAATGCCTTTAGACTGGTTCTCCACTAAATATAAATTAGAACAAAGAATCTGCATGTAAAGATTCATAATAGAAAACCTATATACTAGGTCAAAGGTTGCTACAAATAGAACAGGATACTGTTAGGAAAATCTATTGATAAGCATAATCTTATACTGTAGTTATGTAGCATCCGTCTTTTCTAAAATACGGTCTGTGGGATGAATTGAATGTTAATTAAAACAAGAAAACAAAAATCATTGATTTTTTGGAAAGTTGCATACATGCCAACCCCTGACGAGGAAAAAGTGTAATCCAAGTGGTCAAAAAGAGGAATCCAAGCAGAAAAAGAGTAATCCACATATAACATGCTACAATTACAATTAACAATGATTTATTTGCTTTTCTCGTCTTTTATCATTCATTAATGGTTCAAGTGTTCATATGTAGCACTTTTAGCTTTAGAAAGCAACAGATTGTAATGTTGCATTTCAAAACATTTTGTACCAGCTGAGGCCATGAATGTTTTGCATACCAGTAGAGCACTAAGTACCGGGTTACTTAGCCTGGACCTGAATTCAGTTTTATTTTTGTTAACAACACTGAACAATCTCTCACAGTCAGCATTAGAATGGTAAAGAACCAATATTCCTTTCATAACCTGACAAAGAAGAGGAAATTTATTTCTTCCAGTGATAGAGTCTTTTAGCTGGGAAATGAGGTGCCATTGCACATCAACTCTATCTGCATTAAGTATATTGTCGGGTAGAATCCCAACTTGATACTTCAGGAATTCTTCTTCCAGATGATCCAAGTTAGACAAGGGTTGCAATAGAAAGGGATATCTCTTGACAAAGAATCTAACACTTTTGAAGCTTTTTGACTGTCTCTCATTTACATAAGCAACTGAAGCATTTAAAAGCAGTTCATCTCCATATGGGAATTTATGGAGCATGTAATCACAGGCTGTAGCATAATAATCTCTAACATTATCATTGAACATCTTCACAGGAAGAGTAGAATTGTGTTCTATGAATTCTCTTGCTTCTGCACCAATAGCTAGATCTTCATTATCTTTCTGGTTTGCATGGTCATGAAAATCAATATCAGTTAAAAGTTTGGCTGATGCGATGATTTCTGGCTTAATAAACCTTATTAGCAAATCTGACAACTGGTTTGACAGAATCTTGTGCATAATATGAATGCATGGTTCTTCTTTCTGCACGACAACATTTGCTGCATCAAAAAATGGAATGGCACTCTTCATAAACAAGCAGTACAGTTTTGTAACTGGATCATTAAGCTTTTTGTAAACCATCTCACATTTAGAGTCTTCAAAGCAGTGAACAGATTCTTTTTCTTTCTGTGCCATCTTAGTATCCACTTTGCTAGTTTTGCCCTTGGAAGTATGAGAAGATCCAATATGCTTTTTAACAGATTTATACTCTGAAGAACCTGATCCAGATGGCTGATGAAATTTTATGTCAAAAGATTTATCTTTCTAAGTCATGGTCTGAGCCTGAAAGCCCTCTAGCTGGATAGATAGAGGCCTCTCAAATAAAAATTCCATGGATTTAAATTTCTTTCTTTCTGTTACACCAATCTCTTTATTGTTAGTATGTCTGTCTATACTTTCATCTCTTGTTCACTTCTGACTTGCAATAACAGATTCTGCTTTTGTACCACTCTTCTTCACTTTTCCACCACGTTTTCTCTGTGCAGATTCACTTTCAGTTTGAAAGAATGCTTGTAGTGCATCCCAAAGCTCAAGTAAACGGCTAACACATTTGTCAAGGGATAACCATCTTGTACACACATGCTTTATAACTTTATAGTCTTCAAGATCAAACTGATCTTGTAACAACTTTAGAGCCTGTTTCCTTTTACTACTTTTCTCCAAATAATAGTAGATATCTATTAATAAATGGCCAATATCTACTTCTAATTTATCAGCAGCCTTACCAGCAGCAAGGTGCATCAAATGACAGGGGCAACCTGTTATGAACACTGATGGAGACATTTTCAAAATATAGGATGCAACTCCTTTATGAATTCCAGTCATCACTGATGCATTATCAGCTGCAAACCCCATACAGTTCTGCCAACTTATGTCATGTTTCTTCAAAACATTGTCAAGCAAATCAAAAATGTTTTGTCCAGTGGAATCTACTGTTAATTCTGGTAAAGAAAGAAGAACACTCATGACTTTGCCTTTTTCACTGTCAAAGTATCTAACACATACTGGGTACAACTTTTTATCATCATAATCACAACTCCCGTCTGTGGCAACACTAAACGGCCCAATTTTCATTGCTTCTGCAATTTTAAGTGAAGTATCTTCTGCTAGGCACCGAACAATGTGAGATGATTTTGTTCTTGCACAAGCAATTTTCGAATCAGGAAACATCCGCTTGAACAAGGGACCAACGTGGTCTGCTACCGCTAAGGGTAGTCCGTGTTTTATTAAAAACTCGGTAAATAACACCTCAGCATTTATAGTATTCAAGTCTGCACTTGAGCTCTGCTGTAAATAAGAAGTTACCTTATTATTAGAGTTCGTAGGGCTAGCTAATTCGATGTGTTTCCTTGTTTTCATGTGTTTTTCCACATCAAATTTACCACCATGACCAATGCTAAAATCGTTTCCGCAGTCTGCAAGGAGCATGATGCTGTCATAGAATGGAACGCTGTATTATGCCATTCATATATTCATTTTTGAATCTTTGGAGGACTCGTTGTTTTGCTTTTTTCTGATCCATCTGCGAAATTCTTGGGGGAAAAAAATGTGCTCAAACATACACAAAGACTAGAATCCATCTTAACATCTGAAGCCATTTTGCGCCAACGATTAGACGTCACGTGATGATGCCCTTGTCGTGTTTGGAGGATTGATTACATTTTGCTTTGTTTATTATTGACTTTTTCTAACCCATCTGTGAGAACTTTTTAATACTTTTAGCGCAAAAAAACTTTTAGACTGGTTCTGCACTATACAAAATTAGAACAAAGAATATGTGCATAATGATTTAAACAAAATAGAAACCAGTCTGTTCTCTCCTCACTAAGCCGCTATAAATAGAATATGAGGTCGAAAGTTTGAAAGTATCTTAGTAACATGATAGTTGCTATAAATAGAACATGAATATTAGGACAAGTATACTCGTATATCGTAGTTATGTAGAAGCAGGGTATTTTTTAATTAAAAATAAAACAGTATGTAAAAAATAAAGTAATGCTAATAAAAACGAAAACAAAATTTTTTTTTTTGCAAGATGGATATATCGAAAAAGCGTAATCTATAAACGTTAACGCGTAACGCGGAATTTAGTGGGAAAAAGCGTAATGATTACGCCAAAAGCGTAATGGTTGGCATGTATGAAGTTGGATATACCAAAATGGCGTAACCCATATACGCTTACACATATGGCATAATTTAGTGGGAAAACAACATAATTATTACACCAAAAGCATAATTGTTGGAATGTATGCTAGTGGTTAAAAAAAATTTGCTCAGCCCTGATACCCAACATAAAACATCAAAAATGGAGTGGGATGAGTCAGATAAACGTAAGTAAATCTTCCAGCTAATAAACGATGCACCAACTATCCTCAACCATTTGCAGCTGTGCACAGGTCAGAAGCATACAAGTGAACAAGATATAAAAATAACACAGTTGACAAATGATGTAGATGAATAAAAGTGTTTTAAACTTTTAACTTTTGCCAGACCACTGTTTGAACCCGTCTGAACTTTGTGAATTATTGTACCGACATCATATATGACAATCTCTTAAACATTAGTGTCTTGAGTAAATATTACATCCCTTGTATTCAATAGTTTTATATTAATTTTGTTACTATAAAATCATTCAAGTCAGTATGTGTACGAGTGTAACTAGACTCTATACCAGAAAGGTTGGAAACTGTTACTTTACAGTAACAGCCATATTCAATAATGGGGAAAGATAAAAAGCTGGCAATTATCACCCATGTTCTAGACTGTAAGCCAGCTACAAGTAGGACCTTATGATTCACAAAGCTATGCTGGTTTAGGCACTCTCCCTTCTCTGCCACTAGGGTAGCGAGTCCGGGATTAAGGGACAAAAATGTAGCTGTGCAAAGCTTTTCTGTCGTCTTCCTATACTAAATACTAATTACAGGGCTTGAAATTAGCAGTAGTCCGCTAGCCCGAGGCTAGTAGATTTCCCGTCAGGCTAGTAACTTTCATAATGTTAATAGTCCGACAGGCTAGTAAGTTTTTGGTTATCAACAGTCACCGTTTGTTTACTCAATACCCTAATAAAGACGTGACTTCGTCCGATGTTCTTTAGAATCAATGCAGTGACCGTTGTAAACACAGTCATAAAATATTAGCATGTGAAGATGAAGTCAATTTCTGCCTCGGAAATGTATTTCTATTACAAGAAGCCATCTGATTATGTGCGTTTCACTTAACATCGCCAATTTAGGTCCCGTCATTAACAATGGAAGTTTGGAAATTGATCCGTATTAATCTGATAGCGAATTAAATGGTATCACGCTTTATTCACGTGACCACAGTAACAAATTACGAAACATTACACCACACAAAAGAACATAGCATCAACTATTCAAAGAAATTAGTTTACATGTTTTTTCTTGAAGGTATTTTTTTTTGCTTGCTCCGAGTCACAAACGGAACTCATATTTAACGTTTGCATCGAAATAATTAGAAGAATTAGATCAATTTATTATGATAACATTACTGACACATCATTTTACAAGCAACTACTTTTTCTATGATAATAAGAATAGCTTTTATATTTTTTCCCCCAAAACGATTAAACAAATAATTGAATACACGTGGAGATATCCAGGCATTTGATGGGAATTAAAATCTCACATGGGCATCTAAGATTGAAAATATTCACGCTTATTATTAATTTCAACAATACACTGAGGTTCAATTAATTAGGAATAATTACCAAACATATGTTATTAATGAGGAGACCGTAATTGGAGCTGTTAAATACCACAGGTGTTCGATGAGCTCTTGATGTGAAGGGGGTAAAAAAAATCTAAAGAAACAAACCATACAGAGTGACAAAAATACCTTAGAAAAATATCTCAGGAATATGTTTGGTATTTTTGTCGCTATGTATGATTTTGTTCCTTTTGATTATTGTTTTCTTTTTCATTCACATCAAGCTCGTGTCGAGCACCTGAGTTAAATACAACGCGCCGAGTCGGCTTGCTTCGTTTGATGGGGAGCACACATTTACCAAATTGAAACTAACATTATCTTTTGATGTTAATATTTTATAACAGTGTTTACTTTAGCCACTGCTTTGATTGTGCAGAACATCCGCTTTAGTCAAGTCTTTATTAGGGAGAAGCCATCATTTGACGGAAGGGTGGGGGGTGGGCAAAGGCACGTGTTTTTAAACGGGTTTCTTGCTCTGACTTTTTTTTATATATATAAAGGACACAGTGTCATTCCTTTTCTTACTTCAAATAATTCGCGTCAGTTATACTGCAACATCTCATATTTCAAAAGGAGGCACAATTCCCGCCTTATAAGACAGGCAAAATGTGGCATTTTATAGAAGGTGTTCAGCCTCCGGAGAAAAGCAAAATTCATTCTGTTATCTTGCAGTTACAAGACATATTTGCTTGGACTTAGTTGTACAATCATATGCTGCTGACTGCAAGAATGTTCTGGCATTGATTGACCTCATCCTGATAATCCCAGCCCACTCTGCTGATGCTGAAACGGTTTCTCAGAGATGAAAATGGTGAAGATTGACTGGAGATCTTGTTTGCGACCTTGCGTTCTGTCCGACCTACTCTTCAAGTTTCATACAAATGACATTCCAACATTTGAGCCATTATCGGCAATACATTTGTGGAATGTTTCTGAGAGACGGGTAAGGAGACCAGAAAAAAAAAATATGGACCCAGAGTGCAGGTGGAGGACGAGAAAGGACACCTGGATCCCTTTCTAGAATTGGATCCAGATCAGAGGCGTAGCTGGGGGGGGGGGGGTACACATGTCCCCGGGCGCCATACTAGTGGGGGCGCCAAAATGGGCTTCGAAATAGGTTGTAATGGGTAATGGTGATTTTATTGATGAAAATAATGGGTTTCCGAGTTGAGAAGGGGAGGGAGTGAATATTGTCCTCGGGCGCCAAACACTCTAGCTACGCCTCTGATCCAGATTATCTTGATAAACAAGAAATGTGAATTTATTGATGATTTAAAGTAGAATTTATACTTCTGTACTACATTTTATATGATAATGCTATTTATGAAATAAAATTGTTGTTAATCTCAATACGAGTGTGTGACATTGTTTTGAGGACAGGGCTAGTAAATGTTTGGCAGGGCTAGTAAATTTCTCAGTACACTAGTCCTTCTGGCTACCAGAAAATTTGTGTTAAATTCAAGGCCTGTAATTATATCTATCCCATTACTCTGTTCGTTCGTCTTTCTCCCATGCAATAGTCAAGAGTAACTGCAACTACAAACATACAGATAAGAGGGGGGGGGGGGCAAACACGTGTTGCTTCACAATACAATTCTGTGCCAGCAACTATAGATATTTAAAATCACTCCAATGCCTCTCATTTGAGGTACTTGCTGTTTTAAAGAAATGTTTTGTTTTTGTGTATTCAGCAAATATGAGTAACACATCGCGTACAGAACATTACGATGGCTGTTGAAATAATCAACACAACATTCAGTACGGTTAAACACTCGTTCTGTTCATTATAGGTCAATAAAAAGCCGATAGTAAAATGCTACACGTGTTAAAACAATATTCCCTTGGTATGAATCGTACACCTAATGAAAAATATTCATTCAAAAGAAAGAGTTAGATAGCTTACCTTGTTTTCCACGTGAAAACACACACAGACAAGACGGCACAAACACACAACAAAATGGCGGACGGTAATATTCCCACAATTCTTTAAAATGCACTATAAACAAGGCATGGAGCGCGAACACGTGGTGGTTAAATTCGATCTAATGCTGACGCATAATATAACTGCAGTGGGATTTTAGAGGTAGATCAATTTAAGCTACACTATTACCATTCAAATATATACAGTATATTTTTGCTCTTCCTTTTCTCCAATAACATAATGAAATCTGTCAATCAAGTCCTAATCGTTTTGAATACTGTAAATAAATTGGCGCATCGTATCTTTTGATCCATCACCTGCTAAAACTAATTTGATATTGTATACAAAATTGTAGGGGATGTTTTCGTGACGTAATTAGCCATTGCTTGTTGTCTACATTAGAAGTATATTGTTTGATTTGTTTTGGTTTTGCTTGGGGGGGGGGGCTGGTTGGTGGATTCGATACGACATTAGGTCTTTGAAATAAAAACAATTCCGGCTCTTACATATGAAAAAAAAATATTCTTGCTCTGATTTGTAGAGAAGAACAACAAATATATCCATCATATTAGTTGGTAAATAAAAAAAATATATATTCGATGAAAGAACAAAATAAAGATGGAAAGAACGAAAATCACCGGTGCCCTAAACACCCCCGAAAATTAAATATGCGGCAACTCGATATATCTGCTTACTATCTGTCCATCCATTTGTAACGTTCGTATCTACTGTATTTCATTAACCAAGGGCAGTTCGCTGATGGATAAGGGTAGTGCCCAGAGGCGTAGCGATATTTTGCGCCCGGGGACGAACTATAAAATTGGCGCCCCAGCAATCTTGTGACCGATTTATTATCCTTGTTTGCATATTATAATGTAACGTTGCAAGCCTCATTTTGGCGCCCCTGTACCTTGGCGCCCGGGGACATATGTACCCCCCCCCCCCCATAGCTACGCCTCTGGTAGTGCCGGATCAGGTCAAGTGCTTAGATGGGTGGGGGTCCAAAATTTCAAAAGGACACTGGCTTTCCTCAAAAGTGCACCAAAGCAAAATTTGTCTCTTTACTCTAAGTGTGCATCATACCCAATAAACGTGCGCAAGAATAAAATAATCGATAAATTTCAGATGACCACTGACTACGATTGCGTGATTTTTTTTTCCAACGGAGGTGGGGTCAGGAAACCCTGTACCACTCCCTACTTATATTCTGTCCTTAAGGGCAGGGAGAGGGGGTGGGATACGAGAGTGAAACATTCAGAACGTCTT
Organism: Unio delphinus; assembly: GCA_029339505.1. Lineage (NCBI taxonomy): Eukaryota > Metazoa > Mollusca > Bivalvia > Unionida > Unionidae > Unio > Unio delphinus. Next base: position 8,843,691 of record JAQISU010000042.1, read on the forward strand.
GTGTAGTTCATTTTCCTAACAGTTTGACGGCTAAAAGCATGCCATGTAAATGCCTTAATGCAAGAGTTGCCATGGGCCTAATATGGGATGTTCCATCCATCAAAACGCTCGTCTACTTGCGTTACCTCACCACCACTACCAACAACAAAACGCATAGACGATACGTCTGGATCTGCCCATAATAACCTACACAGTGTGCCACATTATTTACAAAGAGACCTGTTGATAATACATCGTCATCATCATCATCATCATCATCATCATCATCATCATTGTACATAGTACATTCAGACCCTTTACTAATACCTTAATAATATTAGTTACGGCCATAATTTAAAGACAGTGAAACCTCTTCAGCCCGTCTGGGACATAAGGCTGCAACACTCGTCCGAGTTCTAGACCGGTCTTGAACAATGGCCTGTGGCTCGCCCCAGTAAAAGTCTCATCTCTTCCAGTGCGGTCATCGATGTCCATCTTCATGTTATCTTTGGTATGAGGCGCAGTAGCGGACTAAAGCTGGTCCAGTGAGAAAGTTGCTGTTCAAATTTCGATGTCGTATGTCGAGAAATCCAATATTTCTTGTTGGATCAAACTGCATGTCTTGTAAGTTCCGTTTTCTAGATCGAGATTTTGGATTTTATATGTTGAATTATACAGTGGTGGTTGAAAGAGTCTGACCTGAAGAAAAGCCAATCTGTGAAGAGACAAATACAGCAGATATCACATATACATAGATTGATGAACATCAATCTATTACATCTAAAATATAAAATCTACTAAAAGCAACAATTTTAGTAAAGATAGTACATGATTTTGCAGGCAAAAATAAAATATAAAATATAAAAATCGACTAAAAACATTTTTAAGCAAGAAAGCAATTTTTTTCAAGGTAATGGAGTAGCCCTGAAAAAAGACCTTTGGTATTTTTGTTAACATCATTACAATAACAATGAGGGCATCGCATAGGTCTTCTTCTCCTCCTCAAACCTCTTTTGACTTCTGGACAGTAGTTGATGACTCTCTTCACACAGCCTTGTCTCTACACATAGATCCCCTTCTTGATCCTGGTAATTGGTCATGATGATTTCATATTCATGGGTAAGTCCAAGCGGAACAGTATCGACCATACGAGGGTAGATGATTCAACGTGAATCCACATCTTGTGTCGAAAACAGGTAAAGGGAATAAAGTGAAGCGGAGCTCTTTACAGTGGAAGAGCGCATTGAAACGGATTGAGTTCTTTTACCACTCCTAACAAGCCTTTCAAAATTCAGCCACAATGTGGAGTCTGTCTTCAATCTAAAGAGAGCTACCGTGACGTCCCATGCCCAGGTTTATCAGGAAAGATGACCGCTTTAGCTTACAGACTTGACGTTTTTTGTTACTGTTTTTCATTAAATATATGCTTGTTGTCTATCTTCCTCTATATTATTGTGTTTCATCATGCATTGGTTGTTCAGTTCGTATGTGTTTCTTCATCTTCTTGTTTTGGAAACGAGAACAATTATACTTTTTCTCAGCTGTCTTGCTCCAATGTTACGATGTCCTTTGTTCTTGAATAAACCATCATCACGTGATCGCCAGTCAACCCGTTTATGCTATGATGTACCCTCATTAATTCCTTTAAATGACCACTCCTTCGCTCATCATACTACACTGTGTTCAAGACGAAACGAACTGACTGCATTCATCATTACTTAAATGTAAACGGAAGCGGAAAAAGAAACGTTGTTTCAGAGCTGGTCGGCGTAGAACAGGAAGAAGAATTCCAGTTGTCTCCCTTTTGCCCTTTCCAGCTAAACAATTTAAAAATTCGGCCGTTAATTTAGATAACCTGGTGCAAATCCACATTAAATCGTCAACCGTTGTGTCAACTATCCCAGAGACACCACTACGTATTGCATTATTAACTCCCAATCAGTAGGACCACCGGAAAAGCGCACATAAAAAGTTAATTTTATCAACGAGCAAATATCAACGTCTACTTCCTGACAGAACCATGGCTAAAAACAACAGACGATGAGCCCAACTGCGCAGATCTAACACCCACCAGATACCATATAAAGTCGTTCCCCGCCACTTTCGCGGGGGTGGAATTCCTGTCATCACGAATAATTCCTTGCTCAAATGTCTTAAATACAACACAACCTTCAATTTCTGCCACACATCGTTTGAACTAGTCCAAACAACAGTCACACTCGAACAAAGGTCAGTCTATTTCTTCTGCATCTACCACCCTCCTCCTAGAAGAAAAATCAAGCTGACTGAATCTCTCTTTTTGGAGCGGTTTCCGAATCTCCTAGAGTATGGAAATTCGATAGGTCGCAACCTGATTATTCTTGGAGATTTCAACTTTCATTTTGACTATCCTGGAAACTCATAAACATCACAACTCCTAGATTCCATTCATGTTTCAACCGTAAACAGTCAGTTACCAACCCCCTACCCCCATAAACATGGTTACATTTTAGACTGGATTCTTTATAGACCTGATGATAATATTCTGCGATCCACCATTGTATCCCACGAACATGCATCAGGTCACCTCTACATTATATGCCATCTCAACGTCTCAGTCCCTAACCCTCCATCTTTATATGCTACTAAGAGAAACCTCCGTATGATTAATAGAACCAAACTCATACATGACATCCAAGCAAACCGAACTTCTTTACCTCCAACAGCAGAACAACTCGATAACTGCCGGAGTTCATTTCTTGAAAAAAACAATCCCCCAGCCACCAAGTGCAGAGTATCAATTCAAAAGTGTCCTCCGTAGTATATCTGTGTTTGGAACCAGATTTGCACTGCTAAAAGAGACCGCCGTAAAGCAGAGAGGCTTTGGCTTTCCACCAGACTCATTATTCATAAACAAACCTATGAAATCGCTAAGAAGAACGTCACAAACATAGTTCATTTAGCCACATTATCGCATATAAGTACTAAGATCACAGAGAGTTGCAGCTGCAAAGAGCTCTTCGAGATAACTAACAAACTAATGTCAAGGAACAAATGTACAACACTTCAAACTACCTTCTCTCCACTAGACCTTCCGGATCATTTTGCAAATTTATTCCGTGACAAAGTACAAACCAAGCTTGACAACACAGTTTGAATTTACTCATCGTCACCATACATTTTATAGAATTTCAGCAAGAACCATTAGGAGCATTTAAACCTGTCTCTGTAGATTTAACACGGAACATCGTGATGAAGAGTACACCAAAGTCACGTGAACTTGATTCAATTCCACCATCACTGCTGCTTGAGTGCTTAGACCCAATACTGTCTTTATAAACTGATGTTATTAATACTTCTTTCTCATCCGGTGAATTTTAATCAGTTTTGAAAACTGCCATAGTAAAGCCTCTTCTCAAGAAACCAACACTCGACCATAAAGATTTAAAGAACTACCACCCAATTGTTAATCTCCCACTCATATCAACAATCTTAGGAGAGGTTGTTCTAACCCATCCTCTATCAGATCTGAATTCAAAGTGTAGTAAGCAATGTACAGTCTGCATATCGCCTTTGCCACAGTACTGAAACTACTCTTCTGAAAGAAGTTAATGCCATTCTCTCTGCTTTGGATAGAGGAAAGATTACAACCCTCACCTTCCTTGATTTGTCTGCAGCATTTGACACAATATACCATGCTATATTACTTCACTGTCTCCAGCATGTATTTGACATTCACAATACAGCCTTACTGTGGTTCAAGTCCTACTACGTCAGGAGGACACAGAATGTATCTGAAAATGGAATACAATCCAGCCGAATTGTCCCATGTTGTGGTGTTCTGCAGCGATCTGTTCTTGGACCAGTTCCCTTCATTCTATACACTCAGCCGCTCTCAAGTATCATATATCATCAACCAGCGTCTCACCAACTGTACGCTGGTGACACCCAAATATACAAGTCTAACCACCCAACTGAAGTTGATGTTACAATCCAAGGACTAGACAGGGTCATTTCTGATGTGAAATCATAGATGAAATGTAACAAGCTGGAGATGAATGATGATAAAACTGAGGACATTCTGATCACAACACAGACTTTCTCATTCACATCCTTTACCTCAAGAAATAAATATCAGCAACACCAACATTAAATTTGTACAGTCAGTACGAAACCTAGGTGTTACTCTCGATAGTACTCTCACATAACACCTACATGTTATGAGCATATGCAAGGCTGCATATCTTGAGCTGAGACGCATCAGCTCCATTCGCAAATATATTTCAGTTGAAGCCACTAAAACACTTGTGTGTTCATTAGTACTTTCAAGACTGGACTATTGTAACTCAGTTCTGTCTGTTTCGTCTCAATATATACTCCAGAAACTTCAAAGCGTTCAATGTACATCTGCTCGGATCAGCTTTAGAGAACCACACTGCCTATCGATTCGATCCAGAATCAAACACAAAATTTGTTCTCAGTGACGGACTCCAGTCCAACATACATATCTGCCATCACCCATGTGTACACACCAGCAAGATACTTACGCTCTTCTTCTGACAATCGTACACTCATTATTCCCACTATGAACACGAAGTCATATGGACAACGTTCTTTTGCATACCAGGGATCAACAACGTGGAAAGAATTGCCCATTGAAACTAGACACAAAGACACAGTGATCCCTTTCAAAAGTGCTCTTAAAACTAGCTTTTTTGTCAAACTTAAAGACCTAATAATCTTTCGTACCTTACATTTCTCAGCATTTTCTATATTTTCTAATTTCATGGTGGTGGGGGTGTAGTCATATCATTATAGATGGTGAAAAGCGCTTGGAGCTTCTAAAGCTTAGTCTCTATATAAAGTCCTCCTCGTCCTCATCCTTCTTCTTCTTCTTCTTCTTCTTCTTCTTCTTCTTCTTCTTCTTATTTATGGGTGCACTAGTGTCTGTGAGCAGTGAATCAATGCGATAGAGTTTTCAAACACGACGGAAACTAAGAAGACTATGAATTGGGATGTACCGTCCATTGAGACTATTAGCGATGATATACCAGCGGCTACCAAAGTCAACACAGTCCTACTTCCAGTAGAGACCGATTTTAATTTGGATTTAGTGAAATTTCTCTCTTCTTTGCAAGAACTGTTTCCGACACTAGCACATTGGCCACCTTCTCTTTCCTTACCACACTTCGAGAATTTTAAACAGACAGAAAGATGAACTGGAGAAATGTTTACAGAAGCAGAAGAAGCAGAACAAGCTTTTTTCCTTCAAAAGCAACGAGAGGACGAGGCAGGAAGAACGGAACGACAGGAAGAAGAATCAGCAGAGAAAAAAACAATGTCTAGGAGAGTATGAGGACAGTGCCAATCAAATGGTGACGATACTATAAAACATTTTGTCAGAGTGAAGGAGTCAGAAACAAATGTATCAGACATCTTTAATACTATTAATAGAAAAAGACATTGCCAAGCAATACAGTCCAACCCTGTTACTACTACTGAGAAACCCACCCTAGTGATTTCTACCAAATCATCGACAGGAACAAGTCCAGACGTAAGGATAGGTCGTGACAAACGCTTAAGACAGTCAAAGCTGATTGCGTCCCGTTGATGAGTCAGCTTTTATTTTATTTTAAAATAAAAAAAAACACCTAACGGTCCTTGTTAGGGAACCCATTTCTCTCGAAAAGAGATAGTAGTTTAATTGCCAAAATCAAATGAAACTCAAGAACCTTTTTTTTTGCCCCATGATAAACGTGTGTGAATGCTTGAATGAAACGTCCTATAGAATCAAAATCAAGAAACACTTACATTTTACACATGATCTATTGTGGTAAAAACAATACAATCGGATTTACAACACAGCACTTTAAACGTTCATACATTTCTTCTTTGTCTTTTTGTTCACCCTGTCTTTATTGTTGTTGAATTTCTTCATTTTCACGGGTTTTCGTCTTCTTCTTTCCTCACATTCGTCTCGTCTTCGTTTCTTCTCTTTCTGGATTCTTCCTTTTCAGAGGGTACCTCTTCTTCCTATTCAGTAGCCGTCTCTTACTCGTCCTCCTCTTGTTTCTCAGAGCAGTCTGAAGATCAAAGAATGTCCCTCTCTTAATGATACCATGTATCTTGACTTTTGTCGCATTTGACACCTGTCTTAATTTTTTGACGGTCTGGACATTCTGTAGCTCAATTACCTTTATTCTGAGAGATATAACAAGTATCTCGATTTTTATCTCGAACGAAGGTGGAGTAAACCGTCGGCTTGTCTGAAGAAAACTTTCGTATGACATCTCGCAAAGCTCTGATCTGTGTGGGATCTTCTATCTTTCTGGTTGGGTTGAGAGTGAAATGAATACTGAGAGGAAGACACTGGCCCTTTACGTAAGGAAGACACTAGCGTTAAAAATGTCGTCATTTGACCGTTTGCAGTCAAGATGAAACAATCGCATCATTTCGTGGAGAAAGAAGAACAAAGTAAGACACAAAAGGGTGACCTATCACCCCGCACAGAGCCGAAGGCCTGGCTCAAATCCATAATGTGATTTTGAAGATGACATGAGTGAGAGAGAATCCAGACCCATAGAATCAACACCAAACCACAGATCACCACTACTAGTAAACCTTCTAAAGTACTTCCACATTCGAGACACGGAAATGCGCTCCTTTAGAAAATTTACAACTACGACCTGCAATTACTCGGTGAAGATTAAAGATTTCAAGTCCGACATACTGCTAAGGAAAGCAGAAGAGTTCATCTCCGATGTATGGGATTATACATTAATAGTAATAAGAGATACCGTAGGATCAGTGGGAAAATACATTACAAACCTCACTGGGAACGTTTAGAGTCAACACTTTTTAAATCGCCATGGGAACGTTTATGGTCATTGGGAATTTAATATGGGCTATATTCGGACTGTATAGTGTGGCGGAGTTGTTAGAGTTGCGGTGGGGTGCTCCCAATATTTTTTTAAAAATTATTATAGAAGTCCGACCCAGGCTCGTTTTTTTGTAGGGAGTGAAATTAGTGATAGAGAGAGGTAATGCTCCGTGCACCCAGTCAGCAATGCCAACAGTTTAAACTGTACCGGAACACTGTTCCCAGAAAATTCCTTAGGGATAAAAGGACGTTAGCATATTTCCTTAGCCATCTCGTCTCACACAAACCAATAATCAATCTTCAGATAAAGGCTATTATATATATATATATATATATATATATATATATATATATATATATATATATATATATATATATATATATATATATATATATATATATAAAGAATATATATATATATATATATATATATATATATATATATATATATATATATATATATATATAGGTGTCACGATTTATCCCGACCCACTTGTACATGTATAAAAGGTAATTCTGACCGACGTGTTTGAGGTGTAAAATTGGCCAAGGTAAAGCTAATCCCCTTACGTAAGATGGTCTTAGTTGGGTCGAGAGAGCAGAAACGCGGGAAGGGGAGATGGGTTAAAAATGTCACGTAAGTGTGAAGCTTATGACCACATCAAAGGTGGCGTGGCTGACGAGTAGGTGGTTGTTAGTTACAGTTTCTCCAAGACAGACAGGTAGATTTGAATTGACCGTTCGACGATTGGACAGGGTCCAAGCGCCACCCAATCAAAATGCGATATGGGTGGGCCCTTGTTTTAAACCAAGAATAATATCTTATGTCGATAGAAATTAAATTAGTTCGTTCTAATCCACTGGAAGTGTTTTCCACTAAGGAACTGGAACTCCGTTTGCCAGCCGTGAATTGGCGCGTAAATCTTAAATTCTGAGAATCTAAGAGATATACAGCTTCAAGCTTTGTGTGACAGACTTGAGAAGTTTTGTCATAGTCTCGGATTGAGAGACGGAAGGAAGGAGAAGTAGAAGGAGCTACGAGGGGAGAAGGAAATTATAAGTTGGAGTAGAATGACAGGAGGAACGTGGAGCGGAAGTAGAGAAGACAGGAGGGACAAAGAGTCAAAGGAGGAAAGGAAAGGAGGAGAAAGACGGAAGGAAGCGTGTAACAGAAAATTAGATGAGTAGATCACAATGACAGGGGAAATTATACTCACACTAAGGAATCACGTGATGAACTAGGCCGTCACTTGGTCAAGGGAGAGACGAGTGATTGTTAATTATCGTATAAAGTTAACATTTTATTAAATTGTTATTAATTGAATTTTATCTTCGTGTTTATTTATAATGTAACCGTCGACATTGCTGACTGGGGGCTCACAGCTATAAATCTATTATCAATAATTTAACATTTTTTTTAAATGACGGGTCAGGGGAACTTCCTCTAAATTCATTTAAATATTTCGGAAGAACCCCACCCCTAGACTACGGACCGCCACACACACACTATATATATATATATATATATATATATATATATATATATATATATATATATATATATATATATATAATCGTATTGAATTTGAATGGGATAATTGTTTTAACATCCAAAGCAATCTTTCTTGATCGATTCCGTAATTGTCTCTGCCAAATGTTTGGCAAAACAGGAGACTAAATGTTGTTCTTGTTCTGGCCATCTGGATTTCATTCCCACCTCCTCTTTTTCTTTGTCTTGGGGGTTCTGCTTCCTCGGAATCCTCCCATTTCATTTTCACAAATTTTCTACCATTCAAAGATATATAATTGTCGTCCATGGTTTCTAATAATCTAGAATGACTTCTCTCAAAATGTTGATTTCGATTGTATTGTCAAATTCGACCCACAAGCTGACGTTTACCGCATTGCCTGCGCCTAGAGCTTCTGCAGACTGAATGTTCTTCGTTTCTGCCTTAGTATGGAGTGAAATAAAATGCACACAAAAAATAAAATCCTGTATAAGCCTCTTAAGAAATTCTTCGCGTCACTAAAGTTAGGTTCGAAAAATGTGATTCAGAAGGCCTTGTCATCGCGACTGACTTTGATCATGGCCACTTTGTAGTGCTAAAACTGGAAATGGTTTTCATTGTAAGCTCCGTTAAAGGCTGAATTCATGACGATGCCAACGATTAAACGTTTAGGTAACTGTCCTTGGAACAGACAGATGATCTTTGATCATTGATCGCTGTCCAATGAGAAATGTAGAAGTTTACACTCCCACGCGTGGTATCTGATACTTTGCAGTCGTTCTGCTCAAAGTGTGACTGATCTTATTTCTCATTTTAGGTAACATTTCCACACGTCGTGCGTTCTGAATGACAGTTTTGTAAAGAATATCACATGCAGCCATTAAATGCAAAGCGGCACTGCTACGATTCAGTCTCAGGAGGACATCCACAAAGTTCAGCAAATACTTGTCTTGCAACCACATATGCAAATGCAAACGAATCATCAGTTCTAAACTTTAACTTCAAGAAATTGTCTTTCATTGTTCGACAAATCTCGATACGTGTTGGTCAACCCCAGCAATCGTATTGCTGTTGAACTTGGTCGCTGTGGCATGTTTCCATGGTTTCATCAAATGAGGGAGAACGGTGTCAAACTGGGTTTGGCTGCCTTCACCAGCAATGGAGAAGTGAAAAACCCCAAAGCTACTGGAGACGATACGACCGTTGCTATAGGTCGTGGTTTGCGAATGTAAGGTAGCTATTGGCAAAGGTGCCTCTCTTGAGGGAAGAAGATGTCTTCTGTGGGCTTTCTTTTTCTGGGGACTTTGCTATATAACCTGGTCTTGATACCACTGTACTTTTTCTTTTGGGTCCGTTTCTCTTTTCTGCGAGTGACTTTTTCATGGGGAGGACTTTTGGAGCATTCGGATCCCATTTTAAGAGGGAGATACACCTTCTAGTGAATCGCTACCTCCAGTTTATGTAACGATTTGCTGTTTGGTTTGAGTGTCCAATGGTTTTATAGATTTTTATGTTGTTGTTAAATTGACAACGGGGACGTGAACACGACAGATCCTCCGCCTTGGCACCAGTCGTGAAACAGTTTTTATCATCGTACGCACGAGTCAACCAAAGTATTCCTGTTTGGCTAAGACTTGCGCTTGCGATTTATCTCTCGGGTCTTTAAACAAGACCACGTAATGAGCATTGAGACTAATGGTGTGATGGGCTTTACTTTCTTGAAATACATTTTGTGTGATGTAAATGATACTGACATCATGATCATGCCCTTTCTGCTTAAACTACAGTTTAACTTCTTGTTCGTCTTCTCCTAACCGAAAATGACCGGATGGGTTTGACTGGGATTAGACACGATCCCATCGTCTTCGCTAGGAATGGCTTCCACAAACATGATCTAATCGCAATGACTTTCTCGCAAGAGGCTGTACGCCGATTTTAACTCTTAGTAACATCACATGATGCGTCGAGGTGGACGATCGATCAATTGATGTTTATGTTCGATCAAACGTTTTTTCAACAAATTCGGTTTGGCCTGAACAGCTAGGTCCGGCAAGTAACATGTTAAAGAAATGGCGAAGCTGCAAGGTCTCCCAACAATCAAAGTGTTCGTCGAAGACTTCGAAAGTGGAGAGAGAGAGAGAGAGAGAGAGAGAGAGAGAGAGAGAGAGAGAGAGAGAGAGAGAGAGAGAGAGAGAGAGAGAGAGAGAGATTGCAGTGTACAGTGTAGGGAATGTCACTTTTAACACGAAAGGACAATGGTTTTATACTTTTTTAAAGGATATGTTAACTGCAAAACAAATAAAAGGAGCAATACAAAATAGAAAAATACATAAAAGCCAAATGGTTAAGTAAAGCAATAAAATAGACATTACAACGATCAAATTGGAATTTAATTAGTCTTTGCACAATATGTTTTTGGTAACAAAGGTACCCTAGAGAGAGTGTAACGTTCTTATAGTCTCTATTTTGGTTACAGTCACACAGGTGTCTTCCCGGTCATTCAGGAATGTCCATGACAACCTTGTCCTGAAGGGAGTGATTGTCCTCGGTGACGGCTTTTTCTTCTTCACAAACACAGGTTTGAAAGTTACTTTCTTGACTGGACGTTAGGATCACAACATTTGAACATAATTGGCCGCTTCTTTGGCCCCAACTTTTCCAATGAGTACAATTGTCCAGTGAGGGTGTACGCCATAATCTATATATACATCGTCGTACACATCTTCAGTACCTAAAAGTTGACGAACCTGTTTGTGCCGTAGAATTGGAGAAGTATCCAGATGAAAGCGCAAGTCTTTTAACAGATTGAGTCTCCCGTGAACATGTAAAGGCTCAACTATCAACTTTTATTTGGTGGTAAGTATTGTTCGTAAAGTGTCCACAAGAAATACACTGGTATACGGAATCCAAGTCACTAAGACACACACTACACGTTGACTCCAAATTATGGGGCAAAATTCTCGTAATAAGTGCTGTTAATCTTCCACCGTTTGAATACTCTCGTGGAATCTGTTGTATCACGAGTGATAAAGGTTGAGGCATGGTAGACCGTTTTTATACCCTCTTTCTGAAAGCAATAAATGTATTCTCTGCACAGAGATAATCGTACTTCAGTATCAAATCTAAATGGTTCAGTCACTAACATACACATCACACTTCGTTCAGATTGTTTAAAAGAATTTGGTAATTCTCATTAGTATATGTACATCGTAGTAGATTTGTTTTAGAAACATACTGATCCTTCTCACTCACGTCCAGTTGAACAAGGTCTGACCACTGGATCACTTTCATCTGAATCAGACCTCTTATAGTATTCAGGTACCAGTGGTTTAAACATCGGTGAATTAACGGATGCAATTGTTCTTTGCGCTTGACTTATATTTTGACCAACTCTCGGTAAATGCGTTATCTCAACTCCAAAGGCAAACCACTAATGTTCTCTTGTAAAGTATCCATGATAATGTCAGCCAGTGCTTATACTCACGCTGAGGGCCAGTTCTGAATTTCTCCTAGTTTTATTTAAAATCTTCTCCTATATTAGCCATAGTAGTGTAGGGAATGTCACTTTTGCCATGGACAAAGTAAGTAATTTCTGACCGCCGCCATTCAAGGTAACAGTCGAGAATGGCAATCAAATATTAGGAAGAACGCAAGCTGGATCCAGATAAATCTGACGAGTTGGTTGACTTTTGTCACTTTCCTCTTGTGAATTTCTCGACATAAAAGTTCTACAGATACCAATTGAGATTTTGCTCTGGCAAGTCACTGTCAACCTTCCTTGTAGATGTTCTCTTGCAGTTCGATTGGTAATCCTTGAATATTTGTTTTACATGGGGTTTAAATACTTTTTTAGACGTTGTCCAACGTTGACTCCTAGCCAAACTGGTTTATTAAAAGACATGGTATGTCATGGCTTGGGTCTCACTAAATGTAGGTAGTGACAATATTGATATCATTGAGCCTATTTCAGGTAAGCGAAATCTTTCTGTTCCCACTGGTAAAGTGACAAACCGCAACTAAAAGACCTGACTTTATCCGCTTCGTCCAAGTAGAAAAATCCGGCTCTGGCTAATTATTGGGGGGGGGGGGGCATCTCGGATATATTTGTAATTTTCATTTGAATGTTTAGAATCGACTTTTAAAGTCACAGTATTCAGGCAAACATTCAGAGAATGAATGTTCGTCTTCCACAGGTTCAGTTCGATGAGGGTACGGTTAGATCAACAGGAGTTTACTCAGGGTTGCATGATATCCGTAGTGTGGTAGGCACCTGGTCTCACGAAGAGACTGACATCCAGTAAAGAGTCTACGATAACGAGCGGCATCGCTTTTGCATCCATCAGGTTTGACACGCACATTCTTAGTTTCCATGGTGGTGTAGTGGTAGTAGTCCTCGCAAAATTCCCACGATGCCCTGCTGAATCGTTGAGGTCATAGCGCATGGTATCCATGCAATCGCAAGGTACATCATCTCACTCCGCTACGAATTTACAATGGTAACAGCATGGACACTTACAGTTTCCTTCCCGACACCTTTAGTCGCAATGCCTGGATCTTTTTCACCCATAACTAGTCACACTAAGGGAAGGTATTTTTTTTTCAATCCCCGAACTTTAATACTGTCTATTTTAAATTATTCATCTTTCTCGCTTGGTTTTTGTAGCTATAATGAACTATATGTCTTGGAAGTTGTCTCTTTTTGTATGATAACGAATATGGACGTGACCGTACGGTAAAGTGAAGTGGTTGACTTTCCACAGTCACTTCTGGAGGACAATTTGATACACTTTTTTCCAAGGATCGACTGACGATTTGGTGTGTAGGTAAAGATACAATCCTGTGCGGTTCGTAGGTGGTCACTCTAAAGTGTTCATCCTCTCCAGACTGCATGATGTCGTTTAGCACCTCAATGTTCACCACTCGACTGTTGCTATCATTTAGAGTCAATCCTTTCACGTTGCACACAGTGTACATTTCTCCTTGTGGGTCACGGGTTTCGTAGCCGTTATTGTTAGGACCACCACTAGCAAAATGTCCCGGTGGATCGATCTCGATCCAACTGTCTGTGTCAAATTACAACACACGATCTCCTAACGGGTTCTAAAACTTCGTACAATATTAATTTTGTATCTTATATGTTTTCAGCATGTTTTTATGTTTTCCAATTTCATTGTTTTTGTCATTTGTTGTTCTGTAGTGTAGTCATATCATTATTGATGGTGTAAAGCGCTTAGAGCTTCGTAAGATTAGGCGCTATACAAAGTCCTCATTATTATTATTATTATTTTAAAAAAATGTTGACCCTAAGCAATCCCAGGGGCGGGGAGGGGTGGGGGTTGCAATGCATTTTCCATAGAACCCATCGTATCCCCTATTACTACTAATATTATCAGTGAAATAGTATGCACATTATATAATGATGATCAATAATTATATTCACTGACAAGCTGATATTTAACTTTGTTAAAGTAACTCATGGGTATAGATGAAGGTGGTCTATCTCAGCTGTTAAAATCCAAAAGCCTTATAGTGATAATACTCACTCGGGCAATTTAATATTTATATCCTTTTAAAAGCAATTTCAACTTAACACAGATGTTTAAACACTTAAACATGTACATTAAATTAAAAGTTCAGATAATTATAAAAATTATCATTTCTAAATTTTAGACAGCACGATTAGACAATCAATCACATTTATGCATTTAAGACAACTGGAAGTGTGGATCTGTGCAGTTTATAGCATTTGATCCATTAGTGGTGATATGGAATAGCTCACTATATATATGAGATGTCGCTCGTCACTCGTTTTTATTCAGAATTCTTAGACCTATAGACCTATCTTTACGGGAGAAAATTCAAAGTGCGCACTGATAACAGCAGTCTTCAATGGTTCATAAACTCATTGAGCCAAAGTTACCTTTACCCGTGAAATACAACAGTTATCATTATAACACTTCGTGACAAAATACCGCCAGGGACTCGCAATGAAAATGCCAGTTGTAAAGTTTGCAAATACTGTAGCAAGAATACTGTAAAGTTTTCTGCTATACGGTTGGATATTGGTATTCATTTTCGAGAGATACAGAGAAAGGACACAACTTTGTCCATTCTTATCGATTGGGTTGAGGCTAAAGCCCATCTTGGAAAGAAGTACCTGGAGACGGCGGTGAAGCTAATACTTCTTGGGAAGTATAAAAGTTATTGGAACTGTCCGACGAGATGTTCGTGAGTGTTTGTCCTGATCGCTCTGGTAAGCAAGCGAGAATTTTAAAAGTTCACCCGTTCAACTTGCGGCGGCAAGTTTGAAAGTAATGCTAAGATGGAGCTGCTGTGGAGGGGGGCATTTATGGGTTGACAACACCCTCAAAATGAGGGATGAAATAACCTGCTACGGTGGATGATATTCGAGAGTATTATGTAACATACTTCGTTTGCGCTCAGCACAAGAACCTTAACCAGAAGCGCCGATGTGAACTTCAGGACATAACAACTGTTGAAGCAGGATAGCTCAGAGTCCTAGAAATTCTAGGACTTCTTACATAGACGGAAGAGGAAACCACATATATTCGTGTGATTGCAGATATTTTACCAATGGACTTAAACGGTGTATTGGCCAAATATTTCGGCCTCTACTGTTGCAAGGGCGCTGCTTGGCAGCTTTATTTATTGATTTGGCTAGTCTCGTATGCTTATGTTTGACCAAGGCCATCATTTTGAAAGTGTTATATTTAAATAACCTTGTGTCATGTTATGAATGAAGAAGACGCGAATGTATCCGTATCGTGCACAGTGCAAAGGAAGGTTGGAAGGATATAAACGAACTTCGTGTCAGGTGCTAGCGACATAAGTTGAAGATAGCGCAGTTAATCTGAATACCCCAAACAAGCTGAAGTTAGAGAAGAGAATTTTCATACGGATCTTTATCTTAATTTATGTCAAAATCTAGAAAATGCAATGTGCAAAGGAAGAGGATATGTTGCCATGTCCTATTGCGTTTCAAATAACTAACTAATGTAATGGTAGTGCGAAGGGCACGCTGCGAGTCTAAGTGAAACGAATATGTTAACTGTTTGAAAGGAAATACCGAGGAGTCGATGACCGATTAGTACCAGATGAGAGCATTACAATTAATGGAACGGGGTGGGGGTGGGTGGGGGCTATGGAAAGACATTTTCTCGACTTAATTGTGCACATATCTTGCAGTGTTTTTTGTGTTTAATTTCTCTTTTAACTTACAAAAATGTAGGTGGACAACGGTTGTGTTTCGTAAATGTTGAATGGTTTTGTTATGGACTATCAAATAAATTGAAGAGATAAAGCCGCACGAGTAACTCAGATAACTGCCTCATCTATGGTGACGTACGTTGGTAATGGTGTTATTTTATTATAATATCAGTACGTGAAGATGCCTCGTTTGCTTGGGTAAATTGTTTGATTTTAATCATATGCAGTATTAACTTCCAGAAACAATAGTTATAAGTCGTTTGTTTACTCATTTGAGCGACATTTTTGTAAATTATAATAGATATATCGAGTTTTAAAGAGTAGACTTTAAGTTATAAGTGTTTGATTGCTAGTAAATGGTTTTCTGTTGCTGTAACATTTGTATATAGTGCTGATGTTGACGTGAGGATGCAGTGTCAGTTAACAAGGTATGTTTGCAACGGTAGATATTGCACCGTTTAGTATGGGCAGAAAGATGGACTGAGTATTGTAAAGAACTCTACAACCATCCGTCCACAGGAGATCCAGATGTGCTTGAAGTTTCAAACTCCACAAATAATGATGATTTCCCCATTCTCAAAAAAGAGGTGGAGCCAGCAATAAGAATACTGAAGAATGGAAAGGCAGCTGGAGTAGACAACATCCCAGCTGAACGTATCAAGAATGGTGGGGAATCAGTGATAAAACTACTAACAAAATTCTGCAACAAGATCTGGCAGACAGGCGAATGACCAACAGAGTGGACCCAGTCACTGATTATAACACTCCCTCAAAAATGCAATCTACAGCTGTGCCAAGAATACAGAACTATCAGTTTGATCATCCATGCTAGTAAGGTGATGCTGAAGATCATCTTGAACAGACTAAACCCACAAGCGGAAGAAATAATCGCTGAAGAAAAGGCAGGGTTCCGGAGTGGAAAAAGCACAACAGAACAAATTTTCAGTCTTAGGGTTCTGTGTGAAAAGTACTCACAACATCAACAAGACATCTATCATGTGTTCATAGATTTCATAAAGGCTTTTCACAGAGTGTGGCATGAGGCATTGTGGGCCACAATGAAGAAGTACAACATAGGTCAAAAGTTGATCAACACCATCAAGCAGCTGTACGTCAAGGCTACCATTGCAGTAATTGCTCAAGGTTCTGTGGGGGAATGGTTCAAGACAACAGTTAGAGAACGGCAAGGTTGTCTGATGTCACCCACGCTTTTCAACATCTACTTAGAGCGCATCATGAGCGAAGCCCTGGAAACCCACTGTGGGACAGTCAGCATTGGAGGGCGTAACATCACCAACCTCCGATTTGCAGACGACATTGATGGGCTGGCAGGCAGTGAAGATGAGCTTGCCACCTTATTGAAGAACCTGGATGAAACATCTTCCAGATTTGACATGGAGATAAGTGCCGAGAAGACAAAGCTGATGACAAATAGTGGCAAACAAATCTCAACCTAGCTTAAAGTCAGAGGACAGGAACTGGAAACAGTGGGCCAATTCAACTATCTTGCTTCCATAATCACGGAAGAGGGATCAAGAGCAGAAATTTTGTCACTATCAGCACAAACAACGGCAGCTATGTCAAAGCTAAGACTCATCTGGAGAGACAAGAACATCTGTCTTGAAACTAAAATTAGACTACTGAGAGCACTAGTCATCTCATTCCTTCTGTATTCATGTGAAGCTTGGACCCTTGTAACAGAATTGTTACCGAGTGGATGGTGGATTGAATGTACTACACAAACACAATGTGATAAAGATAATGTAAATTTATGAAATAAATTATTAATGAAAAATAATGATGTATCAACACAATAACTCATGCATTCAACCCACAATCATACTTCACAACCATTCACAATACAAAAATAAATTAAATATTAATACAAAATAAACACAGACAGATCCAAGGAATCTTCTGGACTAAACACAAATCCAAGGAACTTCCTGGACTACACAAATGTTTCAAATAAAATGGAGCCTTTACAAAAGTTATATTAACGCAAGTATAAATTGCGATAACAAATGCAAACATCAAACTATACTATCGCACGTATGGATTGCGACAACAAGTACAAACATCTACATGTATTTTATCAAGCTGTTAACTTTTATTGAGATTCATGTAATCCCTTAAAATACTACTGTGATTTGAAGTAACTATGTGTAAATATAACAATGTATTCAATTGTAACTACAATTGCAACACACACATGTGTCTCGACCCTGTACAAACGTACGATTCACCAACTGTTGAATCGCCGCCCAGTTTCTCCGAATACCTAGGGTTGACCCAATACTTTTATCGGCCGCTTGCCCTTCACGGATCCACTACAGTTATACGTACAAACAGCATACAGTACCTACTAGAACCACCGGTCCCAAACACTTAGATACTACCCCGGATGTTTACACCTCTAGACAGCTCCGACACTCGGACATTTAGACTTCTAGATTTCCGGATATTTACACATCTCGACAGACGTAGACGGACAGACAATCTGACAGACAGACAGTCAGATACCTCAATTTGATCTCACAATCAAATAGCAAATTTAACAGCACAATCACGGCACAATCAGTCACATTCAGCTACAATTCAGAGACGTTCAGAGACGTTCAGCTACAATTCAGTTACAATAAAGAAACCAAACTAATAATAGTTGTTTCTAAAACTATCTAAAATTTAGATTACGCTATTGCATTTAAAGTCTAATTGTGACTAGTAATTCCAAATATTCAACGGTTTAAATCTGCATTGTAATAAAGGCATCATTATATGAAATGATAAACTGAATAAAATTCACAATAAAACGAAATATAAATTTAACACTCACCCCTTTGGCTGGAGAAAAAATGACGAGCTATCTCACCTTTGATAAGATACTTTTGGACTCGTAATCTTATCAGAATTAATCTGCCTTATATATCCTCAAATAGGTCAGCAGAATTCAGGGCAAAATTCCCGTGCTCCCCGTGATTCTAATGTTCCTGACTTCAAGTGATTTGTAGTCAGGCACATGCAAATCGCTACACGTCACGTACCTTGAAAAACACCTATTCACCTCAGGTAACGCATGTACGACGAAACAAAAAAAAATGGTGAAATTGGTTTGTAATTCAAGAAGAAATAAATTCAATTTTCGTCTAATTCTGTGACAACCCTGACAGCAGAATTACAACAAAGAATTCAGGCATTTGAAATGAGATGCTACAGAACCATCATTGGTATCTCTTACATGGACCACATCACAAATGATGAAGTGCGCAACACCATCGGGCACAAAGTAGGCCATTATAAAGACCTCCTCACCACTTTCAAAAAGAGAAAGCTGAAACGGTATGGCCATGTCACTAGAGCCAACAGTCTATCCACAACAGTACTGCAGGGTAGTGTCCAATGTGGTAGAAGGAGATCTAGGCAGAGAAAAAAGTGCAGTGACAACATCACAGAATGGACCAGAAAAAGTTTTGCAGAGACACAGGCATTGGTACATGATCGAGTCAAGTGGAGGAAACTGGTCAGATGTTCAGCAGCACAGTGCCTCAACGACCACACTAGGTCAAGAGACTGATGATGAGTATGGGCACTTGAGTCCTAAGCGCCTTGTGGCTTCGAGTAGAAAAGCTTGGTCCTGTATGAAGCGCAATCTCTCCGAGTTTGCGTCGTGATAATCAGGGTGCGTCTTCACTAGCCGATAATCCAGATATTTTTGAATTTCGGATCTGTGAATTTCGTTGGATGCGGCGGCAAGGCACATTATCAAATCAAAATTGTTCATATTTGAACACTGTTCCTTGGCGATCGAGACAAGGGGAGTGCACAACTTGAATGGACTGATAAATAAGCAATTTTTCAATTTCAGTCCATGTTTGCACAAATGCCTTTAACTCAAATACGCCTTTTATTTCTTTCCCTCTGCAAAAAGTCATACTTTCGATTTTAAAACTGCAAAGTATCATTTTTTGGCCATTGCAGCCATAACTTACGGCGGATGTACAGTGCACCACACTATTGGCTAGTTGTCTTGATACACAAAGGGATGCAACACATGGAATCAGATAGATGTCGCTTGGACAAAGCACCACTATAGCTATTCCATCCGCCAAGGTGTAGATAGGGTTATCAGAAACCTTTGCTAGCGAAGATGAGAAGGATGAGTCTACTTTTTTGACCTGTTTGAGACCTATTTGTTGAGAAACGTTTCCTACAATGCATTATGAAAACTGTTGGGTACCAGCATATCATCAGCAATAGTTTAATGGGTTTTCATCATGGGTAGATTGAAGAATCATCTTGTCACGATGAGATTTATTGGGAACGCAGTGTTCGAAATTTATTAATTTTCATCTGTTTCCTTTTTAAAGTTTAAATGCAATATTTTCTCAATTAAGAGAAGTGTGAAAAGTATCAGGATTAATGCTTCTGTAGTGCTACCTTGACGGTGGCCTAGTGGTTAGAGAAACCGGCATCGGATGCTGAAGGTCGTGGGTTCAATCCCCGGCCGAGTCATACCAAAGGCTTACAAAAATGGTACTAACAGCTGCCTGGTTTGGCGCTCAGCATTAAGAGGTTATGACTGGTCAGCCTGGTGTCAGGATAATGTGACTGGGTGGGGACATCATGCTATATGTCTGCGGTATGATGCACCCAGTATTAGGCATAATTATAAACTGCAAAACTGCAGATATCGTATTGATATGACTGAAACACTGTTAAAACTATGTTAAACAAATCCAAATCACACACAAACTTCAGTAGTGCACTAAAACGATAGATTTAAGCTATCGTGTGTATTTCTTCTAGGACTCTCCGACAAAGGCCAAACGATGCATGACATCCAAGAATACCTAACAAATATCTTACATCCAACAGTGGAACAACTTGATAACTGCCTGCGTTCATTTCTTGAATAACACGCCCCAGTCACCAAATGCAGAGTATCAATAAAAAAAAAAGTGTTCTCCATGGTATAGCAGTGTTAGGGACCAGCTTCGCACTGCTAAAAGACATCGCCTAAAAGCAGAGAGGCTTTGGCTTTCCACCAGACTCACTATTCATTAACAAATCTATGAAGCCACTAAGAAGAACGTCAGAAACATAGTCCATTTAGCCAAATTATCCCACTACAGTACTAAGATCACGGAGAGTTTCTAGCTGCAAAGAGCTCTTCGAAATAACTAACAAACTAATGTCAAGGAAGAAATGTACGCCACTTCCAAAAACCTTCTCTCCACAAAAGAGACAGCACAATTTCAACTGACACGTCACCATACAGTTATGATGCAGAATTTCAGCGACACCCGTTAGGAGCATTTGAACCTGTTTCTATTCATTTAGTACGGACAATCGTCATGAAAAGTGCACCAAAGTCTTGTGAACTTGATCCAATTCCGACATCACTGCTGCTTGAGTGCTTAGACCCAATATTGCCTTCACTAACTGATGTTATTAACATCTCTCTCATCGGGGGAATTCCCATCATTTTTCAAAACTGCCACCGTAAAGCCACTGCTGAATAAACCAACACTTGACCATAACGATTTAAAGAACTACCGCCCAGTTTCTAATCTCCCATTCATATCGAAAATCTTAGAAATGGTTGTTCTAACCCAACTTGTATTTCATTTGAATTCAGTCTTTTTAGCAATGTACAGTCTGCATATCGCCCTTGTCACAGTACGGAAACTATTCTTCTGAAAGTATTGAATGACATTTTCTCTGCTTTGGACAGTGGAAAGATTACAGTCCTTACTCTCCTAGATTTATCTGCAGCATTTTACACAATAGACCATGATATATTACTTCAACCTCTCCAGCATGTATTTGGCATTCAGAATATAGCCTTACAGTGGTTCAAGTCCTAGTTAGTCAACAGGACACAAATTATATCTGCAAATGGAATACACTCCAGCCCAGTTGACGTATGTTGTGGTGTTCCACAGGGATCTGTTCTTGGACATGTTCTCTTCATTCTGTACACTCAGCCGCTCTCAAGTGTCATAGATCATCATCCAGTGTCTCACCAATTGTATGCTGATGACACCCAAATATACAAGTCTAGCCACCCAACTGGAGTTGATGCTACCATCCATGGAGTAGAGAGGTGCATTTTTAATGTGAAATCATGGATGACATGCAACAAGCTGCAGATGAATGATAATAAAACTGAGGCTATTCTGATCACAACACAAAGACTTTCTTATTCACAACCTTTACCTCAGACAATAAATATCAGCAACACCAACATTAAATTCTCACAGTCAGTACGAAACCTAGGTGTTACTCTAGACAGTACTCTCACGTTGCACCAAAATGTCATGAACATACGCAAGGCTGCATATCTTGAATTGCGACGCATCAGTTCCTTTCGTAAATATCTTTCAGTTGATGCCACTAAAACACTTGTGTGTTCATTAGTACTTTCAAGACTGGGCTATTGGAACTCAATTCTGTCTGGTTCGTCACAATATTTACTCCAGAAACTTCAAAAAGTTCAAACACAGCTGCACGGATCATCTTTAGAGTATCTCGATCAGAGCACACCTCACTACTGCTCTGTACCCTACACTGGCTATCGATTCGATACAGAATCAAACACAAAATTTGTTCTATGTGCTATGTTTCAATGACAGACCCCAGTCCAACATACCTATCCAGGTTCATCCATGTGTATAAACCAGCTAGATACTTACACTCTTCTTCTGATAATCGTATACTCATTGTTCACACGGTGAAAACAAAGTCATATGGACAACGTTCGTTTGCATACCAGGGTCCGGCGACGTGGAACGAATTACCCATTGAAATTAGACATAAAGATACAGTGGTCCTTTTTAAAAGTGCTGTTAAAACTCACCTGTTTCGACTGCAGGGACAAACTTAGAGACCTAATTGTGTTTTGTATCTTATATGTTTTCAGCATGTTTTATGTTTTCCAATTTCATTGTTTTTGTCATTTGTTTTTCTGTTGTGTAGTCATATCATTATTGATGGTGTAAAGCGCTTAGAGCTTCTAAAGATTAGGCGCTATACAAAGACCTCATTATTATTATTATTATTATTATTATTATTATTATTATTATTATTATTATTATTATTGTTGTTGTTGTTGTTGTTGTTGTTATTATTATTATTATTATTATTATTATTATTATTATTATTATTATTATTATTAATTTTAATTAATTAATTAATTAATTAATTAATTGAGAAAGAATATTACGGGTTGTGGCATCCATCGCCTTGCCTCCAACGTCCATACCCCTCCATGAAGCACGTAGCCCCTCCTCAACCCCCGTTTCCCCGCAACGATGGCACAAACTCGTTTATATGCATTGGTGCGGGCAGTTATAACATCTTGTGATCAGAAAAAAAATTATCATTTAGATCACACGAGTTTGCTAAAACAGAAATTGAGATATACACACGTTATCACAGACTTTTGAATATACACTAAATAGAGCAGAAAGTGCTATCACTGGATGCTACAGGAGCATGAGTGAATCATGAAATACATGTACGGAGAAAAATATTATGATAAAGGCTAGATCCATGATGATTCATGGCTACTCTCTCTCTCTCTCTCTCTCTCTCTCTCTCTCTCTCTCTCTCTCTCTCTAACATTATACTAGATACGAATATTTACATGCTGATGTCATGTTTTAACAACATACCAGATATGAATATTACCATATTGATGTCATGTTTTAACAAGATACCGGATCCGAATGTTACCATGCTGATGCCACGTTTAAGAAATGTACTGAATATGAATTTGATGCGATATTTTAACAAGATACTTGATATGATTATTTCCATACAAATGTTATATCTTAACAATACAATGGATTTGAATATTACCACACTGATGTCATGTTTTAACATCTATCGGATTCGAATATGACTACGCTGATGGTATGTTTTAACATCTTGCGGATTCGAAAATTACCATGCTGATGGCATGGTTTAACATCTAGCGGATTCGAATATTACCATGCTGATGGCATGTTTTAATAACATACTGGTTATGAATATTACCACGTTACATAATTATGGATTCTACGAAAATATATATTACCATGATGATGGCATGTTTTAACATCTTGCGGATTCGAATATTACCATGCTGATGGCATGGTTTAACATCTAGCGGATTCGAATATTACCATGCTGATGGCATGTTTTAATAACATACTGGTTATGAATATTACCACGTTACATAATTATGGATTCTACGAAAATATATATGTACTTGAATTATGTTGCTTAAAAATTGTAAGTAACTAACAAGCGTCAAGACGCAAATGTATTCAGTGTTTCTTTTTCTTTCTTTCGTTCTTTTTCAAGGTATGGATAGAAGGTCTAAAAACTGATGATACCACTGGCATGCGAATGTATATTCCGTATTTAATGTTTTTTTTTGTATTTTATTAATCCTTGTGCGGTGAAAACAGTTTTTCGTACAGGTGTGCATGTAATTGTTTTTCTTGTGAATTGCAGTTAACTGAATGATACTTTCATGATGGATACATTAATTCGATTTCCTCGTCAAACATGTATGTGTTTACTTAAAGCGTGTGCCAAAATAGTACCTTAATAATTGTCAAGAAATCGAAATCGGGATAGACCTGCGCAAAGAGCCACTGTAATTCAATCGTAAGGCTGTAAGATTCGAGACCCAAAGGCGCGGGTACGAATCTTACTCTCTAATCGTCTTAAGTCGTTATGACTGCCATGCTACTTGGCTCCATATTGCCAAAACTTTACATAACCAGATCCATGCCATTAGCTGTACAGTGTATGATCTGATAGATAAAGAGTGTTGAGACGCGAGGAAGAGGTGCGCTTGCAAGGAGATGTTTTGAGCATGTTTAATTAGCCATCGTTTATTGTTTGCTGAATTGTTTACAAAAAATGTTTCGGTAAGAAAATTACATTTGCGATAATGTAGATAAAGTAGTTGAAATTATCCGAATAGGACTGAGAAGAACCACGTTTCTGATCTGAACTTATTACAAAAGTTTCAGTCTCATTGTATATTTGTACACTATTAATTTGAGAAAAAGAATCGATGTAAAATGAGAGAGAGAGAGAGAGAGAGAGAGAGAGAGAGAGAGAGAGAGAGAGAGAGAGAGAAAGAGAGAGAGATGTCTTACATATACATGTGATCTTAGTATGTTCAATCTGGCAATAAGGTTTTCAGACTCTTACGATATCGTTTAAGTTCTTTGATTTTAATATTTTTCTTACGATTTGTGTGTGCAAAATCCCCCCCCCCCCTCTCTCTCTCTCTCTCTCTCTCTCTCTCTCTCTCTCTCTCTCTCTCTCTCGTTTCATACAAAGTTTGCATTAGTGCTATTGAATGGGCTTATCTTTCTCAAGATAGCCCCCTTAATGTATTTGTACGTGGTGTTATCGCTTCGTTAATTTGAGCCTTAATTTTCTTTGGCCCAGAACTGCTCCATGCACGTCATAGGCAGTGCCACAACTGGCGTCATTTTTCTTTTCTTCCCGTTTGTAGTTACAGTTTTAAACAGTTACCTAGCAAATACTTTTTTTTACTTTTAAGAGATGCAGCCACATGTTGTATATTTACTTAGAGTAAACATGCGTGGTTTTTAAATCTTTGATACGTATTATGCTGCAACGCAAAACAACTGATTCTGCTGAATAAGTACTGCAACTCGTGTTACACATGAAAATATCCAAAATCGTGTGGTAGGAAATTATTTGTAACATAATTGTGTCTAATTGTGACCAAATAAAAAGAAGAAATGAGTAACACTCAAGAATCTACAGACCCGAACGTAATGTTCAAAGAGCCCCTGGCACCAGCGAGGACTAAACTGGAAACATATTTCATGACACCGTACATGAGATATTATACTAATATATTTGATATTAGGCTTCAGATTGTAACACTGCTTAAT
This sequence comes from Unio delphinus, assembly GCA_029339505.1. NCBI lineage: Eukaryota > Metazoa > Mollusca > Bivalvia > Unionida > Unionidae > Unio > Unio delphinus. Next base: position 8,869,196 of record JAQISU010000042.1, read on the forward strand.
ATAAGAGACACTCGATTGCACATATCTTTATAAAATAGAATTATCTTGTTCACAAAATGTTCCAAATTTTATTATAAAACATATTATATAAGAATTGTCAAAATATATGTTACAAATAAATACTTGTTAGTTGTATTTTAAAATTGGGCCGAATTGTCTTTCGAGTTGGGCCGAATTGTCTTATTTTCAGTCCAAGTTGGGCCGAATAGCCTTGAGCCGAATTGTCTTTGGTCCGAATTGTCTATAAGCCGGAGAGTGAACCCCTAGATGAAAATGAAGAAGAGGACATCATGGATGCATTCGGGGTGCAACCTTTAACATCGACACCGATTCCTAAGAACAGACTAAAAAAGAGAAAGATTATATTATCGGTATCAAGCAGTTCGGAAGATAACGAAATTACGCAGATAGAACCAGACGATCCCCAAATAATACAGGACACAACTAAAAAACAGTACATAAAAAGAACACACGTAGGAGAAAAAAAAACAACAACAGACAAGGACGAAACGACCGGACACAATTTAACAAAAGAGACAACAGATAACTTTACGACCGACAAGGAAACGGATAACGCTACAGACAATAAGGAAAATGAAGATAGGACACACAACCGATTCAAATACAACGCATGAAAGTACAGGGGAGGATGAAAATGGCTCCCAAAAGATTGATGAAGTATAAATCCCCCAGGGGAAATACAAAAAGAAGCAAATACTATATTAAAAGTAAATAAAATCTAGAGGAAAAATAAACACAACATAACTAGAATGCGACCCCCTGGTGATCAAGCAGAATGGAGGGAACAAACTTCTAGATAGCTTCGATAAATCTAAATGGCATAAATAAAGAGAAAGTAATTTTTAAAAACTCAGTTTAAAAAAAATTACACTATATATTCAAGAAACACAATAAATTAGATAAGGAGCTAGCAAGACTGAGTGAAGAAAATTTAGATAGTATAGGAATAGTTGTTGTTGTAGGGTTTAACGCCATTTTTCAGCACACGATAGGCTATACATGGCGGCCATTATTAATGGTAGAGGAAGAACTAGGGACCCCACCCCACCCGGAAAGAACCACCGACCCATGTGTAGGAATATTTAATTTAATAGATGCTATAAGAGCTAGTTTTATTAGGAATAAAAAGGGCAATAACTGGGAACAAATAAAAGACGGAAACATTTTTGAAGGGAGATGTGACATAAAAATAGATAAAGTACACCTTATAAATGTTTATGTTCCAGCAAATAAATACAAAAACAAACTTTTTCAAAATAGATAATCTATTCAAATACCTAGAGAAATATTCGACTTAAGAAAATAATATTAGGAGGGGATTTTAATTGGTCGGGATATGAAATTGATAGAATAAGAAACTTAACAACAAATGATATAGGATTCAAATTAGTAGATATATATATAGTAAAATAAATATGGTAAGAAGGGAGTAAACACTTGAATGGACAACAAGGGAAGTAGTTTAGATAGGTTTTATATCACCAATAATAGACAAATATAATGCACAGGAGAGGAAATACTAGATTTTAAAATATCTGACCACAAATTGATAAGAATACATATTAACATGAATACTAATAAGAGATGGGGTTGGGGAAAATGGAAATACAACAATAAGTTACTAGAAGACAGAGAATTAGTAGATGACATAAAAAACAAATCAAATTATTTTTAGATCAGGAAAACAGTAATATTGAGAGAATGGGTAACTCTAAAACAATAATTTAAGAAAAAAAGCAATGGGATACTCCATAAGAAGAAATGAAAAAGGGAACTAGAAATACAAACAGGTACAAATAATAAGAGAAACGAGTTAGAAATTTTAGAAAAAAGACTAAATGATATTTTGGAAGAGGAAAACGAGAAACGAAAAAGTAAAGCAGGAAAATTTACAAAAATATATTAAAAAAAGCACAAGGACTATACATGAGAGAGAGAGAGAGAGAGAGAGAGAGAGAGAGAGAGAGAGAGAGAGAGAGAGAGAGAGAGAGGATATGGAAACAATAAAATATAAAGAAGGGAAGGAAATATATAAGCGAATAGTATAGTGAGCTCTATAGAACGCAAATTATCCAACCAGAAATCATCAACAACTTTCTGGAAGGAATAGAATGTGAGAAAATAACATCAGAGCATATGGCCATATGTGGTGATCTCATATCAAGTAATGAACTAAGCGAAATAAATAAAATTATTACAAAAAGGAAAATCTCCAGGAGAAGATGGACTCACTGCGGAGTTCTACAAAAAATTCTGCAGTGAGCTGTCGAAATTCTAGAAAGTCTTTTTAACAACATACTTTAAAAAATAATGAAATGACCAAGACAATGGGGGGGGGGGGGGGGGGATAATAGCTTTGAGGTATAAGGGGAAAGAGGATAGAGAGGAATTTTAAAAATATTGGAGGCCATTCTCCATTCTAAATCAAAATTACAAAATTTTAAGTATTAGCAGAGAATTAAAAATACAATACCCAAAATAATAATAATTAACCAAACACGTGGGGCCAAAGGCAGAGATATTCAGAATAACATAATGAGCATAAAAACTTTAATATAATACATACAAAAGACTGGACAGAAGGGAGCTATGGTACTCTTTGACCAGGATAAAGCCTTCGACAGACTGGAACAAAACTATGTCCAAAACGTTTTGGATAAATTTGGCTTTAGAGATAATTCTCAAAAAATGGATTAAAATCCTGTATAGAAACATAATCGCACAAATACAGGTAAACGGAGTGTGTGTGATTACAATTTTTAACATAGCTTCAACAATTTTTCAGTCATATCGCTACCATGTCTGCCGCAAGGCACTTTTTAGTGATGTCTAGCACTGGGGCATCATGCCGCAGACATGTAGCATTGATGTCCCACCCAGTCACATTATCCTGACACCAGGCCCACCAGTCCTAACACTAGCCTCTTAATGCTGAGCGCCAAGCGAAGCAGCTGTAAGTACCATGTTTGTAAATCTTTGGTATGACTCGGCCCGGGATTGAACCCACGACCGCCCGCTTCCGCGGCGGACGCTCTAACCACTAGGCCACCGGAGCGGTAAATGGAGTGATCACGGAAAAATTTGATATTCAAAGATCAGTAAGACAAGGTTGTCCGCTATCAATACTACTATACGTAATATAAATATAAATCCTAAGTACAAAAATAAGAACTAATAAGGAGATATCAGGTATAAAAATCCCGAATACAAGGGAAGAAATAATGCTCCAGCATGCAGATGATTGCACCAACTTTATGAGATTTAAATTCTTTCAGACATCTAGAATAAAAATTTGAAAACTATGGAAAAGTATCAGGATTGAAAATTAACCACGAGAGAACAGAGATAATAAAAAAAAAAGGAAACTGAAGGGGGAATCACCCAGGTTTATCACCCCACCTAGTTAAAGAAAAGGTAAAAGCGTTAGGAATATACTTTAGAAAGGAAGAGGAAAAAGAAAACTACAAAACAACATAGAAAAAAATCTGAATATCTGGACTTTTACGCCACTATGTCTAATGGAGCGAGCCCAAGTAGCAAAAGTATATATGTACCCGAATATAATTCGCCAAATGAAATCCATTGATTTTAAAAAATAAACAAAGAAACTTTATACAGAGCTAAAGGAAGAGGGGGAATTGCAATATCAAATCAAATATGGGTAAAAATTAAAAATATAAATATATTTAAAATGATAAATAAAGAGCCAGCAACACCATGGGAGGGTATATGTGTGTATATATATATATATATATATATATATATATATATATATATATATATATATATATATATATATATATATATATATATATATTGGTTTGGGTTTTCAATGAGGAATTGGGGGAGATGAGTATATAGAAACAACAAATTCAAATTTTAAAAAAAATAGAAATACCAAGGCAATTTAGGGAAATTAAAAACATATTGACACATTTCTGAGGCAGACAAGAACTGTGGGACAAAAACAAGGACGAGACATACGACTGGATCAGAGAAGATATAACTAATTAAACCAAGAGTAAAATAGAAAGTTAAGAAAATGAATATAAATTGGGATAAAGCTTGGAAAAATAAGCCAAAAATAGGCTATTTAAAAATACAAATCCTCTCTTTTAAATAAATGCATGATGCGTGGTTGACGGGAGAGGTAGCAGTGAGAAGACATCTGATCAGGGTATCGTCGAAATGTCCACGGTGTAAAAGAGCACCATTTACTAAAACCACGTCATAACACAATGTAAAAGCTTAGAGAAAGAACAGGGGGAATTATAAATAAACAAACAAGGAAAATACAAAACAATAGCCGTCCCAAATAAAACAATCTATAGCATACACAACATATAGCACAAAGTCACATATCATACACAGGACTAGGAGACCTGTGGCAATGGTCACTAAAAGAAAAAAGGAAAGGAACTCCAATTATTAGGAATCTAACCTAGTAGAAGAAACACTAGGGACAAAAAAATATAACCCGCAAAAATAAATTATGTTTGTGGAAAAGTGTGAATAAAAAAATAAAAACATGCACATCTTTTGGGGAAACAAATACACATAAACCACCTTTTCATTCGGAAATTGGCGGGGAAAGGCATCTGTCTGGTGCACACACAACCCCCCTCCAAAAGTAATTTTGACCGAATCAGTCGCGGTCCGAATAAACAATGGTCATGTGCATTAGTGGTTACGAGAACAGACCTGCACGTTACATAGTTCCATTTGACGAATCAGTTAATGTTAAATTACCGTTATGCACTCAGTACTGCTTGGTGTACACCTATGGACAATTTTTATTAGGATTTTACATTGTGCCCCATAATGCTTAATAATGCAAACCTACTGCACATTTTCAATCCCCCCACCATGTGCCCCCAACTGGACCATACGACTACTGTGACTTAATTTTTATAAAAAGACTTTGTATAATACAGTTTATCAGAAAAGACAGCATAGAACACCTGATATAACGTTTCATTGTAAGAGAATCCATTTAAACACACAAAATTAAATACAAAAATATCGACAAAAGCAGATGGTGTGTTATTGATAAACGATCACTTGTCTCCATATTCCAAACCTATTTGCAACTGGCAATGATTTGTCATACAATGTTGTCAATACAAGAAATAAAACCATGCCATATAACATCGACTATCTTCACATTTTCAGGAGGTAGCCGGTCTGCAGGAAGAATGAATTGTTGACAACAGTCTACGAAAATAACATACTGAATCAGTTTTTAAGGAAATCAATGTAAAGGCAGAAATTTGGAATTTCACATAGTAAGATAGTTTTAAGTTGGTTCACGTCATGGGTGGTGGTAAGGGGTAATTTTATGCATTGAGTTAGTAGTGTTATAATGGGAGTTTCGACCATGCTTACCTAATGAGTTAGTAGTATCATAATGGGAGTTTTGACAACGCTTACCTAATGAGTTAGTAGTATCATAATAGGAGTTTTCACCATGCTTACCTAAAGAGTTAGTAGTATCATAATGGGAGTTTAGACAATGCTAACCTAATTTGAGTTAGCAGTGTCATAATGTAAGCTTAGACCATACTTATCTAATCGAGGTTGTGGTGTCACAATTGGATCTTAGACCATGCTTACTTATCACAATTGCCAATCCCAGAACCCCTTCTAGTTCCACATACCTTTTCCACAGGATAACTTAAACATGCATGCATCTGCAATGTTATTTAAGGAACTCATGAATATGTTTGCATTCTTACCTTCATTTTTGTAACAGTAGCAAGGCTGTGTGTTCAATTTTAAATGTGAGGACTTAATTTGAATTAAAAATCCAAATATTAGCAAGTTATCTTAAGTAATAAAATGTGTGTGTGTGTGTGTGTGTGTGTGTGTGTGTGTGTGTGTGCGTGCGTATAAGGGTTTAATGACATGTCAACATAAGAATGTAGACATGGTGCTAATTAAAGATTTAGTTCACAATGTGAAAAAGTTTAAAGTTACATTAAAAATTTGATCAAAAGATATTTAGTTATTTAATTAATCCAATTTAGATTTTAGGATAAATTTATTTTGCCCACTTATTTATTTTTGGATCCAACTTGATTTTAAAAGGGACAGATACAAGAACTGGTCTCTTGATATACAAAGAATGTATATATGTAATACTCATGTAATAAATAATTTTAAACTTTTGAGATCAAGTATTCATTTATTAATGCAGTAATTATGTAATAATTTAACATTTTGAAATCAGGTACTCAAGTCTTAATGCAGCAATTGCATAATATATAACTGTAAACTTTCATATCAAGTTCTCGTGCATAATGCAGTGCTTACATAATGAATAATTGTATAATTATATACTCTGAGATCAAGTACGCGGGTATCAACGAAAGACTTACATAATAATCTCAAAACTCATATATAAGTGTCTACATAATTGCATCTTTAAAAAAATGTTTTTGAATCTATTCATTCCGACATGTTAGAATCTCTGTTTCATCTGCCTAGGTTTGATGGTATTTATTTTAGATCTTGATCTAATATGGAAATAAACACTGACATCATTACAAGCATATTTTATAATTTATTTTCATTATTAAAATGTAATAAGCAAATAAAAATTAACATCATTCCATGGGCATACATGTATTTTCCTTTTTTTTTATCTGATTCTTAATTTAATATGGGAATGTTGTTGTTGTTGTTGTAGGGTTTAACACCATTTTTCAAACCACGATAGGCTATACATGGCAGTCAGTATTATTGGTGGAGGAAGAACCCAGGAAATCCCCTGTAAAGAACCACTGACTCAAGAGAAGCTACTGGCAATCTTTCTCACATAACTACATTAGCCGAATCTTAGACTCAAACCCACGCAGACAGAGGTGAGATGCCAGTGATATGAAAAAAGAAGAGCACTTTAGACCACTCTGCCACTCGGGGCCCCCAATATGGGAATGAAAATTAACATTACATGCATACATATATTTTTATATTTTATTTTATTCTTAATTTAATAAAGGAATGAAAATTAATATCATTACAAGTATATTTCTTTTATTTTCTTGCACTGATTTATTCACTTTTAATGTAAGACTAATTTATTACATTATTGATGTAATAAGGAGAAAGATTTCCATTATTACATTTCTTACAAATAAAGTTCATAGTTTCTTTAATTAATCCATTGCCTTTATTGCAATTATAATTTTAAATGTCATCCTGGATTTGTAGTGTCAATTGTCAGTCTTGATTTATAGTGTTTCTTTCAAGAAGATGGCATGTCAATCTTTCACACAGTAACTACACACATTATGCAGTGCTTATACTCACTATGCAGTAGTTATACACATATTATGCAGTGGTTATACTCACACTATTCAGTAGTTACACATACATTATGCAGTAGTTATACTCATTATTAAGTAGCTACACACATTATGCAGTAGTTATACTCAATGTGGCGTTTTGCCCAACCCAAAATTAAATTAGAACCATGTGTAATCAAGTAAGTCGGACAAGCCACTGTTTATTGTTAAACATGACCGCAGGCTGACACCATCCCTTATGTAAGTTTGCCGTAGCTAGGATAGGAAGCCGACCAAGGCCGTCAGAAGTGTAATTAGCACCTTGGGCTGGAAGGATGTTTTGTACATCAAAGAAGCTGCCAGAAGGAGTGGGCGTGCCTTATCTTCTGGATACACTGACTGACTGCCAGATTGAGTTAATCGAGTGGATAGGGCCCCAGTGCTACCCAATCAGAATCAAGATTGGGGTGGAACCCTGATTTATTTTAAAGTATAATATCTTTAAACCTGCCAGTGAGCTTTAGTTGCTATAGTTCGTTACAGAGAACTTACCCATGAATAGGAACTCTGGTCAGCCATACATTAATTGGCAGGAAAACCTTAGGAACAGAATTCTAAGTGTAGCTTCTAAAAGGAAGCTTCGAGGGACAGACTAGGATAGTGGTCCCAGTGTCACCGATAGAGATGAAAGGAAGAGAAGGAAAGCAGGAATTCAGGAGAGGAAGCTTCGGGGGACAGACCAGTGAAAGTGGTCCCAATAGTCTCGATAGAGAAACGGAAGGAAAGAGAAGGAAGGAGAGAAGTCAGGAGAGGTGAAATCCAGGAGTAATGAGAGGATCAAATAAATAGATGAGTACAACCAAAGGCCAGGTGGAAAATCGAACTCACACTGAAAATCACGAGATGAAATAGGCTATCACTTGGAGGATGAGTGATTGTGTATCATTTACATTTATAGGCTTTATTAAATTGTTATTGTTTGAATTTCATCTTCGTGTTCTATATAATTTAACCGTCGGCAGTGCTGACTGGGGGCTCAGAGTTGTACATCTATTTGGTCATTAACTTCAATTTATAATTCACGAGCCAGGTGGAACTTCTATAATATTTTAATTAATATATTGGAAGTACCCCACCCCAATCTTTGCAAATGCTACACTCACTATTCAGTAGTTACACATACAATATGCAGTAGTTATACTCACTATGCAGTAGTTACACATACATTATGTAGTAGTTATACATACATTATGTAGTAGTTATACATACATTATGCAGTAGTTATACTCACTATGCAGTAGTTACACATACATTATGCAGTAGTCACACATACATTATGCAGCAGTTATACTCACACTATTCTGTAGTAATACACACACTATGCAGTTGTTATACTCTCTATTCAGTAGTAACACTGCATGACACATCCTATGCAACAGTTTCTATGAAATTTAACTTATTACTAATGACAAGTTACAACTATTTCATCTATCTGTACTGCTTTGTGAAATAAAGAATGATACCTCCGTTGCTTGAAGAGTTTAAAAAATAAAATTAAAAAAACTGACAATGTTACACTCTTGTGATTTTGGAACCTTTTCGTTTAATCCTTATCTATCAGCATCTGGTAGAACATTAAATCATACCCACTTCCTCCCATCTCCAATGGACAATCAATTCAAGGTATTACTAGTGTTTAGATGCTTTGTCATTATTTCCCCAAAGAAACTGTATGTGTGTGGAGAGAGTGAAAGAAAAAGTGATGAGTACACAATGAATCAAACAGTTTTAAATTCTGAACATAATTTTTATTTCCTGGCTACAGATAGATCATGTAAATAAACATAAAATTCGACATTATGTAGGATATCAGTATCAAATGACAAATTCCCTATAACGTTTTGTATATTTTGCAAATGTACACTGGATGACAAAGAAACAAAATGTTTTTTTCACGTCTCATCTTTCATGGAGAAAAATGTGATGCATAGAAACCATGATGCCATCTGTCAATGGCACCTCATTGTTGACTTTTTATTGGCAATACAAAACAAAAATTAGGAATTTTATGAAACTTGATAACCTTATTGTTGTTACAAGTGAGAGCCCTCAAAAGTCATTCCTTAATTATTATATCTTTTGATAAAATTCAGTCTACTAAGAATATTGTTTGGAAAGAAAATGTAACCAATTAAATGAATTCTTATTAAAAGTTCATAATTAAAAATATTGATTAAAATTTCCATGTCATATCCATCGTTTTCAACTGTGTAACGTGTGATATATCAACATTTCAGTTAGTAATTTTCAAGTTCAAAATATAGAGATCAATTGTTGGGGGTATATTTTCTGGTTTAATAAAATGGGATCCATGCCTGACCCCGTATAACACATGGGTTCACGAGTTATCGAGGGAGTGGTGTATAGACTAGGAGGAAACATTATCTGGGAAACCGTTTTACATTTATAACCTAGGATGAAAAATGATCTAGGTAACCCTTCTACATCTATAGTGTAGCAAAGAAAAACCTACATATACTGTCCAGGTCAACAAATGATAATAGGCAACCCTTCTAAACATGTAGTCTAGGTGGAAAAATAACCTAGGCAACCCTGTTTTGCATTCATTCTGAACGTGTTCCTTTCACACTTACAAGTTCAATATTAATTCCAAAAGCTCTGAAATCTAGAACATCCTAAAAAAATTAAAACTCAAAATGTTAATAATGAATTGACCATTATGAATACTGTTTTAATTACACTGATTGCTTCCTAACTGGTGGGAGGCAGCCTACTGGTAACTATTGAACATAGGAGTAACCATTTGACAAGCCAAAGTTTTCACGGCACCAATCAACTCAATGTAAATCCTTGATAAAGCATGTACATGTGGGGTTTGTCATTTCAGTAAAAGCGGTTTTACTTTGATTCACTCAAATAGATTTCTTTGCATAAGTTATTCAGATTAATAGTTTATCACCTGGATACTATGTTACATTAATATATCCATTTCTGTAGTTTTATATAAGAAACATTTAATAATGCTTCAAGATGCCACAAATGAAGTGGTCCAAAATGCTTGCCTTTACCTATCAATGCCATTTCACCGCTGTGTCAGTTTGAGTCTAGAGCTTGGCCAATTTGGGTATGTACTTGGCCACTTTGGGTATGTACTTGGCCACTTTGGGTTTTAAAAAGCTTGCCAGTAGCTTTCTGGCTTTGGTGGTGCTTACCAGGGCTTTGCTGGTTTCTTCCCCCAACACTTATAAGGGCTACCATGATTAAGCCTATGTTACACTGATAATTAGCACTAACCCAAAACAGCAAAATATGATGTGAAAAAATCATGCACAAGAAAGTAGAAAAGGCCAATGCATCCAAATGTATTTTAAAGTCATTTCACAACGCTTTTCAGCAGAAGGATAAAAATATTTTTTTCTCCATCAGGGAGTAAATAGAATCTTACACCTATGCTCATTGGAAATTTGATTTATGAAACTTATAAGTAATTTCAAAAAATGTTTGTGCACCAAAAATAAAACTTATTTAATAAATTTCAGTCAAAATAAGCACTCATGTAAAATACTCTATGTTTAACAATGGAAAGTACTGCTGACAATGGAAAGTACTGCTGACAATGGAAGGTACTGCTGATTATGGAAAGTACTGCTGACTTAGTTAAGTACTGATTGTGGAAAGTACTGCTGATAATGGAAAGAACCACTGACTATGGAAAGAACCACTGACTATGGAAATTAATGCTGACTATGCAAAGTATTGCTGATAATGGGAAGTACTGCAGACTATGGAAAGTACTGCATACTGCTGAAAATGGAAAGAACCACTGACAAGGAAAGTACTTGAGAATGAAAAGTAATGCTGATTTTGTTAAATATATGGATAGATCTACTGTAATTGTAAAGTCCTGCTTATTATGGAAAGTACTGTTAAGTAAAGTCCTGCTACAAAGGAAAGTCCTGCTGACTATGGAAAGTATAGCTGACTATGGAAAGTCCTGATGGCTATAGAAAGTTCTGCTGACTGGAAAGTACAGCTATGTGGCAAGTACAGCTGACTGGAAAATACAGCTGATTATGGAAAGTACAGCTATGTGGCAAGTACAGCTGACTGGAAAGTACAGCTGATTATGGAAAGACCCGCTGATTATGGAATATCCTGCTGACTTAGGAATGTATCATGTGATTTACAAGGTAACAACAACATCCCAACCTGCAATAAATAATGACACAGCAATATTATGGAACAATGTTTCTGCATAATAATATGCATAGTGTATTCAAGGGCTTGCATGGATTTATAGGCTCTGTGTATTCCAAGGACTTGTATGGAGTTGGTAGGCTCTGTGTATTCCAAGGGCTTGTATGAAGTTATAGGCTCTGTGTATTCCAAGGACTTGTATGGAGTTATAGGCTCTGTGTATTCCAAGGGCTTGTATGAAGTTATAGGCTCTGTGTATTCCAAGGACTTGTATGGAGTTATAGGCTCTGTGTATTCCAAGGACTTGTATGGAGTTATAGGCTCTGTGTATTCCAAGGACTTGTATGGAGTTGGTAGGCTCTGTGTATTCCAAGGACTTGTATGGAGTTATAGGCTCTGTGTATTCCAAGGACTTGTATGGAGTTGGTAGGCAAGGTGTATTCCAAGGGCTTGTATGAAGTTATAGGCTCTGTGTATTCCAAGGACTTGTATGGAGTTGGTAGGCTCTGTGTATTCCAAGGGCTTGTATGGAGTTATAGGCTCTGTGTATTCCAAGGACTTGTATGGAGTTATAGGCTCTGTGTATTCCAAGGGCTTGTATGAAGTTATAGGCTCTGTGTATTCCAAGGGCTTGTATGAAGTTATAGGCTCTGTGTATTCCAAGGACTTGTATGGAGTTATAGGCTCTGTGTATTCCAAGGACTTGTATGGAGTTATAGGCTCTGTGTATTCCAAGGACTTGTATGGAGTTGGTAGGCTCTGTGTATTCCAAGGACTTGTATGGAGTTATAGGCTCTGTGTATTCCAAGGACTTGTATGGAGTTGGTAGGCAAGGTGTATTCCAAGGGCTTGTATGAAGTTATAGGCTCTGTGTATTCCAAGGGCTTATATGGAGTTAGTAGGCTCTGTGTATTCCAAGGACTTGTATGGAGTTATAGGCACTATGTATTCCAAGAGCTTGTATGGAGTTGGTAGGCTCTGTGTATTCAAAGAGCTTGTATGGAGTTGGTAGGCTCTGTGTATTCCAAGAGCTTGTATGGAGTTGGTAGGCTCTGTGTATTCCAAGGGCTTGTATGAAGTTATAGGCTCTGTGTATTCCAAGGGCTTATATGGAGTTAGTAGGCTCTGTGTATTCCAAGATTTGCTTGTATGGAGTTATAGGCTCTGTGTATTCCAAGGACATGTATGGAGTTATAGGCTCTGTGTATTCCAAGGGCTTGTATGGAGTTATAGGCTCTGTGTATTCCAAGATTTGCTTGTATGGAGTTGTAGGCTCTGTGTATTCCAAGGGCTTGTATGGAGTTGGTAGGCTCTGTGCATTCCAAGGGCTTGTATGAAGTTGGAAGGCACTGTGTATTCTAAGGGCTTGTATGGAGTTGGTAGGCTCTGTGTTTTCCAAGAGCTTGTATGGAGTTAGTAGGCTCTGTGTATTCCAAGGACTTGTGTGGAGTTGGTTGGCATTGTATATTCCAAGGACTTGTATGGAGTTGGTAGGCACTGTGTATTCCAAGGGCTTGTATGTTGTTATAGGCTCTGTGTATTCCAAGGACTTGTATGGAGTTGGTAGGCACAGTGTATTCCAAAGGGCTTGTATGGAGTTATAGGCTGTGTATTCCTAGGACTTGCATGGTGGTAGTACACTCCTATGAGCCCTTGGATAAAGAATGTGAGAAGAAAATTAGCAGCAAAGATGAAATAGTAACTGATAGTAAATAAAATTACTTAGTGAAAAGATCATTCAAATAAGTTGAAACCTGATAACCTGAGAATAATCTTTCTGCTGATTTTCATGTTTAGGATTCAAATCTGGAATAACTGTAAGAGAGATGCTATACAATGTTGACTCCTAAATTATAAATTTTGAATTTGTTTTTTTTTAGAAAGGCGTTTCTTTAGACAATGAGCTATCAGTATTTTGTCTTAGATGAGGTGTATATAGATAAAATGAGACAATAAGTACTTGCTTGTAAATCTATGAAAATGAACAAATTTGCTATTAATTATATATTAATTATAAATTGCTGATAAAGCTCCACTACTACATTTGCAAATGTTAGGCAATGTCTACTAGAGCTAGCTGCTTCAATACATATGCTATTTGAGCCTTGTTCAACACAAACTTAGAAACTCACACAAGCATATATACTTAAATATACACACAATCACACAAATATATCTTTTAATATAAACTCACAAAATACACACACAGATTCATAGCGAATTATAGTAAATATCAGGCAATAAAATAAATATTTTCAATCTTCCTCATTTTTTTTAATTTACACTATTCTGTTTAACAAAAAATATCAGAAATGTCTAAAAATTCTGAAACAGGAATATTAAGAAATAAATAAATCAAATAAGTGACAACCCTGTACAAAAACAAAATAGCTGGCACATTGTCAGGACATAACATTCTAAGCAGAATCACAATATATTAGTATGTTCACAAATGACAGCAGCATTCCATTCACCGATATATATAAATATCTTCTAAATACACTTAAAGTAATAATTACATACAGATAAGAAAATTCATTAAAACTTTACAAAATATTTAAAAAAAACAAATTTCATATGTAAAATATACAGCAATAAGAAAAACTTGCATTGAAGTACCAATTTTATAAGCCTGGAAACTTTCTGAATGCATAATGACTTTCTTCTAATTAGAACAGAAAATAAAATTTAATGAAAAGAAAAACTTCTGGTTGTATGAAGATTTCTTCTAATTTTAAACCTTTTCGTTTAATCCTTATCTATCAGCATCTGGTAGAACATTAAATCATACCCACTTCCTCCCATCTCCAATGGACAATCAATTCAAGGTATTACTAGTGTTTAGATGCTTTGTCATTATTTCCCCAAAGAAACTGTATGTGTGTGGAGAGAGTGAAAGAAAAAGTGATGAGTACACAATGAATCAAACAGTTTTAAATTCTGAACATAATTTTTATTTCCTGGCTACAGATAGATCATGTAAATAAACATAAAATTCGATATTATGTAGGATATCAGTATCAAATGACAAATTCCCTATAACGTTTTGTATATTTTGCAAATGTACACTGGATGACAAAGAAACAAAATGTTTTTTTCACGTCTCATCTTTCATGGAGAAAAATGTGATGCATAGAAACCATGATGCCATCTGTCAATGGCACCTCATTGTTGACTTTTTATTGGCAATATAAAACAAAAATTAGGAATTTTATGAAACTTGATAACCTTATTGTTGTTACAAGTGAGAGCCCTCAAAAGTCATTCCTTAATTATTATATCTTTTGATAAAATTCAGTCTACTAAGAATATTGTTTGGAAAGAAAATGTAACCAATTAAATGAATTCTTATTAAAAGTTCATAATTAAAAATATTGATTAAAATTTCCATGTCATATCCATCGTTTTCAACTGTGTAACGTGTGATATATCAACATTTCAGTTAGTAATTTTCAAGTTCAAAATATAGAGATCAATTGTTGGGGGTATATTTTCTGGTTTAATAAAATGGGATCCATGCCTGACCCCGTATAACACATGGGTTCACGAGTTATCGAGGGAGTGGTGTATAGACTAGGAGGAAACATTATCTGGGAAACCGTTTTATATTTATAACCTAGGATGAAAAATGATCTAGGTAACCCTTCTACATCTATAGTGTAGCAAAGAAAAACCTACATATACTGTCCAGGTCAACAAATGATAATAGGCAACCCTTCTAAACATGTAGTCTAGGTGGAAAAATAACCTAGGCAACCCTGTTTTGCATTCATTCTGAACGTGTTCCTTTCACACTTACAAGTTCAATATTAATTCCAAAAGCTCTGAAATCTAGAACATCCTAAAAAAATTAAAACTCAAAATGTTAATAATGAATTGACCATTATGAATACTGTTTTAATTACACTGATTGCTTCCTAACTGGTGGGAGGCAGCCTACTGGTAACTATTGAACATAGGAGTAACCATTTGACAAGCCAAAGTTGACTCCTAAATTATAAATTTTGAATTTAGTTTTTTTTTAGAAAGGCGTTTCTTTAGACAATGAGTTATCAGTATTTTGTCTTAGATGAGGTGTATATAGATAAAATGAGACAATAAGTACTTGCTTGTAAATCTATGAAAATGAACAAATTTGCTATTAATTATATATTAATTATAAATTGCTGATAAAGCTCCACTACTACATTTGCAAATGTTAGGCAATGTCTACTAGAGCTAGCTGCTTCAATACATATGCTATTTGAGCCTTGTTCAACACAAACTTAGACACTCACACAAGCATATATACTTAAATATACACACAATCACACAAATATATCTTTTAATATAAACTCACAAAATACACACACAGATTCATAGCGAATTATAGTAAATATCAGGCAATAAAATAAATATTTTCAATCTTCCTCATTTTTTTAAATTTACACTATTCTGTTTAACAAAAAATATCAGAAATGTCTAAAAATTCTGAAACAGGAATATTAAGAAATAAATAAATCAAATAAGTGACAACCCTGTACAAAAACAAAATAGCTGGCACATTGTCAGGACATAACATTCTAAGCAGAATCACAATATATTAGTATGTTCACAAATGACAGCAGCATTCCATTCACCGATATATATAAATATCTTCTAAATACACTTAAAGTAATAATTACATACAGATAAGAAAATTCATTAAAACTTTACAAAATATTTAAAAAAAACAAATTTCATATGTAAAATATACAGCAATAAGAAAAACTTGCATTGAAGTACCAATTTTATAAGCCTGGAAACTTTCTGAATGCATAATGACTTTCTTCTAATTAGAACAGAAAATAAAATTAAATGAAAAGAAAAACTTCTGGTTGTATGAAGATTTCTTCTATGTTTAAAGCTTCCAAGATGTATATAGATTTCTAATTTTAAAACATTCTGGCTGTATAGAGACTTTCTTCCAATTGTAAAATTTTCTGGATGTATATGGATTCTAGTTTTAAAACTTCCAGGCTGTATAGAGACTTCTAATTTTAGAACTTCCAGGCTGTATACAGACTTCTAATTTAAAAATGTCCAGGCTGTATAGACTTTTAATTTTAAAATTTCCAGGCTGTATACAGACTTCTAATTTTAAAACTTCCTTGTTGTATAGACTTCTAATTTTAAAACTTCCAGGCTGTATAGACTTCTAATTTTAAAACTTCTTTTATGAGAAAGATGATTAATGTTTTCATGTTCATTACACATACATACCAAATAAATTAAATGTGTGACAATGTGCTTTAAAAACAATACATACTTTTTATCAAAGCTATTTTTAACAAAGATTTTAGGATTCTAAATTGCCCCCAAAGTGCTGAAAGTTTGTCTGATACTTTAACATGATACAAAAATAATACCAATTTGAACATATCTAAAATACCAATTTGAAGACAGCTATAACACCAATCTGAAATAATAAATAATATCAATTTGAAGATATCACAAATGTAACAGGCTATCTGATTAACTGAACATCAACATTTCTGGTAGAAAAATCCAAGATGAATGAATTTTGAAAAAAAAAATATTTGAATGCCATTTTGATATCATTGTGGAACATCAAATCTTCTTGTAGTAAAATCCAAGATAACCCAAATAAAAATTAAAACATCTAGAAACAATTCTGATATCATGGCTGAATATAAAAAGTTCTGATAGTAAAATCCAAGAGACAAAACAAATTAAAAAATAAAAATGTCATTATGATATCAGAACTGAATGATCAAACCTACCGGTAGTAATATCCAAGATATACTAAATGAAAAGTGACAAACAGTCATACATATAATTATATTGTTATAAAGGAAATACAATAAATCAATTTATAAAAAATGTATGATGCATTGGCATTACAGGCATTAGGGAACAAAGTATCTAAGAAGTTTTATGAGGCTATTCATGTAACCATGTACAATATCTATTGGCATGAAAGATAAATAAGAGTAGAGAGTGAGTATTGATGTTAAAGTGTGTTGAAATATTCAAGGAAATATGAGGATCTCTATAATTTTTATATATCAAAGCAATGATTATTCATTCTTTTATAAACTTGTTGAAGTGTATGTCCAACATATTGCATGCTACATCTCTTTTTACAGGTTATTAAACAAGTCACATCAGTTGATATGCAGTTAGTGTTTTAACATAGAGAAAATAACTCTTTTGTATTAGCCCTACTGAAAGAAGTACTTTCTCTTATGTTTGCACATTGAGAGCACCGGTGTCAGTTACATGTAGATGACGAAAATTGTCTTTTATTTTCTGTCTGTTTAATTCTAATTAGAAAATATTGCAAATTCTTGAGTCTTCTATAAGTTAGAAATAGTTTATTTTTGTAAAGTGATTTTAGGCTGGTTTAATTTGATAAATTTAGAATATAATATTTAGAACTATATTAGGTAATGAAGGATTATATTGTATTGTGAAAGGTAGTATATTTTTCTCTTATTTTACATTCTCCTGTGTTTAAAGCCCCATGTTGAGTAAGATTATTGTTCAGCGCAGAATCAATGTGTAGGATAATTTCTAGTTTGGAAAAAGGTTTGTAATTTATTCAAAGGATATCAAGAAATTTTAAATGCCATTTTGATATCAGGGCTATCACTCTAACATGTACAGTATTTTCTGACAAAGAGTTCAAACTGTACTGCACTTGGAAAACCTGTACTTAGTTTCTATACTTGCTAACAGTAACCAATATCATCATATGGCACGATTAATTTTGTTTTTAAAATTCAAAAATATTTGAACATTCGTATTTCAAAAACCCAGATTTTGTGATATAATATCTATATAGGGGTAGTGAACTGTATAAAAACATGTTTACATTAGGCTTAAATATGAAATTATGGCTGTGCCATTTAAACATACATGGTAACCAGGGCTGTTCCATTTAAACATACATGGCAACCAGGGCTGTTCCATTTAAACATACATGGCAACCAGGGCTGTTCATGTAAACATACACAGTACCTAGATGTTCCATTTAATCATACATGGTAGCCAGGGATGTTCCATTTAAACATACACAGTACTTGTTCAATTAAAAACATACATGGTAACCAGGGCTGTTCAATTAAAGTATATATGGTAACCAGGGCTGTTCCATTTAAACATACATGGTAACCAGGACTGTTCCATGTAAACATACACAGTACCTAGATGATCCATTTAAACATACATGGTACCCAGGGCCATTCCATTTAAACATACATGGTAACCAGGGCTGTTCCATTTAAAAATACACAGTACCTAGATGTTCCATTTAAACATACATGGCAACCAGGGCTGTTCATGTAAACATACACAGTACCTAGATGTTCCATTTAAACATACATGGTAACCAGGGTTGTTCCATTTAAAAATACACAGTACCTAGATGTTCCATTTAAACATACATGGCAACCAGGGCTGTTCATGTAAACATACACAGTACCTAGATGTTCCATTTAAACATACATGGTAACCAGTGTTGTTCCATTTAAAAATACACAGTACCTAGATGGTCCATTTAAACATACATGGCAACCAGGGCTGTTCATGTAAAAATACACAGTACCTAGATGTTCCATTTAAACATACATGGTAACCAGGGCTGTTCCATTTAAACATACACAGTACCTAGATGTTCTATTTAAACATACATGGTAACCAGGGCTGTTCATGTAAACATACACAGTACCTAGATGTTCTATTTAAACATACATGGTAACCAGGGCTGTTCCATTTAAACATACACAGTACCTAGATGTTCTATTTAAACATACATGGTAACCAGGGCTGTTCCATTTAAACATACACAGTACCTAGATGTTCTATTTAAACATACATGGTAACCAGGGCTATTCCTCTGAAACAATTATGATCCACGGTACATGTCATTTTATAACCTTTCAGAAAATGTTTGATTTAAGTATGACTGTATAAAGTGACACAACGTAAACCTTTTTACAGGCACCCTTTAAAATGTCTCATCAGGTTAATTACAATACCTCCTTGTTGTAAAATTATTCTCTTCTGCAAATATTAACATTATTTTTTGTTCATAGTTTCACATAAGGCTTTTTACAAAATTTAAATTATGTTCCTTCTGTAAATGTTGGACCAGGGTCATTCCCTTGCACTTATAAAATATCTAGCTCCTTCTTTGCAGGAGTAAAATAAAATTTGGATTAAAAATAGCTCTCACAGAAAAAGTTCTCAAAATGCCAACACCATAATAAGAATACAAATCAAATAATGATACAATTATAGTCTTTACAAAACATCTTTTTTTAATGTAAATATATTTTTCACTGAAGCAAAACTAGATAAACAATCCCAAATTATACATAAGGAAAAGATGCTATTCATGATTATTTATTACCAACCATTGTTTATTCTAGATTCAAATTCACAACAATTTTTGAATTAGTAAATATTCATGTTATACAAATGAACTATTTTTTAAAACTTTAAAAAAAATACAAAATTGTAAAAATCATCACTCTCATAATGACATTATTTCATCACATATATTCTTTTTTAAAAAAATGCAATTATTTTTGCAGGCTTATCACTGGATAACAATAATCGTTATACTATTTATGAAGTACAATTGAATATACAATATGTGGGAGCTTTATTTTAAATTCTAAGTACTAAGGTAAATGAAACTAATGCTAAATGTATATTTGATGTTCATTGGCAGAAGATACTGTAATGAAGACAGTTGTGCAAAATACAAAAGGTAATCAAGTACAATTGAAGGTATGACTCATTACTACATGTACCCTATTACCTTAGGGTGAAATGAATATACAGGTATGATTCATTATTCCATGTACCAAGCTTACCTGAAGGTGCAGTGAATACACAGGTGTGACTCATTAATGCATCTACTAAGTTTAACCTATGGTATAGTGAATACACAGGCTATCTAAAGAGATATACAAAATCTTTTCTGAAGTATACATATCCTGGTTACTAGGTACAAAAAGTAAAGACTACAAATTTGGTTGCCATAAAAAAATGCCTCAAAGTGTGTCCTCTGTTAAGAATTTAGTTTTGACTATTTCTATCCTCATCATGAAGAATGAAGACTGCCATATTTTATTGCAATGCAGTTACACTTTAAATAGACTGGACTAATTGGACTGGATCAAAATGTATCAAGATTAGGTGCTTATTAAAAAAAGATGCACAATTTAAGATTGGCTGATGAAATTGTATAACTCTTGAAAAAATGCAAGACCATTTCATACTATAAGATACTTACTGACCTTTTATAAAGACAGACCAATCTACAAGCAAGATGGTGATTTATGCCAAAGATATTTGACTGGTCATAACACTGACATTTATGACTTTTATGTGTATAATCTGCCATACATCTCCTTACAAAAGTACATTGCTCTATTAGCCATTCTGGTCACAGGATGCTTGCATATTTCAGATGCTTTATGCAAGGTGATGGAGCTAAATCCAAGTCCAAACTGATTATTTAAATCTTATTTTGGTAAAGCAATTTACATGTGTTAATAAGTAAAAAACTGATTATTTAAATCTTATTTTGGTAAAGCGATTTACATGTGTTAATAAGTAAAAAACTGATTATTTAAATCTTTTTTTGGTAAAGCGATTTACGTGTGTTAATAAGAAAAAAACTGGACACAATTTTCCGTCAGGTACATTCACAAAATGAACAATATGGGATGAAAAAGGGAAAATGGTTTAATTCACCAAGGCACACTGCAAGTTTGATCTGCCGATTTCACATTTGCTGGTTGACTAGTGTTGCTTAATTTTGTAATAAGTAAAATTCACTCTAAAGATTAACCAAATGCATATTATATCTTAGCCTCAATATTTCTTAACAGAAAACAAATAAATATTTATCAGATACAATAAATCCAACCAGACTTGACTTTCACATTTAACGGCAAAATATATTTTGAAAATGAATTACTCTTGGTTTATATTGATGTTTGTGGGTATCCATTTTCATGGTTTTGTAGACAATTTTGTTGTACTTAAATTCACAGATTTGCCTCTGTCAAAGTCTGAATAGTTTTGGAATACTGATCATGGTTTAACGCTATAAATACCAAATGAACAATTGTTCTGACAATACATAGTGGTTGTTGGAATGGTTAAAACATTACTACTGACTATAAGTACACACTAAACAATTGTCAAGATCAATTCCTTACACAGTTTTCATCCAAGTACTGAACAACAAATGAAGCCAATAAAGCCAACTACAACCAACAGTCTGCAACATCGAAGTGGTTACTAAAACTAACACTGAAAGTAATACCAATCCAAGCGGTTACTAAAGCCTACATAGCCAGCAACCTCAATCCATGTGGTTGATAAAGCCAACACTGCCAGCAACATGAATCCAAACAGCTACTCAATCCAACACAGCCAGCAATCCATGTGGTAAATGAAGCCAACACTGCCAGCAACATGAATCCAATCAGCTACTCAATCCAACACAGCCAGCAATCCATGTGGTTAATCAAGCCAACATAACCAGCAATACGAATTAAATCAGTTACTGAAACCAACACAGCCAGCAATCCATGTGGTAAATGAAACCAACACTGCCAGCAACATGAATCCAATCAGCTACTCAATCCAACACAGCCAGCAATCCATGTGGTTAATCAAGCCAACATAGCCAGCAACACCAATCCAAGGGCTTACTCAAGCCAACACAACCAGCAACACCAATCCAAAGATTTACTCAAGTAAGCACAACCAGCAACACCAATCCAAGGAGTTACTCAAGTCAACACAACCAACAATACCAATCCAAGGAGTTATTCAATCAAGCCAACACAACCTTCAACACCAATCCAAGGGCTTACTTAAATCACTGTCCATAAAGCTGTATCATCACTATGTCCAGGTGAATATCATACATAAATAATATTATCATTACATATGTGAACAACCAAACTGCCCTATGCCCAATGCAATCATCAAGTTGTGGCAATTCTTGATGTGTACAAAGGCCATCAAAGTGTGGTGATGCTAGATTTGGCAATAACCAAATACTACTACAAAGATCAGAAATCACACTTAATGCTTAACATGTGAAACATAGCTGAAATTATACTTTGATGGCTAGTATGTGAAACAGAAGAAGTGTAATCACATTTTGCTGACTGGTATGTGAAATAAAGAAAAGAAATCACACTTGGATGACTGGTATGTGAAACTAAAGAAGTGATCACAATTTAAATGACTGGTATGTGAAACTAAAGAAGTGATCACACTTTGATGACTGGTATGTGAAGCACAGAAATGAAATCACACCTTGATGACTGGTATGTTTTACAGGTCATGAAAACCATGAAGGGAAAGGAAGGAATAACTAGTGAAGATCAATGCACTGTATCAGTGAATTTTAAAACATCAACACTCAAGCTGATTTTTCCTAAATGGATAATTATGACTGATAAAAAGTAAAAACATAGTATTATCAAATTTGACAGGTGTGTTTAAAATGGGAAAGTCTTAATTGTATATTAAATACTTAAAAATTTTAGTTGGTCATGTCACATGTAATTTAAATCCTTTACAAGTTCTATTTAACAATTAATTAGTCTGTATAAAATTAATGCTTTCAATTTCCTAATTATTCTAATTACCAGGCAAATTATTCTTGATTATGGAAGATAAGTTGTATTAGTGAGTCAAGACTTCTTCACTTTCTTTAACATTAAATACAATTAAAGGAATACGAACTCTTTTCAGGTAAACAGACTGAATATCACCAAATGTTAGCAAGCATAACATTTTTAGCAAATTCAATAACTGAAGTAATTTTTCACTAAAATTTGATTCATTTTAAATTTTGCAAATGTTATAATCATACTGCATATGCGGTAAACAATAATGACTATTGTGATGGAATCACTTCAAAACACCACTGATTTATTGTGATTGAACATTTCAAAACACCACTGATGGAATACTTCAAAACACCATTGACTTCTGTTATGGAACACTTCAAAATACCATCAACTATTTTTATGGAACATTTAAAAACGACAAACTATTGTGATGGAACATTCCAAAACACCTAAGACTACCGTCATGGAACATTCTAAAACACCAATGACTACCATCATGGAACATTCACCAATGACTATTGTGATGGAACATTCCAAAACACCAGTGACTAATATTGTGATGGAACATTCCAAACACAAAAGACTACCATCATGGAAACATTCCAAAACACAAATGACTAATATTGTGATGGAACATTCCAAACACCAATGACTAACACTGTAATGGAACATACTAAAACACCAATGACTACTGTCATGGAACATTCCAAAACACCAATGAGTATTGTGATGGAACATACCAAATCAGGTCTAAATTTTAGAATGTACCATTTTGGATTTTTATTTTTATTTTAATTTTCAAATGTAACTGATATAATGCCTAAAAATGTATAGACAGCAAATAATTGTATCTGTGTTAACAATACAAAGTATGTAAACCCATGGTAATACACAGCATGTCAGCTGATGTTGACAATACAAAGCATGTCAACCCATGTTAATATAAAGCATGTCAGCCTATGGTAATATACAGCATGTCAGTTGATGTTGACAATACGAAGCATGTCAGCCCATGTTAATACACAGCATGTATAGCTGATGTTGACAATACAAAGCATGTCAGCCCATGTTAATACACAGCATGTAAGCCCATGTTAATACAAAGCATGTCAGTCCATGTTACTACACAGCAAGTCAGCCTACTTTTATTTCAATAATATACATCATTATCACTTATTTTCACACTGGTAAGTCATTAAAGTTTGAAATTACAGATTCAATAACATTTAACGATGCTAAAACATTGTGATTTTCAGTCAATTTGGACATCCATTCTGATTTACAGTATTTTGTTTTGATTTTCAGTCAATTTAGACATTCATTCTGATTTATAGTATTTTGTGATTTTCAGTCAATTTAGACACTCATTCTGATTTACAGTATTTTGTTATTTTCAGTCAATTTAGACACTCATTCTGATTTATAGTATTTTGTGATTTTCAGTCAATTTAGACACTCATTCTGATTTATAGTATTTTGTGATTTTCAGTCAATTTAGACATTCATTCTGATTTACAGTATTTTGTTATTTTCAGTCAATTTAGACATTCATTCTGATTTACAGTATTTTGTTTCGATTTTCAGTCAATTTAGACATTCAATTTGATCTACAAAATTTTGTGATTTTCAGTCAATTTAGACATTCATTCTGATTTATAGTATTTTGTGATTTTCAGTCAATTTAGACATTCATTCTGATTTATAGTATTTTGTGATTTTCAGTCAATTTAGACACTCATTCTGATTTACAGTATTTTGTTATTTTCAGACATTTTAGACATTCATTCTGATTTACAGTATTTTGTTTCGATTTTCAGTCAATTTAGACATTCAATTTGTTCTACAAAATTTTGTGATTTTCAGTCAATTTAGACATTCATTCTGATTTACAGTATTTTGTGATTTTCAGTCAATTTAGACATTCATTCTGATTTATAGCAGTTTGTGAACAGTGCACAAAGCAATATACACATTTAAAGTGTGTCAAAGAAAGGTTACTTCTTATGTTAATATTTTTCCTTAACTTTCATGTAATGCCAAAAAACAAGCAGTGTCAGACTGGTATAACATTTTACATTATAGCAAATGAGAAGAGGTGGGTATCCTAACTAATTTCACATAATTTTACCCCAAAATGCAATGCTTGCTTCACAATTATTTATACCAAAGAAGAATGAAAATTAAATTGATTTTAAATTTTTCACTTTCTCCTTATCAGTTCATAACATTTAAAATCTTTGAGCGATTAAAAAAAATAATCTAAAATTAAATATCCCAAGATTAATCTATCTTAATAGAACAAAATTTACCATTAACACTTCTCTCTCCATTCATAACTTTGTCTTTCCATGCATCCTTTATGTTATGATATATGAACAGAATAGAATTGTACTGCAATCATGCCTGAATCCGTGGGGTAAATGTTTATCATTGCAATGGAAGGGCTTAATCAAAGCCTGGGGAGCTCAACAGCATATAACACATTTTGCAAACAAATTTTTGCACCTTTTGGGTGATTAACACATTTCACAAACAAATTTTGCATGTTTTGGACGATTTCCCAAACAAACTTTGCCCTGTTTGGGTGATTAACACATTCTGCATGAAGGAGACTGCTTAAGCTGTCATTATAAGGTTGCACAATGATAAATGTCTCCTGAACACCATCACATGACAACTGCAACATCTGTAAGTGAAAAGGTCTCATAAATACAATATACAAATTTTAACATTCACTGGAAGTCTCACATCACTCAGCTACCCTCATTAATAACATATTGGGCCTGTCCCATCTACTAATGTAAACAACATGGAATTTCTGCAAGCAGTTCAGACCTGTTTTGCCACAGTTACAATATAGCAGCATGTGAATGAAACCCATGATGATTTGTTTCAAATGGTGGAAAGGCCCAAGATGTTGCAAGTACATTCCAGAAATGAAAATTCTGTCTATAAGGTAAGCTGTAATAATAATAACAATAACAATAATAATAACAGTAGTTAAATAGCTACATGAGAAAACTTCTATTATTATTAGTGTGGCATCAAGTATAATAAAAATTGTATTAAAAAATAAAAATAACAAAATCTCAGCGTGCAAACCATGCTAGCAAAGCGACATGTATAACTTTAAGCCCATTTATTATGTTATTACAAAGTGAAATCTGACTTTGAAATTTCCTAACATATGCCTGATTTTTAATTGTCCTCACATCTTCACATATGCCTGTTTTAAAATTTTCCTTATATATGTTTAATTTTTAATTTTCCTTATATATGCCTGACTTTTTAATTGTCCTTACATTTGTCTGATGTTGAATTTCTTTAACAGTATAATTTTGATTATACTTTTTTCCCCTGTACACTTTGCTGAAATCATCAGAAAATGAAGCCCTTTTCATTTGGTAGATGTTTTTATTTGGTTAGATATTTCCATTTGGAAGCATATATCCATATAGTTACATGTTTCCATTTGATATACATTTCTATTTGGATGGATCTTTCCATTTGGATAGATGTTTCTTGCTTGTCATAATCTAGAATTGCACAATAACACATTTTACAAATGAAAATGTATAAAATTCCTTCTCACTAACAATCAGAAATACTGGAATGAAATATTAATGACCATCACTGTGGCTGCATTTAAAATTAAAAATTAAAAACAATTATAAATATCTATCAAACAATATAATTACTAAAATTTATCTCAGCTGAAGCAATGGCATATACGAAATGTAAGAACAATGACATCTTTCAAGAGAATATAGTAACCATGGAAACAGGTGTAATTTAATTGCTCTCAATATGTCAAACTTTTTTAAATTAAAAGTAAGCACATGTATAACTATCACTGGCAAAGTTCTCTTGTCTATAAGTGTGATAACCGGTATGGTATAACATGTTATAACAAATGATGCATAGATATGGTATAACATGTTATAACAAATGGTATATACATATGGTATAAAATGTTCTCATAAATGGTCTTTTCATATATAAAATTTCCCTCTAATGTTAAAAGTTTCCTGTATGTTCTCTCTTGAAGACTGTGTATCTTCTTGATGTGGGGTATTGTTGACACTGGTCTCCTCTTTGATTGGATCGAGGCTGGTTGTAGACTTGTTAATCTTAACCTGGCCACTACTTGGACTGCATGGGGTACTGGGTAAAGGTGACTGGAACATGCTTCCATTCAAACTCTGGTAATTCTCTGCTGGATGGTACAGCTGTCTGTAATGTTCATCAGCCGTGGAGCTGAACGCAGAGGTCTGGAAAATGGGAATATTTAACTAGACAATAGCGAAAAGCATCAGGCTGAATGTTTATAACTATGTTTCAAACAATGTGCCAGAAGATCTGTGCTTACACTGCTTCAAGCTTAAGTAGGAACAAATCTTGTAAACAGTAATCAGGTGGCACATCATGGTGTGCACACATTATGCACAATCAAATATCTATAATTCAAGTTGATATGACTGAACCACAAACCCTGTATTAGGCACACATCATGCACAATCAAATATCTACAAGTCAAGATGACATGACTGAACCACAATCCCTGTTAGAGGAAGATATCTCCTACAAATGCAGCATGACAAGTGGTTTATATTAATCAAGGTACAACAAATTCTGAATGCCTTGAGTATTTGGGCAATATGGGATGTATTGAGAATTATGTTAGCTTTGTGTGTTTGGGTAATATGGGATATATTGAGAATTATGTTAGCTTCGAGTGTTTGGGTAAAATGGGATGTATTGAGAATTATGTTAGCTTTGAGTGTTTGGGCAAAATGGGATATATTGAGAATAATGTTAGCTTGGAGTGTTTGGGCAAAATGGGATATACATTGAGAATTATGTTAGCTTTGAGTGTTTGGGCAAAATGGGATATATTGAGAATTATGTTAGCTTTGAGTGTTTGGGCAAAATGGGATATATTGAGAAATATGTTAGCTTTGTGTGTTTGGGCAATATGGGATATATTGAGAATTATGTTAGCTTTGTGTGTTTGGGTAATATGGGATATATTGAGAATTATGTTAGCTTTGTGTGTTTGGATAATATGGGATGTATTGAGAATTATGTTAGCTTTGTGTGTTTGGGTAATATGGGATATATATTGAGAATTATGTTAGCTTTGTGTGTTTGGGTAATATGGGATATATTGAGAATTATGTTAGCTTTGTGTGTTTGGTTAATATGGGATATATTGAGAATTATGTTAGCTTTGCGTGTTTGGGCAAAATGGGATATATTGAGAATTATGTTAGCTTTTGTGTGTTTGGGTAATATGGGATATATTGAGAATTATGTTGGCTTTGAGTGTTTGGGTAATATGGGATATATTGAGAATTATGTTAGCTTTGTGTGTTTGGGCAAAATGGGATATATTGAGAATTATGTCAGCTTTTGTGTGTTTGGGTAATATGGGATATATTGAGAATTATGTTGGCTTTGAGTGTTTGGGTAATATGGGATATATTGAGAATTATGTTAGGTTTGTGTGTTTGGGTAATATGGGATGTATTGAGAATTATGTTAGCTTCGAGTGTTTGGGTAAAATGGGATGTATTGAGAATTATGTTAGCTTGGAGTGTATGGGCAAAATGGGATATATTGAGAATTATGTTAGCTTTGAGTGTTTGGGCAAAATGGGATATATATTGAGAATTATGTTAGCTTTGAGTGTTTGGGCAAAATGGGATATACTGAGAATTATGTTAGCTTTGAGTGTTTGGGCAAAATGGGATATATTGAGAATTATGTTAGCTTTGTGTGTTTGGGCAATATGGGATATATTGAGAATTATGTTAGCTTTGTGTGTTTGGTTAATATGGGATATATTGAGAATTATGTTAGCTTTGTGTGCTTGGGCAAAATGGGATATATTGAGAATTATGTTAGCTTTTGTGTGTTTGGGTAATATGGGATATATTGAGAATTATGTTGGCTTTGAGTGTTTGGGTAATATGGGATATATTGAGAATTATGTTAGCTTTGTGTGTTTGGGCAAACTGGGATATATTGAGAATTATGTCAGCTTTTGTGTGTTTGGGTAAAATGGGATGTATTGAGAATAAAGTTAGCTTGGAGTGTTTGGGCAAAATGGGATATATTGAGAATTATGTTAGCTTTGAGTGTTTGGGCAAAATGGGATATATATTGAGAATTATGTTAGCTTTGAGTGTTTGGGCAAAATGGGATATATTGAGAATGATGTTAGCTTTGAGTGTTTGGGCAAAATGGGATATATTGAGAATTATGTTAGCTTTGTGTGTTTGGGCAATATGGGATATATTGAGAATTATGTTAGCTTTGTGTGTTTGGGTAATATGGGATATATTGAGAATTATGTTAGCTTCGTGTGTTTGGGTAATATGGGATGTATTGAGAATTATGTTAGCTTTGTGTGTTTGGGTAATATGGGATATATATTGAGAATTATGTTAGCTTTGTGTGTTTGGGTAATATGGGATATATTGAGAATTATGTTAGCTTTGTGTGTTTGGGTAATATGGGATATATTGAGAATTATGTTAGCTTTGTGTGTTTGGGCAAAATGGGATATATTGAGAATTATGTTAGCTTTTGTGTGTTTGGGTAATATGGGATATATTGAGAATTATGTTGGCTTTGAGTGTTTGGGTAATATGGGATATATTGAGAATTATGTTAGCTTTGTGTGTTTGGGCAAAATGGGATATATTGAGAATTATGTTAGCTTTTGTGTGTTTGGGTAGTATGGGATATATTGAGAATTATGTTGGCTTTGAGTGTTTGGGTAATATGGGATATATTGAGAATTATGTTAGCTTTGTGTGTTTGGGCAAAATGGGCTATATTGAGAATTATGTTAGGTTTGTGTGTTTGGGTAATATGGGATGTATTGAGAATTATGTTAGCTTTGTGTGTTTGGGTAATATGGGATATATATTGAGAATTATGTTAGCTTTGTGTGTTTGGGTAATATGGGATGTATTGAGAATTATGCTGGCTTTGTGTGTTTGGGTAATATGGGATATATTGAGAATTATGTTAGTTTTCAGTGTTTGGGCAATATGGGATATATTGAGAATTATGTTAGCTTTGTGTGTTTGGGTAATATGGGATATATTGAGAATTATGTTAGCTTTGTGTGTTTGGGTAATATGGGATATATTGAGAATTATGTTAGCTTTGTGTGTTTGGGTAATATGGGATATATTGAGAATTATGTTAGCTTTGTGTGTTTGGGCAAAATGGGATATATTGAGAATTATGTTAGCTTTGTGTGTTTGGGTAATATGGGATATATTGAGAATTATGTTATCTTTGTGTGTTTGGGTAATATGGGATATATATTGAGAATTATGTTAGCTTTGAGTGTTTGGGTAATATGGGATATATTGAGAATTATGTTAGCTTTGTGTGTTTGGGCAAAATGGGATATATTGAGAATTATGTTAGGTTTGTGTGTTTGGGTAATATGGGATGTATTGAGAATTATGTTAGCTTTGTGTGTTTGGGTAATATGGGATATATATTGAGAATTATGTTAGCTTTGTGTGTTTGGGTAATATGGGATGTATTGAGAATTATGTCAGCTTTTGTGTGTTTGGGTAAAATGGGATGTATTGAGAATAAAGTTAGCTTGGAGTGTTTGGGCAAAATGGGATATATTGAGAATTATGTTAGCTTTGAGTGTTTGGGCAAAATGGGATATATATTGAGAATTATGTTAGCTTTGAGTGTTTGGGCAAAATGGGATATATTGAGAATTATGTTAGCTTTGAGTGTTTGGGCAAAATGGGATATATTGAGAATTATGTTAGCTTTGTGTGTTTGGGCAATATGGGATATATTGAGAATTATGTTAGCTTTGTGTGTTTGGGTAATATGGGATATATTGAGAATTATGTTAGCTTCGTGTGTTTGGGTAATATGGGATGTATTGAGAATTATGTTAGCTTTGTGTGTTTGGGTAATATGGGATATATATTGAGAATTATGTTAGCTTTGTGTGTTTGGGTAATATGGGATATATTGAGAATTATGTTAGCTTTGTGTGTTTGGGTAATATGGGATATATTGAGAATTATGTTAGCTTTGTGTGTTTGGGCAAAATGGGATATATTGAGAATTATGTTAGCTTTTGTGTGTTTGGGTAATATGGGATATATTGAGAATTATGTTGGCTTTGAGTGTTTGGGTAATATGGGATATATTGAGAATTATGTTAGCTTTGTGTGTTTGGGCAAAATGGGATATATTGAGAATTATGTTAGCTTTTGTGTGTTTGGGTAATATGGGATATATTGAGAATTATGTTGGCTTTGAGTGTTTGGTAATATGGGATATATTGAGAATTATGTTAGCTTTGTGTGTTTGGGCAAAATGGGCTATATTGAGAATTATGTTAGGTTTGTGTGTTTGGGTAATATGGGATGTATTGAGAATTATGTTAGCTTTGTGTGTTTGGGTAATATGGGATATATATTGAGAATTATGTTAGCTTTGTGTGTTTGGGTAATATGGGATGTATTGAGAATTATGCTGGCTTTGTGTGTTTGGGTAATATGGGATATATTGAGAATTATGTTAGTTTTGAGTGTTTGGGCAATATGGGATATATTGAGAATTATGTTAGCTTTGTGTGTTTGGGTAATATGGGATATATTGAGAATTATGTTAGTTTTCAGTGTTTGGGCAATATGGGATATATTGAGAATTATGTTAGCTTTGTGTGTTTGGGTAATATGGGATATATTGAGAATTATGTTAGCTTTGTGTGTTTGGGCAAAATGGGATATATTGAGAATTATGTTAGCTTTGTGTGTTTGGGTAATATGGGATATATTGAGAATTATGTTATCTTTGTGTGTTTGGGTAATATGGGATATATATTGAGAATTATGTTAACTTTGAGTGTTTGGGTAATATGGGATATATTGAGAATTATGTTAGCTTTGTGTGTTTGGGCAAAATGGGATATATTGAGAATTATGTTAGGTTTGTGTGTTTGGGTAATATGAGATGTATTGAGAATTATGTTAGCTTTGTGTGTTTGGGTAATATGGGATATATATTGAGAATTATGTTAGCTTTGTGTGTTTGGGTAATATGGGATGTATTGAGAATTATGCTGGCTTTGTGTGTTTGGGTAATATGGGATATATTGAGAATTATGTTAGCTTTGAGTGTTTGGGCAATATGGGATATATTGAGAATTATGTTAGCTTTGTGTGTTTGGGTAATATGGGATATATTGAGAATTATGTTAGCTTTGTGTGTTTGGGTAATATGGGATATATTGAGAATTATGTTAGCTTTGTGCGTTTGGGTAATATGGGATATATTGAGAATTATGTTAGCTTTATGTGTTTGGGTAATATGGGATATATATTGAGAATCATGTTAGCTTTGTATGTTTGGGCAATATGGGATGTATTGAGAATTATGCTGGCTTTGTGTGTTTGGGTAATATGGGATATATTGAGAATGTTTGGGTAATATGGGATATATTGATAATTATGTTAGCTTTGTGTGTTTGGGCAATATGGGATGTATTGAGAATTATGCTGGCTTTGTGTGTTTGGGTAATATGGGATATATTGAGAATTATGTTGGCTTGGAGTGTTTGGGTAATATGGGATATATTGAGAATTATGTTAGCTTTGTGTGTTTGGGTAATATGGGATATATTGAGAATTATGTTAGCTTTATGTGTTTGGGTAATATGGGATATATTGAGAATTATGTTAGCTTTGTGTGTTTGGGTAATATGGGATATATTGACAATTATGTTAGCTTCGAGTGTTTGGGCAAAATGGGATATATTGAGAATTAGCTTTATTCAATGTTATATTGAATTATGTTAGCTTTGTGTGTTTGGGTAATATGGGATATATTGAGAATTATGTTATCTTTGCGTGTTTGGGTAATATGGGATATATATTGAGAATCATGTTAGCTTTGTATGTTTGGGCAATATGGGATGTATTGAGAATTATGCTGGCTTTGTGTGTTTGGGTAATATGGGATATATTGAGAATGTTTGGGTAATATGGGATATATTGATAATTATGTTAGCTTTGTGTGTTTGGGCAATATGGGATGTATTGAGAATTATGCTGGCTTTGTGTGTTTGGGTAATATGGGATATATTGAGAATTATGTTGGCTTTGAGTGTTTGGGTAATATGGGATATATTGAGAATTATGTTAGCTTTGTGTGTTTGGGTAATATGGGATATATTGAGAATTATGTTAGCTTTATGTGTTTGGGTAATATGGGATATATTGAGAATTATGTTAGCTTTGTGTGTTTGGGTAATATGGGATATATTGACAATTATGTTAGCTTCGAGTGTTTGGGCAAAATGGGATATATTGAGAATTATGTTAGCTTTGAGTGTTTGGGCAAAATGGGATATATATTGAGAATTATGTTAGTTTTGTGTGTTTGGGTAATATGGGATATATTGAGAATTATGTTAGCTTTGTGTGTTTGGGTAATATGGGATATATTGAGAATTATGTTAGCTTTGTGTGTTTGGGCAAAATGGGATATACTGAGAATTATGTTAGCTTTTGTGTGTTTGGGTAATATGGGATATATTGAGAATTATGTTGGCTTTGAGTGTTTGGGTAATATGGGATATATTGAGAATTATGTTAGCTTTGTGTGTTTGGGCAAAATGGGATATATTGAGAATTATGTTAGGTTTGTGTGTTTGGGTAATATGGGATGTATTGAGAATTATGTTAGCTTTGTGTGTTTGGGTAATATGGGATATATATTGAGAATTATGTTAGCTTTGTGTGTTTGGGCAATATGGGATGTATTGAGAATTATGTTAGCTTTGTGTGTTTGGGTAATATGGGATATATTGAGAATTATGTTAGCTTTGTGTGTTTGGGTAATATGGGATATATTGAGAATTATGTTAGCTTTGTGTGTTTGGGTAATTATGGGATATATTGAGAATTATGTTAGCTTTGTGTGTTTGAGCAAAATGGGATATATTGAGAATTATGTTAGCTTTGTGTGTTTGGGTAATATGATATATATTGAGAATTATGTTATCTTTGTGTGTTTGGGTAATATGGGATATATATTGAGAATTATGTTAGCTTTGTGTGTTTGGGCAATATGGGATGTATTGAGAATTATGCTGGCTTTGTGTGTTTGGGTAATATGGGATATATTGAGAATGTTTGGGTAATATGGGATATATTGATAATTATGTTAGCTTTGTGTGTTTGGGCAATATGGGATGTATTGAGAATTATGCTGGCTTTGTGTGTTTGGGTAATATGGGATATATTGAGAATTATGTTGGCTTTGAGTGTTTGGGTAATATGGGATATATTGAGAATTATGTTAGCTTTGTGTGTTTGGGTAATATGGGATATATTGAGAATTATGTTAGCTTTGTGTGTTTGGGTAATATGGGATATATTGATAATTATGTTAGCTTCGAGTGTTTGGGCAAAATGGGATGTATTGAGAATTATGTTAGCTTTGAGTGTTTGGGGAAAATGGGATATATTGAGAATTATGTTAGCTTTGAGTGTTTGGGCAAAATGGGATATATACTGAGAATTATGTTAGCTTTGAGTGTTTGGGCAAAATGGGATATATTGAGAATTATGTTAGCTTTGAGTGTTTGGGCAAAATGGGATATATTGAGAATTATGTTAGCTTTGAGTGTTTGGGCAAAATGGGATATATATTGAGAATTATGTTAGCTTTGAGTGTTTGGGCAAAATGGGATATATTGAGAATTATGTTAGCTTTGTGTGTTTGGGTAATATGGGATATATTGAGAATTATGTTAGCTTTGTGTGTTTGGGTAATATGGGATATATTGAGAATTATGTTAGCTTTGTGTGTTTGGGCAATATGGGATGTATTGATAATTATGCTGGCTTTGAGTGTTTGGGGAATATGGTTATATATTGATAATTATGCTGACTTAAGAATTCTTCCTATGAAAACCCCATGGGGCCAAAATTAGTTCTATTTATACACCATAAGAACTCTTCGGATGAAAACCCTTTGGGCAAAAATGACTTTCCATTTAAGAAGATCAGTTATAACAAGGTTTTCATACTGGAAAAATCAGCAACATTTTAACTTAATATCAATAAGACATTGTATGACGTCTTTTGTTGAAAACCATATGTTGATATGATTTTCCATTTTGAAGGAGTAACAATAACAAGGTTTTCAGGATGGTTGTCATGGTAACCATACTGGTTGTTTGATGAGTACCATTTCCATGAAGGCCAACTAATCACAACAAGTATTCTGGTGACATGATCAGCCATGAAGGTGAAGTCGAGATAATACGAATTTCCAGATAGTCACTGTGGCAGTCATATTAGAGATCAGATTGGCACCATTTTCATTTCAAAAAGACATTATTATCAGCCATCTTTTCAAAACTATTCGATCATTGGAATGTCAATAAAAGCCAAGACATTTCCAACTCTGGTTTCATTTTTTTGTGTGGTCAAAAGACATTCAACTTACCCTATCATACCGATGATGTTTCCATTCTGAATGTTATCTCCAAGTCTGCCTCTAACAGAATTTGGGTCTACATATTACATACAAGGTTTGAAAATAGTTGAAATTAGACAGAGCCACTATCACTGCCTCTTTTTAATAATTCTAAATTATCACTATTATTGTATTATTAATCTGTGTATCCGTGGGGAACACTGGCATGTAAAGTAACATTATGAACACAGTTTTCTGATAAGAGCCAATGCATGGACTAAGCTATTGTGATTTCTTTTGTCTCCTTTCTCAAGTTGGATAATTCGAAGAATTAGCCAGGTGATTCTGATGCTTAAATACAATTCACAATGGCTTACAACTGTAGAAAATTCCAAGTTCTTCCTGCATCCTAACAGTATGACCTACCCCATCATCACTGAGTGCTGGTATGAGGTCATCATTCTCAACCATCACTGGAGGTGTGGGACTGAACACAAAAAGCATCACCCACACTGGAGCTAGCAGCTTTATCACCTGCAAAATGAACAGATGCCTGCTTAGATATGTGCACTTCAATGAAAACTGAAATAATTTAATTAAAATATTTAAACTATATTATATGATCCTAAAGACCGCAAACCAGTTGAATGTCGGAATTCACAATGTGATGAATCAACAGAAGACCATGCAACACAAAAATGCCAGACATGTTTCATAATTTGACTTAATCTATTGGAATGCTTTTTAAAAAAAAAGGAAAGTAGAACTTGCCCTTTATAGAGTAGTCACCTGACCTCAAGAGGTATTTACATTTTCCTACATGAAATTTCTCCAATGCATAAAATGGTCTGCTGCCTTTTGCAGTCATGGACTTAAAGCAAACACTCAAGCATAAAGACCATGCAAATGATGTTTTAGTTTTAACAGGAAAGGCATTTTGTTAGGCGAAGATGTCTTGCAAATTTATGTGTAACCATGCCCTTCAGTTCCTCAGTTTAAAATGGAATTCCTAAGACTGACTTCAAATATTAATAAATCAGCAAATTCTTCATACTTTGCAAAATATGTAGAATCAAAACCCCACATATAATCTCTGGAACTTTAACCTCACAACTCGACAGTGGTGTACACTGTACAGAATAAATCACAGATAATGAATAGGCATTGCGCCGACACATGTATATGATATCAGACACACATATCTAACTCGCATACCACCAAGGGTGAAACTCAAGCCGAGTACATACCCTGCCAGTATTCATTGACAATAGAACACATTATTGCAGTGTGTCAACTTTTATTTGTGAGTACAAAAAAAGCGTTTGATTGTTGGAGGGAATGTGGTTTATATATAAAAATCTGAGCTCATGTGTTTAAAGGACTTTATGTCTTATCTTTATTTCTTACTTTACATCTTACCTTTTAATCTGTATAACTTTGACAGAATTTTAAATCTTTACATTCCTTATATTTCTTCTTCTTGTACTTAATATTTACATTTAATGAGTACTGGCACCATATAGCCTTTATTGTGCTGAGATGCCATATAATGTTAATAAATACATTTATACACACCGTCTCTTCTTGCACTTAATATTTATATTTATTGGAAGTGGTTACCTTCATAACATTTTGTGCAAGTCTTCATTATTTAATTTTCCAAATTGGAAGTGTTGATAGATAATTATCAGCTTACTCTTTTTAATCTAAGAGTAGATAATGATCCAACACTACCACTGCTGTTTGATATAAGATACGCTGGAGGTTCAACATTTTAATAATAATAATAATAATAATAATAATAATAATAATAATAATAATGAGGACTTTGTATAGCGCCTAATCTTTAGAAGCTCTTGGCTCTTTACAACATATATAATGATATGACTACAGTAAACCAAACACCAAAAAACATAAAATTGGAAAACATAAAACATGCTAAAATCATTTAAGATACAAAATGTTATTAGGTCTCTAAGTTTGTTCTTGCAGACGAGAAAGGTGAGTTTTAAGAGCACTCTTAAAAGGGATCACTGTGTCTTTGTGTCTAATTTCAATGGTGAATTCGTTCCACGCTGCTGGGCCCTGGTATGCAAAAATTGTTGTCCATATGACTTTGTTTTCATATTATGAACAATGAGTATTATGATTGTCAGAAGAGGAGCATAAGTATCTTGCCAGTGTACACACATGGGTGAGACTGGATAGGTATGTTGGACTGGAGTATGTCAGTGAAGCATAGCATAGAGAACAAATTTTGTGTTTGATTCTGTATCGAATTGATAGCCAGTGTAGGATACAGAGCAGTGGTGAGGTGTGCTCTGATCAAGGTATTTTAAAGATGATCTGTGCATCTCTGTTTTGAACTTTTTGTTTGAAGTTTCTGGAGTAAATATTGTGACAAACCAGACAGAACACACAAGTGCTTTAGTGGCATCAACTGAAAGATATTTCCGAATGGAACTGATGCGTTTCAGTTCAAGATATGCAGCCTTGCATATGTTCATGACATGTTGGTGCAATGTGAGAGTACTGTCTAGAGTAACACCTAGGTTTCGTACTGACAGTGAAAATTTAATGTTGGTATTGCTGATATTTATTGTTTGAGGAAAAGGTTGTGAATGAGAAATTCTTTATGTTGTATCAGAATGGTCTCAGTTATATCATGATTCATCTTCAGCTTGTTACATGTCATCCATGATTTCACATCAGAAATGCACCTCTCTACTCCTTGGATCATAGCATCAACTTCAGTTGGGTGGCTAGACTTGTATATTTGGGTGTCATCAGCATACAATTGGTGAGACAATGGGTGATGATCTATGACACTTGAGAGCGGCAGAGTGATTAGAATGAAGAGAGAACAGGTCCGAGAATAGACCCCTGTGGAACACCACAACATAGATCAACTGGGTTGGAGTTTATTCCATTTGCAGATACAATTTGTGTCCTATTGACTATTAAGTAGGACTTGAACCACATTAAAGCTGTATTCTGAATGCCAAATACATGCTGGAGACAGTGAAGTAATATATCATGGTCTATTGTGTCAAATACTGCAGACAAATCAAGGAGGGTGAGGACTGTAATCTTTCCACTATCTAAAGCAGAGAAAATGTCATTCAATACTTTCAGAAGAGTAGTTTAAGTACTTTGGAAAAAGCGATATGCAGACTGTACATTGATAAAAAGACTTTGAATTCAAATGAGATACAAGTTGGGTTTCAGTGAATGCAAAGCCAAATTCTATAAAAACATAGCTGAGTATTGAAACCAGCAGCTGCACTAGCTACATCCTGTACACAAAGAAAATTATTCTACAGCTGAATCATCTATCTATCTATCTATCTATCTATCTATCTATCTATCTATCTATCTATCTATCTATCTATCTATCTATCTGTCTGTCTATCTATCTATGCATGTGTGTGTGTGTGTGTGTGTTAAAAAATGCACTACAGCTGAGCTAGCAACATTCTGTATATACCAAAAATATGCTTCAGCTGAACTAGCTACATCCCAACTTTACATATAAACATAAATGTAATACAGCTGAATTACCAATATACATACAAAAATGCTACAGCTGAACTAGATACATACTTACTGTATATATAAACAAAAATGCAATACAGCTGAATCCTTATTGTATATATCAATAAAAATGTATTACAGCCAAACTACTACATCCATTTTGTAGATATAAACAAACAAATCCTACATGAAAACAGAGAGAGGGAAAGCTTGAAAAATCCATTAATTAAATCTTTTTCTGCCAAAATTTATGCAGTGTATTGTTTTCATAGGCAAATATGCCTCAAGATGATAATGATGATGATTTGTTAAAAATTATGTATATTAATTAGCATTGTTAGTTAGTTGTTTTTATTTTTTATATAAATTTCATTATATGCTACTGCAATGTAACATTGTATGTTGGACTTGACCTTGTCAAAAATCAGTTTATTCTCTACTTGATCTGAATTGTTGCTTTTTTATATTTGTTTATTTTAATCTGTAAACAACTAACACATAGCTAAAATTTTCTCTATGTATATGAGTTTATTATCAGGATCATTATTAAAAGAAGTAAATATGTTTATTTGGGTCTGGGAATAGGTTATTGGGATTCCCTACAATTTACCTGGTGTACTTGAAATTGTCCATGTCATATATTATAATTCAGTAACAGACTTTAAAATAATAAAATCTTATTTTGTAAACATTAAGAACATTCAGAACTTTAAATTATTAGGACTTGTGTCTGTAATTCTAGGATTATTTTAGGATTTAATTCAAAATACAAGTTTTTTCCCCTCAATTTTCACTTAGTCTTCAAGTGAAATAATTTTCTAAATTTTGCAAAGCATGTTGTTTTCCACTCTTTAGTGTTACTTATCTAAAGAGCATAGACCTGTAATAATGTTGATGATGATGATGAGAATACATACCATAAAGGTTACAAATACTGGAGAATACAACTCCTGTATATGGTTCTGAAAAGAAAAGCATAAAATACGATTTCATAAATCTCATCCTTACAGGCTATATTTATTTGTGCATACTTATCCAACAGAATGGATCAAAATCTTGCATGATGTACAAACAAATAAAAGTTTGTACTGTATATATATATATATATATATATATATATATATATATATATATATATATATATATATATATATATATATATATATATGATTTCAAGTTAACCACATATATCATCATTCATATGGGT
This sequence comes from Unio delphinus, assembly GCA_029339505.1. NCBI lineage: Eukaryota > Metazoa > Mollusca > Bivalvia > Unionida > Unionidae > Unio > Unio delphinus. Next base: position 8,909,605 of record JAQISU010000042.1, read on the forward strand.
TTATACAGTATTTTCTATGTATCATTTCAAGTAAAACATGCAAATCATCATTCATATGGGTTTATAATGTAATTTCTATATATCATTTCAAGTACACCATACAAGTCATGAATTATATGGGTTTATACTGTATTTTATATATATTTTCTATACAACTACAATGATCTTAACTGGAGGCAAGTCAGACAAGGATAAATCCACAATTTAGTTACCTATATATTTTTATAACTCAACTTTTAATTGGCATAGTATAGCCAGTGGGTACTGATGTGCCATCAAACACTGTTAAGAAAATCTGTTTCTTTCTACATCCTGTGCATTTTCTTATCATAACTCTTTATCTCTACATACTATCACATTGAATTGTGCATTGGTAAGAAAATTGTCTCACTAATCCTTGTGTTTATAATTCTCCCTCTGTGGCTGATCTTACAGTATTGTGGATTGGTAAGAAAATGTGTCTCACTAATCCTTGTGTTTATAATTCTCCCTCTGTGGCTGATCTTACAGTATTGTGGATTGGTAAGAAAACGTGTTTCACTTTCATCCATATGTTTATGTATCTCCCTTAGTATCTGATCCCAGTGTATTGTGGAGTGGTAAGAAAACATATCTCACTACATCTGTATATGAATCTCTCTCTGTAAACCATTATGTTTTATTGCTGATTGTTAAAATATGTCTTCCTACACACATTCATTTATGTATCTCCAGCTGTATCTGATCAAAATGTATAATGGTTTGGAAAGAAAATGAATTTCACCTATTGATGTATTTATGTACCTCTCTTTTGCATCTGACTTTTATAAAACACTCACTACTGCCTGGAGCAATATACAAATTAACCTCATTCAAATACTTGTGTGACAGCATAGACAATAACAATTTATCTCATTCCAATACTTGTGTGACAGCGTAGACAATACCAATTTATCTCATTCCAATACTTGTGTGACAGCGTAGACAATACCAATTTATCTCATTCCAATACTTGTGTGACAGCATAGACAATACCAATTTATCTCATTCCAATACTTGTGTGACAGCATAGACAATACCCATCTCATTCCAATACTTACATGACAGGGTAGACAAAGTCATTATGCTTTTGACATGAGCATCTACCATGTTTCCAGCATCATGAATATGGAAAAGATGTACAGTATTTCTAGAATTTTGAATTCTAAAAATATGTACAGTATTTCTAGCATCTTGAATATGGAAAACATCTACAGCATTTCAGGCATTTTGAATCCTAAAAATAGTTTTTCTAGCATTTTGAATCTTAAAAATATGTACAGTGTTTCCAGCATTTCTGAATAAGGACAGCAAATTTTTCAGTAAATTATGTTTCTCCTTCACATATATTCCCCAATCAAATAAGTTAGGAATATTTGCATGTTTATCTCGTAAAGAATATTTTAACAAAATAGGAGACTACAAGTTTAACATCCTAGTGAGGCACTAACCTTTAGTTCAAGAATGTGAAAATAATCCTTCATTATACATCAATATTGAATAGGTAACTTCCACATTCTGGGTCAGACTTTTACATCAGAGATATTGTTTATTAATGTAGAGAATTCTGAATGTTAGTTAAGGCATCACACAGCACACCACTACAAATATGGAGTCTGTTAGTCTCACCATGGTTACAAAGGTCAGACAAAAACAAGTTCTTGTTCATCTTTCAGTCTCTTGTCCAAGAATGGAGTTTTAATGTACCTCTAACATACATGACTTGTGAAAACCTGAATACAAAAATTGAACAAACTCTTAATTTTATACAGCTTGTGCCATACATGTATCTCAATGTCCTGCCATATTCCAAATGCAGGTTCAACAAAAATGGAAGCTAGAATTAGTCAAAGAGCTCAAATTAAATCCCAGCAATGGTCAATGACAATGAACTGACTGGATAATGTTAAATCCCAGCAATAGCTTATGATATTGACCTGTCTGGATAATGTTAAATCCCAGCAATGGCCTATGATATTGACCTGTCTGGATAATGTTAAATCCCAGCAATGGCCTATGATATTGACCTGCCTGCATAATGTTAAATTCCAGCAATGGCAAATGATAATGTCTTGCTTGGGTAATTTTTAAACTATGACAAAACACACATTAAAAGACTCATATGATGCTAAATCAGCCTTTTAGCAAGTAAAGCAAAATTATGAAACTTTTAATACTAGGGTTAATAAAGGGTGAGGAAAGACATACAGGACACAGGCAAGAAATGTGAGATTTGGATTTTTAATGTTGCATTAACAATTTTTCAGTCAAATCGCTATGATGACTGCAGTGTGGCAGTTTAGAGCGATACTAGCACTGGGGTATCATGCTGCACCCAGTCACATTATCCTGACAAAAGTCCAACCAGTCCTAACACTAACCTTGTAATGCTGAGCACCTAGCGAGGCTGCTGTTAGTACCATTTTTATAAGTCTTTGGTATGAGTCGGCTGAGGTTCAAACCACCAACCTGCAGCATCCGAGGAAGATGCGCTGACCACCTGGCCACCAGAGTGGTACAGAACAGAGGAACAGATGGACAATAAGATTGTACAAACATGTACATGGATGGACATAGGATTCAGTGATTCTACTTGGACTGCACTTCTACCAATACTTCATAATGGCAAAGATGGAAAAAGTCGGTACAAGGCCAAATATTACCAGTATGAATGCTAATAAGTCACTATCATCAATGCATGGTTTATCTTTTGCATAAATTAGTGAAAATTATGTCGAAAGAAAATAAAATTAATGCATTTTTAGTTTTTAGAGGCCCTGCATTGATAAAAGACAACATTACAAATCAAGATTACAATGGTAGTGTAAATGCTAGTCCAAGTTTCCTCTGATACTTCCCACTCCATTTTAGATATTTTGACATTAATGCTGGGACATGATGTTAGAGCCAATTGTCCATCAAAAGTTGGAATTCATCATCATTATGTTGTGGCAGCATAGGGTAGCTGCTTATTTGCAGCCATAGCAATTTAAATAACCTAACATTAAGTCCTACCTGTATCTTATATACAGGAAGATTTTTTTTTTTCTTGGAAATCGAGAGTATAATATTTGTTATGTCTTAATACAATGACAAACAAGACAAAACTACTGCATGGATAAAATTTGACTTGGTACTCACCATCTGCATGGCTAGTCACATGACTAAATAAATATTGCAACCTACATGACCAAAACATCCGAGGTCCAATAGTCACGATATCAATAAACCCCTTGTGATTTTGTTACACACAAATATTTGAAAATAATAATTTTGATAGTCACAATATTTGTAAAAAGAACTAAAGAATACATTATTCTAACATATTAATTGCAAGAACAAACAGAAATCTGTTGCAGAAACCTGGAGAAAACCAGATTCATTAAGCAAAGATCACATGTCAACAAGGTAGTCACATGTTAATAACAAAAACATTCCTGACATGTGCTATAAGATTCATGAATCTTGGTTTCTCCAGGTGGCAGCAGCCAACTGGCTCTGATACCCACCCGAACATCAATTTCAAAATATCTAAAATGGGGTGGGAAGGGTCAGAGGTAAACTCCAATTCAGCATGGATTATAAATCACACAACTTGTGCCCTGATCTGATGTCTCTTAATGCCCTTGAGGTAAACTCCACTTCAGCATGGATTATAAATCACACAACTTGCGCCCTGATCTGATGTCTCTTAATGCCCTTGAAGATCTAGGTCTGTGCAGTTTGTTCTAGTGATTATTTTCTTCTGTAAATTACCTTCAGTTTGGAATCAATTTTTGAGTTGGGTGGTTATTACTTTCTTCTGTAAATTACCTTCAGTTTGGAATCAATTTTTGAGTTGGGTGGTTATAACTTTCTTCTGTAAATTACCATCTGTTTGGAGGGACCCAGAGTGGCTGAGTGGTCTAAAGTGCTCTCCGTTACGGATCATTGCCATCTCACCTCTGTCTGCGTGAGTTCAAGTCTAAGATTCGGCTAATCTAGTTATGTGAGAAAGCTTGCCAGTAGCTTCTCATGGGTTGGTGGTTCTTTCTGTTTTTTTCCCAGGTTCTTCCTCCACCAATAATACTGGCCGCCTGAAAAATGGCATTAAACCCTACAAAAAAAAAAAAAATTCTGTTTGGAATCAACCTGTGAGATGGGTGTTTATTATTTTCTTCTGTAAATTACCTTCAGTTTGGAATCAACTTGTAAGTAGGGTGGATATTACTTTCTTCTGTAAATTACCATCAGCCACCAGGAAGTTCAATCAATGATATAAAATAGAGATGTAGCCAACATTTGTTTTTTTAAGTGTAACTGAATAATTCAATGATTGCATTGGATACTTTTAATGAGTCTACATATACTCTCTTATAAGTTGAGTCTGATTGCAAACAACATATATCCTGATCTACCATCACATAATGCACTGACAGAAGAGGGTTGATGTTGCTTGTTTTGATGATTCCTCCTAACAAACTGCATATAGACAGAACTGCCAGTGCATTATGTGATGGCAGATCTGGGTTGGTGCAGTCTGCAGTTGGCCTTTAAATAAGTGTATACTGTATCATTTATGTGATTTTATCCTGAAACCCTGCTCTCATAAACTGGAATGCTGATTGTCCTTCACTTATATTCATGTAAATATAAACATACTGGTATACTTACAAATATAGCACTGCATCCAGTATTTTTATCACCCACTACAAAAAATTAAATAAAAATAATAGTAAATTCTATCATTGTCAATGTTCCGACAGACAAAGAATCTGACTTGCTGTAGTTTGATCTCAAAGTTGTACAATCAAATTATAAAGGTCCTAGCATCCTTTTGTTACTGCTTTTAATGGCACTTTTATCACATTATTGGCACTATCATGCCAAGGAAATGGGAGATATGTTCTTAATAATAATAATAATAATAATAATAACAACAACAACAATCATGTGGACTTGGAACAGCACCTAATCTTTAGAAGATGTAAGCGCTTTAGATAACACTTTAAAATATATCAATGACAAGATTATGAAAACGAACACCATGAAATTACAAAACAAAACAATCTGACAATAATTAATGAAATAAACATTATTAAGTGCTAAAGTTTGTTCTTGTAGTTGAAGTGAGTTTTAAAAACACTCTTGAATGAGAACAATGTCCATGTTTTGAATTTTTTGGTTTAGATAATGAGACAAACCAGACAGAAGTGAATTGAAGTAGTCCAGTCTTGAAAGTACCAAAGAAGACACAATATTTTAGTGGCATCAAGCACAAGAAAATTGCTAATGAAGCTGGTGCATCTCAGCTGCAGATACACAGGATTGCATATGTTCATGACATGTTTGTGTGATGAGAGGGTACTCTCGAGAGTGACACTTGTATTTTGTACTGATTGCATAAATTTAATATTGGTATTGCTGATACTTATTGTTTCTGGTAAAGGATGAGAAAGTCTTTACATGGTCCTCATGATGGATTCAGTTTGATCTTCTACAGCTTGTTACATGTGATCCATGTTATAGATTTATTTCAGTGTCATCACTGTACAACTGGCACAAAACTAGATGTCGATTTATGATACTTAGGAGCTCCTGAGTGAATAGAATGAAGAAAATGGAACAGAGAACAGAGCCTTGTGGACCACCAAATAATATCTCTAATGGGCTGGAAATTTTTCCATTTACAGGCACAATTTGTGTATGTTGATGAAATAGGACTCTAACCATAGTAAGGCTGTAATACAAATACCATATATGTTGGAGATAGTGAAATTAATATATCATGGTCTGTTGTGTCAAATGCTGGAGAGTGGTAAATGAGAGTGAGGACCGTAATTTTCAAAGCAAAGAGAACATTGTTAAGTACTCTTTGAAGGGCAAGGGTGGTATACAGAACGTACATTGCTAAGAAGACAATTTGAATTCAGATGACACACAAGTTGTGATAAAACAACTTTTTCTAAGATTTTTTAAAATGAATGAATGGTTATAAACTGGGGGAAAGTCCTTTAAATTGTTACGGTCAAGTGTCAGTTTCTTCAACAGAGGCTTTACAATGGCTATTTTGAAAAATGATGGTATTCCCTCAATCAGAAGTATTGATAACATCGAATAGTGAAGGCAATATTGAATCATTTTTCTAATGGACAGAACTTTGTCACAGAAGAAATTTCCAAACAGGTCAAGTCAACCCAAGTGAAAGTCATTGGAAGTTGTGTACATTTATTTCTTGACATTAGCCTGTTCATAATCTCAAAGAGCTCTTTGCAGCTGAAACTTTCAGTGATCTTGGTGCCATAGCAGGCTGATTTTGTCATATGTTTGTGGCATTCCTTTTAGCAACTTCATAGATCTGCTTATGAATAGTGATGTTGGTTGAAGGTCAAATCCTCTCAGCATTCTCTTTTAAGGCCAAATCCTGTCAGCCTTATGGATTCTCTTTTAGCAGTGAAAAACTGGACCCTAACTACTGTGATTGCTGGGGCATGTATGTCAAACAATAAATATAAGTACTTGTCTCATAGCAGTTGACATAGGCTGGCTTAGATGAGTAGTCAACCTCAGACATTTAATACTGATATAACTAAGCTACCCAACATTATTTTATTGAAATTTAAACAAAATCAGAAGTTAAGGAGTGAATGTAAATTTGAAGCTTTCATGAACATAACAAACACAATAGATTATGACTAAGTTTCATAAAATATAAAAAAACATCTGCATCTGATGCACACAATAAATTTTATGTGCAGAAATTCAGCTGAATTGAGAAACATTATATGATTTACATACATAAAAGCATTCCCAAACTTATTTTCCTAGTATTTAGACTTTTGCATAATCATGGAACCATTAGATTTGAGCAAATATAAACTCTGTGAAAAACTTATATAAAATCAAAATTGAAATGGTGTAAAAAGCTAATCAAATCATCTATACATGAACTAGGTTCAAGTTTGACACAATAATTCAAATGGTGTGAAATTCTAATCAAATCATCTAATGGTGAACTAGATTTGAGTCTGACACAATAATTCAAAAGCTAATCAAATCATCTATACATGAACTAGATATGAGTCTGAAAAACAACACAATAATTCAAATGGTGTGAAATTTCTAATCAAATACATGAACAAGGTTTGAGTATGTAAACAAGTAAGAAGCCCACACACACCATAAATTTGAATCCCAAAATACGGAGAAAAAAATGATGGCAAATTTCAAATATTGCAATGACTGCAGATCATCTAGACATGAATAAAAGCAATGTTGATTTTGTTATGCTTTAAGTAACTGTTGTTTACTCATGATAACAAGAATTTGACTTTAAAAGTGTTTAAAATATGTGAAAAAGTTCTAATCAAGCCATCTAAAACATATATGCCTATTACAGTGGGACCCGCTATAACACGCCCCATTATAACACGAATTCGGATACAACACAGTCATGGCTCCTGAAATTTCAGGTAATTTATTATAAGTATTTTTCTCAAAGACCCAAAAAAATAAATCTTTTAAGTATGAAAAATAAAATATGTCAAAGAGTTTAATTATCATTCTCATACTCGTCTAAAAAGTGCGAAAAAAAAAACGTGTAGAAAATGTATTATCATTTTGGTGAGGAAATCACACACAAAATCGAATATAAAATAATAGTTGTATGGCTCCTAAAATTTCAAAAATTAACAAATTTCTTCTAGTTTTGTGCCAGAATAAACATTGGAAATACGAACCAATTGCTGGGCCTACTGAGAACTTTGATCTTTGTTTATTGTTGAAAAATGAAAGCTCATAAGTGTCAATATTATTATTACTGATCCCTGAGCAATGAAGCCATCATGTCTACTTTGCGTTTGTCTTGAATGCATTCCGAATACAATCATTGCTCTAATAATCTCCGATATATGTTCTCTTAATTTCATACACAACTAAGCAACAGCCAATGCGGAGGTTGATAAAAGATTCTCACCAGAATGTATAAATCAATTAATTTAAGTACATTGTTTATCATCAAAGTGAACTGCCGAGCTAAACTTGTTCAAATCAGGGGGAAACGATTTATACAGCATCAAAGAAACAAAAAGCCGCCAACATGTGTGCGTGGCTTGGCGGTGTTGTTTTATGCAATCTGTTGACTAGTAAATTCGAATTCTGCAACTGAGAACTATAATTGACTTTGCCAAGAGCAAACATGACATTAGCAGAAAGCAGCTAAAAATCAGAGTTTTAAAAAAAATAACTATTGACAGATGAGAAATGTAATGGTATAAAATGTATATGACACAGAGGTCTCGGAAACGCTTAATTACGCGTATCTGAATATAAATATTTGATCTGGGACACATAAATCACTCCATGCAGGAGTCCTCCGTACGCATGCAAATAGCTGGGAGACAAAGTTAGTGTTGATTACTTTATCATTTTTGCTGTGCTGATATTTACAGTGACACAATTCAGTGGTTAAAATACAGCCAGTTCTGCCTGCTGTATTTATTAGAGTACATCAAAAGAACACGACGCAATAGCTGGGCGGCAAGTTCAAAGGACTTTGACTAGCAGCTTGGGTGGGAAAATGTGCTGAAATTTACAATGACTGAATTCAGAGACAGAAAGATCCTGAGATGTACATGTAGTTATTATAAGAATACACTTTAGCTTCCATTATTTAATCTACGGACATGTACTATTTCATCATTCATTACGTACACCCATTACGTAATTTTTGTTATTTTCTTTTCATTGAATTCAGTCATATAATGATCTGTGACAAAATTATTGAATATTTTACATCCTTGTGTGGATATTTTCGATGGAAATGTTTGTATTATGGATTCAATGTATGTTACAAGATTCGCTGGTGAGTACACGGTGTTGATACTCTTTTCATGCAATAGATTATACATGTATATGTAAATTAGACACGTGTATGTACCAATGCATGGTTCTCTGAATAAAGTAATATATTATATCTGCAATTTCTGTTACCACAGCAAATGTTTTTCTCATTTAATATATATTGATCAAATATGGTAATTGTGCCATGCATTTTCGCACCCGTTTTTATGTAAAAACCCTCCCCCCATTAAATCCAAAAATGTGTTGGTATTGTACATGGTTGCTTATAACATGGTTCGGTTCATAACACGGTCGGATTCTATGACTCCCAACTACCGTGTTATAGCGGGGTCCCATTGTACATTTCATCTATATCCTTCAAATTTACCTAATTCTGCTAAAATATATTTTGTTTAATAAGTCACAGTAGACAAAAAATGATCAAAATTAAGAAACTGATGTATCGGGCTCAAAATCTAATGATGTGATCCATATATGCTTACAAATATGCCATCCAAATATCACATGTCTATGACAAGTGATTTTTGTAAAAGATCCTAACGATGTGATCCATATATACTTCCAAATATGCCATCCAAATATCACATGTCTATGACGAGTGATTTTTTTTAAAAGATCCCAATGATGTGATCTGTATATGCATACAAATATGTCATCCAAATATCACATGTCAATGATGTGTTATTTTTGTAACAGATCCTAATGGTGTGATCCATATGCACATACAAATATGCCATCCAAACAAATATCAAATGTCCATGAAGAGTGATTTTTGTAAAAGATCCTAATGATGTAATCAACATATACTTACAAATATGCCATCCAAATAAATATCACATTTATGAAGAGTGATTTTGGTAAAAGATCCTAATGACCATCTTTAGTTAGATGAACAGACGGATGTACTGATTGGGCCAACTCAAGTTGCATTGTTACAAGTAAATGGGGCATAATAAAAGAGGACTATTGAATTTCACCTGCTCTGTGAAGTTGTTTTGAATATTTGTGCTAATATGCTTTGCAATGAAATATTAAAGTCCAAATATTATTTTTAACAACTTTTAAAAAATCCAAAATCGTGATTTTAAAACACATGAAAATATGAGATTTAAACAACAATGTTTATAGAATTTCATTGGCCAATATCAAGTGAATTCTGAATAACTGTGCCATCAAACTTGGGCAAAGACAGACAGATGAATATACATCGAGTAGCAGATCAAACAACCAGTGGGAAAATAAAATAAAGTTTGTTGTTTCTGAAATTGTTAATGAAAAGAAATCTTCATTGAAGTGTGCAATAGACAAGAAAAAAAACTTTAAGTTATATACACTAAGCTATATAAGTTTCTTTGTAAAAGACAATACAATACCCTCTCTCTCCTCTCAACATGTGTGTATGTGTGTTACTTACATATCTGAAGGGTCACATCATACAGAACCCCAATGAATGCAGAGACTTCAAACACGATCACAATACTGAAAGAAAGAATAAGACTTTAAACACGATCACAATACTGAAAGATTAGTATAAGACTTTAAACATGATCACAATACTGAAAGAAAGAATAAGACTTCAAACAAGATCACAATACTGAATTAAAGAATAAGACTTCAAACACGATCACAATACTGAAAGAATAGAATAAGACTTTAAACATGATCACATTATTGAAAGAAAGAATAAGACTTCAAACACAATCACAATACTGAATTAAAGAATAAGACTTCAAACATGATCACAATACTGAAAGAAAGAAGAAGACTTTAAACACAATCACAATACTGACTTAAAGAATAAGACTTCAAACATGATCACAATACTGAAAGAAAGAATAAGACTTCAAACACAATCACAATACTGAAAGAAAGAATAAGACTTTAAACACTATCACAATACTGAAAGAAATAATAAGACTTCAAACACAATCACAATACTGAAATAAAGAATAAGACTTCAATTATGATCACAATACTGAAAGATTAGTATAAGACTTCAAACACAATCGCAATACTGAAAGAAAGAATAAGACTTCAAACACAATCGCAATACTGAAAGAAAGAATAAGACTTCAAACACAATCGCAATATTGAAAGAAAGAATAAGACTTCAAACACAATCGCAATACTGAAAGAAAGAATAAGACTTCAAACACAATCACAATACTGAAAGAAAGAATAAGACTTCAAACACAATCAGAATATTGAAAGAAAGAATAAGACTTCAAACACAATCACAATACTGAAAGAGAGAATAAGACTTCAAACACGATCACAATACTGAAAGAAAGAATAAGACTTTAAACACGATCACATTACTGAAAGAAAGAATAAGACTTTAAACACGATCACAATACTGAATTAAAGAATAAGACTTCAAACACGATCACAATACTGAAAGAAAGAATAAGACTTCAAACACAATCGCAATACTGAAAGAAAGAAAAAGACTTTAAACATGATCACAATACTGAAAGAAAGAATAAGACTTTAAACACAATCACAATAAGGCTTTAAACACAATCACATTACTGAAAGAAAGAATAAGACTTTAAACACAATCACATTACTGAAAGATTAGAATAAGACTTTAAACACAATCACATTACTGAAAGAAAGAATAAGACTTTAAACACAATCACATTACTGAAAGATTAGAATAAGACTTTAAACACAATCACAATACTGAAAGAAAGAATAAGACTTCAAACACAATCACAATACTGAAAGAAAGAATAAGACTTCAAACACGATCACAATACTGAATTAAAGAATAAGACTTCAAACACAATCGCAATACTGAAAGAAAGAATTAGACTTCAAACACGATCACAATACTGAAAGAAAAAATAAGACTTTAAACACGATCACATTACTGAAAGAAAGAATTAGACTTCAAACACGATCACAATACTGAAAGAAAGAATAAGACTTCAAACACGATCACAATACTGAAAGAAAGAATAAGACTTTAAACACGATCATAATACTGAAAGAAAGAATAAGACTTCAAACACAATCAAAATACTGAAAGATTAGAATAAGACTTTAAACACGATCACATTAAATTTAATGAAAGAAAGAATAAGACTTCAAACACAATCACAATACTGAAAGAAAGAAAAAGACTTTAAACACGATCACAATACTGAAAGAAAGAATAAGACTTCAAACACAATCAAAATACTAAAAGATTAGAATAAGACTTTAAACACGATCACATTAAATTTAATGAAAGAAAGAATAAGACTTCAAACACAATCACAATACTGAAAGAAAGAAAAAGACTTTAAACATGATCACAATACTGAATTAAAGAATAAGACTTCAAACATAATCACAATACTGAAAGAAAGAATAAGACTTTAAACACAATCACAATACTGAATGATAGAATAAGACTTTAAACACAATCACATTACTGAAAGATTAGTATAAGACTTCAAACACAATCACAATACTGAAAGATTAGAATAAGACTTTAAACACGATCACATTAATGAAAAAAAGAATAAGACTTTAAACATGATCACAATACTGAAAGAAAGAATAAGACTTTAAAATACTGAAAGAATGAATACTAATGCACATGTCACAACTTCATATGATATTCTGGGAGTTACTCTTAGGTTTGTTAACTCAGTCCATATTTATATGGTCTTTTTGGAGTAACTCCTATGGTTTGTACCATTTGGGGGTAACTCACATGGTTTGTTACTTTATTAAAATGTAAAACCAGCCTAATGTTCTCATTTTACAAATTAATGAGAGCATCATGAGGTAATAAAGTTTAAAATTCTTGTTTCAAACATTTCATGTGGAGTTTTTAATTTTACAGTTACTTAGAGTCAAATTTCATTCAAAATATGGTTTCTGTTACTTAGAGTCCATCCGCTCTGGTGGTCTAAGTGGTTATTATGTGTACCCCGGATAAGGGAGGTTGTGGGTTTGAACCCCAGCTGAATCATAGCAAAAGTCTATAAAAATGGTATTAGTCACTTGTTGACTTGGTGTCAGGATAATGTGACAGGGTGGGACATGATGCAACGTGTCTGCTGCATCATACTCCGGTGATAGGTATCACTATGAACTGCCAAACTGCTGACATTGTAGCAATATGACTGGAAAATTTTAAAAGCTATGTAAAAAATTGAAATCACATGCACGTACACATAAACTCACAGAGTCAAAATTCATTCAATACATGTGATATGATAACAGTTACTAAAAGTCCAAATTCATTTAATATATGGTAACAGTTACGAAAAGTCCAAATTCATTCATCATTATCATCATCAGTCTCTTGACCTAGTGTGATCGTCGAAGCACTGTGCTGCTGAACATCTGACCAGTTCCCTCCACTTGTCTCGATCATGTGCCAATGTATGGGTCTCCACAAAACTTTTCCTGGTCCATTCTGTGATGTTGTCAGTCCATTTTTTTCTCTCTGCCTACTTATCATTCTACCACCTTGGACACTACCCTGCAGTACTGCTGTGGATAGACTGATGGCTCTAGTGACATGGCCGTACCATTTCAGCTTTCTCTTTAAGACAGTGGTGAGGAGGTCTTCATAATGGCCTACTTTGTGCCTGATGGTGTTACACACTTTTTCATTTGTGATGTGGTCCATGTAAGAGATGCCAAGGATGGTTCTGTAGCATCTCATTTCAAGTGCCTGGATTCCTTGTAATTCTGATGTCAGGGTCCAGGCCTTACATGAATACAAAAAGATTAAGATAACTAGTGCTCTCAGTAGTCTAATTTTAGTTTTCTGACAGATATTCTTGTCTCTCCAGACGAGTCTTAGTTTTGACATAGCTGCCATTGTTTGTGCTGGTTGTGACAATTCTGCTCTTGATCCCTCTTTGGTGATTACGGAACTTTAATCTTTGCTGAGATTTGTTTGCCATTATTTGTCATCAGCTTTGTCTTTTCAGCACTTATCTCCATGTCAAATCCAGAAGATATTTTACCCAAGTTCTTCACTAAGGTGGCAAGCTCGTCTTTACTGCTTGCCAGCCCATCAATGTCATCTGTTTGGTTGGTGATGTTATGCCCTCCAATGCTGACTGTCTCACAGTGGTTTTCCAGGGCTTCTCTTATGATGCGCTCTAAGAAGATGTTGAAAATCGTGGGTGACAGCAGACAGCCTTGATGTACTACTCCAACTGTTGTATGGAACCAGTCCCCCATAGAACCTTGAGCAATTACTGCACTTGTAGGCTTGGCATAAATGTGTACAATTTCCTCCCCTAACCCATTTAACACAGTTGCCCTGATATGCGACTTTTTCAGCCAGTGATGCTTTTGAACATGCTTCTATACTTTTGTACATGTGCTGCTACATTTTAATGTTCACGCTATCCTTTTAAAATAAATGTTAAATACACATCACCTAATTCAAAGACTTGTTTCTCAAATGACACCTGTTCTTATATATTCTTGGGTATTTAAGACATTGCTTACCTTGTACATTCTATAATAAAATGTAGTGCTTCAAACAACAATACATATTTTTCAAAATATAAACAAGATTTTTATTTCAGAGGGCAGATCTACACCAAGAAATATATTAGCCAAGGCCTGTATTCTTGAAACTATTCAAAAGGCAGTTATACAACTAGAAGCATACCTGTCAACCCCTTGAGATGAAAACCTGAATGTCAGACCAATAAAAACCTGAACGTCAGACCAATAAAAACCTTACAAAGACCAATAAAACCTTACATGGAAAAATGTATTTCATAAATAATATAAGATCAACAGTTTTAAGACAACAAATGCCATAAACATAAACTAATTTTACACACAGTTACACAATTTTTTACATCTCTAAAACTTGATTTTATTTCATTCTTTTGATTTTGAGCATGTTATAACACGCATACATTATTATATGCAACTAGGGCATAACCGATTAGCATTTTTCTACTGATTTCCGATTCCGGATTTTGGGCATGAAATTTTTCCGATTCTGGATACGATTCGATTAATCGGAAATGCTAAATCCGTATTTTTTTTCTAAAAAACGTCATCTTCCGTTTCCGGGTTTCTGGTATCTGGTTTTGCCGTGTCTAGCATGTTACTTAGTACTTTACTATATCCAGCTTCATTTTCGTTTTTCAACCGCTGGTTCAAATAGATTGTCTCACAGCGTGGTTGTGTTGACCATATTGGACTTTTCTGACTTCTTATTTAACTTTATTAACGCACTATCGAATGACACGCAGTGTTAGACACGTTGCTGTAGAAATTCAACTTTATTATTTTTATTATCCGAATCGGTCGTTCCTGCCTTGTCCGACTCCGATTAATCGGAAGTTCATACTATCCGGTGGAATCCGATTTCCGGATCAAAAGTCGGTTATGCCCTATATGCAACATATGCACCTGTTGCACTTTTTAAAATGTAATGAGGTGTTTTAAAGTGAATGCAGCAGGTGTCAGTTTTTAAACTGTAATGAGGTGTTTTAAAGTGAATGCAGCAGGTGTCAGTTTTTAAAATGTAATAAAGTGTTTTACAGTGAATGCAGCAGGTGTCAGTTTTTAAAGTGCAATGAGGTGTTTTAAAGTGAATGCAGCAGGTGTCAGTTTTTATTTTACACTGTAAAAATGATGTAAGTCTGCATTCAGGGCCTTTCTACAATCCTGATGCATTTTTTCATCATCAACAAAAAAAAATCTCTCACAGTCTGCATTGCTGTGTTGAAAGGTATGTAGTCACTGAACAACTAATTTCTGATTTGGGATGTAGATGCCACCAATACTAATGGTCTACCTGATAATATTCATTCAGTAGTCGCAATAGTTCCTTTCTTGGCAATCGTCTGTTAATACAGGCACATCAGGCAGCAAATCCTCAAACTTATCTTTAAGTGCTTCATGATCCTGATGTGGAGCAAGTCAAAACAAAAGTGTTGCTACTAGTAAAAAATAAATGCAAGATATTTTGAAAAATGCACTTTTACGGAATAATATTAACTTCTTTGGATGTAACATGGTTTCATTATTACATTATTACATAAGCATGTTTCCCCCATAAACCCTTAGTACTACAATGTAAGACCTCGACCTGATATTTATTTTTGGGGGTATTGAGGTCTCTCTGCCAAATGATGGTGCTGTGTAGCATGTTCCAAGGTTGATTAACTTCAGAATGATAAGTCAAATTAATATATTTTTTATTCGTTTCATTAAAGAAGGATACTTTAATTGAACTGCATTTCAGCATCATCACTTCCATCACTTTCAAAAGCATTTTAGAGTTATCCACACATTTCTTGCACATGGCTTAAAATGACTCTGGATCATGCTTGATTTAAAAAAAAAAAAATGACGTCCAGACTTCCAGGACTAACAATAAGAGCATTTTTAAAAGAGAAGAACTTGTTGTACAGCTCTGTACACTGACGAAAATGAAAAAGACAACGTACAAATTAAGGGTAACCCATAAAAGTTAACAGGTATCTAGAAGAATATTAAATATGGCCTCTATTCTTTAAACTGTTTGATAATGAATTTCAAGCTTAAACTCAAGCCACCTAAAATGTCTGACAATATGTAACTTTTAAAACAATGAACTTAGGATCACATATTATAAACAATCTTCTTAACTTTCGTTTCTTTAATGGCATTTTCAACTTTAGTTACAAAAGCTAACTTGAAAGTGAACTTTAGTTCAAAGTTGGAAGAGTATGAATTAAGAATTCTTGGCTGGAAATATTCTAAAATCACCAACTGCTTGCAATCAAAATTTTCATGAAATTACACCAAAGTCTATAAATTTTTTGTTCCACGTAAAATTCTGGGCATATTATGCAAAACTCTACTGATCAGGCAACATTTTTCATCTGTCCCAGACTAATGGACAATTGATCTTTCATCTCTACCACCAGATTTCTCCCAAGTTACCCTCAAAAAGACATACTGTCATAGGGGCTGGTAAGTTCACTCATAAATTCTAAAATCATTCACTTAACATGATTGATCGACACACTGTAAAGCTCAAGTAACCTCTTAAAGAATGCATCTAGAACACAATAAATAGAACCATTTCCATATGTGAGGGTTCAGAAATCAGGGAATCAGACAATCACAAAATAATCTGTCCTTTTAGGCCACATTTCTGTACCCTGCCCACACAAAAAAAGGAAAAGATTATCTTTTCTTCAAATTATAGCTATTTCTTACCACCAAAGGTCACGTTTTTGGGTTCGGCGGACTGAGTC
The DNA here is from genome assembly GCA_029339505.1 of Unio delphinus. Lineage (NCBI taxonomy): Eukaryota > Metazoa > Mollusca > Bivalvia > Unionida > Unionidae > Unio > Unio delphinus. The sequence continues at coordinate 8,926,695 of JAQISU010000042.1, forward strand.
TAGGGTGCTGATTTCATTCAGTCTCCTAGTGATGTAAAATCCAGCCACACAAAACAGCTGAACAATAAGGAATTCAGCTGATGATAACTCCAGCCAATATGGCTCTGGAAAAGAGAAGAAAATTTGGATACAAATTTAAATACAGTATAAATTCATTCATTCAAACATTCTGCATCTGTATTACAGGTTTACCTTGTGCTATTTTGTAAATTCCCCAATCTTTTATCAGATGTAAATGTTAAATTAAAGAAGTCAGAAGAAAGTTAAATTTCTATATTTGAACTTAACATAATTTGTTTTTTGGATGATTTCATGAGGCTGAAACTCATCACAATATGCAAACATTGATGACAATGTACAATATTAATCACATTTTCATACTACAAAAGTTAGCTCCCTTTGTCTATGTTGGGCACTTTCTGAATTGGAGATGCATTCTCTCTTCCATATGGTCATGGTGTATAAAAACACATGAAAGATCCATTTCTTTCAACTTATTTGAAGTGACAATTTAAAGTTGTACTAAGAAGCACCAACCATACCTGGCATGTTTCAAGAAAACAAATGATTTTCTAGATATATTTTAGAAGCTGCTTCCCTCACATGAAGCTTGCTGGAATCAGGACATATGTTAGCAATCAATGTTTTTAAGCGAGTCTTGCCAAAAATAAAGAGGGATGGCTTGTATTGAATTACATTAAATATAGTTTATTGTTTATCTTGTAAAATCTAATAATATTATAATTTTTGTCCAAGGTGGAGATTGTGAAAAGGATGAAAATATGATACAGTAGTCTTATATCACTGCAGAAGCAGGAGAGTAAAGCAAATAATTTGAGGAAATAAAAAAAAGCTGAGATAAAACAATAAACTTTCTTTTGGAGAATTAAAAATTAAATATATATATTTTAATTTTTAACTGTGTTCAGTATAAATAACTGTCTTAAAACATATAATCAGGACTGCCAGACATCTCAACTGATGAATACGATTAAGTTTAATAACCTGAGGCATGAGCTTCATGGACTGATGCTGAATAAGCAGATTTTCATTTGTATGTGGATGTTTTCATGCAATTCTCAAAGAGTTGGAATAAACCACCATCTACCATAACATATATTTATATACACAAGAAACTGAGAGAGAGAGAGAGAGAGAGAGAGAGAGAGAGAGAGAGAGAGAGAGAGAGAGAGAGAGAGAGAGAGAGAGAGAGAGAGTGTGTGATTTGGATCTTTAATGTATCTTTTAAAAAATTTCAGTCATATCTTTATGATGTCTGCAGTGTGGCAGTTTATAGTGATGTCTAGCATTGGAGCATCAATTCACAGACATATAGCATGATGTCCCACCATGTCACATTATCCTGACACTAGGCCAACCAGTCCTAACACTAACCTGTTAATGCTAAGCACTAAGTGAGGAAGCTGTTAGTACCATTTTTGTAAGTCTATGGTATGACTCAGCTGGGGTTCAAACCCACAATATCCTGTATCTAAGGCAGATGCTGTAACCACTAAACCACTGGAGCAGTAGAAGATGAGTATGTTGTACATTTTATAGCTATATAATATTTATTACTTTAATATCAAAATCAATATAGCATTTCATCACATGGCAGTAAAAATATTTTAGTTTACGTAATGGGTAATACAAAAATAAATTATTAAAGATATGAAGAATTATGAGGTAAAAACTTTGCTAAATTATTTTGCTGATGTGCAAGAAGTTCTGAAAGACTGAAGGGACAGAGATAAGGACTTTGGAAATAGTGTTCTGATGGCTATGTGAAATATTGGACATTTTATATTTGTTCAGGGAATGCCAAATGTTTAAAAGGTTTTTTCTTAGGAACATAATCTTGAGATTTCCATCAAGAATCATGTCTGTCTGTCTCAAACATTTACATTGTGTTACTGGATCTATGTGACTATGTGACACTCACCTAAACATTGTATTACTGGATCTATGTGAAACTCACCTAAACATTGTGTTACTGGATCTATGTGATACTCACCTAAACATTGTATTACTGAATCATGCGACACTCACCTAAACATTGTATTACTGAATCATGTGACACTCACCTAAACATTGTATTACTGAATCATGTGACACTCACCTAAACATTGTATTACTAGATCTACGTGACACTCACCTAATCATTGTACATGTATTACTGGATCTATGTGACACTCACCTAAACATTGTATTACTGGATCTATGTGACACTCACCTAAACATTGTGTTACTGGATCTATGTGACACTCACCTACACACTGTACATGTATTACTGGATCTATGTGACACTCACCTAAACATTGTATTACTGAATCATGTGACACTCACCTAAACATTGTATTACTAGAACTATGTGACACTCACCTAAACATTGTATTACTAGAACTATGTGACACTCACCTAAACATTGTATTACTAGATCTACATGACACTCACCTAAACACTGTATTACTAGATCTAAATGACACTCACCTACACATTGTATTACTAGATCTACATGACACTCACCTAATCATTGTACATGTATTACTGGATCTATGTGACACTCACCTAAACATTGTATTACTAGAACTATGTGACACTCACCTAAACACTGTATTACTAGATCTAAATGACACTCACCTACACATTGTATTACTAGATCTACGTGACACTCACCTAATGATTGTACATGTATTACTAGAACTATGTGACACTCACCTAAACATTGTATTACTAGATCTATGTGACACTCACCTAAACATTGTATTACTAGATCTAAATGACACTCACCTACACATTGTATTACTAGATCTACGTGACACTCACCTGATCATTGTACATGTATTACTGGATCTATGTGACACTCACCTAAACATTGTATTACTGGATCTATGTGACACTCACCTAAACATTCCACAAATGGTGATTGAACATTTATAATTCCCAGACAGGCTATCACTGTAAAATATCCACATGCCAGCAGAAGGAAAGGTATGAGAAATCTGAAATAAGACACAAAGGTATGAGAAATCTGACATTGCATACAAAGGTATGAGAAATCTGAAATAGCATACAAAGGTATACATCTGAAATGGCATACAAAGGTATGAGAAATCTGGAATAGCACACAAATAAATGAAGGGGGGGGGTATGTAATAAAAATTGGGATTTAGGAAATATTGGGGATATTTAATAAAAGGTGTGGGGAATGTCAATGTGAACAATGGAAGTAGCTCTAGATGTACACATTTGGAAATAGTAGTAGAAAGTATTTTTGAACTAACAAACAATTTGCCAACCATGTAGATTGTATCAATTAGTTCAGAAAGCTTATCTGCAAGTGTAAGTCATGCATATGAAAATGTACTTTACACATTATACAATTTTATTCAGCCTTAAAGTGCTTGTTGTGACACAAGCCAATAGAAATACTTTTTTAAAGATTGTTGTGATATGTAATTTATCATAACTATTTACTCATCTGCCTTTTTGAAATCTTAATGCAGCATAATGGAAATGTTAATCTGGCATAGTAGTCATTCCCCATCAAACATCTGACTGTGAAAGGGGTTCTCAGTACAGAACAATATTCATTCACAGATAAGGAACAGATTATGCTCAGAAATAATCAGCAGATTAATGCTCATAGAACTAGAGGCAACATCTTCTAAAGATTTTGATTTCTTACAGAGTTGAGCAGGAAGAAAGCAAGATGGATATTAAAGTGTTATGTAACTACTGAACTATGACTGTTTCATCCATCCCCCTCATTCTGGTTCTACTCTCCTTTATTTTGTCACAAGGAGGAAACACAATTTAGGATGAAATCCTGGGAACATCTCTGCACTGTATATCATAACCATTTTATCATATATATACCCTATATATATGGGTTCCAAGGGTTGTTATTGTGCTGAGGTGGATGTGGAGAGATAAGCACCCACTTCCTTTGGAAAACAATCAATGGCTTACTTGCATTTGATAGAGCCTCTGACAACCAAATCCAGCTCCAGGTCTTCAAGAGTGGCTTAACTAAGCCTGGCAGAATCTGTTTAAACAGACTGGAGAAGGGTCGACAGGCGAGTTTCTGGTGCCTTAAAACAAGACTCTTTGGGCAGATGGAACTCATTAACCATGGGTGGTCACCCATCTAGAAGGTAAACTATGACTTCATACCTTCATTGCCTTGGGACTATGCCCTCTCATGGGAAAGGCTAAGGCTGTAAACCCTAACAGAAAATCTGGAGATGGAGTCCCTAAGGCAACTTGGCATTGTTTTCAGTGTCATCAAAGTAAATCATACAACACTGCTGGTGCCAGGGGTTGCATCTTACAGTGGAAGAGACCAATATGTCTCACTGGGCAGCTACTGCTACAGTTCCTCTGCCTTACCCGGCATGTAGAGCACAAGTGTGAAGGTTGGTGTTTTTCCAGTTTGGGATCAGGTGCTCCCAATTTATTTAAATTAATACAGAAGACTCACCCTGGCTCATTTTTGTCAGAAATTGAAGTAGTCTCCTTCCATTCTTCCTTTCAATTTCTCCCTCCGTTCTACCTTCTCTTTTTTCTCCCAGAAACTTGACCAACTGCTGGGGTATTCTCTCTGGTTATTAAAAGCTTCTGTACTGAAACTCCTGGTTATTCCCAGAATAACAATCCCGACAATAACGAATGGCGTCAGAGTAGCTGATATCCTTTACTTTCCACAAAATGGTTCTAGCACTACTAACATTTTGGTTCTCAAGATAATATATTTAAACTTGAGATTCAAATGTTTGGCATGCCTTGCTCAATTCCGATTGGATGTCTGTTCATAATGATCAGATACCACCCCTCCCAACCTTCTGTCAAGAATGTTTATGATTGTCTTTGATGCTCCCTTTGTTCCAAACAAAGAATCATCACTTACCTGTGAACAATGTTACATAACTGGCTTTGGCAAAAATAACGAGTGTGTCTCTAGTTTTATGACTGTCAATTAACTGGCATGACACCTATTGTTCGCCGAATTATTGTTCATACACATTGATGGAGAGAAATTGGCCTCAGGGTCTAACATACCCATGTTTCATTCTACAATGTGACAACCAGGTATGCAAGTACTTGACAGAGTGGACATCAACTATTGCACCAAGAAAAAACAAACTTAAACCAACAAGAAAACCTACAATCCTCAAGCTAGGTACCTGGAATAACCGGACCAGGCTAATTGGAGTCTCAGATAATCTACAGGCAATCAGCGATGGTCAAAAGACTTCAGTCATCAATGATTAACTTGCAGGACTCCAGGCTGACATTGCCGCACAACAGGAGACACGGCTACCAATTCTGGGTCCCTCAAAGAAGAGAACTACACATTCTTTTGGCAAGGAGAGAGTGCTGACAAAGCCAGAGAGTTTGGTGTTGGATTCACCATCAGGAACTCTGCTGGGGTTGATAGAACCCTGCCAACAAGGAAACAGATGACTGTTATCCCTCTGCCTCCATACCACAACAGGGCTTGTTAGCCTGATCAGCATTTACACTCCTACACTAAGTGCTAAAGCAGATACCAAGGATGAGTCCAATGATGAATGAAACTTGTTTACTGACAGAATTCCCAAGGAAGAGATCTTGATATCTTGATGTTTCAAAATAATATAATCCAAGATATTCTTGTTTGAATTCATTATAATTTCAGCTTAATATTTCAGTCCAAGAATATTTTATTGACCACTTTGTAATTCCAGTGTATAATAATCTGAATAAATAACTCCAACCAAAAATAAAAACTGAACACAATAAAAAGACTGATTCTGCTTCACATGTTAAGGCAAGAATGAATAATTTTTCAAGTATACAATATTTTATAAAAAGCTAAGGCACAATAACAGAGCCAGGATGCAGATCAGTCTTCTTTATAAAACATTCAAAGCTGTCAACAAGTCTAGTGATTTTCAAGTGGAACATTTATGTCCTAGACACAGATTCAAAGGAACATGTTTGTCTCCATTGGTAATGATCTGAATATTTAATTCACAATGATAGAAAAATATTTGCTTTATATGATGTTTATGATGTAGTTTACAAAATAAATGTCACTGGTTATGTACACCATTAACTTGATTTTGGAACAAGATGAAGTAAGTACATAATATAAATGTACACAGTATAATCTTTAACAAAAGCCAACAAACAATAGAAATTAAATTAAAAAAGCATTAACAAATTCAGGGAAGTCTAGTAAGAGCTTTTAACCAATGTCAGTGACACATCTGGGCTGGCCTTTGCGTCTGGTGGAAATCTGGAATACTGCCACTACATCCACCACACATTGCTCTCATGTCTTTGCAGATAAATTAGGAAGATGAAAGCTACAATAAACTGTGCTTGTTAAATGAGAGCCTTGATAATGTTTTTTCAGGCTTTACCTGGATGAAGCTAATTTTTTTTATTTTATAAATTGACTTGTAACTCTTACTGAATGGAATCAAAAACAGTTTGGTATCGAAAATGCGCATTTTTAAAACCAAAGATGTTGAGACTCTCCCGTCTGAATTAAACACATGAATATGTACCACCGGATGCATATCTAGACAACTGAAATTAAAACAAAATTGTAACCCATTTTAATTTGCACAATATAAATGTTAACTTTACTCTGCTAAATTGCACATGTTGGCATTAAGGAAGTTTTAGAAAAAAGAAATGGTTTCAAATTTTGACAAACATTATATACCACTGTAACAAAGGACCCATTTATGAAATAACAAACATCTATTTAAGTCTCCTTAGTACCCCAATATCTACTTCCAATGTAACATGGCTATGTACTGAACATTTAATGCAGCCATTGTCAAGAACACCCAGTGCACTGGATTCTGCCTTCCAAATTGCACAAATACATGTAGCAAAGGTCTAACAACAAAATTCACTGCAAAGGTAACTATGGATGAGAGTGGAAGCCAAGGTTACAATTACCAACATTGCCTAACACTGCATTCAGTGGGTAAATTACCAAACTATAAGAGATTTATAATAATACATTTTCTTAACTCACATATCATAAGGGAAAGATACACTTTATTAGTTTTCTCTTAAACACATTGTAAAAGATCGCAGGTGACATACAATGTATAGCTGACTTAGAGGCAACACCAATTCAATTGCCCGAGTACTTGGGATTGCTATAACAATGTTTACCTGGAAGCACATCTTGCATGATAGCAGCTGTGGTGACCTTTTGGTCAATGGCTCAAATTTAGAACAGCTGAGCCATGTAAAAACCAATGAGAGATTCCATTTGGGGAATGATGTTGATGACCATAGCCATTTGGGGAATGATGTTGATGACCATAGCCATTTGGGGAATGATGTTGATGACCATAGCCGTTTGGGGAATGATGGGAATGACCATGGCTATTTGGGGAATGATGTTGATGACCATAGCTGTTTGGGGAATGATGTTGATAACCATAGCCATTTGGAGAATGACAGGAATGACCATGACCATTTGGGGAATGATGTTCATGACCATAGCCGTTTGGTGAATGATGCTGATGACCATAGCCATTTGGAGAATGATGGGAATGACCACAGCCATTTGGAGAATGATGGGAATGACCATGGCCATTTGAGGAATGATGGGAATGACCATGGACATTTGGGGAATGATGGGAATGACCATGGACATCTGGGGAATGATGGGAATGACAATGGTCATTTGGGGAATGATGTGAATGGTCATGGCCATTTTGGGAATGATGGGAAAGACCATTGCCATTTCAGGGATGATGTAAATGACCATTTCAATTTTAAGAATGATGTGAATGACCATGGTCATTGGGAATGATGTGAATGACCATTGTCATTTAGGGAATGCTATGAATGACCATGGCCATTTGGGGAATGATGGAAATGACCATGGCCATTTGGGGAATAATGTGAATGACCATGGCCATTTGGAAAATTATGTGAATGACCATAGCCATTTAGGGAATGATGGGAATGACCATAGCCATTTGGGGAATGATGCGAGTGACAATGGCCAAATCAGATCAAAGTTTCAGAGATTTTTCCGAGGCCTATATCAGTTCTATCAATGGCATAAAAAATCATGAACATTAGCCTTCAGTCATATTTAAGGCCAATTTTTTCTCCTCAAAAAGACAGAAAAAGAAACTGGCCAGTTGCTTTTTTGTTTTCTTTATTTGTTTGCTTAGGATTTTAAATGTAGCTTTAACAAGTTTCAGTCGTATCGCTATGATATCTGCAGTGGGGGAGTTTATAGTGATGTCTAGCACTGGGGCATATTGCCACAGACATGGGGCATCATGCCGCAGACATGTAGCATGATGTCCCACCCAGACACATTCTCCTGACACCAGGCCGACCAGTCCTAACACTAACCTCTTAATGCTGAGCGTCAAGTGAGGTAGCTGTTAGTACCATTTTGTGAGTCTTCAGTATGACTCAACCGGAGGGATCGAACCCACGACCTCCAGCTTCCACGGTGGAAGCTCTAACCGCATGGCCATCGGAGCGGTCTGGCCAGTTGCATAATCAATGCCTGCAAGGAAAGGAAGGGCTCCAAATCAATGGACACATGTGAATTTCACGATTTTGGCAGAGAGCCCCACATATCATAATAGGTAAACAATGGCAGATCAGTGAAAATCAAATAATTAACCGTTAATTTTGATGGGTTTCCCATGAACCAGAATATAAAAAATTACACCACTATCTTGCTTTCATTCTATTCTTTATCTCTTGAAAATTTTATCATTTTCCCTTTACAAATAAATTAAGACAGGTTTTAAATAGGTACTCAGCTCTTCTGGTTTTAGGTCACTACAATCTTATTCAATGGGCAATTTGATTTGCTATGTGCATGGAGGTGTGTTAGTTTTAACCAATAAAATTGGGTGTAATGTATAGCTGACACTATAACCTTTCTCACAGTATTTGCACTATGAAAAACAAGTGAGAACAAAGAAACGGGTAATTTTTTTTGTTTTGTTTTCACTCTAGAATTTTTGGATATTTTAATGGTGTCCGATACATAAAACGTGTCCTTATGCATTGAATGAGCCCCAAATCATGTTTTTTTTAGCATGCAGTGATATGCTGCACTTTGAATTAAAGATTCCAAGATAATTGGGTGACAAGAGTAAAATGTCTGCTATGGCTCATCACATGTTAATAATGGTAGGTCAGTGATAATAGGTTGTAATGTTACACATTTTCACTGAGTATGGAATTCAGCATTCATTCAATTGAAACAATTCGCACAACTCTTAAAAAGTATGTTAATAATAACATTTCTAAACTTTCATTGCAGATGCAACTTTACCGGGAAAATGCAATACACTGTTCACAATAAATTGACATAACCATGAAAAATCAATTGAACCAAATTTCTTTTCTTTTGTGCTCTTTTAATATCATATTTACTGTTAATTATAATAATCAGTTATTCATTAATTTATAGTTTTAAAACCCGGAATATATACAAATTTCAGTATTTGAAGGTCTGATTGCATTTTGCAGACCCCCACCCCTCTGCTTTTATCTAAATTCATGGCAATAGTACGCGTTAATAAACATTACTGGTTTATTAATGAATTTGCATTGAGTATGATAGAAACAAAATTGAAAATGTCCTTATATTAAGAGTATGTATTTAATTATAATAATTATAAGAACTTGATATTTGTATCCAACCCAGTCCCAAAATTTTCCTTAAATGGCTAAAATAATGTTAAAAATGAAGAAATGTCTGAATATCAACATCATTTTCAGAGATTCATAAATTCAATTATCAACAAAACTCAAAGGACACATTAAACCTGTTTGATAAAAATTTATATTTACTAATTCGATACAGCTGAATTAATTTTTGAGCTAAATTGTCTTTCAGATGTGCATGCACAACTAGTTTTTCTAGAACATGATATTCGGTTTGAAGACTTGAATCATCGATTCCAAACTTGCCATTTCAGTCTTTGGAAAGTTTGCTCACACTTGATCCATCTGTGGATTATTTTAAGAATCTCACAACAGGACAATTTCTTTGCCTTATCCATACTGCCAAAAACTGTCAAGAATCTGCTTGTGGGTCATTATGTTATGAAATTATGACAATGTGCTTTGTCATTTTACAAATTCTGTTAGAATGCTAGGCTCTACATGCTTTGTACAAGAGGTGTCACAAGCATTTCACAGAAAGAGGTTCCATGTTTGTGGTAACAGCAGAGTAAAGGATACTATTTTTCATTTCTGAATTCGAAAATAGCACTCCCAAGAAAGAAGAATGTACTTTCAGATTCACAGCAAAGGTACGAGATTTTAGAAAATGTTCCCAATATGGAAGGTGTGTCAAGGTCAACAGCAGGAAGAAACAACAGCTTCAGTGAGGTATTACTTGAAAATAATAAACTCAAGAAAATAAACACTAACTGGTTTGAAGAAGAAAACTGCAGAACTTTGCAGTCAGGCAAGAAATAAAACAGTTGAGAAATTTTGTGATTGAGCCAAACAGGCAGCTGAAAATAACTGAACCGGAGTCAGGGCAAGAAACAAACTTATAAATCAAAACGTTTCTGCAACATGTAACTGACAATGTAATGACAGAAATATCAAGATTAACAAAGGTTGCTTTGCAGGGCCTTGATGAATAAGAAACTGAGAGAATAGATTTGGAGAAAAAGTTGAACATCGTGAAAAAAGTTCTTGATAATATGAAAAAGAAAGTTCAGAGACCCAATATAAATATTTGTGAGCTGCATGAAAGTCAAAACTGCAAGGAATAAGTTTGAAACATGAGAAATCAATTGAATTGTATTTTTTTATAATTGTTAACAGTTTAAAAAATAGTCATAAACTTTCCATTGACAGTCTCAATCAAAGGTTAGAGGAAATGAAGCAGTTAGAGGCAAAAAGGGGAGGGATGTACAAGGTACAAGTACGTCTTCTGTATTATGATTATTAACAAAAGGTGTATCTGCTAATACAGTGCGGTCTGTTGTAAAAAAAAGTTTTAGAAAATATGACACATTCGGACTGACACCAGCAACTTGACACTGTCAAGCATAAGTATAGGGGAAAGCAACTGGAGTTCGTCCGATGAGGAGACATTAGATATGACACAACCTCTTGTGTTAAAATCATCCAAGTAACACAATGCATGTAAAATTGGTAAGACAATTTAAAAGCACTGAGCAGAATTTTTCAGCCGAGTAGCTAATGGAGATGAGAAAAATCCTTAAAATTTCAGTCAGATACTGTGTAAGACCATATATTGTTACACTTATCTGTCAATTTATCATACATTGTTCATGTTTTGTTTTAGGCTTTATCAAGTACTGTGTTTTTATCTTTCTAGCTTGACATTGTGTCCGACAGTGACCAAGACTAGTATCTGGACTGTTTTTTTGTTGTTGTATTTTTTAATCTTTATTATTCTAGCAAATTCTTTTCTTTTCTTGTTGTATTTTTAATCTTTATTATTCTAGTGCATTGTCTTTTCTGTTGTTGTATTTTTAACCATTATTATTATAACAAATTGTCTTTCTTTTTTGTAGAGGAACACAAAATTAATAATGTTTGCTTTTGTACATATATATGTATATGTATAAGGTTGTAACTGGCACCATCAGATGTTATAACCTTTTGGAAATTACAAGATTGTAAATTATTTCGCAAAATGCTGCATTGTATATTATTTTGAATACATTTTCAAAACTGAATTGAGTTAACTAGCACATGCATCTTTTATGCATTGTATTAAGAAAAATAAGTATAATGGTTTTTGTTATTCAAAGAAAAAATATTAAATTGCAAGATAAGTTTGGTCCATATTTGTATTTATTATCTCCCCTTGAAACTGGAGAAAACTGAAATCCTTTTTCAGTTAATTTAATAGAAAATGTAGATATTCTTTTAAACATGTGTTTAGTGTTTTGTTATTTAACCACCTGTAGATCACTTTGAAACAGTGTTTACTCTGAATAACAGAGTTGTTCTATTTTCTGGTGATGGACACTTGGACTTCTTGTCTATTTGTTTGCAATGATGTAAATAAAAAAAGTAGTATTTCCTTTAGCATTGTATGCATCGATGAAACTGTTTAAAGATAACCTACAAAGTGAGACAATTTATGAAATATTTTGGTTGATGAGAAAATGCTGTATGTTCTTAAAGATTTTGTCATCTTTTAGAGTTTAACCTAGTTTGTAAATAAGAGTAAAGTTACTATAGTTGTTCTTTTTTCTCAAATACATAGAACTGACTATCAATATCAAACAAAGAGAAATTTACAGACTTTGGGTAAAGTGCAAAGATCTAATAAAGCAACAAACAGCAAAAAAGATAAATTTTGAATATTCTTGATATGTTTTGTAATGAAATGTCATTGTTAGGATGCATTATCTAAAAAAGTACAAGAGATAATGACGTGATTATTTCACAAGAGTTTTAGAATGTTGCATAGTTGTAGTATATTATACTATCTGAGAAGATTTCATCAAATAAAATAATTTTGTAAAATTGAAATGTGCTTGGTATGCTGTTTTGACTCGTGGTGATGGGCCTCTATATCATTGGTGGCAAGCTACAATCGAAGTGTCTTTCTATTTTTTAGATAGCAGACTTGGAGAAAAAAGTTATTTATTTTAACAAAATTGAAGATTAATGGATGAAGCTATGGCTGTGATAGTGTAGGAAGGCTCGATTTTAGCACCCAAGCTATACAAGAAATGACCTCCAGTGATTAGGTTACTTCATTATTCTAAAAAAAAAAAAAAAGCAAATGAAATCAAATCCAAGATGGGAAGCCTCGATCTTAGCATGAGAACATTTCTAAGCAGTTGCAACATGGTTAATGTTGAACTGCTTTAGTTTGGTTATTTTACAGTAAGACAGTTCAAGCTGATACTTACATGGGAACTAAAACAATAACTAAAAGCTGAGATTTTGAACCTTAGTCTAAATGCAGAATTTAGTGTAATATTGCAAGAGCAGACAAACTTAAATTGAGAGAAAGAAGAGATGGCAGAACAAGAACATGAGAAACACTGTGAGATTGTGGGAATGAATGGACAATGGAAGCCATTGGATATAAGCAAGTAACAGTTTCTGCACTTGATAACAAGAGGCAGATTACGAGTTTACTTGCAATAGCAAATCCAGAACTCTCCTGTCCCCACAAGTTATTTATGCTGGGAAGACTGACAGATGCCTGCCAAAGGGTGTAGTTTTTCCAGAACACTGGGATGTGACTCAAACAGACTCACTCTAGAGTAATGAAGAATCTATGATATGTTATGTGGATAACATCATCATTCCATAAGTGAACAAAACATGTGACCGGCTGCTTCTTGCGCAATGCAGCCAACAAGCAGTGGGAATATTTGATGTGTTTAGAGTGTGAAAATACTGACTAAATTGAAAGACTGTGGAATCACTCCTTTGTTTGTGCCTGCCTCTTGTACAGACCAACTTTAACCTCGAGACTTGACAGTAAATAATGAGTACAAAGAAGAATTAAAGACACACTTCCACAAGTGGTATGCTAAACATATCATGGATGCCATTACGGAAAATGAAGATGTTACTGGTGATGTGCACAGTATTAGTAAACCTTGCAACCTCGTTAATCAAGCCAATTCACGCTGAATGGATAATTGCAACTCATGCAACAATGAGTGAAAGATCAGACCTAATTATCAGAGGTTTTGAGAATGCTGGACTTGTTTAATTCAGCAATTTGGGGATTATTTACCTGAGAAGCATTTGTAAATACTATGAGACTTGATTGACATAATGTTGATACAGTGGCTTTGCCCAACAATCTGTGCATTGTAGCTTTAATAATCTGCTGTAATTTGTGTATATACATAGTTCCATTAATAATAGTGTTTTATGAAATAGTTCTAATAATTTTACAGGAATCAACTTGAATAAGTTTTAAAATTAATTTTTATATATTGTTATTTTGTATTATTTTTTTCTTTCTTTTCTAGTATTACTACTGTTTGAATACCTTATGTTTTTTCTATCATTTTCTCTCTATCCTAACTTATTTCACATATCGATTAGCAGAGTATAAAACTACTGCTATCGAAAACAGTACCTTATCAAACATGTGCATTTAAACAATATAAAATGATTTATAATTCTTGCTTCAAAAGGTTTAAAAAATAAAACAAACACATGTAAAAGCTAATATTTAACTACCAAATTACAGTATTGAACTTGATTTATCAAAAGCAAGTGGCTGTGTTAATCTCTAGGAATGAAACACTGTAAGAAAACGGAAAACTTACCTGGGTACCCGTTGCGCCGTTTAACGGGTACCCGGGTACTCGTTAGAATATGAAAGACATGTACAACCCTTGAGCAACACATTTATTTTGCCCATTAAATTACGCGTTACGCATAAACGTATATGGATTACGCTTTTTCGGTATATCCACCTTCCAGAAATCTTGTTTATATTAACATTCCATTAATCCCACAGACCGTATTTTAGAAAAGACCGCTTTACGTAACTACAATATACGAGTACATGTACTCTTGTCCGTGGACTTGTATTTTCCTACAATAACATGTTCTTTTTATAGCAAACCTTGTTCTACTTTCCCACGAATTCTATTTATAGCATCTGTATGGTTTAGTGAGGAGAGAACAGACTATATTTATTTATGTGGCTACTATATAGTATGTCCAAATTATATGTACAACAACTTTTGGAAATTTGCTTATTGTTGATATCACATGATTGTATGACCTAGGTTGCGAGATTTGTGTAGTCACGTGACTAGAAATGCAAACTGCCAGATCCAGGACAAATTTCAGCAATGATGTACTTTCATCTCATCTGTCAGCAGATTAAAGGCATAACAAATGCTATGCTCACGATTTTTGAGAAAATAAATCACATTCCTATCGATTTCATGCTGGTATATCTCGATGAAAGATCGTTCAAGTTTGCTGGGCTGGCATGTAAGCTGCTACCCATGCCAACATAAAATGGTGTCGGCGAATTCCAACTTTTTGATAGGAAATGCACTCTGACCCTACACCCCAACAAGAATGTCCAAATATCAAAAATGGGGTGGCAAGGGACAGAGGAGACTCTGACTACTCAGACCAATGTGCTGCTGATGATAAATGATATTCTGATAGTGTTGTCGACAATTTTTTTCTTGTGAACGGGTACTCGTCATTAATTTTCAATACCCGGGTCTTTCGCTACGGTCGGGTACCCGTTGACAACCCTAGTGGATGGTGGTCATACTCCTAAGTGGCTCATTTTTCGTTGGGGATTTAAATTCGTGGTTCACGGCAACAATGAAACCACAAAAATTGGTCTCCTTGAATATTGATGATACCACAGTATTTATTTCAAGAATGACCAGAAACCTGTCACCATTGCAGCAACACAAACAAAGCCAGATTCATCAAACAGTGTACATGTCCATACAACAGTCAACAGATACAACAAAACCACTGTTGACATGTGCTCTGTGGTCCATGAATATTACTCAGGTAGTTGTTTTCTGACTAAATATGTTGAGAATTAAGTGTCCTTTTGATCTTGTACAAACAGTATACGACTTTCATATTCTCTATTTTTTTTTATAGAAAAAAACATTTGAAAGGGGTTTATTGTTGATATCACCTGACAACTGGACCTGACTAATCAATTTTAAGAGGTAAAACAATTAAAATGTTACTTGTATCAGGTGCAAGCTTAAAATGAAAAACATCCAGTCTATGGGTAGTCTTCTTGGAGTGACAAGGGAGGTAATTCTAAAGTATATTTTATGAGTCACTTCCAATAAATACTATTTTTAAGGTCAATATTATATACAGATGGAAAAAAAATCAACAGATTTTTGGTTGTCTTTCTGTTAGGGTTGGATTTTGGAGGTACAAGTTTATTTCTAAAAAAATTTCACTGAAACCTGTATTGCTGACAACTGTCATGGAAATGTATAAACCCTTTAATTTAAACATGTACTAGAGTTTCTTTTTTGTGCACAATGATACCCGAGGGTGATTAATGTATATTGTACTGTATATCGAAACAGTGAGTTCGGTCCATCCTGTGCTGCATGTGCGAAGTACTTTTGATAGAACCGAATGCTCCCAGCATCGTGATGATTTCTGTGCATAAATACCTCCCCGTAGGTAAAGCTCTTTACATTACAGAACATCTTGTCAGTGAGTGGGTTTGCCATAAGGACTTGCACAACTTGTGCTGTAGAGGTATGTAAGTTTATTAATTTCTTGTATATAAGATATCACTATTGTACCATCACATCTATTGTTGTATGTTTGCTATGCAGCTTTGTTTTATGCACATACTTCTATTCTTGTTTGCGACTGAGCAAGGAATTTATAATAGTAATATAAGGCTACATTTTTAAGAAATGTTTAGTACAGTAGGATTCTTATCAAGAAGGGTTAAGTTTACTTCTGAACTTGTTTTTTAATTATTGTGCCAGTAATATAATCTGTATAATTTACTGTGTATAACGTTATTACGTGTTTATGCCCATGTCATGTATAGTAAACAGTGTTGGATGTTTTCAGCTGTCCGGAGTGTCCAGAGTATCTGGAGCATACAGATAGTTTGGAATGTCTAAGGTGTCTAGAGTGACCTGAGTGTTCAAAGTTATCAGAATGATCAGGGTCACCGTGGTGCAAGCTGAAAAACCAACAGCAGGAATTAACTGTAGCAGCTGTGAAGCTGAAATAATGTGTGGTGATGACAGAGTTTATTTCCTTACACATAATCTTGTAGCCATAGGCTAATTTTGGGGTTCGTAAAACCCACTGTATCTTTCGGGACTGTAAAGATAAGCTGTATATCTGTCCATTTTTGTTCATCTAACTTCACTGAGTGAATTCATTTTACAACACGACTAAAATTCTACACTGCTTACTAGCTGAGTAAACTATATCCATTTTTTTTATTGTGAAATCACTGTAACTCATTCACCCCTTGTCTTTGTATTTTGTGAAGAAATTTATTTGTATTTTTCATTATTACAATTGTGCATTCTTATGATAAATAATCCAATGTTTGGATTATTTATACACTCACAAATTCATAATTAATTGCTCATTACAGTCATTCATTATTAAACATTGTATTTATATCATCGTAAAAAAGGTTCTTTTGTGAATCCAGAAATCCCACAGGTTATCTTGTTACAACATCCCTGTATGAAATTCCATGTAAATGCTGCATGCTCATAATGTAAGAAACAATTATGAATCTTTCTCAGGATTCCATTTTAATTTTTCAGTCTATTTGTCAAAAACTTCTATAGATTTTAATTTTGTGGTACGTCAAGCAACCATTTGCATCATATTACCTCTTGGCCCAAACTTCTCTCCTGAGAGCACGGGTAGCTAGTGTCCAGTAGAAGTGGCACATAACAAGGAACTGTATCAGTTTCAGCCACTGGAGGACAAAGTCCAGCTGAATGTATGTGCTCAAGATCCAATGGATGCCACTGAAGAAAAGAAAAAACATGACACACACACTCAAATATATCATTACAATCATATTTACATATTTTCAGACATTTTCTGAATCACAAGAAATATTATGGAGCAAATTAAACCAATCAGAAGTGCTCACACAACACATATTTTAACAAACATACTGTATAAATAACTGACAAAGTCAATAATACATTCTAGAGAAATGAGATAACGCTTTGCATCTAATACGAAACTCTTTGGTTGAATCTAGTATTTTGAAGAGAAAGACGAATCCAATGTTTGGATTTAGAATAATGTGAAACTGTAAATGGCCTTGATGTCACATGTCAAATATGCCCAATGTTATGTTTTGTTGATTAACACAAAACTAAGGTTTATCTATGTTATTGGCTAGATTATGACTCTCAAACATGGAAAACACACACACACATCAGTTTCTTACGATGATGTTATCATAATACATAGGGTTACAACTAAGTGTGGAGCCTTGAGCTGACCTGAAACTGCAACAGCACTTTTGTAGCAACAGGATGTTAGAACCATATAATCACCATACACAAGGAGGAGGTGGAAAATAAACATGATTTTACAGTGATTCTCGCTAGAAACTATTATTTTAAGTGCACCTTTGTCATGCAATGAAGCAACAATTTCCATTGAATGCCTTATGTTGTTCCAAGATACTGTCAGCATTCAATGGAAAATGGCATCCAAGGCAAACAAATTAAAATTGATCCAAAACAAACAAAATTATCATCTGGATTGCGCTTTCACAATTGACCATTGATAATAGTATTGTTATCAAACCAGTGAAGCCTTTGTGATGTAAAGATATGAGGTACTGGTTACTTTTAAGATAAAACATAATTTTGTGCAGCAATAGTTGAAAACGTACAGCTGGCCTCATTTTCAAAAAAGAAATTAAATTGAGTGAAGAATATGACAGTGAAGACACCTTTATATTTTGCCATGTATATACAGAAGCTATAATAAAAACTCCATGACCAAAATGTGCAAAACACATTAAGTATCAGAACAGTACGATGGTAAGGCATGCTGGGTTATCAGAACACAAACTGTTGATTGAAAGAATACAACACCAGGCAGATTTTAATGCAGTTTTACAAACAAGACATAACAGTGAAAGTGCTACATTGGCTGTGTATAAGACATCCCTTTTTTAAAATGCAAATGTCTTCCTAATTTAATACACGATTTAACAGCTGAAGAAACTGACCCATTAGCATTTTGAAGAATTTCCGCCATTAGGTAAAATGAGGATACTACCTGTTCAGAGGTACTGGAGAGCCTGTCAAATGTTGAGGATAGTCTTATACATGACCTGCAAAATTTATTATTTGTGACAGCAATGGCAGATGAAAGCACTGACATATCCAACAATAAATGCCTTGTCATATATCCTCAGATTATTTCTGATGACATGAAATGATCTACAAGATTTTTAATAAATACAAAATTATCAGATGTTTCAGGCATGGAAATTGCCTTTTTAACTTTAGTCACATCAAACAAAATAATTTTTAAAAAAACTACTTAAGACTGATTGTAGGCTTGAATAGGACTCATAGGTTTTGAATTTGACTCACTGTTTTTTGCCTTGATTAGTCGAATGACTTTCATGAAACCATTTGTTGGTAAAACACTGTGATAGTAATATTTAAAGTCATCTGCCATTTTCTGAAATTCTCAACCTTGTGAGTCCTCGAGGAATATTGTGAAATTGTTAATGTCCATACCAATAAAATTTAGTAATCTGGACTATCAAAAGTATTTCAAGTTTAGTAGTCCAGAACTCTTGATACCTGAAATTCCGACTTATCTTCTAAGATTCTCAACCTCAACCTTATGAGTCCCCGGCTAAGTATCACAGATTTGTATAAACCCTTTTTATTTATTTATTAACTTTATGTACTAGAGTTTCGTTTTTGGTGTACAACGATAAAGGATACATGAGGGTGAATAATGTACATTGTGTCGCATTTCAAAATAGTGAGTTCGGTCCATCCTATGCTGCATGTGCGAAGTGCTTTTGATGAGATGAACCGAATACCTTCAATGCACAGACAATAACTGTACAAAAACCTCACTGTATGTAAAAGTCTTACATTATGGTGTGTCTTGTAAGTCAGTGGTCTACTATAAGGACAAGCACATCTCCAGCTGTAGAGGTGTGTAAGCTTTTTTCTTCTTGTATATACAATATCACTATTGTACTACCATATAAATTTTTCGCATGTTTTGTAGCTTTGGTTATCTATTGGAATTTAAATGTCCATATTATACAGGATTACTTTTCTGTGCAACAACAGGTAACTTTATGCTGTTCAAGAAAAGGCTAGTCTCTCGTCATTTCAATACCTAAGTTTGCTTCCTTGAATGAACTAAATATGCAAAAGAGGGTGAATGGTCTTTTCTAAATACAAATGCACTGAATATGATCTCGTTTTATTTTTTTTCCCTGTACTATCCAAATATATGATCAAAATAAAGATTACTGATTCTTCAAATGGTATCCGAATGTAAATCACTCTTGACTTCTCCCTCTTCCATGGGTGACCTTGATTCACTGTCTTCACAAATGTCAATTACCCCCTCCAATGTGGAGTTGCCATTGGTGTATTGGTGTTCATGTTTAGGCAAAGCTGTGATATGCAAGATTTATCCGTCCACCATATAGTGCTATCATGCATCAAAAGTGGAGGGGATTAAGTCCCCACCACAAAGTGTGGGGGAATGGAAAATGTGAGTTGTACTGTAGTGTATTCACACACAAATGAGCGATTCTAAAAGTTTTTTTAAAACACAACACTAAGTTCTCTTGATAAAAAAATTTTCTTGGGTCAGAAAAACTAGCTCACATCAAATAAAATGACTGCCCAAGTTCTTTATGTTGTCTAAGGTTAAGTCTAAGGTATGGTTATGAAACTCACCCTACTGTACACTCTAGTGAAGCACAGTAGAAAATGAAGTACTGGTGACAGCTCTGATGTCGAGTAAGATGGAACTTTATAATCTTCATTACACATAGCACACCTGTTACAACAGCCAGAAAAGTCAAAGATGCACTCCTGAAAAATTTTAATGGTAAATAGAGATAAATTCTTTGACATCAATCAATACATATCCTTTAACTCATTACCACTTGGCGCCAAGTTAATGCGTCAGGAGGTAGTAGTCTACTTACAAGCTCTGTAACATCAAGGTCATGCATGATACACTAAAGTGGTCGTCATGTATAAGTCGTTTCACGGTTACTAGATCACCTGAGAGCGTATCGGTGCAAGCCCATTTGACAAACCGCTCACATTTTGCAAGCAGGATCAATATCTCACTATCTTAAAAAGAAATTCTATCAATATTTGATCAATTCTTGTTACATCTTTAATTTTTTTCACTAACTTGTGCTGCAGCCAGCTTTTAAATAAATGTTCTCTGCCCATTTCAGATCTTCATTAGCTTTCCATTACCTACATTATGTACTAATTTGTATTATTTGATTGTGCAAAAGTGTATCGCTGTGTAAAAAGTTCTTGCAATTTATCTCGCTTGAAGAATATTGAAAATATGTTTAATATTTTTACAACTTTAATCATAGCCATAAATTAATGTTGAATGACAACAAGAAAATTCTAACTTCTTAAGGTTCTTTTACTATTGATTTAGACTGTTGCATTTCTAATAATGTTAATTATATTTTTAATGAAATAACTCGTTTCTTTCAAAATGCACAAATGTCATCAGTGCTTGAACAGACAGGCGCATGTATGAGTCACCTTGATGATTATTTTAATTTTATTTCCTTGAGTGGCTGGAAATTTTAGAGTATACAATTTGAAGAAATATTGATGTTAGACACAGTATGCATATACAGGACATTTGTGGTTCTCACCTATTGTGTCTGTATGTGTGTCTGTCTCATTTCATCTGGTGCATGAATATGTATATCCTCGAATGAATGTGTTCGCATACGTATATTACATAAACATATTCAGGTTAAAAACGAGTATAATATGATGCTAAGATAGAACGAGTGACTGAACGATAAAGACAACAAAGATGAATATTTGTGAATATCCATTTATTACTGACTTGTAGGGCATTTTTTTTACAAGCAGTCTCTTTTTAAAAAAGAATACTGTTTGCAATTTTACATCCGATCACGTGGATTAATATTGATTTAAAAGACGAACCAAAGAAATAGGATGAAATCTATGAAATAATTGTATTTTTAAAACTTACATCTTTAATGCAAGGAAAGTTAAACAGAAATAATCTCAATTTTAGGAAGGCTGTTCTAAATGAATTTGCAGGTGGCAATCAAAAATCTTCTCTAAAGATCCCAGCAAATTTGATTGTTATTGCATGTACCGTCTGATACTTGATGTTTCAAAATTTTAAATGAAAATGAAACCAGTTAAAACGCCATTAATCTGAACATTTTTTACAACTGTTACTGTTACGGCTATTGGATTTAATTTATTTATTTTTAAATGTTAAATCCAAATTTGTCATTTTGCCTTTAAAATGAATTGATTGGGAAATTTTTTCTAGAAAGTTCAGGCTGACCATTCTCTAATTGTAAACAAGTTTTTGACCTTGGCTTGGTTACTTCATTGGTATCTGACCTTGCTTCAGATTGATAAACAGGTCTCTAAAACTATTGGTTAATTTCAAGGACAACTTTTTATTTTTTTAGTAATTCGTGGCTTATTTTCTTCTGGATCATTCTATTATTACGTGACTAGGTGAAGGTAGACTCTTCTTCTGACTTTCTATCAATTTCTAGAAAATCACGTGATCATTTGTTTACATTAGAAAAAGGTATTTTAATCAGTGTACTGGAAGAGAGGTTCAGTAGAATTTTGGGCTTTAAAGTTAGTAGTTGTGTTTCTATATTTGAGTGTTAATCTTAATTAATCTTAATTATCTTGTTCTGGACTTTATGTCAATTTGTTGGAAAAGAAGAATTATTCTATTTATTTGGAAAAAGGACACGTGTTTATGATTTCATCTGGATGATATTAAAACAAGGACTGCATTACGTAACATTGTCAGCCATTTTGGATTACATTGTCAAGATTCGAACCTGGAACTATTAGAACAATTATTTATCAGGACTTGCAATTCTATTAGTGGATTATTTTGTGAATTCTATATTTGTTGGATTTGATTCTCTAAAACCGTAAGTTTATTTATTTTATGAAAATAATTGTACTTAATAAAAATCATTGTTAAAGTTTTACAAGCTTGTTAGTTTTCACTCTTTCTGTGTTGCTGCTTATTCGAGCCTAAGCAAGTAACAGTTACACCCAAATATGAATAAATATTCCATCAGCATTAATTACACTCCTTTATCGTTATGATAGCTAATGTAATTATTGCTTTGTCAAGTTCATCTGAATACATTAATATACTGTTCCATTTTTTAAAAAAAAAAATCCAACTTTTCTGATTTAAAATATTTAGCATTACAGATTAGTTGCCATATTGAATTTGTGTTATAATTTTCTTATCGAACTTGAATCTTTTATAACTCATGTAATAAACGAACTATTAGCCTTGTGAAAGTAACTGAGAAAGAAGGATATATCAACATATCAAAAATGCAAATAGTTGAGATTGTTTTCTTTAAAGTTATGCAGCCAAAAATGTGCAATAAATGTTTAAAATCGGAGAGCAAGGTGAAATGTTCCTACCAATGTATCTGAAATTATGGATAATGAATCTATACTATCAGGTATAATATATATATGGCCAGTGTATTTAATTTAATTAACTGACATTCTTAAAGTATGGAAAGTAAATATTTAATTATCTGATATACCGGTAATGTAAGTATGGACACTGAATCTAATTATCTGATTTAGTGTCTATAATTATTCTCCTAGTATGAACAAAATAAGTTTAGACATATAATTGATTCATTGGGTTTCCTTTGTTGACTTTATATTTCGCTAATCATGTGTAGAACAGTAAACATCTGGAACTGGAATTTTTTTGTGGGCATGCACATTAGAGCTAAGGGAGGTAATTTTAGGCGCTACGATCAGTAACTCCGTTGCAACCGTGAAACCCCCCACAGAGTATCTTGTGCTGAAACCCTACAACAACAACAATTCAATACATCTTTTTCTTCAATAGAAAACATTTCTAACATTAACAATTTACATGTCAATACATGTTCTTTAAAAAGATTAAATTTCTAACAATTTACAAGTCAATACATATCCATTAAATAGATACAATTTCTAACATTAACAATTTACAATTCAATATAAATTCTTTAAACAGATACAATTTCTAACATTAACAGTTTACAATTCAGATCTGAATGTTGTGAATCCAGTTGACTACCCATGACTGGCAATAAAATTAAGTTTTCCCCAAATGTCACGACAATGATTAACAGAATTGAGTTTTAACTTATTCCTGGGCAATCTACCATATAATATTCCCCAAATTTTATTAATTTATTCCTGGATATACTACTGTATATTCCCTAAATTATATTATTAATTTATTCGTCGATATAGTACCATATAATATTCCCCAAATTTTATTATTAATTTATTCCTGGATATACTACTGTATAATATTCCCCATATTTTATTATTAATTTATTCCTGAATACACTGTAGTATAATGTTCCCCAATTTTACTATTAATTTATTCTGGTTAATACTAAGGTATAATGTTCCCTAAATCTTAGTATTAATTTATTCCTGGATTTACTACTGTATAATATTCCCTAAATTTTATTATTAATTTATTCCTTGATATACTACTGTATAATATTCCCCAAATTTTAATTAATAATTTATTCCTCGATATACTACCGTATAATATTCCCCAAATTTTAATTAATAATTTATTCCTGAATACACTGTAGTATAATGTTCCCTAAATCCTAGTATTAATTTATTCCTGGATTTAATATTGTATAATATTCCCCAAATTGTATTAGTTTATTCCTGGATATACTACACTATGATATTCCCTTCTCAATGTTGGTTTATTATTTTTTGTATACACAATCTTTTCTCCAAAATGATACATGTTTCTCTATACAACAATTTGTACTTTGAAAAGTTATTAATATTTTTCATGTATGAAAAATTACATGTAAATTTTGTAATACAACACTCATTTCATTTTAGTTCCAAGCCGACAAGAACCAACTGTAATGTGTTTCAGATAAAACATACTGTATGTTTATTTCTAATATCACATGACATGAACTTCATTGTAAGATATAATACTACATTTTTAAGGTTCCCATGATCCACATTGTAAGAAATCCATGTAAGCTTTTAATGGCTGCCAGTGTAAAAAAGAAACACCGGTGCAAAATGTTGCAGATATCCAAGCAAATAATACCATTACCACTGATTACTAATTTTGGTGAGAGAAATATGAACAATTGTAAGGAATTACATTATTAGTGTCAGTCAACAGAATATCATTATTAGTGTCAATCAACAGAATATAATTATTAGTGTCAATCAAAAGAATATAATTATTAGTGTCAATCAAAAGAATATCATTAGTGTCAATCAAAAGAATATCACTATCAGTGTCTGTTTTGTTTTGTATAGTTTAACGCCATTTTTAAGCACAATATAGGCTTTACATGGTGGAGGAAGAACCCGGAAAACCCCCGGAAAGAACCACTGACTCACGAGAAGCTACTGGCAAGCTTTCTCACATAACAACATTAGCCGAATCTTAGACTCAAACCCACGCAGACAGAGGTGAGATGGCAGTGATCCGTAACGGACAGCGCTTTAGACCACTCGACCACTCAGGGCCCCCTAATATCAGTGTCAATCAACAGAATATAATTATTAGTGTCAATCAAAAGAATATGATTAGTGTCAGTCAACAGAATATCATTATTAGTGTCAATCAACAGAATATCTTTATTGGTGTCAATCAAAAGAATATCATTAGTGTTAATCAGAAGAATATAATTATTAAAGAATATGTCATATGGGGCATGTAAGCACATTTATTAATGTAAGTTTTTAAAAACTTCAGTTAAGATTTTTGAGCGATCTATACAATAACTGTCTTAACAAATTTCCAGACTGAAATTATCGATCACTATGGATTTTTACACTGGCAGTTCAGCATTACATTGCCTCAAGAAAGTTGATATTGGTTTGAACTGTTATTAGTGAAAGTGAATCAAGTATACAAAATGTTAGTGTCAATCAACAGAATATCTTTATTAGTGTCAATCAACAGAATATCAATATTAGTGTCAATCAACAGAATATCAATATTAGTATCAATCAACAGAATGTCAATATTAGTATCAATCAATAGAATATCGTTATTAATATCAATCAACAGAATATCAATATATTAGGATCAATCAACATAATATCAATATTACTTTATCAGTGTCAATCAGCCAAATATAATTATTTGTGGCAATCAACAGGATATCAAAATATCATAGACTGTGTTAATTAGAAGACTTACCTGATGCAAGCTACAGTGTTGAAATTGCTGAAGCAGTTTCTTGACACAATGTCTGCATCCGGTGTGGTATTGACAGGTGTGCTGTTTGTTGGGGGCACGATACTTGACACAGTACTCATGAATTGAAACATTTTTATCCAGGAATCAACTGTCTACAAAGTGTCTTGGTGTCATATGAAACATTTTTATCCAGGAATCGACATGGTCTACAAGTTGTTTTGTGTCATCTGAAATATGTGTGCCCAGGCATCAACAGTTTTGTGCCATCTGAAACATTTTTGCCAAGGAATGAACAGTTTCTACAAGGTGTTTTGTGTCATCTGAAAAGGACAAATATAAGTTCATATTTTTAGAAGAAACTGAGTCTAATTGGTAATTACAAGAGTCAAGGGGAACATATATTACAAATTATCTCCACAGCCCCAAAAACACACTGGGTTTTACAAACCCCAAAAATTAGCCAGAGGCCAGAAGATTACATGCATAGATTTATAAACTCCACCACCAACACTTGGCTACCAGTCACACTGGCCAATCAGTGCACACCAATCTCAGTCAGCAACGCCCAATCACCCGCTACTTGCCCAGCAATACTTTTCAGCTCTACAGTTGATATGGTCAACTTCATAGTTAACTCTGCAGTTGACTCCAATCACTCTGATCAGCTCTACAGCTGAAGATGTGCAAGTCCTTAAAGTAGACCTGCTCACTGACAAGACATTCCATAATGTAAAGATCTTTACTTATGCTTTATAAACAGATATCCTCTGTGGACTGGAAGCATTTGGTTCTTCCCATCAAAAGCACTCTGCACATGCACCATAGGTTAAACTGAACTCATTATTTCGAAATATTGTACACTATGTATAAATTAGTGTTGTTCCGATTATCGATTATAATCGATCATCAGTTGGTTTAGCAGATCATCGATTGTGAACTCCATAATCGATTTTGTGTAAAGGGAGACTACTTGTTAGGTGCATGAAAAGCACAAAGGTTAGTAAAACTCCCAGCCTCTAAAGTTGACCTGAAATTTATTAATTCCCTTAACAACTACAAATATGAAACCTTATGATTCAAAATTAGGAACATATAGTCATTATTATATGGTGTGGTTGTTAAATTGTTCAGTTAGTACATTTAAAGGCATATAACCTAAGTAAAAACGAATTAAATTATTTTGTTCTTTTTTCAGTTCGTGATTACTTATTTAGTTGAAAAATTACAATTCAGGCTGTTACTGAGGCCGAAATCAGGCTAGTTTCGGTAATTTTGTGATAAAATACGCGATTTTTAATTATTGTCTGCCAGACAAAAATTCGCTATTTGCCACGCCTATATACATGTAACCTCTGTTGACCTCTCCCGAAGATATTATTGTCAGGTTAAAGTATACATGTCATCGAAAGAGATTACTCCTGTACATTTATAAACATATTGAACTCTTGATCAAAGATATAACTGTGTAACAAAAAAAAAAACTTGCTCTTAGTAACCGATTATAATCATTGATCAGCTGGATAAGAGGAACCGATTATCGATTATGAATTTCTGACCGATTCCCATCACTAGTATAAATCACCCTTCGGTATCATACACAAAAACAAAACCCGATTACATGTATTTAATAAACAAAAAGGTTTATACAATTCTGTGACAGAGCCTCCCCACCCCCTTAAAAAAGTGGTAACACTTTTAAAAATCATGGAATGTTAACATAAACAATTGTTACAACATTCAATTTGGAATTCAGAACGAAAATGATCTGCTAATTACACCCTACTTCAAAAATCATCACCCAGTTTCTGATCAGTTCATAGTTTAAACCTATCAGTAAAACAAGTTGTTTAAATTTATAATGTATATTTAACAAAAATTAAATAGCGTTCTTTTGACGTTTTTCTGACATTTGAGTGCATACAAATATCTGAGAGTACCAGTATAAAAATGACATAACTCAAACTTACGGATATCCTTTTCAAAATAACTTTTTTATTTATTCATCTTAAAGATGCTATTACCATGATATATTTTCTCAACTGTTTATAACAAACAGCTCAAAAACCATTGTCGCCCCTACGAAAGGATTATCATTTAACGCAATGGATCAATAGAAGAGGGATTATACCACAATGGCTTGGACCACAATGGTTAGTCAAAATAAATTATCAATTAGTAGTACTAATTACCTAGCGGTCAGATAATTCGACTTAATAAAAAGGGACCGTACCAGTACGAATCGTGTCTACACCACGTTGATCTCCAACAACAGTGATGCAAGAGAAGAAATGGGTGAAACACTTGTTGGTCTACCTGACGATAAAAGTTTAGGAAACGTTCCCCTACCCTTCATGTCGGCAATATTAGTTACCTCCGTGGTTTTTGTGGCGTTTTGTTTTCAACGTGTCTTAATATCTTAATGTATAAACTATAATAATGGATACTAAGAGAAGAAGAAAAACAAGCACATTTTACGTTATGTATGCCCTATAAGTATAAATATGTCAAAGTATCGTGTTTTCTGAACGTCAATACTAATAATGATTTCAAGAATTTTTCATTTGAATCCCACTCAGTTACGCATTCTTCTACTTCAAAAACTTACGTCAAAGGTAAGATATCAGCGAGAATGTTCCATGATATGTATGCCTGAGAGTGCAACTTTATATGTGAAAATCATTTACGGCAATTTAATAATACGGATGTAATTCATTCGGAATATCTCTGCAAAGATGCTAGTAGTGACGTAATGTTTTGCTGACAACTACTCTGCATACTAAACAGGTGACCAGACTAACTACTGATCTAAACTGGCTTACGTTGCATTTCGCTAATTTCACTTTTGTATAATACAATCTTTTTAACAAATAACACTTAAACCTCAGTAATATAGTGGGGCTGTTTGACAACAATGGGAAAATACATTACAGACCGCATCCCCCATGTGGCTATATGGTATCACGGTACCAATTGTTTTTCCATAGACCTCAATGCTAATATTTGGAGAGATAAATATATTTTCTATCCTAATTTAGCATGCATCTCACACACTGTTATAGAGAACAATGTTAGATTGTCAATTTGATGATGACAAAACCAGGTACTCCATTGCATTTAAGAGAGATAACTCTGCTGGAACTAGACAGGGGTATGAGTTATCTAGTCACAACATACTTATTTTCAGTCATGTCTATGACATTTTCAAAAAATCATAAAAAATACAAAATATGATCTATATAGGAATTAACATAAATTCACATGTTGCCAAGAGGCTAAACTATTTTTTAAGCCTAACAGAAAGTACAACTCTTACATAATCCACCAATCATAGCTCGTGTTGTCCTCTAGTACTGCCTGCAATGGACCCTACACTTTAAGCTCCACCCATCTGGTCATGCGCAATTGGTACCGTTATACCTATAGCAAACCTTGATTTTTCCAATAATCTGTGAAATAGCTCGGGACTATATAACTAACAAGTGTACTTAGTCTCGCTTGTCAAAAACAATTTTATGAAGTACTAAGCTATGTTCTATATGATTGTATATAGAAATGTTATTGAGCTGTTGGAACTCTTGTTTGCAAACTTTTGCTTCACTATCAAACTCATGTTTTGAAATAAAATGAATTCTTTCAACTATGAGTTGTGTTTTGTTCATATTAGCACTTATCAAACTTCACTTTGGTGATATGCGATAAATCACATTATGTCATATTGTTTAATAGTAAGGTCAAAGGTCAACACACTAGTTAGCATGTACCAGTTCTACTCTTAAAGAGACATTTTGATCTAAAATAAAGGACTTATAATTGTTTCATTAACACAGAAAGTAACAACAAGGACAGGTGGACATGGCCCAATCTAATTATAAAGTATTAGCTTTGAACACTTTACACTGTCTGCATATGCAAGAGGTCACTAACCTCTAGTCCTCACACAAAGGTCAAGCTACCCAGCCTCTTTGTCATACAAATAGAAATCTTCCCTCCTTTCTGTAGTGCATACAGTTGATGCAATAAGCCAATCTGACACCAAATAAAGTAAATAACAGCTTTTCTAAGTGGTTATCATGGATTTGGGGTTGAAAATGTGGACTGATATACAGAAAAAATGCTAAAGTTTAACAATGAGTATAGTGAGTCCAATGGATTTATAAACAGAAGAAAAGTGTGTATCTAAATGGGAGATTTAGCTAATGATACTGGAATTAAAGGAGACACAAGCAGCAATGAGAAAAATGAGAAGCGAGAGCTTGATGATGTTACCTTGGACAATATTTTGAGGCAGTGGATCATAGGTAAAGGGACAATAAAAAAGGGACCTGTGCTATAACATCCCTTACAGACACCAACTATCAGGTGACATGGTGTTCATTCCTAGCTAATATAAAAGGGTGAATAATGTAGATAATATAGATGCATATAAGTTATATTTCTTCTAAATAAGAAATTAACAATAATGGGCTTCTGTTAGACAGAAAAACATACCTAAGCAAAAATCCCAAAGCATGTTTGATCAGTTTTCAAACTTTTAAACTTTACTGGGAAAAATTATTAAAGTACTTCTAGTTCAATTTGCATCAAGACCAAGGGCTAATATGATTCTTCACAAATCTTCTATTGATTTTCTTACACATTAACTTAAATTGTGGGTTTTTATCTATTGAAATTTTAGGTTTGGTGTAAGGGAGATAACTTAATGATATACATAAGGTGTGGTCTTTTTATTTTCTCCAAGATCTTATCCATGTTATATATAGATGAGTTCAAGGACACATGTATTAACTTCAATGCAATTAAATTATCCAAAAATGCATTACTGATAAAGTGAGGACCTAAAATCCAGGTTTCCATATGTAGTAGAGACCTCAAGAATGATTATCTAACTAAGGAATCGCATGTTCATTTTTCATGGCACAAAAGTTTACAACAAAAAAAAGACATTTAGAGCAGGACTATTCAAATCAAAATAGGAAGGAATACCATATCTTTAATAAATTACCTAAAATACTCATACCAGAATATTCTTTATGGTACAAGTGAACTATCTACAAGAGGACCAGTAGAGGTCCTCTATCCTGGTCTATAACATGCTTTAGAAGAACAAGAGAATTGTTTTTTTATCCATGATTTTTCATCTTTTGCGCATAAAATAGTCAATACTTTGGCTAAAATTAACTATATTAACTTTACATAACCTTTTTATGGCCTGTATGCTAATATTGGAGCTGACTACACAGTCACAAAGCCATCAGTCTATATATGCTATAGATATAATTACAAAAGCCCCATTCCAAAGCTAATGTGTGTTATTTTCTACATTTTCTATGTAAAAGTCTGTCAATATTAGACCAAAACATCTCAATATCCATTGTTTAACCAAATGACACTATGACAGTATAGAAGTGGTGGTTATGTATACTCGTTACTATGGATACACTGTGAAGCTGGTATTATCTTTTAGGTATCACGGTACCAATTGTTTTTCCATAGACCTCAATGCTAATATTTGGAGAGATAAATATATTTTCTATCCTAATTTAGCATGCATCTCACACACTGTTATAGAGAACAATGTTAGATTGTCAATTTGATGATGACAAAACCAGGTACTCCATTGCATTTAAGAGAGATAACTCTGCTGGAACTAGACAGGGGTATGAGTTATCTAGTCACAACATACTTATTTTCAGTCATGTCTATGACATTTTCAAAAAATCATAAAAAATACAAAATATGATCTATATAGGAATTAACATAAATTCACATGTTGCCAAGAGGCTAAACTATTTTTTAAGCCTAACAGAAAGTACAACTCTTACATAATCCACCAATCATAGCTCGTGTTGTCCTCTAGTACTGCCTGCAATGGACCCTACACTTTAAGCTCCACCCATCTGGTCATGCGCAATTGGTACCGTTATACCATATGGCTACAAGGGAAGTTCGTTGTATAGGAATGGAAGAGGTGAGGTGACGTCACGGTACTGAAGATTGGTAACATTGTTGCAACAATTGTAGGAACAGGTGTGTACCGGGTTGACCTCAGTTGGGAGTAGAGAGTGGGCTACAGTGACAAAATCCCATAATGGTCCAGGACAAGTTTTGCGGAGACACAGGCATTGTCACATGATCGAGACACGTGGAGGGAACTGGTCAGATATTCAGCAGCACAGTACCTCAACGACCACACAAGGTCAATAGACTGATGAGGATGATATAACACATACTCTATACAATATTTAGTCAAAAACATTTCATATTATTTGCTAAGACAAGAAAGCAAATCTGTTCGAGGCCAATGAGGCCCTGAAGAGGGTCTTATTCTTCTTCTTCTTCTTCACTTTTTTTTTACCAGCTCCTGCCTTTTCCAATAATACCGTTTCTCTTCTTCGTTTCATCCTCTGGTGTCCAGTCAGGATGTCCCATTGCTCTAAATTTCTCGTGTATCTTCATCCAGTTATTATTTAATTTGTCAAAGACCTCTTTCTTTGTCCTTCTCTCTTTAGTCCAGTTATCTTCTATCTTCTTGACTTCTTCTTCCAGCACTTTTAATTTTTAATCTTTTCTTCAGCTTTCCTTATTTGTTTTAACACCCACTTTACAAAAGGCCACTCTGTAATTATCTATTTCTTCTATAAAATTAAAATAAAAATAATTTGATGACACCATCAAGAGTCTCCTTTAAAGTTCCAACTCTCACATACTGAGGATGGATAAAACCTCTCATTTTCTTCAAGTAGCACACTTCCTACCAGATCCCTGGTTATGTTGAGGCTGGTTACTTGACTTGTCACAAAGTCTTTGGTAACTGGATACCTTCATTCTTTTTCAAGCCTTTCCACCACATAGGCTACATCCATAATCCAGTACCAACTGTGTCTCAGTTCGTTGAATAAGTCGATGGACATCTTCATTTTGGTTATTCTTTAGAATGGCGCGAATTGATTACTTTATGGGATCAACGTGATGTGCGCTCGTATGGAGCATGTAACACGGCTTTATGCACCCACAGCGTGCTTATTAATTGCTCCGAGGGGGAGGGGGAACAGAGCCACATCATTCCAGGCTTTTGTGTTTAGGGAACACTTATTAAATTTAGCCGTTAGATTGTAGGACCATTGCAATCCCTAACAACCTGAATATAAGGCTATTACAGGAGGGAGAATATATCCACGCACACTCATGACCAGGGTATTGTTGGAAAATGGCGTCGTTTTACACAATTTTGAAAATAACTGTGCTGTTTTTTGAGCTGCTTTAGAGAAAAGAAAACCTAGGTTGACGGCTTTTATGATCACTTTCACTTTCAAATATAAGTAACTGCTATTCAGATCGATATAACCTTCAGGTTGCCCTTTGATTTCAAACTCAATGAGAGCTGAATCCGTCAAAGAGGAGATGGGATGAAATTCATTGGAATTTTTGCATGGTCATCATAGTGGGTTGCATCGCAAAACATCTTGTTTTGACTCGGAACAGGCGCAAGACTCTCGGTGCATAATTTTTCTGTCTCTATAAATGTTTTTTTTAATAATCACAAACGTCTAAGTCTCGAACGGTTCTTCTTTTCTCGGTCGTTTATGCTCTAGGGGTATGAAGGCCTATAAATGGTGTCTTCGTCGTTTCTTTCTGCATTGTCCTTGCTGTGGTGTCAGGGAAGCAGGAATGACTGATCGGTATCGTCCAGGCATTTATACAAGTTTCTCGTCGGCCCAAAATCTCTTTACTCGCTTGAAGCAAGACATTTTGCCTGCTTTCAAGAAAGTTTCTTTCGAGTTTTGTTTGTCGATAATGGCATTTTGGAGAAATATTTTGCCATGCGTCAATGCGGCATATTTCAAGGCGTGCAGTCCTCGTGTTATCATCGGTTTCAAAACGGGGTCCTCTGAAAGAAATGCCGATTTTAACAAGCAGCAGCAGGGGGGGGGGGGGGGGGGGGGCGAATCGGACAACTTTTTCCGACAAAATCACTTTAAGCCCTCAAAACGGAAAATAGAGCCTTCCTGCGAATCTCATGTTTTAACCCAAAAAAAATAAGTCTTCATTTGGCAAACGGAGACTTAATGATTTCTTGCTCAAAACATACTCTATTCGCGTTTTCGTTGCTAGACCATAAAACGTCGCAACGATGTTGTCATCGCCCCCCCCCCCCCCCCCTGCTGCTACAGGTTAATAATTTATTTCAACCAAATATTTGATCAAGTCCGATACGATATCGTGCCCGAGGATCATGTAAATTTATTGTTATAAATCCATGCGGGGTTGACTGAGCTTTACTAAATAAATTTTTAAATTGATTGAAGTCTATATCGGAACACCACGTCTGTAAAATATTTCGTAGCGTATGAGTATCAACGCTGTTAAACACAGCAAGAATATTACAGTTATCTCAGCAGCAGAGAGGGTGAATCCTACAACGTTTTCAGGCAAAATTTTGATTGAAATCCTAAAACGAGCCTTCCTACGATCAAAAAAAAATGTCTCAGGGGCAAACCCTACAACGTTTTCAGACAAAAAATTGATTGAAATCTCCCTACGAAATCATTTTAACTAAAAAAATGAAAACGATTTTTTAATTAATTTTGGTCGCAACTTGTTGTCATCCACCCTCTCTGCTGCTAAAGTTTTCAGTTCTGGGTTAACAAAAATAATAAATAATTTTAACCGAATATTTGATCGAGTCTTTAGGACGAAAATCATTTATGATTTCACAAACAGACTAATCGCTAACACCTCTTCTTGTAAATCAATCAGATTATTTGACTGGTCGGTGAGTTTGAAATTAATTCTGGTTAATGAATTATTATGGCATCGCATGTAGACAGGATTAATTGGGTTTTCAATAATTAGGAATCCTGGAGGAGCTGTTGGTGCAAATGAATAAAGAATATATCCTTGCTGAGCTTGATTTGATCGTTCGAGATTAATCTGATAGCTTCCTTCGATAACATCACACACTAAATTGAGCGCAATCACTGAGGATATATTCACGTTGAACGGAGCGATATGCCTGCCGCCACCGTCTGGGTCATTATTGTGTTTGAGGATTTTTATTTCCGGTGATGTTGTTTTTTTCCATGCGTCATGAATTATTTTGAAACCAACATCGATGGCATCATTGAGAAGTTTTTTTAGTTCTGGTACGTTATATCCTGGTAGTTTGAATGTGGGGATATCTTCAACGCGTATATTATACTTCGCTGCAAATGTTGTTCTCGTTTGGGGGTTTTTGTGATCTAATATATCCTGAATAATTTTTAGGTTAAATGTTTCCATGTCATTGATGATTTTGTTACATGTTTCTACAACGCTGATAAATTCATCTCGGGTGAGAGAGCCGGATCTAAGGGATATTAACAACAATGAAAAATCTTTATTCATTGCTGTGAAATTGTCAATGATTTTAGGTTCGTTAACAAAAAAATGATGATGCTCCCTTATTTCCTCCTCTTCTCCAATTGGTCGATATACTAAACTAAAAAACTCTATAGTAAATCTATGATCTTTATAACTCTTTATTGGATTATCAGGTTTTGTCCTGTCTGTGACATAATCAGTTTTTTTTGGTTCTGGTAAATCAACGGTTTTTCCCCTGGGTGGTAATTCAGGCCATCCTAGTACGGTTCTTATTGAGCTTTGATAGATATCTACTACGTATCCTTCTGTGCTTATCTCAATTGCGGATGATAGCGTCGGTTCATGAACTGTTATAGCGATTTTTGACTCTACTCCAGTAATCGATTTTATTCTACGCGCGAATTCATCATTGATTTGTTCGATTTGGTATGACCCTGTTGGTATCGAAACGACGTTCCAGTCTGGTGTTCCGTCGGGTTTATTCTTATTTGCAAACACCAGTGAATTATTCGGTTGTTGACCACCAAATGATTTTGATCTGATATTAGGCCAACTGTGATACATTCGTAGTTTTGCTAGCGCTATCTCCTTCACTGGGACCGGAGAGGGGAAATTCACACTGAATTCTGGATTCGTTGATGTTATTGATATCATGCTTGTTTGTACTGGGTTCGTGTTCTCCACTATTTGTTGAAGTAATTCCTGCGGTGTTGTCATTGTTATTATACTCATGATTTATTTCTAATTTTGGTATCGAGGAATCATAAATACTGACCATCACTGAGAACTCACAATCTGGTAATGTTGATATTATTGAGATCATTTTGTTTTTTGGGTTCGTGTTTTCTGATTCCATCGGTGTTGTCATTGTTATTATACTCATGTTGTCGCTCTAATTTCGATATCGCGGAATCAAAAATACTGACCATCGCTGAGAATTCACTATCTGATATAATCGTATTATCGAGTGACGACGATATCATCAATGATAATTGCGAATATGCGGTTGATGCAATATGAAATTGAAGTAAGTAATTCTGCAGTTTACTCTGGCTGCATGATGATATCTTTTTTGCTATCCCGGTTGATATACCCCCGATTGTAGCCACCGCAGAAATGCAAATTGGAACTACGACCGGGGCAATCATTGTAACAGATGCTAGTATTATTCCGGCACCAGTGAGAACGCTTGACACCGAGTATATAATAACATCAATTGCGGTGATTCTTCGTCGGTATTTTTTTATTTTTATTTGATACTCCTCAGTGAGGGTTTTGAGTCTATTCTGAAATTCTCTGACCTGATCATAGCGACATTGAGTTGATGAAATCATTTTTATTTTAAAAACACTAGCGTTTTCAATTGTGAAATCCTTTCAATTTAGTTATTTACTTAAATCCGCTACGAATTCTACATACCATGATACCGAAGTTCTAGCCAAATCTTTATCAGTAGCTGTTATAGTGAACTTTTCAGTTTTATCCTTGTCGATGATCGTTGATATCACATTATTGACCCCGGATGAACTCGACGATGATATATTAAATTGAATTGGTGCTACCAGCGTTAATCGATAAATACCCTTGATAGTAGCAGTGATATCTAATTTGTTGTTTGCAGGTGTCCACTCAAATGATCCGTGTTGGATTGTATATACTACGTTATTGGTTTTCTCATGAGGAATTTTTGTTTTTTCAATGATTGTTATCATCCTCGAAAAATCACCTTTGACGGCTTCGATGAAAGTTTTCGTCTCATCGATGGATTTTTTAATATCAGGGAGTTTTATTTCAATTTTATCCAACTGGGTTCCAATAAATTTATCAATGATATTTCTACGAAAAACTGAAAACTGTTTTCCGTTATCTTCAATTTTAGATTCAAGCGTTGCCAGTACAGCCACAAAATTTTTTAACTCATCGTTGAGAGTTTTTAATCGATCTGTAATCGTCGAAACGAGTACACCCGGTTTGAGTTTACCCTGATCGGAAAATAACGCGATAGTATCCTCGATTGCGTTTTGTTGTTTAACCAAAATATCATCCAGAGAAATATTACTGGTTTTCAATTTACCCTGATCCGAAAACAACGCAACGGTGTTCTCGATTGCGTTTCGTTGTTTAACTAAAATATCATCCAGAGAAATATTACTGGTTTTCAATTTACCCTGTTTGTCTTGAAATACAACTATTTTATTAGGATCAACATTTGTTAAGTTCAACGTCTCAGCTATTTCATCTTTGATTAGTTTTTTTACATCCTTGACAGAATCAAGTGGTGCAGTGTCATCGGGTTTGGGTTTCAAAGATCTCCCCCAAATATCAATCATGTTATTGTAAAACTCTTTCTCTCTCTAAAAAGTGATTGCTAGTGTATTCATTAACGACAACATGTGGTGGTTTTCCGCTTGGGTTACTCAAGGAGTTAGAAATAGCGTCAAGGACATTTAATACTTCGCTGCCACATATTGGTGGGTCAATCATCGTTTGTGTTGGTAGCGTAGAATACCAAGTCTTCATTGGAAGGGTTTTTATATACCGCATAAACTCTTTTGGTGGGGCTAATCCATATGAATCGAAATAAACAATCCCACGTGGATCAATAGCGTATGCAACCCAGTGAGTTCCAGGTCCGGTGCTGTTATCTAAATTAATGATTCCGGTTTCAACGCTGTTTGGTTGATGTGGTAATTGATCTTTCATAAAGACACCTCTGAAGTTTTTAATCGCGAGTTTTTTAGCAGCATCCATTAAATCAAAATTGGACATAGGAACCATAGGTTCCTGAATTAATAAATCGTTCCTGGTAGTCTTAGACCCTTTCCGCTGTACCACGAATACGGGGTTCCTGGTAGTCTTAGACCCGATCCGTTCACGGATCTTCCGCTGTACCACGAATACGGGGTTCCTGGTAGTCTTAGACCCTTTCCCTTTTTTTTATATCCTTTCCCAGTTGCCTTCTTTAGTGCCATTCCTGCTGCAGTACCAACGGCTTCTAACGCTGCCGCTTTAGCCACCGCTGGGGCTGCTGCTGCAATCAATGCTGGAATCGCAGCTAACAACGGAAATATACCGCCTGTTTTAATCATATTTTTGATAGCAGCCGCAGAAAGAGTAATCTGAACACCTTTTTTGGCTGCAAGTGCATCATTGAAATGTTTCACCTGACGAGTTGTCAGCGATAGTTTATTTGCACCACCAGTCATTTGGTTGGGTTTCAACGTGATTGTGGTTCCACATTTTTTAGCTGATTCCGATTGCAATTTTTTTAATTGACCGGGAGTTAACGCAACACTAATAACACTATATGACATTATACATAATTGATTGATTCTAAATCGTTTACAATTTCAATTACATGTTTTCTACTGGGGCATCTACCACTCTCATTCTTCCACCAACACCTTCAAGTAGCATTGATTTATCACTGAGAATGACAGCAACCGCTCTATAATTAGCAATAGCACCACGAGTCACATTAGCTCTAAAGTGTATATCAACGACGGACTGTCTTGTTAAATCGAGATGTTCCAGTGAGAAGTAATAGATCGGATACAGATTTTTAAAATCATATTGTGATATTTGCAAACCAGTATCGACATTTTGATCACGTGCCATAAATGACAACAGACGATGATACACGCGTGCAATATGATTTTCTGTGTAATTAAGTTGTATATCCTCGGATGGTTCCTGTTGGCCGTTTATTCTCAGTGAGACGTCTTTCACACCTAACTGATCAAATATCATATGGCTGGAGAGTTGATTGCCAACTCGTGTGTTATCCTGTAACGCAATAAATATATGACGTGGCGCAGCAACACCTTGTTTTGATGCTAGATTCCACGTGAATAACCCGTTCAGATTTGATTGCTTCACATCTGTACTCACGGTTAGCCAACTCAACAACGACTTTCCTCCTTGGTCCATAAATGATAGTAATCGTTCTTCTGCGTTGATTGCTGGAGTCAACACTGACATCCACAATGATATTTTTGTTAAATTGACTTTACCGGCATCAGCATTGGGATTTGCAGCATCTGCTGGAATCCTCCAAATTGCGTCGTTATCATCACTCTTTCGTACAAGCGATACTGTATGCTTCGCCCCATAAATAACTTTTCGGACGTTTCTACAGAATCCAAATATGTGATGCAGTGGAATCGCGCATGAAAATGATTTACGCCCTACTCCCAACATTGAGTTTCGTGTTGCAGCTCCTAGATTGAAATTAGGATCGTTGTTTATAATCATATCTTCGGCATCAATATTAGCGGTGCCAGCATTATTCTTTGGTCGTCTTACAACGAATTGTTTTCCTCCAGCGGTATTTGTAGCATCTTTTGCAAACATCATAGAAGGTCCTGCTGATCTTGTATAATCATCGGAATATCTCGCTAACCCGATTATTGTTGTAGCCACATCAACATCGCGATCTATCGACTCGATTTCTTTTCCATCAATGAGATATTTTGCACTCTCAAATAACGCCATGATACCATTATTGACAAAACCGACTTGAGTACCAGCTGGAAACGGTGCTGGTACAGCAGTAGTATCAGCAGCTGTTACAAGTTCTCCTTCTACTTCAATAAACGCTTCACAAGGCAAAAAATATTTACTGGTATCATGGACTTGAAGTTCAATTCGCGATCGACTATTTGCGTCTATTGCATGATAGGCGTAATATTGATAATCGCGTACAGAATCATCCTTGCCAACTGGGGCGTCTATATCAAACGCCGGATCATGTGATTTTTTGAACATTTTATTCTATTTATCAGAGTCTAAATCGTGAAATCATAAACGATTTTCATCGACGTAGTTTTTTAAAGCCGCTTCCTGCTATCATATTTGCAATATTGCTTTGGTCGGGAGTTAAAGCCATCGACGTTAATTTTTCGTCTACTGCGTTATTTATAATTCTACTAACACTTGCAGGCATTTCCGCTGTAGATGGTAACGGTTTCTTTGAAAATCCTTTGGATTTTTCTCGTCTCACTAATGATGTTAATTTATTCTTCGCAGTTGAAAACGCTTTTCCAGCAAGATCTCCAACAGCACCAATACCCTTATCACGAATAACTTCAATTGCTTTCATTCCTAGTTGTTTAGCCAACGGCATCACTTTTGGAGCCATTCTCGCAAATAACCCTGCAATGGTATTGCCTAAACCATCTCCGTAGTATGCTCTATAAACTGGAAACCGTGAATTAACTACGTAGACGGGGGTTGGTTTATCATGATTGTAGTGTATGATCATTATTTGAAATCAGAAACCATTTTTCAATTGGAAACGCTAGCGTTTTTATTCAGTCCCGGTGATTAATCACTGTGATACCCACTTTCCACTAACTCGCCAATGAAATCTCGATATGTGCTGATATCCATGATACCGCCGGCAAATAACCGTCTACAGATATCAGCTGCTTCATTAATTATTTCCGGTGAGTTATTTCCAGCTCGGAAACCTCCTACAAGAACTTCTAATCGTGATATATCATTGATAACACTACCAGGACATGAAATCCAAGGATTTTCCCTCGAAGAGTTTCCAACGCTAGCGTTTTGCAATCCACTTCCGCTATAACCAGTTGCTTCATCCGGTTCTTCTAAATCGGCTTC
Source organism: Unio delphinus (assembly GCA_029339505.1). Lineage (NCBI taxonomy): Eukaryota > Metazoa > Mollusca > Bivalvia > Unionida > Unionidae > Unio > Unio delphinus. The sequence goes on from JAQISU010000042.1 coordinate 8,967,687, forward strand.
TTGTAAATAATCAAGAAAATCATCATCATCAGGTGGTAGTTGTTGTTTTTTAGGAGAGTAGAGTAGTTTCTTTGCAGGTTGCTGTCGCCGCCTTTGCAATTTTGGTGGTTTTTGTTTTTGTTTTTGTTCTTCAAATCGTTTATACACGTTACCCACCGCATTGATATATCCATTGTATGATGGACTATCTGTCTTAATTTGACTTTTTTCAGTTTTGATCTTATAGAATATATCAGCCCAGTGAGTTATATTTCTAACATATTTATGATGTTCTGGTTTCAACATTTTTTTTCTGTTTTCATAAGTCGTAACAACAAGCGCAGGAATATCTGCTAGTTTAGTCTCATCAATTGCTGCTAACCCGGTCTCGGTAAATCTCACGCGTAAATCATCAACTGTTCTTTTTGATTCTATTTGTTCTATTTGTTCTGTTTGTTCAGTTTTCGCTGCTATTTTTTCGAGTTCACCAATAACAGATTTTCCCGTCTCGGGAACATCTCCCAGTATAGCACGCTCTATCCCTTTCGTTGCTGTGGTTACTGGTTTAAACAATTCTTCGGATCCCATAGCAAAATCAGTCTGAAGACTCTGTCGTTGTTGTAGTTTATTCCGTACAGAGTCACGAATTGGTACAAATCTCCTGATTGCATCCAGTCGTTCACGAGCCAATCGGGTTGTTAATGCTTCATTGACCATTATTTGAAATCAGAAACAATTTTTCAATTGCAAAACAATTTTTCAATCCGACCTAACACCATCGGATGGTCATTGAAGTGTTATTTCACTGTGAGACAGCTTCGTTCAATGATGGGGAAAGTGTGGAAATCCTTATAAAAATAAATAATATCACACTTTCCCCATTCTATTTTTGATCAATCCGAACCAGCCATCAATTTTTTATTCACTGATTTCAACAGTTTTGATCAAAAAATGCTAAAAAAAAATTAAAATCTCTATGAGGGACGGTCACAATCAAATAATGATAAATGGTTGGTCAATCAAATAATGATAAATGGTTGGTCAATCAAAATTGTTCATTTTCTTGAATTAACGCCCGTAGGTTTCTAACTTTAGAATTAACCTCCTTTTTCAATTCGTATTCGTACCCCAATTCTTTTCGTATTCGTTCTACGATGGTATACAACGGAGCGAACACACTTACGTCACTGGAAAATGCGAGAGAGTCCTTAATAGAATTCTGAATTCTTTTGATGAGCGCATACTTCTTTGGTAGCATGTATTTATTGTTGTTAACTCCGTATTCTATATCCTGAAAATCAGACATGATTTGATCAGGATTTAACCCATCTGATAGTTCAATATCCCAACTTTTCAATTTTGAAATCTCGGATAAAATGCTATTCATGTTTTCAGAATTCATTATTCTATAACAATTATATATTTCTAAATGAAAAATATGACGCATTAGACATAACTAAATTGAATTTTTTGTCCCGTCCTTTTTGAAATAGCCGATCGACAAACCCCCTCTGCAACGAATCGTACTGAGGCTCTACAAATATTGAAATACTTGCCGGCTTCATATATTGATTTAAATATTTTTTCTTCGTTAGTTGTTGTATTCAAAGATTTTACTGGTTTCACTTTTTTTGAACAAATGCCAGTCCTTCCTCGTTTGGAATTCTCACTCTGTGTGATTGCTTGCAGATTTGATAAAGAATTGTTCCTTGGATTAGAATCCTTGTGATCGATAACAAAACCATTTTTGATCAATCCATTGAAACATTCAAATACGAAACGGTGATTGTAATATTTCTTCTTTCCAACAGTAAAGAACAAATACCCCATACCATTATCCCACCCAACTGGGTTCTTCAGTCTACAGTGTCTTACAACACCATCACTGGATGCTTCATAATTTGTACTCACTGGGTGTGGTCTGAATTCCTGGTTCATTAGTATACTATACTATTTGTCTAATTCATTGACTGATCCATTGCAGTGATTCATTATACATAAATCTTTCATTTAGACACTTGTTTTTAGTATAGCATGAAGGAGTTCAAGAGATTGACTTCGAAAAATGCTGAATTCAATGCTGATAAGGAGTTTAAGAGATTATTAAAAATCAATCCTAAATTTAATATCGATAGACCCAAAAAACGTCCAAGAGACGGAAACATGAAAGAGTTTAAGAGATTATTAAAAATTAGTCCTAGATTTAATCTCGATAAACCCAAAAAACGTCCAAGAGACGGAAACATGAAAGAGTTTAAGAGATTATTAAAAATCAATCCTAAATTTAATCTCGATAAACCAAAAAGACGTAACAAACGTCCAAGAGACGGAAACATGAAAGAGTTTAAGAGATTATTGAAAATCAATCCTAAATTTAATCTCGATAAACCAAAAAGACGTAACAAAATCAATCCTAGATTTAATCTCGATAAACCCAAAAAACGTCCAATAGACGGAAACATGAAAGAGTTTAAGAGATTATTGAAAATCAATCCTAGATTTAATCTCGATAAACCAAAAAAAACGTCCAAGAGAGATTACCCCTGGAAAGATGCTCAATTCAATCTCGATATAGTTTCTAATACACCAAAGAATACAATTCTTGATAAAGCCATGATTAGTAAAATCAGAGACTGTTTTAATGAATTCAAGCGTGATGGAGCATCTTATTGTTGGTCAACATTTCGAATTGATGGTGTTGTTGATGCTACCATGACTGATGAAAAAGCAGCAGTGATAATTTCACGTGTTGGGGAAAAACGGCATTTTTTCCGAATCAAATTCATTATCGAAGTCGATGGCAAATGGATTATTAAGGATAAATTTGAACCAATCCTCAAGAATAAAAAAGCTGTCATTGTGAGTAGAGATTCCAAACCAGGGATTCTAACCGGCATTGATAAACCATACTACGAAAGATCTTATCCCGTAACAGCAATGGTTTATGGGATATATCCGTTAAATGATAAACCCGATATCGCAAAACTAGCTCCTATGAAATATTCGTCAGGGCTTAATTGTGTAGCAGAACGAATAATAGAACACTTCACAAATGCATCCCGAGGAAATAAACTAACTGATCTGCGACGTAGGAAAATAACCGAGTGGGAACTGACAGTGAAACAGCATGGTGCAAAGATTTCTAATATAGCTAAATTAGAAACATCATTACGATTCCCAATAACCGTTATGACGATAACCGGAGAGGTTTTATACGAACCGAAATATAACAAAAATGGAGCACCAATACAGATTATTGATCATAACAAACACGCGTGGACACCTGCGGTAACAATATTTCCACGAGAACGAACCGTGAAATATATCCCTAAGGAGTTCGTCGGGGATGTTTTCTATGAAGAGAGATTATTCGATGATATTCATGCGTTGTGTAAAGATGATCCTGTGTCAGTGTGGTTACTTAGAAGTGATGAAGAATTCGATCAATTTGTAAAACCAAATGGTGAATTATATCGCGTTGAAGAATTAGATAACAGAATGAGAAAAATCGCTAGTGATTTTTCACCGGAGAATTCCCATGAAAAACTACTCACGGATAGTTTTACTATTCCATCAGTGGTAGCTCACTTCGCAAGAGAAAAAAACTCATGGCGTCCAACACGAAGTGATTTTCTCGAGGATGTTAAATTGAGTTGCGTCGAATTTGGTCATGGAGGACTGTGGAATACGAAATACTCACGTGATGGTATGATTTCAATTGATATAGCCGCGTGTTATCCCGGAAGTTTTCTCGGGTATGGGGAATGCGCTGAGTACTTCAAACGATTTGGACACCCCACGCATGAAATGACTCGTGTTGCGATTAATGGACCATTGCCTGATTTCGATTTAACCGGATTCGCTCGTGTGATATCATTTGAATTAGCTACAGGGTTACATCCGTGTAGTTATGTTTGGCTCGGTAGACACCTATCTGAAAAACACTGGATGCCAATAGTGCTATTGAGATATATGATTGATTGTGGTATGCTAATATCGTTGATTGTTTCCGAGGCTATTATATGCTATCGAGCTCAGAAAGAAGTTTGGCTACCACAACCCAATCTAGATAGAATAATCAACGAACTACGAAAACAGTTTCCAGATTTCAGTGAAGAAGAAATCATAAATTGGTCTAAGAAGTTATTTGAAATTAAAAAAGAACAAGCAAAAGATCTCGGAAGAAGAATAATCGGTAAATTTACCCAGGGTGGACGATACGATAACGCAAAATACTCTTCGCGGTTGATCATAGATGTCGCTGAATACGATTTTATTGTAGCGGATTTAATGAAACAGGGAAAACTTGTATCCCGTAAGGATGCTTTTCTATCCAATGGTGAGAAATTAGGTACGGTTGTTACCTACTGTGATGGATATAATTCCCAGTACACACATTTGAGAAGTTCAATGCTAGCCTATGCTTCTATTAATCTATTTTCGATGATAAATAGATTTCCTAATACCGCGGTTAGAGTGGCCACTGATTCGATGTATATACACAATAAGTACAAATCAGCTGTAGCGGCATTCACAGATCCCGAAGAAAATTGGGGGCGTTGGCGATTTAAAAAAGAGATGCTACATGAGTATTGTGAATCCGCAGACGTTGCCATGGATGATAAATATATTTGTTGTAACCGTATTGAAATTCAATCAGAACTTTCTAATGCACCACCGGTATCTGATCCAGTATGTAGATACAAGACAGTTTATTTAAACGGTTGTGGTGGGTCAGGAAAGACAACTCGTGCAATAGAATTATTTCGTTGTGGAAACGCTAGCGTTTCTAACATGATTGTGCTAACACCGACTCATAGACTCGCCAGAGAGATGATACAACGAGGGGTAAATGCTTGCACTTATCACAGTTTTTTTCGATGGAAAGGTGACAAATGGACTCCTGATCGAATGGGTGATAAATTCATTCCTGAAATCATAATCTGGGATGAAATATGCACAGTGTCATTAGATGTATTAAAAACATTTCTTGAGTGGTTGTTAACCAAAAACACAAAAGTCGTCATGTGCGGGGATCAAGGCCAATCACCACCATTTGTCGGTGCATCTCCACATGAATGGCTAAAGGGTTTTGTAGACTACTATGAAGAAATCACCACTGATTATAGATCACTTGATGAACGATTACGCGAGTTCAAAGCGCTAATTAGATTACAACCGGATAGAATCCAATGCGAAATAGCGCGTGAAGTGATTTCAGAAACCCCAATGAATGATTTCTGGGAAGCGTGGAGACCAAACGATTTGATCATTGCAAGTAGAAAAATAGTCAGGGATACACTTCAGATGAAGTTATTTGAATTGCATAAAGAAAAATTTGCAACGCTTCCAGTACCCCTTTGTTATAGGCCATCGGATACACGAAAACAGAATATTGAAGTTGATATTCCAGGACAGAATGAAAAACAAATTCTGGTATTAAATGATATTGTGCTGGTTGATATCAATGTCGTTGAAGATGCATTGCGTGCTAATAAATCCCCGTGGACGCTAGGATACGCAGCAACAATACACTCTTCACAGGGATTGACTATATCGGATACAATTGTTTGGATGGTAGATAATCACATCGAATGGTCAAATTTAGTCTATCTCGCAGTATCCAGAGTACGAAACATAAATCAACTTCGAAGAATTGTCCTCGATGATGAAATCATTGGTGATGATAATGACACAACAATAAGTGATATTGATGTTAGCATCATTAATAAAAAACTCTCCGGTTACAAACAACAGGACAAAAAAAAAAAAAACAACGAGAATTTGATATTGATGCTAAATTAATAATCACTTTGAAGAAACAACAGAATAATCACTGCGCGAGTTGCAATTGTATAATGCGTTGGCAGTATTCGGATAAGGATCCTCGCCAATTCACCGTAGACAGAAAAAATAACAATCTCGGTCATGTCAGAAATAATGTGATGTTGACTTGTCTTGAGTGCAATAGACGCAACGGTGCTAGTTAAGACCATGCGGTGGCAATTGAGTATCCTCGGGAATCACTTGTAGTTGTTGTCGAGTAAATCCTCGTTGAGGGGCAGTTGAATCCAGTTTATAGACTGGAGGTCTACCCGTAGATCGTGTTATACTAGATATCTTATGCGTAGTGACGCTCCAAATAGGATCAGTAGCCCTTTTTCTACCCCCTTCAAGCTCTCCTGGTTCGTATAAGTACCTCACAATGACACTACTACCAAGAATTGGTTGGGAAACGCTAGCGTTTCTAGGGAAATCTTTTTGTGGTTGTACGGGTATTGACTTCTTTTTAATCGCGTTGATAGGTTTCATGTTGATTGTTCTAGTAATCTCGTTATTCAGTGCAGTAATCACAGATGGTAATCTTTTAACCCATTCACTGGATCGCTTTTCTTGAATGAATTCTTTTGCGTATTGATATCCAAATAACCGCTCAGCAATCGTCCGATTAAATCGTTCTACAATGGCCTGATCGCGATGTAGCGCAGTATGCCCTCGTCGTATGGTGACATTATGATGTTTCATTGTAGATAACACTGCACCCTGAAATTCCTTGCCAGGATCAACTTGTAACAGATTTGGCCAACGCAGAGGACCTCGTCGATAAATCCTTTCAAATGCAGAAGCGACTTCAGTGGCCGATTTTGTTTTCAGCGGTTCTGCTTCTTTGTATCGACTCGCAACATCAACTACGGTTAACGCATATTTGTAACCACGATCATGTGGCAGAAATAATATATCAGCCTGATGAACTTCATTAGGAGCGGTCACATCAAAATGCGAGAATTGAATTTGTTTAGGCGGTGGTAGATAAATTTGCCATAGTGCCTGTTTGGATAACCAATGAGCCGCAGTGGTTTTTTTCACTTTTGCAGCTCTAGCGAGTTTATTGATTGCAGCGTTACCCCTCCAGTATCCCCTCGGAGAATAATAAATTGATTCCATATTATTAATTACCAGCACCTAACATCAATTTACTTTTCATAGCCGATTTTATCAAAAATGAAGACAATTTTTCTTTGAAGGATTTATCAGGAATAGCATTTAACGCATGAATTAATTTCACATCCGCGAGATGCCTGTGTTGCAGATTGCTGCTTTTATAAGCAACATCATGAAGGTGACAGGCCTTATCAATGGCGTTTATTGGTTCTTCACCGGGGTTGGGTTGATTTTGATTATTGAGTCTGATATCAAGTCTGGTTCCCGGTCCACAGTAGCTATATCCTGGAAGGTGCTTTTCTCCGGGGTATTTTGCCCATGGGGTTCCAGGGAGTTTTGCTAATTTGGCTGCGATATCACCTCCTCGTTTTTTTTTTAAATCAGATCTCATAGACACAAATCTAAATTTCTTTGTACCACATTGCACGCATTTACCAGAAAGCGCTGATCGGTTATTTTTAGTTGTAATCGTCGTCAAGTCATCTGTGCCAGTACGCGTTTTACACTTCACACAATATAGATCCATAATTTATGTATAGAAATATGGATATAATTGATTTTTCAGCGACTAAAACAAGAGAACCAATTAGGCATCATGCAGCGCTACCAAACTCTATCCGGATGATTATAATCGGGCCATCTGGATCCGGTAAAACGCAATTGTTGCTCAATTTAATAATGAGATGGATGAAGTGGGATAAGTTGTATTTAATTGCCCCTAGCGTAGATGATCAACGATGTTATGAAGTGTTAAAGGATTTTAACGAGAATGCATCAGAAATTAAGGGTGAGAACGCCATTGATTTTATAACCGATATCGATGAAGCACCGAGTATTGATGATATTGATGGAGATATTAACAATTTAGTCGTATACGACGATATAATGTTGGATAAACAAAAAAATCCTGCTAGAATATTTTCCCGTGGGCGTCACAAAAACACTGACGTGATATATGTCACTCAACGCTACACTCAGGTTCCAAAAGTGATCAGAGATAACTGCAATTTATTGTCTGTATTCAACGGAGTTGATACTCATACGCTACGAAATATTTGGCAGACATGGTGTTCTGATATGGACTTCAATCAATTTAGAGATTTCTTTAGTCATGCTCAGTCGACTCTGCACGGATTCGCAACAATAAATTTACATGATCCTCGGACACGATATCGTATCGGACTGGATCAAATATTCGGTTAAAATCATTTTATTATTTTTATTAACCCAGAACTGAAAACTTTAGCAGCAGAGAGGGTGTATGACAACAAGTTGCGACCAAAATTAATTAAAAAATCGTTTTCATTTTTTTAGTTAAAATGATTTCGTAGGGAGATTTCAATCAATTTTTTGTCTGAAAACGTTGTAGGGTTTGCCCCTGAGACATTTTTTTTTGATCGTAGGAAGGCTCGTTTTAGGATTTCAATCAAAATTTTGCCTGAAAACGTTGTAGGATTCACCCTCTCTGCTGCTATCTCTGATCACTTTTGGAATCTGAGTGTATCGTTGAGTGACATATATCACGTCAGTGTTTTTATGCCTGCCTCGGGAAAATATTCTAGCTGGTTTTTTTTGACTGTCTAACATCACATCGTCGTATACGACTAAATTGTTAATGCTCCCATCAAGGTCATCCACGGATGGTGCCTCGTCAATATCGGTTATAAATTCAATAATTCCATTGCCGGAAATCTGTGAAGCGTTTTCATTAAAATCTTTAAGCACGTCATAGCATCGCTGATCATCTACGCTAGGAGCAACTAAATATAACTTATTCCACTTCATCCATCTCACTATTAAATTGAGCAACAATTGCGTCTTGCCGGATCCAGATGGCCCGATTATGATTGCGCGGATAGAGTTTGGTAGCGCTCCGCCATCTGTGGCAAAAAATATCATAGGATCCCAATTTGGTCTGTTGAGTTCACTTTTACCTTTACTGTGATTTCAACTCATTAACCTGTTTCTCCCGGGGAGTCTTTAAAAAATCTTCCGGGGTTGGTATTGGTCTATTCTTTCTTCGAAGATATTCTATTGCGGAACGATATTGTGGACTTCCACACGCTATACAAATTTGATATTTTCCTCGGACGCCTTTACCGCAACCAAGACAAGGTTGTGGTCCATCTTTACATCCCTGTTTAGCTGTACAATTATGTACCCCGCAGAACTCCCCGTATGAGTTTTTTTCACATCGCTGTGTGGATCCCAGGAACAACCACGAGCATTTATTAACCGCAAGTGCTGGATTCACCATTATTATTAATTGTTAATAGGTATTCAATTAAACATTAAAAAGTATATGGTATAATGACTACTGATTACTCTGATAATAACTTTACCAACGATTTGGGATGTGGAAAACACTACTATGAAACCACCCCCGATGAATTTTTTATTTATCCGACAAATCGACACGATCTCAGAGAATACTATCAAAGGCGTTTAGGCCCGGCTTGGAGTGTTTGTAGTAAAAAAATCTGCGATTGATCTTCTCACCGTGGATAGTTATTTACTTCGCGGTGTGATTATTCAACAGATGGGAAAATTTTATGTTTTTGTGGATGATCCGGACATAACAGAATTTCAGGGATGTTCTGCAGTCAATGAAATAATTCCGAAACAACGATTGAGATATCCGACCATTGATGTAGATTCTAAAACACCATCGTTAGGTGAGATATTATTGTACTTCAACGACATAGTTGACTCTGTCAACGATGTTCTGGTTTTTGAAACCAGCGGCGGTTATCATATTCTACTGAAAACAATCCCGATCGACTTTGATACTCATCAACAATTATTAAAAAAAATCGCCGCAGATCGACCATCATGGAACGTTGATACACAGGCTGGATTGCACAGCATTAAATTGCCAGCAATTAGATCAGCAAAACCAAACAGCATTGATAAACGATTAATTCATCCTGTTGGATTTACTAGTTCGTTATTGTCTTGTCCTGTTGCTGTTACAACCGTGTTACGAAAAACTCACTGGCGACGATATCATTTTTGACGATAGAGAACTCGATGATAATCTCACTGGTGAACAAATTCAACAGATTTCAACAGCGCTGACTGGACAATCCGATCAAATCACAGGAATTACAAATCAAACCACCAATATGATCTCGCTGGGTAGAGTTCCAGGATCATTCTGTAATATTTGCCAGCGCCGACACGGCATTAATGAGTTTACTGGATTCATTGAGGGAAAAGCCATTGACGCATTTGTGTGCGTGTATTCTGATCGATTTGTGATTGGTTGTTTCCGTACCACAAAAAATAAAATTACGATACTGAGGGAATCTGATGCTAGCAAAATCCTTTATGAAAAATACTTAAAATCATATAATTATCGCCGAGGAGATCATAGCGGTGAATTTCCCATAAGGGTTCCAGATTATACTTACTGTGAGGCCCCTGTTCATGAAAACGGCCAAGGATGTAAAATTATCCTTAACGACGACTATATGGATGGTTCTGCTTGTGGGATGGGAAATTCAAAGTCGGCATGGAAATCAATACGAGATGATCAATCTGTGCTATATTTGTCATACAGGAGAACATTTACCAGAAAGACCGCCAACGACTACAATCTCGAATCGTATGAAAAAAATCATGGTGAGATTATATTTGATACAAGAACTCATCGACGGGTTATTTCGCAGATTGAATCGATTGTACGAGTCAGGGGAATTCCTGATGTGTTATTGTTAGATGAATGGCATGGAATTCTTCGCCAAATAATTTCATCGAGTCGCGGCAAACAGATTTGGGAAACACTAACTTGGTTGATTTCATCAGCGAAATGGGTTACTGTACTTGATGCAGATGCCAACAACGACGATTTGGAATTATTCAGAAAATACTTAAATCGTCTGGACATGAAATTTATCATTAACGGGTATCAACCCGATCACGGAAAGAAGTTTATTGTGGAACGGTCTCATCGCGACAACTACGTTAAATTGTTAGACGCGCTGCAACGAGGAAATCGCGCAGTAGTTTTCACACAGCACGAACGACACGGGAATTATTCTGTAGAAGCCCTCGCTAAATTGTTACAGCATTTCGGATACCGAGTAAAATACTATCACGCTGATACCGATTCGGCTGAAAAACAGCGAGACTTTGCTGATCCCGTTGAAACGTTTGAGCACACCGACGTAGTAATCTATAATTGTACCGTAGAAGCGGGAATATCGATCGTAGATGAACGATTCAAGTACATGACGGTATTTTCTGAACAATTAGGATCTGTCGAAGCAACTAAACAAACAATTCATCGTTTCAGGAGCATTACTGAAATTCATTATTCGGCAACTAAACGAGTTTGCACAGAATTACCGTTGACCCGCGATGATATTATTGCGACGATCGAATCACACGAGAGGGATTTATCGTCGATGGAATTATTGTTCAGGACCCCGAATCGTTGCGACGTAAATTCTAGTTACGGGTACGCGTTTATCAGTACAATCATCGAGGAAAACGACTCAAAATGTTATTTTACTGGGCGACTCATTGAAATGATGAAATGAACCGGATATGAAGTTACTTGGGAGTTACCCGACGAATATGATTTGTGGTGTGAAAAAATAAAACAAAAACAACGAATCAATACCGCGGCAATTAATAACAATCCGCGCGTAGATGAATTTCTGAAATCTTCTATCAGAGAAAGAATAGCTGCGGCGAGTGATAAAACAACCAGTGATAAAACCACCAGTGAACAACAAAAATATCACCGATACGACCCTGAACAACGATTAGAACCATACGCGAAGAAATTGATGTATCTGAATCATGTATTTCAAACTGATGTAAGTAAATTGGATACAAACGCGATTGAACATCTCGATAAAAATGTTAATAGATTACAGCGATACCAGCGGGTTCTTGTTGATAAACACAACCAGGGAAACGCGGTAACAACTACACCGTGCCGATCTGACAAAATCAATCCACGACAGCAACTCGAAATTGTCAGAAATGTCCTTGAAGTGATAAGGTTAGATAAAGTGCTGAAGACTATATAGCAAGATTTCAAAATAATGATTTAGACAAATGATTTATACAAAACAATATTAGTATATAAGAAATGGAAAAAGAGTTTATGAGACATCCCCATCACCAATGATTATGATGCATCTCATTATGTTACTATCAGGCACAGTCGACAAAAACAAAAAAAAAACCACTGGGTCATATCAATAATCCTGGTTATCTAAGATTTACTGTTGGGAAGAAAAAGTATATCTGTGATAGTTTTGTATTTGAGTGTTATAATGGAGTAATTGAAGACGGCCCTGTGATTGACTTGAATCCAAAAAATAATAACTTGGATAATTTACTTTCTGTTACACAGAGCCAGACTGAATGGTTATAACGATAATAGTATAAGCTCTTTTGTATCTACAAATACAGAGACAGGTGAGAGAAAAATATTTTAATCAATATATGCAGCCGATAAATAATTCGATATTTGCAGGTGTTCAGTACAGCACATCGAAAGTAATGTAACCAGGTCGGCTTTTAAAAAGAAAATAAAGAAAAGATAATTTTTCAATAATGTTAATAGAGTGGTAACTACAGTCGGGCATCTTTCTTTAGTAGAGAGTGATAACTACAGTCAGGCATCTTTCTTTAGTAGAGAGTGATAACTACAGTCAGGCATCTTTCTTTAGTAGAGAGTCATTGAAAGGAGTTAACATCGCTGTGTACTGATTCTTTTGTCATCGTAACTAATCGCGTGAATAACATGATGCTATAACAATCAGTATTGGTAGAAGTATATTATATATCCTTTGACTTGATCGACAAAATCAAAGCAGAAAATAGTAGTCACACGCATCCTTATACATACAATAAATCTCGGTTAGGTTATATTTTTAGATCTCTTTGTTAATCTATAATGTATAATATATATATATATATATATATATATATATATATATATATATATATATATATATATATATTTCCCGTTTTACAACAGAACACTTTTGACGGTAAGATAAATACAATATGTTTAATAATGAATGAGCAAATAATTTATAATACGTGCGTGTATATATAATCCAAATATTGGAATAATTAACATAAGATCGCATAAATGTTATAATGAAAAATACAAATAAATTACTTTACAAAATTAAAAAAACAACAACGGGTGAATGATAAACCGTGATTATGCAATGAAAAGATGGATCTAGTTTACTCAGATAGTAAGCAATGTGGAATTATACACATGGGGTAAAATGGATTCACTCAGATAGTGATGTCATACGAACAAAAACGGGCAAATATACAACATATCTTACATTCCCGAAAGATACAATGGGTTTTATGAACCTCGAAATCAGCCCACGGCTACAAGATTATATGTAAGGAGATACACTCCTGATCACCACACTTTATTTCAGCTCCACGGCTGCTACAGTTCAGCTTCATAGCTACTACGGTTAATTCCTGTTGTTGACTTTACAGCTTGCACATCGACTTCGATCACTCGGATAACTTCGAACGCTCGGGTCATTATGGTCACTCTAGATACACTAGACGCTCCAAACCCTCTGGACGGCACTACACAGCTCTACACACTCCGGATATTCCGGACAGCTCTACAGCTGAATATGTGCAAATCCTTATAGCAGACCCGCCCACTGACAAGACGTTCCGTAATATAAAGAGGTATTTATGCACATATATCGTCTGTGCACTGGAAGCATTCGGTTCTTCCCATCAAAAGCACTTCACACGTGCGGCATAGGATGGACCGAATTCACTAATCACCTTCGAATATTGTTGTACACAAAAACGAATCTCGAGTATATATATTTAATAAATAATAGGGTTTATACAATTCCTTCACATCCATAGTAATAATGTTTGAAAGACCTTCAAGGGTCACTATATCTTTGGAGACGGTTGTGTTTTATTTACAAAATCATTTCATGTTTACGCTGAACAGTAGAAACAACTCCTTTAGATCCAGAAACTTGTATAAGTTTCAATGTGTGCTCATAGCGTGTAACAACAAGAGCTGGAAATTCATCTAGATCAGTTTTATCAATTAAAATTAAAGATTCTTCAATAAATCTATTATGTAATTCTTCGACTTTTTTCATCGGATTTTTTTTTTTTCAGTAACAGGTTTTACTGGTTAAGGCATTCGACCAGGAAGATCTTGTAACAGTCTTGATGTTTCTTCAGGATTTTTCCCCAGCTATATTTTTAAAGTCGAATAAGAAGTTTTTTCGTCTCAGTAACAGGCTTAAATAATTTTTGAGAATTTTCTGCAAAATCAAACTTAAGATTACTGACGTTCTTGTAATTTTTGTCTGACAGATTGTGGAAGATATTTATTAATTGCTTCTAATCTTTCTCGAGCTAAGCTAGCTGTGTAAGATTCAGCTTCCATTATTGATATAATAATGATCTAATTAAATAAAGGAAGAAATCTGAAGAAAGAAAAACGATAGAAGGTAAAGTAGCAAAAAAAACCTTACCCATTTAAATAAACTCTCAGTCAGTTAAAGGCTTCGGTTTGACGATATTGACCTTAAACGTTTTCGTTTTCGCAGTAAGCTATTTTTTCCAAAAATGTCGTTTCAGCAAAAACGTGTGTTCACTCTTTCTGCTGCTACTTACAATCTTGAAAACAATAGGCACAAGCCAACACTCTATCTTCGATCATGGACAAAGGTCAAGCAAAAGAAAAGAAAAAAAAAAGAAGATAAAAACCAAAACAGTCTGTCTGGTTAGAAATGTAGCAATGTAACATGTTTGTTCTATTTGGCGGGAAGTGTAATAGGTTACAGGAAATGTAATGAATGCACTCACAATAATACCACGGATACTATAGAGAGTAAATTTATAGAAATTTATAGACAGTAAATTTATAAATTTTGCTAGTTTGCTCTACCAGCCAGTTGTGCGTTAGAAACCAGAAATCCATTGTCAGGTCAAAGTGTCATTTCTCAGAGTTGATAAAAAATTAAGTAATGTCATTGTAGCTTGATAAACACAGAGACCTTCGATAAAATGTCTGGTAATTCACTTGTTACAGAGTTCATTCCTAATAATGATTTTTCTTATCTAGAGATAGTGTTTTGTCAGAATGCAGCGTGAAGCTACGATTGATAGTCATGTCGTGATATTTTATTCAGATTTTTAAATAAATTTTAGGAGTGAAATGATGCAAATTTACCAAGCTAGATTTGGACGCGATCAGACTTTTGCAGTCCTAAAAGAATTCTTTGTATTTTAGACATAAAAAAATACTCCCACGAATGACTGAACCTTATTGGATTTTTTTTTGAGCAGTAAGTTTTATTTCTTTAACAAAGGCTGCCCTCTTTGCTTGCATGATAAATATATCGACCGAAATTGGTTAATGTTTTTATAAGGCATATTTTTATTTCTTCCGTAGTCGGTGAGTCAGTGTGTTGCAGCATGACGAATGTCTTTGTTTGTCTGTCTGGCTGTCTGTAAAATTGCAGAGTAACTATCTTCTGGTTTGACAAAGCCACACTAATAGCGCATTGTTTAATTTGGTCAGAATAATGTATGCCAAATCACACGGGAGTTGGGATATGGTGAGAACATTATTGTACATGTCTTAATGACCGTAACATCAATACAGCACGTATTTCAAGTTGATATTTCATATTGATGACATGCTTTCTAATTTAACCAACAATGGGTACACTTCCCGTGGTGCCGCTTGTTCTAGCAACGGTTGGTGCACTGTAAATGAAGATGTTCATTGATTTAAAAGACCATCGCAAAGGTTAAAGTAGTTTGTAGCGAATGTAAAAATAAACTTATTTTTAACAAGAATTCTGATTGCCTTGAATGTAATATGAAATTGTGAGACTAAGTACTAGGATTATAAAATCAGGAATAATTAAATAATTAAATAGCGGCTTTGCAAAAGAAGTAGCTTACATTGAAAAAGCCGTTTCACTCACACCTACACTGATAAGAGCAGCTGTCGAAAACGGAAGTAAAAGGTAGACAAAACAAGTAAACTCATTCGTTTTGTTCAGTTTCATTTAGGCATCCACCACACTTGATTGCTTTCTATTTTGTTTTGTTGTTTTTTAGAAAATTTTTTTTGTTATTTCTGTTGCGGAATGAAACCGGAATGTACAAATGTTAATTACAAGCATGTTTTCAGGCGAATATAATCGGAATGAATGGTAATAGTCACAAACGTCATTTCGTAAGTTAGAAAACTGTTCGTGCTACGGATAACATTGAGTATTATTTATAAATTTAAATAATTTGTTATGTGAAATAGTTCAGTGTATGATTAATTTCCGAGTACGAAATCACTGAATCAATTTAAAGTTTGAAGGAAACTACATATTTAACTGTTTGGAATCAGCATTTTATTATATTTCTAAAAGTATCCTTATCACGTTTAATCATTACCCTCTTTCACAGAGTACGAGGTTCTGCTGTGTACACACCATCCCCTGGTATTTCTGTAGGCTTGGTACTCCAAAGGCCAAACATCCTGGGGCAGTCTTAATCCCCTCGGCAAAGTCCACATAGATGAGAGGCATTCCGCTGATCCACAGCCAGGCCGAGTCAGCACCCATCGCTCCGACCCAGAAAAAGCTCATGGGGACGATCTCTGTACGTAAAAAGTATTCATAACTCAAAGTTCCGCTCCTACATTTCTCACGTTTGTACAGGGCTAACAATTGTAACAAATGGTTACCCCACCCACCCACTCACCCACTCCGACATTCCCCACTGGTAAACATTGTATTATTGTTCTCAACGGGTCCTTCCAGTGAGCAAATCAAACACCTGTGGGAGTTTGAGCTTGATGTCACTTGTTTTCCGTATTTACAAGGACTTAAAGACGACACTCTTTGTGAACCCGAAGTTATCGTAATGCGCCAATACTACAGAAAATCTGTTTCTAATCAGTCAATGACCACAAATATCACAACTTCACTTTTGCATGACTTATCCTTACTAGGATTCTGGAGTGCAACGTCGGCACCTTCATCCATGATATAGAAATTACAGCTCATACGTCCAGTGCAGGTAACTGTTTCCAACTCCATTTCCAGGTCAGCAGAAAAACAAATATGAACCATATTTCACACATATACCCTCCCACCAAACTGTTTTCACAGCAACAATAAAATGCATTTTCAAATAAAGAAATAACCCATTGATTCCTTGGCATAAAATATTAGTCTTTGTCATGAATATTTCACAATGAAAGACACAACCAATCAACACCTTTAAATTAAGATAGGGAAAACTTGGCTTATGCCCATGTATGCGGCTCTGACAGGGATGTCACTTCGATTTTTTCGGGATAGGGGTGGAGTGGGGGAGGGTCAAAACTTGATTCCCATCGGGGGCAACGTATTTAGGCTACAACAATTTTACAGCACATGCAAATGCACCTCCCCCCTCAAATTACGTCGCTGGGCTCTGATCCGATCTCAAACTACGAAATTAAACCATTTGCTTATGAGTGTCACGAGAGCCTTTATTGATCGATTATGAATGTGACGAGAGCCAATCAACACTAGTAAATACAATGATCTACCATGAGTGTAATGAAAGCTAATCTAGATAATTAAAATGATGGTATTGTATTTAATCAAGAGTTTTCCCTACAACACGTGTACCTATTGTATTGTATCAGTTACATTGAATAAGAAATATAAAAAACTGTTCACTGTATGATCAACTCCAAATATCAAATGGAAAGAACTATATACTACTTGAGTTACACTGAATATAAAATAGAAACAACTGTACACTGTATGAGCAACACCGAATATCAAAAGGAAAGAACTGTATACTACTTGAGTTACAATGAATATAAAATAGAAACAACTGTACACTGTATGAGCAACACCGAATATCAAACGGAAAGAACTGTATACTACTTGAGTTACAATGAATATAAAATAGAAACAACTGTACACTGTATGAGCAACACCGAATATCAAACGGAAAGAACTGTATACTACTTGAGTTACAAAGAATATGAAAAAGAAACAACTGTACACTGTATGAGCACCACCGAATATCAAACAGAGAGGACTGTGTGAAGGTGTAAATTTCTGCCTATCCATTAATAGCACATTAGTTTGGGCCAGTGAACAAATAATTTGATTTATTGGGAGATGCACTTGTTAAATCGCTATGCTGCAATTATTTCTAAGTCTGGGTCAGGAGAGGTAGTGATTCTTAATTAAGCTTTTGTTTATTTAACCGGTTGAGACAAGACTAGCAAGAAGACTAAGTTCGAATTGAATTCGAATATGCCGAAAATGTCAAAGATGGGTATTCTACAGAACAGTTGTTGGGCAATCTAGAAGTCAGACTGACCGCAAATTTTGGCGCCTAGTTATGAAAGGCGGTAGATATATTTAATTCTGACTGGTTGCGCTAACATATGGGCGTACTTCCCACACTAAACCCTCATTATAAGTAAATTCCATCGAAATATCTAATCAGTCCACTTTTGTCCTGCAAGAGTTTAATTAATGTACAGTACTCTGAGAGGAATTTGGAAGAAATTCTCTCTCGTAAAATCATTTTGTCAGAGGGACCAGATGTCTGAAAAGTCGACAGACATAATTTGAGCGGCAGAAGAGGTCAAAACTTGAAGCACAGGGTATTTTCGCCAATTTCATATGAATTTGTTGATACCAATATAATAATTTGCTTGAAAATATTTGCTTATATTTGTATGAATTTATTTGTTTAAATTAGTAGCTCAATTTTCAACCGTGTTGAGTTCATTTATCTGGCACCTCCTCAACGCTTGATCTTCTTGTTTCTATACGTTTGATGAATTGTTTGAATTTGTCGTTGTTTGTATATAAATTAGGTAATTTGTACGATTTTCTTAATTACTTTAGTTGATATAACTTACGAGAATTCGTGTGACTTTACCGGTCTAGATGAAATTACGTATAGTAAAATCTTGAGTGCGGATTGACTGAAATTAAGACTGTATGAAATCAAATTTCATGTATTCGAAAGACTTGAATGTGTGTATTCTCTAAAAAAAACAACGTAGTAAGCCATGTACTGAATTTTATTCCTTTGTGTAATTGAGACTAGAACGGAGCTGTTTTGTCTTGTAGCGTTAATATAAGTCGCTCTTAAATCAGCCATTAGGAAGTCCAATAATCTTATGAAACTAGGTTGGTTTCTGGCCTGCCAAGTTTGGGTGGACTAGATAGCCTTTGATCTGTTGTACCCCGAAAGGACGATCTCTGGCAATAGTGAGAGGGGAGTAATGATCTATTCCCAGTAGGATATCAGATCGAAGTCTTAGGTTGCTTTCTGTTTATTGTAGAAGGGGAATATCCCACCAAGAAACCTACTGAATGCCTACTGTAGACGTACCAAGAAACCTACTGAATTCATAATGTAGACCTACCTTAGATATACGTATCTACGTACTCGCACGTCCACCTATCCACACAAAGTTGGGGGGGGGGAATGAAAGGATGCGAGACAAAACAGTTTTTGGGAGAAGGAAAAAGATAAAGGCAAAAAGAACAGAGAAGAACAACCGCAATGAAGTTGGAGTGAACCGGAAAGAGCAGGTTATGAAAGTAAACAAGGTAATAAGTTCGATCGTTCGCTCGTTTTTTATGATGAACTGGTTAGCAGCAGAAGGCTGAACCCTACAAAATTTGTGCAGCCCTTTTTTTGGCAATGATACAACTTTAGGTTTCAACGGGGAAGGGCTGCGATTAATACATTCGCAGTGAGCTATCAAGAAGCATACATCATGTCAACTGAGACAACACTAGCGTTGGAAATAGTACCTGAGCAAGCACTAAGAGCTATATTTAGCCTAGGACAGCTAAAGGCAAATAATTGGAGCCTTCGAGCAGCGGGGAAAAAAACCACCCTACTGCTTGTGTGGGAAAAATCAGAAAAACCACAAGGAAAAAGAGGGGACACCAGACATAGAGGACCACGAGGTCGACCACGGCAGCGGCGGGAAACCGGTTTACGCAGCCGTCCACCCACCCCTCTTCCTGAAGTCACTACAGTACAGAGCCCCAAGATGGGACCTACCATTGAACTTCAGGGCATACAAGATCAACTAGCGGCGTTAACACATCAATTACAGGTGTTACTAAGTGTGGAGACAGAAGACGTGGCTACGTCACCCATAAACGTACCAACACCTGAACCACAGCCACCATCACCGCTACCAGCCCCTAGCAAAAAAGGGAAAGGAAAGGGGAAAAAGGGGGGGATGACTATGCCATTGTCATCCACCCCTATACCCAAATCTCCAAGCACTGCAGCGAGCTTGGACCAAGAATTAGGGGATACCACTACCACCACCACTACCACCCCAGGAGGAACATGGGAAACTCCAGTAAAAACAAGAAGAATGCCCAAAACAACTAAAGACGAGCTTATGGGACAGCTATGCAGGGAATTGGGAATCTACAAACTTGTCAAAAACAAACGAAAGGCGACAAGTTACATCTCTGCCGTATCATACATTGGATACAAAGCAATGTATGACCAACCCCCGCCGACTTTACAATGGGAATTCGCTTGCAAGATCCTTCAACTTCACTATCTGGAGGCCTATCTGGAAAAGCCCTTATCACACCTGCTGGACGCTGCCCAATATCTCGCCGAAATCCATAACATCGACTTTTCGACAAATCGGAGAGAAGAACATAGAACAGCGCACAGATTGGTGGAATTGGAAGCTGAACGAGGGAGGTACCCCTACATCCAGTACCAACCTTTTTAATGGCTAATTTATAGCGCTGCTAAAATAGGGTACTCATTTGGTATCGAGTAGCCCTTTTTGACTAACTTTTGGCCCTGAAAGGAACAATTTGACCTTATTGGTATGCTGCAACAAATTTATAACCAACATCCCCTACCATTGACTACACTTTTATGTGTCGCTTAGACACTTTAGCTTAAATACAATAGGGACTTCATATGTACACTATAGTACTAGTCCCTATTTTCTATAGGATGTTAATTAATATTTTTTATAACTCAGATATTTGGTAAATTGCACAGGTGGCTTACACATTATTGGTTGTTAGGCTGTCCATTAGTATAACTGGACTGAATTTGACATACAGGTGCGTGCTTGAGCTTTCGTCACCTTACCTCCCTGCTGCCGTAATTTCTCGTGCTTGCACGACCACATTACGCCGACATAAGCGATATGAGAAAACTATTTTTCTCTCGCTTCACTGCCTTTGCAGACCAGTAGTAAACAGAATGAGAGGGGTGGGTGTGTGTAGGTTCCATTCCTACCCACCCCATGGCCTTACATTCGCCCAGTGACAGTTAAAACACTGGTCCCGTGGCGACGGCCAAAGTAAATAGCACTCTATGAGTGCATAAACGCCTGCAGGGGATGTGGCACAATTCCGTCCCCTCAGGAATAAGTAAATAAACCCTTTTTAAGGGATAAACTAGTGTGAAGAGCCTACGGGACGATACACTTTAAGCAAATAATGTCAGTCAGTCATTACCAGAAAGATCAAAACTTCTAGATATCGAGAAACCTTCTTTACCAAGTGCAACAAGTATAACTGGAAAGGGATATTCTCGATCAAAAGTTCATGGTGGTGATCTTGTTTCCTGTTCGTGAAGTATCCTCGATGATATATCACGATTGGAAGTTCTTATCTGGGGGAAACGAGCTAGAAATAATTCCAAGGAAATAATTAATGAAGCAGCTGATATCTGCCAAAGGTTATTTCAAAGAGATATCATGGATATTAGTTTATATCGTGGTTTCATTGATGAACTAGTTGATGATTATCATAGTGACTAATGTCACCACATTAGATAAAAAAACATCTAAATAAAATGATCAACTATCGTAACCACAACAAACCAACTAATGTTCACGTCATGCACTCGAGATTACCTGTATACAAAGTATACTACGGAGATGGATTGGGTAATATCATCTTGGGTTTGTTCACTAGAATTGCTCCGAAAATTATAAAAATCGGTAAGGAATTAGCATCAAAGTCTATTTGTGTTATTGGTAATAAGGCTGTCAGCGCAGTTAGTGATCTAGCTGGCAGCGCATTTGATGCCGACAAGGATAAGCTTATGTCGTTATTTCGAAGAAAACGGAAAACAGAACCGGTAAAACTATCGTCTACGGAATTAATGCCACCTCAGGCAAGTAAAGTAGTAAATGATATAGTAGCTCAAAAATTGGCTCCATTTGTGCAATCGTCGATGATAAATCAAGATGATGATTCCCAAAGAAATATTATTGCTAATTTGGTTGCTGGTTCTGGTCTTAGAAGATTATGATTTAGATCAGCAGCTATATAATAAAATGTTTCAAGTCAATTTCAGATGAAGCTTTTGATATGGATGCGCCCGTACAAAGAAATGATTCTGTTCGCGATTTTCAATTTTTCTCGTATAACGCGATAGATCCTAAAGCTAGATCACGAATTGAACTTCAATTTGATGACAACTATAAATATTTCTTGCCATGTGAAGCTGTCATCGAGGTAGAGGGACTCCTAGTACAAGCTAATGGCACACCTTATCCTAATCTCTCAACTAGCCCAGCTGGATTTGTTAATAATGGTATAATGGCGTTATTTAGTAGCGCGCAGTATCTGATTAATTCTAACAGGATAGAATTTATCGATAATGATGTCGATGTCGCAACCACAATATTGGGATTAGCGAGATACTCCGATGATTTTATCCGATCTGCCGGCCATTCAATGATGTTCGCGAAGGATATCACCGATCACGCTGATATTAATCCTTTTAGTGTAGTAAGAACACCAGTAGCTACTGCAGCTGATCCTCAACCAGATGGTTGTCCAGCTAGACCAGCTGCTGCTTTTGATATAGTCGTAGGTAATAATAATAATTTTAATCTAGGATTTGCAAATCGAAAATTAATGTTAAACCACGACTGTAGATTTTCATGTACGATTCCTCTCTCTCTCTCATATATTTGGATTTTGTAGAAATGTTTGAAAAGTTATCTTTAGTGCTAGTCATACTGTAGTACTTATGAGAAAATCTAATGATGATGATGCGATCTGGCATAATGCAGCTACTGCCGATGGTAGGGTAGATCTATCCAAGTTATCATTGTGGATGCCAATAATGACCCCATCGTTAGCTATAGAAACACGTTTGTTATCTTTTATGGATTACAAAGGAAAATCACTGTTGTCATGGTTGGATGTTACAACAGCTACCTCGACAGGTTCCGCAGTTGGGACGTTTACCTGGCAGGTCACGTTAACAAAAATTATCTCCGCACCCCGATATATATTTACATGTATCGCGCTTCAAAATAAAAACAGAATAGAAGGAAATAATAAACAGCAGCGTAGTCTGTCAGCGAGGTATCATTGCGAATAAGCAATCAACAGGAGCCCGCCGAAAATCTTCTTGTCGATTATCCTAATAACCAAATATGCCGCTTGTATCATAGTTTGTGGTCCTACATGGGACGCGATCAAAATATTGATACCGGACTACAAATATCACAGTGGGATTTCCAAAATTTGTATCCCATCTATTACTTTTCATTGGAACATCTTGATTTATCTAAACACTCCGTCGTCGACGTAAAGTTTCAAGCTTTTATAGGAGAACTCCCTATTACTACTGCGCCGGATGTAGATCCACCTGTACGAGGGGCATATGGAGCAATCGCTATTATTCTTAGTGATAAGACGATGACACTCGAAGGTGGTGGTGGAAGAATGAGAGTAGTTGATGCGCCAATAGAAAATATGTAACAATTAGATGATCTGTTACTTAAATAAAAATATCGTATAGTCATGTTAATGTCACCTTGACACCAGGTCAGATAAAAAACTACAATCGAAAACATCTGCTGCGTGTGGAGCAAAGATAACTTTGAAGCGTGAACAGATAGCTAGCGAAGGTCCAAATAAACTATCTCTGACGAAAACTCAACTTAAACAGTTTAATAATGCTAAATAGGCGGATACAGAAGTACACTTGGAGTTTTCATCCGCCGCAATTTCCAATATGATCAGATCTGGTGGATTTCTTCATCTCATTGCTCCTATCCTCGCGGCACATGGAACCGGTGCGCTTTCTGGTGTTGCTGGTTAGGGTGAAAAAACTATTTTAGATAATGTTACCGGAAAAGGATACAAAAAATGGAAAAGGCTTCCGATTACCAGGCAGCCGATTCACTAGATACGGAACCATCAGACAATAACGCCGATGTCAAATTTTGATTTAATCGTAGCGGTAAAAAACTCCCCGATAAAACATTTCAGAGGTGTTTTCATGAAAGATCAATTACCTAAACATCCATCAATACCAGAAACAGGTATAATTAATCTTGATGATAACACTGGACCTGGAACACATTGGGTAGCTAATGCGATACATCCTAAATCAATTATTTATTTTGACTCGTATGGACTAGCACCACCAAATGAATTTCTCAAATGCGTATCCGAGTTAAAACCTCCTGTTTGGTATTCAACGTTGCCCAAGCAGACATTAACCGATCCTCCGATATGCGGCCGAGAAGTCATTAACGTGTTAACGGCGATTTCAAAGTCTTCTCAACAACCTCATAAAACCGTACACGAATATACCAGTGATAACTTTTTAAAGAGATCTTAAACGTATAATGGTAAATATTTGGGGAAGATCACTATTTCGTACAGGAAAAACAAAGGGTGTTTCTCTAGAGAAGGTAAATAAACTTATATCAAAATCGAGCACTCAGCGACAATCATATATCATCGGCGAATTCACTAAAAACACTCAATGGCAAGTATGACGCCAATGTAAATCAATTTCAGCGATTACAAAAAAGTGTTACAGATGTTCGACTTCCTATTTTCAATTTCTTTGGAATTCCACCGATTACCAAGCCTAAGCTCACACAGATTAAAACCACCATTGATGAATTAGCAACATTACAATCCGCGTATGAAGATCACGTAAAACAATTTGGAAATTTTCGTAAAAACATCGTTAATAAATTCTTTGGTGGTCCGGTAGATAGCATCGATATAAAACTCCCAGATGTAAAAGTATCCATCGACGAGATCAAGAAAACTCACGAGGTCATCAAAGATGATTTTCCGAGGATGATTAGCATACTCGATAAAACAAAAATTCCTCATGAAAAAGCAAATATTGCAAACGTGGTATACACGATTCAACATGGATCATTTGCTTGGACACTACAAAATAATACATTAGATATCACCGCGACCGTCAAGGGATAAAGATTCAACTGAACGGTTTACGATAACTACATTTAGTGATAGAAATCAAGTACAAATTGTTCGGGTGTCAATAACATGGTACATAGAATTTGTAGCCGATTTGAGTAAAGAACTTAATTGAAATCTTTGTTTGTTAATAACAATGACAAATCAACAGTATCGATATGACCAGATCATACAACTACAGACTAAACTCAAGTCGTTATAGGAAGAATATCAAAACAAAGTGAAAAAATATCGGAGAAGAATTACCGCCGTTGATGTAACAGTGTACTCGGTTTCAGGTGTCCTTACCTCCGCGGGTATAATACTCTCTTCGGTGATAATGAATGCCCCGATCGCTATTCCAATTTGTGTAGCTGCGGCGACAACTATCGCGTAGACAAAAAAATATCATCGTGTAGTCAGCGCAAACTGCAAGACTACATTGTTAAGTTTCATACTGTAACAACCGCGTATTCTAAATTATCCGCGATGATATCATGGTCACTCGACGACACAACAATATCCGCTAATGAGTTCTTCGCGATGGTCCACATTTATGATTCTGCGATGTCAAAATTAGAAAATAGCATAGAATATAGTGACATCAACGCAGGAACTACTTCAACAAATAGTATAGAACACCACTCCGGTGAAAACAACAATGATATCAATGTTGTCAAAACAACTGGAATTCGTAATTGAATTTCCAACTCTGATTCCAGCAAGAGAGATCACGCTAACTCATCTTCGAGTATACTACAGCTGGCCTAATATCAGATCGGATCATTTCGCGGGAAGACCACCCAAAAATAGCTTTGTGTTCTCGTATAAAAAACCAAGATGAAACTCCTGATTGGCAAACAATATATCTTCCAAAAGGGGCCTATGACATCGAAGATGTCAACGCTGAAATTCAACGCAGAATAAAATTAATCACTGGAAAAGAATCTCCCATCGAGATAATTGGTCATGAACCATTGCTATCAGCCGCCATCGAAATACACTCGCCGGAATACGCCGTAGATATATATAACAGTTCAATCAGAACAATATCAGGATGGCCTGAAATCCCCCCAGGAACAATTGGTCATCCGCATTTACCCGAACCCAAAAATCTGATTTTATCACAAATGATAAACCAACACCTGAAATTATCTTAAAATATGATGATGGAGGTTATTTTCTTATTTTAAAAACCATAACAAATATGACGGAAAGATATAGAGTTTACGATAATCCAGGAAACTATGAAGAGATAACATACGGTAATATAATATGGAATTTTAGTTTTCAACCCCCTCGAAAAGGAGGGTTTATAATTACATTAAAATCTTTACGTGAGATTTTCGATAGTATCAAAAAACTATATCAAACAAAATTACAACAACAACGAGATTTTTTCAACTATCTCTCCTCGTTGATGGAACAGTTTCACGCGATAAAATTATTGAACAGGTTGAGGTATTATATCAAATTATGTCCGATATGGATTTTATTAATGATCGATTACTTAAGATGATAATTGATGATAAAGGCCCCAACAAACAAGATTTTTTAACAATGCTTTCATTGACGAATGATTCACTACCCAATAATAAGTTTCCAGGATATAATGTCCCCGAATTAAAAAAAATAACTCAATGATCACATCGATGAGTATTTTCCGCGGATACATGCCCTATGGTTTAAAACAATCCCATCTGTAGAAATTCTCCGGTGGAACAATGCTCCCGATGGAACAAGTAGACATGTTTCACCGGGTAACGTCGATATAAGGATTTTCATTCAAAAGAATTTCCAAATTAAAATCATAGATTTTTAATAATGTACACTCACGCACAAGTATTCGTGTACGACAAGGATAAACTTGAAGACGCTATTAGAAAATCATTCAATGAAACAATCGTAGGTAATTTTGAATTTTACGTAGATAAATTTGGCAATGAGGATTTTTTGCTGACAGATCATGAGATAAAACAACTTCAGCGTGATCCTATAACGATGATCAGCTGTAATCGCGATCAGATAATGAATTATGTTCACTCGTGTATGACCGTGGATCGTCTTAAAGAAATACTAAATGAGGAAAATCATGATGAGTTTTGATTGTATCAATCCCAGATTTTCATGTAAAATAAATTTATTATGAAAATGTCCAGCAAATTTTACATGTGCGTGTGATTTCTGACCGCGATTTCCAAGTATAATTGTTTTATTCCCGTGGTCACCGAGTGTAATTTCTGAGTAACATTTCCGAGTATAATTCTTTTTACATGAAAATCTGCGATTGATATATGAGAGCGCCAACTTATCTTACCGCTAAGATGAAAAAAAAATATTATCGTTGAGAGGTGTCAAACGCCATCTTGAAGTATCTCGCGAGTATAAAATTGGATTATCACGGTTGTATAAAATATGGTCTAAGGAACCGATGTCAGCTACAACAGGAGGTTCCGCTGAAGAATATCGCGCTTCAATAAAACATTAACGTATAACGCAGCGAGAACTTCGCGAGGAGAATTCTAGATTACGAGATAAGATCAAACTGTTACAGGCAGATCGAGATCAACTCCGGATCACCTCGGAGAAAGTAAATAGTGATTATCAACAAGAAATATCCACGGCGAGAAGATCCCATAACGAGTATGAAGAAACGACTGAGGGATTAACCGCGTATAATAAAAACATAGTAGCGGCCATTGACACGTTAAATAACGATAACACGCTATTACTCGCCGAATGCAAAAAACTTCGTAAAAGACATCAACGACTAACAGAAAAAATACGGCAACATAAAGAAACCATTGAAGATCTTCCAGTGTTAGTAGAAATGGGGAATATAACACGCAAACGTCGTTGATGAATTTTCAATCCAATAACATCTTTTCAATTTCATCAATTACAACCTTTCTTCGACCTTCTTCAGCAAATACTTCCTTGATTCATTTTCAATCTTTTTGATTATTTTACATACAGGTACAAATGATTTTAATTTATCATGATTTTGATAAATAACCTTATCTCGAGCATTTCCATTGATCGTAACCATTAAAATATCCTCTATTATTGATCCAACCAAGTTTTTTCTTTAGTCGATGATGTCTGATAATTCCACATCTAGATGTTTCGTAATTGGTGTAAATCGAATGAGAAACGAATTCAATCTGATCCATATATTTCCTAAGTAAATTAACTATTTAATTGGTTTTTATGACAATCTCCGGTAAGATAACCCATTTCATCGTTGGTGATATTATATTTCCAAGAATATTATCTTGCTAGTTCACGAAATCTTTTTCCACCACAATCAAGACATAATTTAGTTTTTCCTCGTAATCCAAATCCACATTTGATACATTTTACGAGTCCATGAGAACCATTCTTGATCTGCTGATTATGAAACACACATTATTCTCCAATACATTGCGCCCACAACAACCATAATTGGCCTTCCATATCCATTTACATTTATTTTGTGCCATTGCTATATTATACATATAACAATGTAAAATTTAATTGAAGATATAATTTGCCTTTATATATATATATATATATATATATATATATATATATATATATATATATATATATATATATATATATATTTATTTAAATATATATATATATATATATATATATATATATATATATATATATATATATATATATATATATATATATATATATAGTATTTATGACATCGAAGACATTAAAACATATCCTTGGCGAAGAAAAAGATTTGACCTCGACGGAAAAATAAAACCACGCCGATGGAAATCAAAAGTCATAAATAGTATCAAGGCAGCAAAATATGAATTTCTCAGAGATGGCGCTGATGTTACATTTTCAACATATCGAACATATGATGATAACACCATGACGGAACGTACTGAATTTTATTCCTTTGTGTAATTGAGACTAGAACGGAGCTGTTTTGTCTTGTAGCGTTAATATAAGTCGCTCTTAAATCAGCCATTAGGAAGTCCAATAATCTTATAAAACTAGGTTGGTTTCTGGCCTGCCAAGTTTGGGTGGACTAGATAGCCTTTGATCTGTTGTACCCCGAAAGGACGATCTCTGGCAATAGTGAGAGGGGAGTAATGATCTATTCCCAGTAGGATATCAGATCGAAGTCTTAGGTTGCTTTCTGTTTATTGTAGAAGGGGAATATCCCACCAAGAAACCTACTGAATGCCTACTGTAGACGTACCAAGAAACCTACTGAATTCATAATGTAGACCTACCTTAGATATACGTATCTACGTACTCGCACGTCCACCTATCCACACAAAGTTGGGGGGGGGGAATGAAAGGATGCGAGACAAAACAGTTTTTGGGAGAAGGAAAAAGATAAAGGCAAAAAGAACAGAGAAGAACAACCGCAATGAAGTTGGAGTGAACCGGAAAGAGCAGGTTATGAAAGTAAACAAGGTAATAAGTTCGATCGTTCGCTCGTTTTTTATGATGAACTGGTTAGCAGCAGAAGGCTGAACCCTACAAAATTTGTGCAGCCCTTTTTTTGGCAATGATACAACTTTAGGTTTCAACGGGGAAGGGCTGCGATTAATGAATGATATACGTGTTAATATATGGCAAACGTTGGAGAGGCGCAGATCACTAGATTAAGCAGAGAGAGATTGGCTGCGATACAGAAATTTCTTCCGGTGAGAGATTCTTTTAGAGATAATCTACAAGCGAGACAACAACAACGATTTGATTTTACTTCTGATACTGAACAATTATTTAAGCCGATAACTACAGCTACGAAGAAGCTGCTACAACTACTGGATTTCTCGAATTACCAGAAAGATCAAAACTTCTAGATATCGAGAAACCTTTTTTACCAAGTGCAACAAGTATAACTGGAAAGGGATATTCTCGATCAAAAGTTCATGGTGGTGATCTTGTTTCCTGTTCGTGAAGTATCCTCGATGATATATCACGATTGGAAGTTCTTATCTGGGGGAAACGAGCTAGAAATAATTCCAAGGAAATAATTAATGAAGCAGCTGATATCTGTCAAAGGTTATTTCAAAGAGATATCATGGATATTAGTTTATATCGTGGTTTCATTGATGAACTAGTTGATGATTATCATAGTGACTAATGTCACCACTCATGCACTCGAGTTGGAGTGAACCGGAAAGAGCAGGTTATGAAAGTAAACAAGGTAATAAGTTCGATCGTTCGCTCGTTTTTTATGATGAACTGGTTAGCAGCAGAAGGCTGAACCCTACAAAATTTGTGCAGCCCTTTTTTTGGCAATGATACAACTTTAGGTTTCAACGGGGAAGGGCTGCGATTAATGAATGATATACGTGTTAATATATGGCAAACGTTGGAGAGGCGCAGATCACTAGATTAAGCAGAGAGAGATTGGCTGCGATACAGAAATTTCTTCCGGTGAGAGATTCTTTTAGAGATAATCTACAAGCGAGACAACAACAACGATTTGATTTTACTTCTGATACTGAACAATTATTTAAGCCGATAACTACAGCTACGAAGAAGCTGCTACAACTACTGGATTTCTCGAATTACCAGAAAGATCAAAACTTCTAGATATCGAGAAACCTTTTTTACCAAGTGCAACAAGTATAACTGGAAAGGGATATTCTCGATCAAAAGTTCATGGTGGTGATCTTGTTTCCTGTTCGTGAAGTATCCTCGATGATATATCACGATTGGAAGTTCTTATCTGGGGGAAACGAGCTAGAAATAATTCCAAGGAAATAATTAATGAAGCAGCTGATATCTGTCAAAGGTTATTTCAAAGAGATATCATGGATATTAGTTTATATCGTGGTTTCATTGATGAACTAGTTGATGATTATCATAGTGACTAATGTCACCACATTAGATAAAAAAACATCTAAATAAAATGATCAACTATCGTAACCACAACAAACCAACTAATGTTCACGTCATGCACTCGAGATTACCTGTATACAAAGTATACTACGGAGATGGATTGGGTAATATCATCTTGGGTTTGTTCACTAGAATTGCTCCGAAAATTATAAAAATCGGTAAGGAATTAGCATCAAAGTCTATTTGTGTTATTGGTAATAAGGCTGTCAGCGCAGTTAGTGATCTAGCTGGCAGCGCATTTGATGCCGACAAGGATAAGCTTATGTCGTTATTTCGAAGAAAACGGAAAACAGAACCGGTAAAACTATCGTCTACGGAATTAATGCCACCTCAGGCAAGTAAAGTAGTAAATGATATAGTAGCTCAAAAATTGGCTCCATTTGTGCAATCGTCGATGATAAATCAAGATGATGATTCCCAAAGAAATATTATTGCTAATTTGGTTGCTGGTTCTGGTCTTAGAAGATTATGATTTAGATCAGCAGCTATATAATAAAATGTTTCAAGTCAATTTCAGATGAAGCTTTTGATATGGATGCGCCCGTACAAAGAAATGATTCTGTTCGCGATTTTCAATTTTTCTCGTATAACGCGATAGATCCTAAAGCTAGATCACGAATTGAACTTCAATTTGATGACAACTATAAATATTTCTTGCCATGTGAAGCTGTCATCGAGGTAGAGGGACTCCTAGTACAAGCTAATGGCACACCTTATCCTAATCTCTCAACTAGCCCAGCTGGATTTGTTAATAATGGTATAATGGCGTTATTTAGTAGCGCGCAGTATCTGATTAATTCTAACAGGATAGAATTTATCGATAATGATGTCGATGTCGCAACCACAATATTGGGATTAGCGAGATACTCCGATGATTTTATCCGATCTGCCGGCCATTCAATGATGTTCGCGAAGGATATCACCGATCACGCTGATATTAATCCTTTTAGTGTAGTAAGAACACCAGTAGCTACTGCAGCTGATCCTCAACCAGATGGTTGTCCAGCTAGACCAGCTGCTGCTTTTGATATAGTCGTAGGTAATAATAATAATTTTAATCTAGGATTTGCAAATCGAAAATTAATGTTAAACCACGACTGTAGATTTTCATGTACGATTCCTCTCTCTCTCTCATATATTTGGATTTTGTAGAAATGTTTGAAAAGTTATCTTTAGTGCTAGTCATACTGTAGTGCTTATGAGAAAATCTAATGATGATGATGCGATCTGGCATAATGCAGCTACTGCCGATGGTAGGGTAGATCTATCCAAGTTATCATTGTGGATGCCAATAATGACCCCATCGTTAGCTATAGAAACACGTTTGTTATCTTTTATGGATTACAAAGGAAAATCACTGTTGTCATGGTTGGATGTTACAACAGCTACCTCGACAGGTTCCGCAGTTGGGACGTTTACCTGGCAGGTCGCGTTAACAAAAAATATCTCCGCACCCCGATATATATTTACATGTATCGCGCTTCAAAATAAAAACAGAATAGAAGGAAATAATAAACAGCAGCGTAGTCTGTCAGCGAGGTATCATTGCGAATAAGCAATCAACAGGAGCCCGCCGAAAATCTTCTTGTCGATTATCCTAATAACCAAATATGCCGCTTGTATCATAGTTTGTGGTCCTACATGGGACGCAATCAAAATATTGATACCGGACTACAAATATCACAGTGGGATTTCCAAAATTTGTATCCCATCTATTACTTTTCATTGGAACATCTTGATTTATCTAAACACTCCGTCGTCGACGTAAAGTTTCAAGCTCTTATAGGAGAACTCCCTATTACTACTGCGCCGGATGTAGATCCACCTGTACGAGGGGCATATGGAGCAATCGCTATTATTCTTAGTGATAAGACGATGACACTCGAAGGTGGTGGTGGAAGAATGAGAGTAGTTGATGCGCCAATAGAAAATATGTAACAATTAGATGATCTGTTACTTAAATAAAAATATCGTATAGTCATGTTAATGTCACCTTGACACCAGGTCAGATAAAAAACTACAATCGAAAACATCTGCTGCGTGTGGAGCAAAGATAACTTTGAAGCGTGAACAGATAGCTAGCGAAGGTCCAAATAAACTATCTCTGACGAAAACTCAACTTAAACAGTTTAATAATGCTAAATAGGCGGATACAGAAGTACACTTGGAGTTTTCATCCGCCGCAATTTCCAATATGATCAGATCTGGTGGATTTCTTCATCTCATTGCTCCTATCCTCGCGGCACATGGAACCGGTGCGCTTTCTGGTGTTGCTGGTTAGGGTGAAAAAACTATTTTAGATAATGTTACCGGAAAAGGATACAAAAAATGGAAAAGGCTTCCGATTACCAGGCAGCCGATTCACTAGATACGGAACCATCAGACAATAACGCCGATGTCAAATTTTGATTTAATCGTAGCGGTAAAAAACTCCCCGATAAAACATTTCAGAGGTGTTTTCATGAAAGATCAATTACCTAAACATCCATCAATACCAGAAACAGGTATAATTAATCTTGATGATAACACTGGACCTGGAACACATTGGGTAGCTAATGCGATACATCCTAAATCAATTATTTATTTTGACTCGTATGGACTAGCACCACCAAATGAATTTCTCAAATGCGTATCCGAGTTAAAACCTCCTGTTTGGTATTCAACGTTGCCCAAGCAGACATTAACCGATCCTCCGATATGCGGCCGAGAAGTCATTAACGTGTTAACGGCGATTTCAAAGTCTTCTCAACAACCTCATAAAACCGTACACGAATATACCAGTGATAACTTTTTAAAGAGATCTTAAACGTATAATGGTAAATATTTGGGGAAGATCACTATTTCGTACAGGAAAAACAAAGGGTGTTTCTCTAGAGAAGGTAAATAAACTTATATCAAAATCGAGCACTCAGCGACAATCATATATCATCGGCGAATTCACTAAAAACACTCAATGGCAAGTATGACGCCAATGTAAATCAATTTCAGCGATTACAAAAAAGTGTTACAGATGTTCGACTTCCTATTTTCAATTTCTTTGGAATTCCACCGATTACCAAGCCTAAGCTCACACAGATTAAAACCACCATTGATGAATTAGCAACATTACAATCCGCGTATGAAGATCACGTAAAACAATTTGGAAATTTTCGTAAAAACATCGTTAATAAATTCTTTGGTGGTCCGGTAGATAGCATCGATATAAAACTCCCAGATGTAAAAGTATCCATCGACGAGATCAAGAAAACTCACGAGGTCATCAAAGATGATTTTCCGAGGATGATTAGCATACTCGATAAAACAAAAATTCCTCATGAAAAAGCAAATATTGCAAACGTGGTATACACGATTCAACATGGATCATTTGCTTGGACACTACAAAATAATACATTAGATATCACCGCGACCGTCAAGGGATAAAGATTCAACTGAACGGTTTACGATAACTACATTTAGTGATAGAAATCAAGTACAAATTGTTCGGGTGTCAATAACATGGTACATAGAATTTGTAGCCGATTTGAGTAAAGAACTTAATTGAAATCTTTGTTTGTTAATAACAATGACAAATCAACAGTATCGATATGACCAGATCATACAACTACAGACTAAACTCAAGTCGTTATAGGAAGAATATCAAAACAAAGTGAAAAAATATCGGAGAAGAATTACCGCCGTTGATGTAACAGTGTACTCGGTTTCAGGTGTCCTTACCTCCGCGGGTATAATACTCTCTTCGGTGATAATGAATGCCCCGATCGCTATTCCAATTTGTGTAGCTGCGGCGACAACTATCGCGTAGACAAAAAAATATCATCGTATAGTCAGCGCAAACTGCAAGACTACATTGTTAAGTTTCATACTGTAACAACCGCGTATTCTAAATTATCCGCGATGATATCATGGTCACTCGACGACACAACAATATCCGCTAATGAGTTCTTCGCGATGGTCCACATTTATGATTCTGCGATGTCAAAATTAGAAAATAGCATAGAATATAGTGACATCAACGCAGGAACAACTTCAACAAATAGTATAGAACACCACTCCGGTGAAAACAACAATGATATCAATGTTGTCAAAACAACTGGAATTCGTAATTGAATTTCCAACTCTGATTCCAGCAAGAGAGATCACGCTAACTCATCTTCGAGTATACTACAGCTGGCCTAATATCAGATCGGATCATTTCGCGGGAAGACCACCCAAAAATAGCTTTGTGTTCTCGTATAAAAAACCAAGATGAAACTCCTGATTGGCAAACAATATATCTTCCAAAAGGGGCCTATGACATCGAAGATGTCAACGCTGAAATTCAACGCAGAATAAAATTAATCACTGGAAAAGAATCTCCCATCGAGATAATTGGTCATGAACCATTGCTATCAGCCGCCATCGAAATACACTCGCCGGAATACGCCGTAGATATATATAACAGTTCAATCAGAACAATATCAGGATGGCCTGAAATCCCCCCAGGAACAATTGGTCATCCGCATTTACCCGAACCCAAAAATCTGATTTTATCACAAATGATAAACCAACACCTGAAATTATCTTAAAATATGATGATGGAGGTTATTTTCTTATTTTAAAAACCATAACAAATATGACGGAAAGATAAAGAGTTTACGATAATCCAGGAAACTATGAAGAGATAACATACGGTAATATAATATGGAATTTTAGTTTTCAACCCCCTCGAAAAGGAGGGTTTATAATTACATTAAAATCTTTACGTGAGATTTTCGATAGTATCAAAAAACTATATCAAACAAAATTACAACAACAACGAGATTTTTTCAACTATCTCTCCTCGTTGATGGAACAGTTTCACGCGATAAAATTATTGAACAGGTTGAGGTATTATATCAAATTATGTCTGATATGGATTTTATTAATGATCGATTACTTAAGATGATAATTGATGATAAAGGCCCCAACAAACAAGATTTTTTAACAATGCTTTCATTGACGAATGATTCACTACCCAATAATAAGTTTCCAGGATATAATGTCCCCGAATTAAAAAAAATAACTCAATGATCACATCGATGAGTATTTTCCGCGGATACATGCCCTATGGTTTAAAACAATCCCATCTGTAGAAATTCTCCGGTGGAACAATGCTCCCGATGGAACAAGTAGACATGTTTCACCGGGTAACGTCGATATAAGGATTTTCATTCAAAAGAATTTCCAAATTAAAATCATAGATTTTTAATAATGTACACTCACGCACAAGTATTCGTGTACGACAAGGATAAACTTGAAGACGCTATTAGAAAATCATTCAATGAAACAATCGTAGGTAATTTTGAATTTTACGTAGATAAATTTGGCAATGAGGATTTTTTGCTGACAGATCATGAGATAAAACAACTTCAGCGTGATCCTATAACGATGATCAGCTGTAATCGCGATCAGATAATGAATTATGTTCACTCGTGTATGACCGTGGATCGTCTTAAAGAAATACTAAATGAGGAAAATCATGATGAGTTTTGATTGTATCAATCCCAGATTTTCATGTAAAATAAATTTATTATGAAAATGTCCAGCAAATTTTACATGTGCGTGTGATTTCTGACCGCGATTTCCAAGTATAATTGTTTTATTCCCGTGGTCACCGAGTGTAATTTCTGAGTAACATTTCCGAGTATAATTCTTTTTACATGAAAATCTGCGATTGATATATGAGAGCGCCAACTTATCTTACCGCTAAGATGAAAAAAAAATATTATCGTTGAGAGGTGTCAAACGCCATCTTGAAGTATCTCGCGAGTATAAAATTGGATTATCACGGTTGTATAAAATATGGTCTAAGGAACCGATGTCAGCTACAACAGGAGGTTCCGCTGAAGAATATCGCGCTTCAATAAAACAGCAACGTATAACGCAGCGAGAACTTCGCGAGGAGAATTCTAGATTACGAGATAAGATCAAACTGTTACAGGCAGATCGAGATCAACTCCGGATCACCTCGGAGAAAGTAAATAGTGATTATCAACAAGAAATATCCACGGCGAGAAGATCCCATAACGAGTATGAAGAAACGACTGAGGGATTAACCGCGTATAATAAAAACATAGTAGCGGCCATTGACACGTTAAATAACGATAACACGCTATTACTCGCCGAATGCAAAAAACTTCGTAAAAGACATCAACGACTAACAGAAAAAATACGGCAACATAAAGAAACCATTGAAGATCTTCCAGTGTTAGTAGAAATGGGGAATATAACACGCAAACGTCGTTGATGAATTTTCAATCCAATAACATCTTTTCAATTTCATCAATTACAACCTTTCTTCGACCTTCTTCAGCAAATACTTCCTTGATTCATTTTCAATCTTTTTGATTATTTTACATACAGGTACAAATGATTTTAATTTATCATGATTTTGATAAATAACCTTATCTCGAGCATTTCCATTGATCGTAACCATTAAAATATCCTCTATTATTGATCCAACCAAGTTTTTTCTTTAGTCGATGATGTCTGATAATTCCACATCTAGATGTTTCGTAATTGGTGTAAATCGAATGAGAAACGAATTCAATCTGATCCATATATTTCCTAAGTAAATTAACTATTTAATTGGTTTTTATGACAATCTCCGGTAAGATAACCCATTTCATCGATGGTGATATTATATTTCCAAGAATATTATCTTGCTAGTTCACGAAATCTTTTTCCACCACAATCAAGACATAATTTAGTTTTTCCTCGTAATCCAAATCCACATTTGATACATTTTACGAGTCCATGAGAACCATTCTTGATCTGCTGATTATGAAACACACATTATTCTCCAATACATTGCGCCCACAACAACCATAATTGGCCTTCCATATCCATTTACATTTATTTTGTGCCATTGCTATATTATACATATAACAATGTAAAATTTAATTGAAGATATAATTTGCCTTTATATATATATATATATATATATATATATATATATATATATATATATATATATATATATATATATATATATATATATATATATATATATATATATACATATAGTATTTATGACATCGAAGACATTAAAACATATCCTCGGCGAAGAAAAAGATTTGACCTCGACGGAAAAATAAAACCACGCCGATGGAAATCAAAAATCATAAATAGTATCAAGGCAGCAAAATATGAATTTCTCAGAGATGGCGCTGATGTTACATTTTCAACATATCGAACATATGATGATAACACCATGACGGAAAAACGCGCCAAGGAAATACTATCAATGATAAATTTCGAGAATACCAATTATTACATCCAGGTCAAATACACAAAAATTTATAGAAAGCATCAACGGTAAAAATCATTGGGGTATTTGATCATCGTGAACGTGTAATGAGTTCAACAAGAGATAAAAGGAAATTAGTAATTTTGACCGATAAAACAAAACCTGGAGCGGTAATTGAGATCGATAACAGATATTACAATCAAGCAAATCCAGTAAACGCAGTAATATATGGGATCTTTGATGTTAAAAAACTATCCCCGATGAAGGTCTCAATGGTGTTGAATTATGTTGCAGAGCGAGTAATGGAACATTTCAAAAATACACAACGAGGTAATGGATTAACCGAATCGAAAAAATAAAAAAAAATTGAGTGGGCTGAATCTGTTAAAACCACAGGAGCATCAACAAACGATGTTGCAACATTGGAAAAGAAATTAAGATTTCCAATTACCGTAAAACTATCACCGGAGACGTTTTATACGCAGAAAAATATAAAAAGAATGGTACCCCAATCGAAATCATCGATCATAATTCTCTTGCATGGAGTAGTTCCGTGTGAGTATTTCCAGTATCACGAACAGTAAAAGGCTATCACGGAGGCATATTTGATTGTATCTACGATATCAATAAAACCGATCCTGTTTCTGTGTGGTCGTTTTAGAGTGAACAAATAGGAAAATACGATCAATTTGTCAGGACGAACGGAGATTTATAACGAACAGAAAAACCTCAAGCGGAAATGAATAATCTCGCGCTGAAGTATACATCACTCCCCGAGGAAATTACCCGAAATTGTTTTACGGTGTCATCAGTAGCAGCTCATTTCGTCAGAGAAAAGAATTCGTGGAAACCAACCCCGCACTGATTTTCTCGAAGATGTTAAAGCTAGCTGCGTAGAACAAGGCGGTGGTGGTTTCTGGAATACAAAATATAACCTCCATGATATGATGTCCGTTGATATATCAGCGTGCTATCCAGCAAGCTTTCTCGGATGGGGAGAATGTGGAGAATATTTTAAACGATTTGGTCATTCTACAGATGGTCAGAGTAGCTATTAACTGGAGTTTACCTGATTTTAATTTAACTGGATTTGCCAGGGTGACATTGTTCAAATTCAAAGATGGTCTTCATGAGATATTTTATCTCGGGGGGGGGGGAGAAGGGGGACATCTCTGCGTGAAGAAATGGGCTCCGATAGCATTATTGAAGTTTTTGTTAGATAAGGGAATGTTGACCTCGTTAACTGTATCCACTGCCATAATCTCATACCGGAAACAAACAGATGTGTGGTTATCAAACCCAGAACAATTAGATGCTTGGGATATTGTATTTTTACGGAAAGTCATAGAGGAAGAATCAAAACGTCTCGGAAGAATAATAATTGGAAAGTTTGCTCAAGGTGGACCCGATAATAAACGGAAATGTACCAGATTGGTGATCGAAGATGCAGAATTGGATTTTATTATATCGGATAATAAAAAAAATAACACCTGTATCTCAAACAGTCGCTTTTTTATCAAATAATCAGCGAATTGGAACCATCGTTGAATACTACGAAGGAGATTCATAACAATATGCTCATTTGAGATCATCGATGTTATGTTATGTCTTAATGAATTTATTAGCCATGATATTCTCTGATATCGCGGTTAGAGCGGCCACAGATTTATTTTATTTCGATGTAAAATACAATGAGGATGTTAAAAAATATATTACACGGGATTGTGGTTGGGGAACATGGAGAGAAAAAGATGAAATATTATATGAGTACAAAGAATCAAACGATGTTCTCGTGGAAGATAATTACCGCGAGAATACCGATATGAAAATATCGCTGTATCCTTCTGTGTATGATCCGATAACACGACGTAAAACGATTTATCTGAAGAGTCCAGGAGGATGGGGAAAGACAACGAGTAATTGATTTATTTGGAAAACATTCTAACATGATTGTGCTGACTCCAACTCATCGTCATGCCAGAGAAATGAAATCACGGGGAGTTAAAGCGAGAACGCATCATAGTTTCTTTAGATAAACGGGAATGATTGGACTCCCGATCGCATGGGAACGAACTATTCCCGAGATAATTATGTGTGATGAAGCATGTATAGTATCATTGACGCTGTTAAAAACATTTCTGGGTTGGTTGTTAACGATAAATACCACGGTGATAATGTGCGGCCATCATGGTCAACCACCGCCATTTACTGGATTATCTCCGCATTGTTGGTTGGAAAACATTGTAGATCATCGTTCACTCGATGCAGAGTTGACCGCGTTAAAATCCGCGATAAGATTACAATCAAATAGCGTACAATGCGAGATAGCACGTAGGGTAATCCCTGAAACTCCCATTGACGAGTTCTGGAATACATGGAGACCAACAGATGTTGTTGTCGCCAGCAGAACAAAAGTAAGAGATCTACTTCAGAAGAAATTATTTTATCTCCACGAAGAAAAATTCCCCACGGACGAGGTTCCATTGTACTACAGACCAAACGATACACGACGACAAAACATCCTTGTTGACATCCCAGGAAAATCTGAACAACAGCAACTAGTGTTAAATGATTGTGTATGGGTTAATATCGCCGTGGTTAGAAATGCAATAAACGATGACAAATCTCCGTGGAGATTAGGTTATGCGATGACGATACATTTATCACAAGGATTAACTATCACTGATACTATTGTATGGATCATCGATGACTTCATCGAGTGGTCAAATTTAGTATAGTTCGCAGTATCACGAGTACGAAGAATAAATCAACTTCGGCGAGTTAAAATCGACGATGATGAAAAAAGTATAATTGATGTGACTGATGATACCACAATAAGAAAAAAACTTGGCGGGTATAAACAACAAGACAAAAAACAGAGAATTTGATCTCGATGTCGAATTTATTTTAGCGTTAAAACAACAACAAGATAATCACTGTGCGAGCTGTAATTGAATCATGACGTGGTCAGGAAAATCCCGCAAAAAATTTATCGCGGATAGAA
This sequence comes from Unio delphinus, assembly GCA_029339505.1. NCBI lineage: Eukaryota > Metazoa > Mollusca > Bivalvia > Unionida > Unionidae > Unio > Unio delphinus. The sequence goes on from JAQISU010000042.1 coordinate 9,009,022, forward strand.
AAGATAATAGTCGAGGCCATGCCCGAGATAATGTAACATTGACCTGTCTTGAATGTAATATAAATTATTGTGTTAATTAAGATTAGTTGATGGTAACTGAGTATCATCTGGGATTACCTGTAATTGTTCACAAGTAAAACTTCGTTGTGGCGCAGTTGGGTCTACTTTATATAATGTTGGTCTAGTTTTAGATGTTATCGTGGAAAATATTTTATGTGTTGTAATACTCCATATCGGATCAGTTGACCTTCTTCTGCCAACTTCAAGTTTACCGGGTTCATTTAAATACCTCACTGTGACATTGCTAGGCAGGACATGTAATTGGAAATCTTTGATTTTGGGATTGTTATAAATTTTTTTGTTATCGCGGTGGCCGGTTTTATATTTATCGTCCTGGTGACCTCATTGTTGAGCGCTGCAACTACTTCCGGTAATCGTTTAACCCATTCACGAGATCGTTTATCATCGATAAATTCCTGAAAATGAAATAATTAAACGCGAGAGCTCTGTTAAACCGCTCAACAATTGCCTGATCGCGTCAATCCGCCGCTGTTGCACTTGTAACTTTAGTCGCGCTGGCGAGTTTATCGATCACTGATTTACCTTTATAATATCCAGTCGGAGAATAATAAATTGATTCCATATTAAATATCGAGTCCCATCATTAATTTACTCTTCATGGCGGTTTTTATTATCCAAGATGTTGTTGTTTCTCTGACGGATTTATGAGGGAAAGAATTTAACGCGTAAAAAATTTTATATCCGCGAGATTACGTTGTTCGAGATCACCACTTCGATATGCGATATCTTGAACACGACAAGCTTCATCGATCGCGTTTATCGGATATTCACCCGGACGTGGGTTGTCTTGGTCATCAAGTCTGATATCTAATCGTGTTCCCGGACCACAATAATTATATCCTGGAAGATGTATTTCTCCTGGATACTTCGCCCACGGTGTGTGTTCCTGGGAGTTTTGTTAAATTGGCCACGATATCACCTCCGCTTTTTTTAATAACAAATCTAAAAAAAATTATACCACACTGCGCGCACTTGCCAGTGATTGCTTCTCTGTTATTTTTTGTCATATGGGAGTTAGATCAATTGTTGGATTACTAGCTTTACATTTCACACAATATAAATTCATAAAATTTTATGTTATAATGGATATGTATGTAATTGATTATTCGTCAACAAGAAAACCACAACCTGTTCAACATCATAACATGCTACCAAACTCTGTTAGAATGATTATAATTGACCCAGGCCCATCTGGGAGCGGTAAAACACAACTGCTAATTGATATGATAATGAGATGGATCAAATGGGATAAATTATATTTGGTTGCACGGAGCGTAGATAACCAACATTGTTATCAGGTGCTAAAAGACTATAACTAAAAAACCTCGGAGATCACCGGGAAAGATATTATTGAGTTTATTACAGATATCGATGAAGCGCCCTCCTTAGAAGACATTAATACACATTAACAACTTGGTCGTGTACGACGATGTAATGCTAGATAAACAAAAAAAAAAACCTGCTAGGATATTCTCCCGCGGACGGCATAAAAACGCAGACGTGATATATGTTACTCAACGATACACACAGATATCCAAAGTGATCAGAGAAAATTGTAATATTCTAGCGGTATTTAATGGAGTTGATACTCATTCACTCAGAAATATTTGGCAAACATTGTGCGGGGATTACGAATATAACAAATTAAAAAATTTCTTTCGTAATGCTCAGGTAACCCTACACGGATTTGTAACGATAAATTTATACGACCCGAAAACAAAATATCGAATTGGACTAGATCAAATATATGATTAATTAATCGCAGCCAACCTCTCTCTGGTCAATCTAGTGATCTGCGCCTCTCCGACGTTTGCCATATATTAACACATATATGATTAATTAATCGCAGCGTTGTATCTGAAACACGATGAAAGCCTAAAAATGTATCATCGCTGAAATACTGTTAGTCTGCCTAGAAAAGGGCTGCACATATTTTATAGGGTGCAGCCTTCCTGCTGCTTGATTCTATCTTTCAAACAGATCGTCTATTTATATAAATACATTTGTGTTTAAAATTCGGTGAATTTTTAATTTTAGAAAAGTGTGTTTCCCTTATGTAATGTATTCTCACCCTTTTTAAAATATAATATTGATTAAATCGTTTTTATTTCATGTACGGGGTCTCGAGTCATTCTTTTCTATATATCTGCTAAGATCTCTATTTATTTCACACTTTCTATAAATATAACTCGATCCAGGCAATAACACCGATGGCGATCATCCTCTAGATAACGAGAACTGAATAAAAGAGACACCTTGTAAGAAGGTACAATCAATCATTCATATCACCACCAACACACACACACACACACACACACACACACACACACACGTATATTACATAAGTTACAGTGAATATCAAATAGAAACAAAATACACTGTATGAGCAACACCGAAATTAGAAAGAACTTTACACTACACGAATTTCATTGAATATAAAAAAAACAGAAAGAGCTATATACGGGCAACACTGACAATTTGCACGTCATGTAGAAATTAAGTTAATACATGAAATCTGCTTTTACTGTTTGGTCTTCTTTTTCAGGCGTTTATTTTAATGGCACCTCCTCAACGCTTTATAAACATCATCCTGGTGTGCGTGTGTAGAGAGAGAGAGAGAGAGAGAGAGAGAGAGAGAGAGAGAGAGAGAGAGAGAGAGAGAGAGAGAGAGAGAGAGAGAGAGAGAGAGAGAGAGCTAACTAGGCCTAAACAGGTAAATATGAATTCGAATAGCAAATACGAAATTAAATATATTTTCGTAAATGCGAAAGGAAAGTATTTCGATAAGTGATATCGACATATTAAACTTTGCTTTACCTCTGTAGTCCAATATTGTTGTTCTTCCACTGATATATTTTAATATCTGCTGATTATGAAATAGATAAGAAATAGCTGCCAGTGGAAATCTCGTGATATTGTTACATTGTTATATCAACATTATTTATCTTTAATGACAAATTCATTTAAAATGGAGCCTTTTTAAAGACTGACTGGTGCTCTAACCTGTCAGATTATTAACTGTATATCCTGTCAAAAAAATTGTCATACAATGTAAAATTACATATATATATATATATATATATATATATATATATATATATCTATATCTATATATGTGTGTGTGTGTGTGTGTGTGTGTGCTTATTCCGTTGGCATGTGTATCTATATGAAAACACAGATTTAAATTGACTGGATTCTATACTAACTTTCGTAAGTGGCCTGGAGATGACTGACCACGTGTTGTTTCTCCTCCATCGTTTCCAGTTGTATCATGCTGGCGTTGAAGTGGGTTGTCTCACACAGAATCTTGGGTCAGAATCGTGGAAAATAAGGATACAAAAAAATTTCATAAAAACATCTGTTTATAAATTTTAACAAAAGTATTAAGTGGCCTCCACCTATTTCGAAATTATAATTTAAGTAATCGTGTTAGATAAGTTACGCTAAATATGACTCTGGTAAAAAAAAATACGATTACGCTAAACACGAATCCGATCAAAAGAGACCATGTTAACTACGAGTGTGTCCAGATTAGTTCAGTTTGCATTACGTGATTAATTAGCATATTACCAGACTGGATATGTCCAGCGCCGGATTAAGCACCGTGGATGCCCATAGACAGTCAAACTTTTGGGGCCCCAGACCCACGGTCACGGTCTCATGGGGGCCCCTCATGGGGCCCATAAAAGTCGCGGGGCCCATAGGCAGTTGCCTACTCTGCCTAATGGGTAATCCGGGACTGGATATGTCCAGCAAAGATTATGTCTAAAATGTATGTTATATAATTCATCAGCATATTACCATACTGGATATGTCCAACAAAGATTATGTCTAAAATTTGTGTTATATAATTCATCAGCATATTACCATACTGGATATGTCCAACAAAGATTATGTCTAAAATTTGTGTTATATAATTCATCAGCATATTACCGGACTGGATATGTCCAACAAAGATTATGTCTAAAATGTGTGTTATATAATTCATCAGCATATTACCAGACTGGATATGTCCGACAAAGACTATGTCTAAAATTTGTGTTATATAATTCATCAGCATATTACCAGACTGGATATGTCCAACAAAGATTATGTCTAAAATTTGTGTTATATAATTCATCAGCATATTACCAGACTGGATATGTCCAACAAAGATTATGTCTAAAATTTGTGTTATATAATTCATCAGCATATTACCAGACTGGATATGTCCAACAACGATTATGTCTAAAATGTGTGTTATATAATTCATCAGCATATTACCAGACTGGATATGTCCAACAAAGATTATGTCTAAAATGTGTGTTATATAATTCATCAGCATATTACCAGACTGGATATGTCCAACAAAGATTATGTCTAAAATTTGTGTTATATAATTCATCAGCATATTACCAGACTGGATATGTCCAACAAAGATTATGTCTAAAATTTGTGTTATATAATTCATCAGCATATTACCAGACTGGATATGTTCCGACAAAGACTATGTCTAAAATTTGTGTTATATAATTCATCAGCATATTACCAGACTGGATATGTCCAACAAAGATTATGTCTAAAATTTGTGTTATATAATTCATCAGCATATTACCAGACTGGATATGTCCAACAAAGATTATGTCTAAAATTTGTGTTATATAATTCATCAGCATATTACCAGACTGGATATGTCCAACAAAGATTATGTCTAAAATGTGTGTTATATAATTCATCAGCATATTACCAGACTGGATATGTCCAACAAAGATAATGTGTGTTATATAATTCATCAGCATATTACCAGACTGGATATGTCCAACAAAGATTATGTCTAAAATTTGTGTTATATAATTCATCAGCATATTACCAGACTGGATATGTCCAACAAAGATTATGTCTAAAATTTGTGTTATATAATTCATCAGCATATTACCAGACTGGATATGTTCCGACAAAGACTATGTCTAAAATTTGTGTTATATAATTCATCAGCAAATTACCAGACTGGATATGTTCCGACAAAGACTATGTCCAAAATTTGGATATTGGTTTGATAACGATTATTGATGTATTGTGTTCTTGTCAAACACATAGCGGAGAAACATTGAGGACCTACACAACCCCCGATAATAAAGAACTTTCAAAATTGTTGAGGGTGGCTGTATAACGAATAATGAAAGGAAGAATAAAGGCTATAAGAAAAGAACCTGTGGTTAATATTTTGGATATACATTTCTACAGTAGGATAATAGGTATAACTATGTCGAGTTTACATGGGAATGATAATAAACATCTCCTGAAGCTGACTTACACAACTCACTATAATCTATCATTAATTGATTATAATCAAGGGTATGACCAAAAGCATTACAATCTGTTATGTTATTATATTTTGTTTTCTTAGCACTTTAATAACTTTTTCGCATATGTGAAAATTTATAGCATAATTATGAAACCAAAATAATCAAATATGTAAAATTATTGCTAAAGTGAAAGTGTGTAAAAATCTAAACATTATATCAAGTTTCGATCTATTTCATGACTGGTTGTTTGAAATGTGACTATCAAATGACAAAAGTAACATTAATGCTTTACCCTAAAATTCAAAACCTGCCCACATGGAATCGTCAATTCATTCCTATCTTCAGGCTGTTTTCTAAGATCGATAATTGCCCCCCTCCCCTTTCATCATATAAGCTGATATTGCAAAAGTGACGGCTAAGAAATCCTTGTCTCATAGATAACTGAAACTGTTGTTGTTGTTGTATTGTTTAACGCCATTTTTCATCACACGATAGCCTATGCATGGCGGCCAGTATTATTGGTGGAGGAAGAATACGTGAAAAAAAACCGGAAAGAACCACCGACCCACGAGAAACTACTGGCAAACTTTCTCACATAAACTACATTAGCCGAATCTTAGACTCGAACCCACGCAGACAGAGGTGAGATGGCAGTGGTCCGTAATGGAGAGCGCTATAGACCACTCGACCACTCGGGGCCCCTAAGGAAAACTGTTGTACCATAGATAAAATTACGCTGCTTCGAACATGGTGGAATTATTTTTACCTTGGCTTCTGGCCATGTTTTGGGCATAGGCACAAAAATGTAACACTTCCCTCCCGCCTCAAACCAACCATCACCACAGTCCTTTCCTTGGAGATGCTGTGTTTGGCAGTGCACTGTTGTAAGAAAGAGGTTTACTCACCTCATCATTAATTCATAAAAATAGTAACAAAGAGAATGCGGCTTTCTTTAATCGTTCATATTTATTTGAAAGTAGAACATCTGTATTTTTTACAAAGAAATAAGCCTGGTACACTATTTGCATGTATACATACGTGTTTCATCATTCACCATTCGAAAGGTTAAAGGTTAGGTCTTCATGCCAAATGCATTAATTTTCCCACACTATCAATGAGTTCTGGATGAAATAACATTTGCAGCTTTGAGATCAGTCGTCTTGATCATATCCATGTATGAAAATGAATAGCTGCTTTTCGGATTGACCTAGAAAAGTGGTTCTTAACCAATGAGTCGGGACCAATAACTCGGTCGCCATGCTGTTTTAAGTGGGTCGTTGAGATAATTTATTACCCAAGTTTTTTTTACATAGCATTTGATGAGTCGCAACACAAACACCACATACTGAGTCAGCGTCGCTGCCCTAAAAGGTTAAGAATCACTGAAATTTATTGAACGTTTATTTAAATATTTTTTTTATTCGCAACTTCTCTGTCCATCGCACAATCAATCCAATCGTAGAAATAGTCGAGATGGTTCTAACAGATTGAACGTTTGTTTGCTGAGAACTATCTCGTGAAAATGTGTAAGAATTTTCGCAAGTTACTGCGCACTGGTGCACCATCCGTTTCCTGTAAATTTCTTGTAACATTCATTAATATATGAAATATCGTCTGTATCTATAGTACAGAAAGAATGTACACTGTATCTATATCACACAAGTTCTGTACACTGTATATATATATATATATATATATATATATATATATATATATATATATATATATATATATATATATATATATATATATAATAGATAGATATAATATAAGGACTGTGCACTGTATCTATATCACATAAGGACTCAACACTGTATCTATAGCACAGGAGTGTACACTATCTAAAGCCTAGAAGGACTGTACACTGTATATATAGGACACAAGGGCTGCACACTGTATCTGTAGCACAGACGGACTGTACACAGTATATACAGCACAGAAGGACTGAACACTGTATATGACACAGAAGGACTGTATACTGTAAGTGGTGTATGGGTGCTGTTTACGGACAGTGGAAATCCCAGTCAAACAGGACCTGGGGCGGCTTACGGACAAGGTTTTCAGATCACCCTAGCTGTTTACAGACAATTGGAATTTAACATGGCGAATATTGGACCTGTTTACGGAAAAGGGAAATTTGGGTTGAATAGGAATGGAACTGGTGAGGTGACGCCAAGCTACAGGAGATGTTCAACAATGTGGCAAGGGTGTGAACTGAATACGCATAACTCTAGGGAGACACAAATATAGTAAAGATATAGATATAGACATAGATATAACACTTACACAGATTGATGAACACCAACCTATCACACCTAAAATATAAAATGGACTAAACAAATTTTAGACAAGAAAGCAATTCTTTTCTAGGCAATTGACGGGCCCTGAAAAAGGGCCGTTGTTTTTTTTTCTTCTGGTTAACACCATTTAGTTAACAGAGAGGGTATTGCACGTGTCTTCTTCTCTTTCTCATTCTTCTTTGACATCTGGACCGTTGAGGAGGACTCTCTTCAGGCAGCCTTGTCTCTATACATAGATCATTATTTCTAAACCCTTGTATCGATCATCCGGATTAGTGTCCATGATGATTTGACATACATGGGTAAGTCCGTACGGAACAGCACTGACGATACGAGAGTAGATGATTCAACTTTAGTCCACATCTTGTGACGAGATCAGATGAAGGGAATTAAGTGAACTGCGGTTATTAATAGTAGAAGAGCGGATCGAAACAGATTGAGCTTTTTCACCAATCCTAACACGCGTTACCAACTTCAATCACAGTGTGGAATTTGTATTCCAATCCAAAGAGAACTAAATGTGACGTCACATTCCCTAAATAGGTGCGCTAGCGTCTGTGCGCAGTGAATCAATGCCACATAGTTCTCAAACATGACGGAAACTAAGAAGATAATAAATTGGGGTGCACCGGCCGTGGAGACAAGAAGCGATGGCATAGCAATGGCTACCAAAGTCAACACGGTACTACTTCCATAAGAGACCGATTTTAATTGGGATTTAGTGGATTTTTTTTCGGATGCAAGACACCAGCATTCACATTCCTAGACAACTTCAATTTGCAAGAGCACGGTGAACGTCATCTTGTATAGCAAATTTGACAATACGATAGAAAACAACAGTTTGAGAGAAGTCATTATCGACTATTAGAAGCTATGTGATACTGTAATTCTTCTTTGAATGGTGAAGAATCTATGGAAATGGAATAGTAGGATAGCGTGCAAGAAACATCCCAAGACAAATAAGGAATTTATACTGATGAGGTCCAGATGGCCGAAACAAGAAACGAGTATTCCAGTCAAATTAAACATGATACAAGTATGATGCTGAGTCAAGAAGAAAAATAAGACGAGCATCTGAAGGACACTTGGGTCATGGATCATTCTTCTCTTCCATTAATTGTTCTAGAGATCAATCACATCAAAGCTCTCTTGATCAGAGTATGGAGACGAAGCAAAGAAATGATTACTTGTAATGATGTAATATTACCTGTTAAAACAAGAAAAAAGAACAAAACACAAAAATGCATACCTGTGAACTTTATTACCTTTCGAACAACAGTTCGTACACAGCATATTGGAATATGTGGTGTGTGCTAAAGATGAACTACCTCATCGCAAACCTCAAGACTTTCAAGCTTGTGTGATCAACACAGACGACAGTTATCTCCCAGGAGTCCACTAGATAGCCGTTTACATTTCTTATGAAGGTTGTGTGGAGCTTTTTGATTCGTATGGATTGCCACCTTTGAAAGACGAAGTCATCGACTTTAAGAGAATAAATGCTCAGACAACACGATTCCATAATGTGTAATTCCATGGCACATATTCCATGGTGTGTGGACAATATTGTGTGCATTTTCTTCATGAAAGAACTCTTGGAATATTCTTTAGAAACGATGACAAAGTAGATGGCTACGAAACGTATTGTACATCAATGGCCCAATGACTACCATCAGTGATAGTCTAGCTAACTTCATAACGCTGCCAGCTTTGTCAAAAATAATTTGATATTTGAAAAATGTTTGTTTTTAATATCACGTTTTATAGTTAATTGTTGGATATTTGTTGTTTAAATTAAAAATGTTGAGTTTGAAACTATTTTTTCTGTCGTTAGTTTTCAATTTTTATCATTATAATACTCTTTGACACCTCTCTATCCCTCACCCTCAAATCAACTAGTATGTAGGGATGTTTTATATTGCGTCCGCGCTTTAACCTTAAAAAGCGACGCAGTCACTAGTCTGGCCATCCATTGTTGATTCGTCAATCTAAGAAGATGCCTCCTAATGTAGCTAAACTAAACGAAGTCAACGTGCATTTGCATCGTGTCAGGCAAATCCTGATACAGAAATCTGAAGGCACGGAGAATGTGAGACTGCTGAAAGTGGGCGAAGACCTGATAGGAGAGGAAATCAAGAAATCCCAAGAAGAGTGGATGGAGAAGTACAGACTTTAGAAGCAATAGCAGCAGAAGAAGCAGCAGCAGGAATTAGACAGGATTTGTCGACTGCCGTGTACACACAAAAGAATTCTCCTCTTTCCGAAGAAGCATACCTTATAATACGGGAAAACCTGGCGCAAGACGATAAAAGAAATCCATAATCCCCGTCGACAAAAGCAGCCGTATTCAGGGCTACTCCAATACTCTTGAAAAGAGATACTAATTCAGTTGTTGAACAAATGTGTTTGTACGTTAAGATGTTGAAATGTCTATCATAACTTCGTTTTTTATGTTAAAAATAGAAATGAGTCTATCGTACGTCGTTACTTTGTTTTATGTAAAAAAAAAATTGTGTCTATCCACAATTACTTTCCCTGACTTGTGATATTGTCAGTGTGGTTTTGTTTGCTGATTTTTTGGGGTGATCATATGAACCTTTTGAATTTTGCTATCATGTTTTGCTTCACGTTCGTGCTTCACATATATAAAGTGAAGCGCTGGTCAGTTTGGCTACCAATCGTTGATTCGTCAGTTTCGAGAAAATGACTAGCAGAATAGCAAAACTCTTGGACCTTTGGATGGACCTCGAGTATACCGGGCGGAATTTATAGGAGTGGGCTATGAGGGACATAGCAAAGAGTGCTAGAATGGAGGAAAAAAAGAATAGAAAAAGAAGAAGTGGAGAAGGAAAACAAGAGAACGACACTAACTCACCCCTTGCTGAGACCTCTATGTGAGGTCAAGCCTGAGATGAGGGCTCCTTCACCACTATAATCAGCAATGTATGACTTTGTTTTATCTCTTTCCAGTGTGTGGATAGTAGAATTCAGTTTTGTGGATAGTATATAATAGTGTTTTCCCTTCTGTGTGGATTGTAGATGTTTTGTTTCTGTACTTTCGCGTACATTTGCGTGGATAGTATAAATTTGTATTGTATGCGTTTCCGTACGTTTGTGTGGATAGTAGATATTGTGCTTGCTTGTTCTCCTTCTCGTGTGCGGATAGTAGAATTGGGGTTTGTGGATAGTATATAATATTCTTTTTCTTCCCTTCTGTTTTGATTGTGGATATTGTGTTTTGCATGCGTTCGCGTACGTTTGTGTGGATAGTAGATATTGCATTTGTTTCTTCTCCTTTCCGTTTGTGTATATCATATTTGGGGTTTGTTTTTTATCTTCCTGCATGTGGAAAGTAGATAATATGTGAAGTTAGTGTAATGGAATGTTGTCATTCACGTCTGCGCTTGTGTTCACGTCCGAATGTTTACATGCGGCACATGAATACAAATATGTTAATGAGGGTTGTGGTTTGAAATGCATGAAGCACAAAGTTTATACGCCTAAGCAAAGAAAACTAACAACATAAAACGTCGCATAGTAATTAGGTAAGGTCACATTTAATATTTGGATGTTATATGAAATACTAAACAATTTATATTTATTACAAGAAACAGTTTCATTTTCATCAGTTCCCATTTTGAAATGTTATATCGTGGATAATGAAACTATGCTGGGTATTTAGCTCTACTGTATATATATATATATATATATATATATATATATATATATATATATATATATATATATATATATATATATATATATATATATATATATATATTATATTGAAAGTAACATTTTGCATTAAATTTTTCATCAGTAATAAGTGATCTGAGTCATTATCGTATATAGCTCTCCTTTTCTTTGAAGGAGATGAAATTGTTTGTTACATTCTTGTGGTTTCCTTAATATTGCTTGTAAAATTATCCCTGTGTATAAAAAAAAAACCTTTAAATATGGACCCTAGCGGATAAACATGTGCTGAACTTTCAAGATCACGAATTTTTTATGCATTTTTCTGGAATCATGGCATGTGCAATATTAAAATTCGTTGTGGATGTGTTGACGTATAAATGATTCCTTCTGGGTGGTAAGTGCATTATTTGTTATTTAATATTGCAGGTATATTTTTTTTATTCAATTGTGGCATAATGGAGATGCTTAACATAATTAGAATAAAGCATGTTTTACATAACACATTTCTGGCTGTGACTAAGTTCCGTAGTTGTTAAGAGAATTAGAAGGCTATGATGTGAATAGGTCTATAGTCTATGTGCATGGATCAGTGCTTTCTGTTATAGTTCCTTTCGCACAGCATTGATAATTTCATTATATCTGTAGCACAGTCAATTATCGGGTCAGCATCATTAAATTTAGCTAACAATATAAAATTTATTTCATACGAACTATTAAAAACTAGTTAGGTAGCTTTAGCAACATTCAATGACACTGACCTGAAAATGTACTGAGCTGGGCCTGCATATATGATAAAATTGACCATGCTGTGTGGAACGAACAACACGGGATGACTAGACTGAGATAAGAAAAGTAAGGTTAGCAAAACAGCTAGATTTCTTTGTCGCATGAGTAAGAAATACATGTCTAAGTCCGTATCTCCACTGTATTTGTCTCTCCCTAGAGTAGCACGCATTTAGGTCACACCCTTGCCACATTGTTGCCAATCTCCAATATCGTGACGTCACCTCATCTGTTCCATTCCTATTTAAAAAAAACTTTCCCTTGTCCATTAACAGGTCCAATATTCCCCATATCAAATTCACATTGTCTGTAAACAGCCCCAGGGTAATCTAAGAAGAAAAAAACACCTTGTTCGACAACAGCACCAGACCTTTTTTGATTGGGATTTCAATTGTCCGTAAACAGCCACACACACTACTACTATCTATAGCAGAAAAAGACTACGTTGTATATGTAGTACTGAGGGACTGTACACTTTATCTACAGTACAGAAGGGTTGCACACTGTATATGGCCAGGGATGTTATTTGGGGAGGGCTTATATACGAAAATTAACAAGCCTGTCAAAATTTGCCACCACCCCTCCCGAAAGCAAATGGAAAAGACGTCCGTGTCTTTGGCACAGAAGGACTGTGTACTGTATCTATAGCACACAACAACTGTACACTGTTTCTGTAGCACACAAGAAATGTACAATGTATGTATAACATATAAATACTGTATACTGTATCTTAGTTGAAGTCAAGACAAATATGGTTTTAAATGGAAGAGGTCAGATAGTGGCATTATATGTCGTATATATGTATTTGCACAATTATTTAATTATAAATACGATTAGTATCGAAGAAGCTATATACAATAATGATAAATAAAACGTCGTAAGGGAACCATTTGACTACAGAATGCAAAGAAATCACACACCAAAATAATTGAACTTCGTTTTTACATGTTGCTTATAGAGTAGATAAAAACTCGATTGGTGATAAAGTGAAGAATAATTCGCACACGATGCAGTTTATATTAACAACAAGATAGACAATGTAATTAATATTGGCAACAAGCCAGACAATGTAGTTAATATTAGAGACAAGCCAGACAATGTAGTTAATATTAGCGACAAAGACTGATATAGCCTCTAAATAAAATAAGAATATAAAATATAAAATATAATTTTTTAAAAAAATATAAAACGACAATCATTCTCATACTCCAGTCATTATTTAAGAATGACCTATTCCAGGTAAAGACATTTAAATTAATGCTTAATTTGCTTAGGATAGCAGATTTAGCTAGACACTTATTCTCTGACTCAAACATACTAATCATGTACCTGAAATAAATTGCGCCAGGACAATAGTAAAACTTAGTGTAATCCTCGTCACGCTGTCCATTCTGAGTCCAATAACTACGAAGAGATAAGGAATGACATTTATCTGTTCTGTCATGAACACTGGCTTCTGCGTACTGATAATGAGAGTGTTGGCATGAAAAGATTCGATACACTGTAGTTTGATATGACCTAAATTTTTAAATGCCACTACCAAAGCGTCGCTTTAAAAATGATGAAATTAGAAGCAGATCTAGCTACTGTTGTTATGAAGTTTGACACATTACCCAATCATGTAATGATAAGTACCGAATTTCGGTAACTAAAGAATAAATGAATCCAGCTAAGTTAAATCACATAGATAGAAATTGAATTACTTTTGTATACGTTAAAAAGGAAACAAAAATATTATTACACTACAGTCCAAATTAGTATTCTCTACAAATATCGTTTTCTCGTCTCCTACTGAGAAGAAAGATGGGGAATAACAACATAGTGTCACGGTGTTGTATAAACCTTTTTTATTTATTTCTTAAATTCGTGTACTAGAATTTCGTTTTTGGCGTACAACGCTACCCGAGGGTGAATAATGCATATTGTGTCGTATTTCAAAATAGTGAGTTCGGTTCATCATATGCCGCACGTGCGAAGTGATTTTGATGAAATGAACCGAATGCCTTAAATGCACAGATATATATATGTGTATAAATACCTCACCGCATGAAAAGTTCTTTACACTACATAACGTCTTGTCAGTCAGCGGTCTATTATAAGGATTTGCATATCTCCAGTCTCCAGCTGTAGAGGTATGTAAGCTTAAATAATTTCTTATAGATATATATATATATATATATATATATATATATATATATATATATATATATATATATATATATATAGATATAGATATAGATAGATATATACATACATATTACACGGTATTGGATATGTTTTCAGCTGCCTAGTGTCTGGAATGTCCATAATTTTCGGTACTGTACGGTGCTGTCGAGTGTCTGGAATGTCAAGTATCTGGAATGTTTCAGTTGTAGAGCTGTGGGCTAAATTTTGGGGTTCGTAAAACCCGTTGAAGTTTTGGGACGGTAAAGATAAGTTGTATGTTTTTATTTTCGTTTGCATAATTTCACTATGAGTGAATTCATTTTACTACACGAGTAAAATTCTACATTGTTTGCTAGCTGTGTAAACTATAGCCATCTTTCCATTGTTTAGTCACTGTGAATCATTCACGCCTTGTGTTTGTATTTTGTAGAGTAATCATTTTGTTTTTTTCTTTTATTACGTTTGTTCGTTATTATGTTAATAATCCAATATTTGGATTAAATATACATGCACGTATTTATAATTTAATTGCTCATTCAAGTCATTCATTATTAAACATTATCGTTATATCATCATCAAAAGTGTTCTCTTGTGAATCCTAAAATTCCACACGGGTATCTTGTTACACATAGTCGATGGACCAAGATATTTGCAACTAATACAGCGCAGTACCCATGTCCTGCATTTGCATAATGCTCCAGTGAACTTTGCTCCAGAAAATTATTTCAACGAGATAACATTTTAATACATAGAAACAAAACTGTTCAATTACAAGTTATTCAAGAATTTTGAAAACTACATCCGGGACTTTAATAATGATGACCTGGTGAAATTAATGCAGACGCAACAAAACTGGGTAGTAAGAACGACAGTATTTGATGGACAGAAATATTTCCAGGAACCCGGAAATCAATACACACAATTTCATGTGCATTTCAAATTGAGAAAACTTCTATATGACTCCAAATATACCTTCACCTGATGCTTTCAA
This sequence comes from Unio delphinus, assembly GCA_029339505.1. Classification (NCBI taxonomy): domain Eukaryota; kingdom Metazoa; phylum Mollusca; class Bivalvia; order Unionida; family Unionidae; genus Unio; species Unio delphinus. The sequence goes on from JAQISU010000042.1 coordinate 9,024,324, forward strand.
ATCAAATAACAGCATTAGTTTTAAACCATTTAATTCCGTATGCAACAATGACAGAATTCCATCACATTATTACAGAATTCTTTCAAAAATGGGGAAATAATTAATAGAAATAGCACAAATGAACAGGTGAATGCATTTCAAGATATCAATGATTTAACAGGTGAATGCGTTTCAAGATAGCAATGGTTTAACAGGTGAATGCATTTCAAAATATCAATGATTTAACAGGTGAATGCATTTCAAGATATTAATGGTCTAACAGGTGAATGTATTTCAAGATAGCAATGTTATGACAGATGAAGATATTTCAAGATAGCAGTGTTATGACAGATGAAGACATTTCAAGATAGCAGTGTTATGACAGATGAAGACATTACAAGATAGCAGTGTTATGAAAGATGAAGATATTTCAAGATAGCAGTGTTATGACAGATGAAGATATTTCAATATAGCAGTGTTATGACAAATGAATACATTTAAAGATAGCAGTGTTATGACAGATGAAGACATTACAAGATAGCAGTGATATGAAAGATGAAGATATTTCAAGATAGCAGTGTTATGACAGATGAAGACATTTCAAGATAGCAGTGTTATGACAGATGAAGATATTTCAAGATAGCAGTGTTATGACACATGAAGACATTTCAAGATAGCAATGTTATGACAGATGAAGACATTTCAAGATAGCAGTGTTATGAAAGATGAAGATATTTCAAGATAACAATGTTATGACAGATGAAGACATTTCAAGATAGCAGTGTTATGAAAGATGAAGATATTTCAAGATAGCAGTGTTATGACAGATGAAGACATTACAAGATTACAACAAAGTATCAGCTCATATGTAATCTATGTTCAGGTACACGGGTACAACATAGAATTATTTCTAACTCTGTTTCTACTGTACCATGCACTGTTTTATATATGGCGGATCTCTTTACAATGGGATGACACATTTTTAACATAGATGTAAATATCATAGTAAACGTTCACTAATAGGAAGTTACCGATTCAAAAGTGAAACTGGACCATCATGTTGCCATTCTATGTATAGTTTTGGATATCTGGCGATTAAATTAGATAATATGGTTGGATACACAAAATATAGGTACTCCTATAAACCCGACCATTACTACTTAGCATCCAGACAAAAAAAAACTATAAGTCATAGTATAAGTTTTATAATGGTGTGCCTCGCCTTTGACGACAATGTTTTGGTTCATATGGGCTCCACCGTTCTAAGGTCGGCTGATTCTATCAGATTTTGGAACATTCAAAGAACACGTGTCAGTTTGCAAACGAATAAACACAAATATCGACGAAGAATTAATCAAACAAGGATTCATTTTGATTTTCATGGTTAAGGAGCTGTATTGCTTTATTGGTTGAAACACTTTACATATCTATAACCCTGACGGTCTCTTTTGTTTACACCCTTAGCCGAACTTGGTAGTAGAAAACTGTATAATTCCACAAAAATAAGAAATAACATGTTTAGCAGGGAGAGAAAGAATCGTCCAGCAGTCCGGAGTAACCAACCTATCCCACTATAATTTCAGGTAATGCGGTATCTGGCTCAGCTGAACAAAACTGCTAAATTGTCAAGTCATTTTTCATTGTGTCAAATTATGATTGATATAGGTTGAAGGTGAAGTAGGAATACAATACTAAATGGAGCGGAGAAAAGCACATAATTTAAACTTTGCAATAGTTTGGGCAATTAACATAGTCATATCAATAAATGAAGCAATTGATATAGTCATTGCAATAAATGGGGCAATTGATATAGTCATTGCAATAAATGGGGCAATTGATATAGTCATTACAGTAGTTAAGACAGTTAACATAGTCATTACAGTAGTTAAGCCAACTGATATAGTCATTACAGTTGTTAAGACAATTGATATAGTCATTACAGTAGTTCAGGCAATGGATATAGAATATTGCAATAAATAGGGCAATTGATATAGTCATTGCAATAGTTTGGGCAATTGATATAGTCATTGCAATAGTTTGGGCAATTGATATAGTACTTAAAATAGTGAACTTGCAAACGCTTCAAACACTCATTTAAGTCATCCCTTGAAATAGTCCAACATTGCCTTAGAGTCTTGGGAATATATCAAGCCTTATTGTTCAGCCTGACGCAGTCTTATCCACACTGGAGCTACATATTATTGTTATGTATATTTAATTTGCACTGTTTGTTGTTTTTTCTTAGATATTATGTGTAACACAATTGAAATCGAGTGTGCTTTGGGCTAAATGAATAACACAAACAATGTGTGTGAATGACGAGGCTTGTGTATTGTATGATAAGACGATGGCACACAAATAATAAATGAAACAATCTATGCAATACCCGACTCTCGCACACACCCTACACATTCAGCAGCAGAAGGGGCGAATCGGACAACATTTTTAGACAAGTTTTCACTGAAATCACGCTTAAAAACAATGAAACCAATGACATCAGGCCCCAATGTGTGTGTGAATCTGATATCGTTTCATGGATTAGGTCCAAAAAAAAATATGAAAAAATCAATGAAATTAATGAAATCCTCCATCGATTTTTTGGGGAAAGGGACTACAACGTCGTTGTCACTTACTAGAACTTTCAGTTCTGGTTAACAAAAATCATAAATGATTTCAACCGAATATTTGATCCAGTCCGATACGATATCGTGTTCGAGGGTCATGTAAATCACTACGACGAAAATCACTACGATTTTACAAATAGACTAATTTGTAAAACCTCCTCTTGTAAATCAATCAGATTATTAGACTGGTCAGTGAGTTTGAAATTAATTCTGGTTAATGAATTATTATGACATCGCATATAGACTGGATTCACCGGGGACTCAATTATTAAAAACCCTGGAGGAGCTGTTGGTGCAAATGAATACAAAATATATCCCTGCTGAGCTTGATTTGATCGTTCTAAATTTATTTGATAGCTTCCTTCGATCACATCACATACTAAATTGAGCGCAATCACCGTTGAAATATTCACATTGAACGGAGCAATATGCCTGCCACCACCATCTGGGTCATTATTGTGTGTCAGGATAGTTGTTTCCGGTGATGTTGTTTTTTTCCACGTATCATGAATTATTTTAAAACCGACATCGATGGCATCACTGAGAGATTTTGTAGTTCTAAGAGATTATATCCTGGTAGATTGAATTCGGAAATATTTTCTACGCTTATATGATATTTTGTCGTAAATTCTATTTTCGTGTTAGGGTGTCTGGCAAGGGCTACCTCTCGTATAATTAGTGAATGAAATATATAAATGTCACTGAGGATTCTGTTACATGTTTCTATGACGCTGATAAATTCATCTCGGGTGAGAGAGCCGGATTTAAGGGATATTAACAACAACGAAATATCGTTATTGAACGCTGTGAAGTTTTCAGTGATTTTATCCTGTCGAGTTATGTAGTATTTCTCCCCTCCCTTATCTATCTTTTCAGTGAAAAAATTCAATTTGTCATAATCTCTATAACTCTTTACTGGATTATCAGATTTTGTCCTGTCGGTGATATAATCAGTTTTTTGTGGTTCTGGTAATTTAACGGTTTTTCCACCGGGTGGTAATTCAGGCCATCCTAGTACGGTTCTAATAGAGATTTGATAGATATCTACGACGTATCCTTCTGTGCTTATTTCAATGGCAGATGATAGTGTCGGCACATGAACTGTTATAGCTATTTTTGACTCTACTCCAGTAATCGATTTTATTCTACGCGCGAATTCATCATTGATTTGTTCAATTTGATATGATCCGGTTGGTATGGAAACAACATTCCAGTCTGGGGTACCGTCGGGTTTATTCTTATTTGCAAATACCAGGGAATTATTCGGTTGTTGACCACCAAATGATTTTGATCTGATATTAGGCCAACTGTGGTATACTCGTAATTTTGCTAGCGCTATCTCCTTCACTGGGACCGGAGAGGGGAAATTCACACTGAATTCTGGATTCGTTGAGGTTATTGAGATCATGCTTGTTTGTACTGGGTTTGTGTTCTCCACTATTTGTTGAAGTAATTCCATCTGTGTTGTCATTGTTATTATATTCATGATGTATTTCTAATTTTGACATCGCAGAATCATATATATCTACCATCGCTGAAAACTCTCTCTCTGATATAATTGTATCATCGAGCGATGACGATATCAATGAGGATAATTGCGAGTATGCAGTAGACACAACATGAAATTGAATTATGTAGTCTTGTAGTTTCCGTTGGCTGCATGAGGATATTTTTTTTGTGATTATTGAAATAATTCCAGCGATTGTTGTTGCCGCAGAAATGCAAATTGGAACAGCTATCGGGGCCATCATTGTCACTGAAGACAGTATAATACCGGCTCCGGTGATTACACCACTCACTGAATACACAGTAACATCAATTGCGGTAATTCTCCTGCGATATTTTTTAATTTTCATTGCATACTCCTCAGACAGGATTTTGAGTCTAGTTTGATATTCTCTGACCTGATCATAGCGATATTGCGATGATGAAATCATTTTTTATTTTAACAACGCTAGCGTTTTCAATTGTGAAATCCTTTCAATTTATTTACTTAAATCCGCTACGAATTCCACATACCATGATACCAGAGCTCTAGCCAAAGTTGTATCAGTAGATGTTATAGTGAACTTTTCATTTGTACCCTTGTCGATGATCGTTGAAATCGTATTATTGACCCCGGATGAACTCGACGATGATATATTAAATTGAACCGTTCTCACCAGTGTTAATCGATAAATACCCTTGACGGTTGCAGTGATATCTAATTCATTGTTTGTAGGTATCCACACAAATGATCCGTGTTGGATTGTATATACTACGTTATTGGTTTTCTCATGAGGAATTTTTGTTTTTTCAATGACTGTTATCATCCTCGAAAAATCACCTTTGACGGCTTCGATGAAGTTTTTCGTCTCATCGATGGATTTTTTAATATCAGGGAGTTTTAGTTCAATTTTATCGAATGTAGTTCCAATAAATTTATCAATGATATTTCTATGAAATGCGGTAAACTGTTTTATGTGTTCTTCAATTCTAGATTCAAGTGTTGTTAGTACAACCACAGAATTGTTTAACTCATCGTTGAGAATTTTTAATCGATCTGTAATCGTCGAGACGAGTACACCCGGTTTGAGTTTACCCTGATCGGAAAATAACGCAACGGTGTTCTCGATTGCGTTTTGTTGTTTAACTAAAATATCATCCAGAGAAATATTACTGGTTTTCAATTTACCCTGATCGGAAAATAACGCAACGGTGTTCTCGATTGCGTTTTGTTGTTTAACTAAAATATCATCCAGAGAAATATTACTAGATTTCAATTTACCCTGGCGATCTTGAAATACAACTATTTCATTGGGTTCAACACTTTCTAAATTCAACGTCTCAGCTATTTCATCTTTAATTTTTTTTGCTATATCCTTGATAGAATCAGGGGTTGCAGTGCCATCGGGTTTGGGTTTCAAAGATCTCCCCCAAATATCAATCATGTTATTGTAAAACTCTTTCTCTCTCTAAAAAGCGATTGCTGGTGTAGTCATTTACGACAATATGAGGTGGTTTTCTAGATGCTGAAATAGCGTCAAGGACATTTAATACTTCACTGCCACATATTGGTGGGTCATTGATTTGTTGTGTTGGTAGCGTAGAATACCAAGTCTTCATTGGAAATTGTTTTATGTAACGCATAAATTCTTTTGGTGGGGCTAATCCATATGAATCAAAATAGACAATCCCACGTGGATCAATAGCGTATGCAACCCAGTGAGTTCCAGGTCCGGTGCTGTTATCGAGATTAATAATACCTGTTTCAGTTTTGTTTGGTTGATGTGGTAATTGATCTTTCATAAAAACACCTCTGAAATGTTTAATCGCTAGTTTTTTAGCAGCATCCATTAAATCAAAATTGGACATTGGAATCATCGAAGATTTGGGAACCATAGGTTCCTCAATTAATAAATCGTTCATGGTAGTCTCAGGCCTGATCCGTGAACGGATCTCCCGCTGTACCACGAATACGGGGTCCCTGGTAGTCTTAGACCCTTTCCGCTGTACCACGAATACGGGGTTCCTGGTAGTCTTAGACCCAATCCGTGAACGGATCGTCTCTTTTTTTTATATCCTTGTCCAGCTGCCTTTTTCAACGCCATTCCTGCTGCAGTACCAACGGCTCCTAACGCCGCTGCTTTAGCCACCGCTGGGGCTGCTGCTGCAATCAATGCTGGTATTGCAGCTAACAATGGAAATATACCACCTGTTTTAATCATATTTTTGATAGCAGCCGCAGAGAGAGTAATCTGAACCCCTTTTTTATCCTTGAAAGCATCATTGAAATGTTTCACCTGACGAGTTGTCAGCGATAATTTATTTGCACCACCAGTCATTTGGTTGGGTTTCAACGTGATTGTGGTTCCACATTTTTTAGCCGATTCTGATTGCAATTTTTTGATTTGACCAGGAGTTAACGTAACACTAATAACACTATATGACATTATATATAATTGATTGATTCTAATTCAATGAAAAATCGAGAAAAATCGTTCAAAGATTTTCTACTGGGGCATCTACCACTCTCATTCTTCCACCAACACCTTCGAGTAGCATTGATTTATCACTGAGAATGACAGCAACCGCTCTATAATCAGCAATAGCACCAGCACCAACAGGACGAGTCACATTAGCTCTAAAGTGTATATCAACAACTGACTGTCTTGTCAAATCGAGATGTTCCAGTGAGAAGTAATAGATCGGATACAGATTTTTAAAATCATATTGTGATATTTGCAAACCAGTATCCACATTTTGATCGCGTGCCATAAATGACAACAGACGATGATAAACTCGTGCAATATGATTTTCTGTGTAATTAAGTTGTATATCCTCAGATGGTTCCTGCTGGCCGTTTATTCTTAGTGAGACGTCTTTCACACCTAATTGATCAAATATCATATGACTGGAGAGTTGATTGCCAACTCGTGTGTTATCCTGTAACGCAATAAATATATGACGTGGCGCAGAAACGCCTTGTTTTGATGCTAGGTTCCAAGTGAATAACCCGTTGATATTTGATTGTTTCACATCTGTACTCACGGTTAGCCAACTTAGTAATGATTTTCCTCCTTGGTCCATAAATGATAGTAATCGTCCTTCTGCGGTGATTGCTGGAGTCAACACTGGCATTCACAATGATATTTTTGTTAAATCGACTCTACCGGCATCAGCATTGGGGGCTGCAGCATTTAATGCAATTCTCCAAATTGCGTCGTTATCATTACCCTTTCGTACAAGCGATACTGTATGCTTCGCCCCGTAGATAACTTTTCTGACGTTTCTACAGAATCCAAATATGTGATGCAGTGGAATCGCGCATGAAAATGATTTACGCGCTCCTTGCAACATTGCGTTTCGTGTTGCAGCTCCTAGATTGAAATTAGGATCGTTGTTTATAATCATATCCTCGATACCAGCAGGGGTATTATCACGTTTTTTTGGTTGTCCTACAACAAATGGATTTACTCCAGCGGTATTCTTAGCATCTTTTGCAAACATCATAGAAGGTCCTGCTGATCTTGTATAATCATCAGAATATCTCGCTAACCCGATTATTGTTGTGGCCACATCAACATCACGATCTATGGACTCAATTTCTTTTCCATCAATGAGATATCTAGCACTCTCAAATAGCGCCATAATACCATTATTGACAAAACCGACTTGAGTACCAGCTGGATACGGTGCTGGTACAGCAGTAGTATCAGCAGCTGTTACAATTTCTCCTTCTACTTCAATAAATGCTTCACAGGGTAAAAAGTATTTACTGGTATCATGGACTTGAAGATCAATTCTTGCTCGACTATTTGAGTTTATGGCATGATAGGCGTAATATTGATAATCGCGTACAGAATCATCCTTGCCAACTGGGGCGTCTATATCAAACGCCGGATCATGTGATTTTTTGAACATTTTATTCTATTTATCAGAGTCTAAATCGTGATTTTCATCGTGAAAAACGCTAGCATGAAAATCCATAGAATTTCATGGACGTTGTTTTTTAAAGCCACTTCCCGCTATCATGTTTGCAATATTGCTTTGGTTCCCTTGATTTACCATCGACGCTAGTTTTTCATCTACTGCGTTATTTATAATTTTACTAACACTTGCAGGCATTTCTTCTGTAGACGGTAACGGTTTCTTTTTTCGTCTCACTAATGATGTTATTTTATCCTTCGCAGTTGAAAACGCTTTCCCGGCAAGATCTCCAGCAGTACTAATACCCTTATCACGAATAACATCAATGGCTTTCATTGATAACTGTTTAGCTAACGGCATCACTTTTGGGGCCATTCTTGAAAAGAATCCTAAAATGGTATTGCCGAGGCCATCTCCATAGTATGCTCTATAAACTGGAAACCGTGAATTAACTACATAGACGGGGGTTGGTTTATCATGATTGTAATGGATGATCATTATTATAAAAACAATAGTGTTTTCAATTGTTATTTAATCACTATGATACCCATTTGCTAACTCGTCAATAAAATCTCGATAGGTTTTGATATCCATGATACCGCCGGCAAATAACCGTCTACAGATATCAGCTGCTTCATTAATTATTTCTGGAGAGTTATTTCCAGCTCGGAATCCTCCTACAAGAACATCTAATCGTGATATATCATTGATAACACTATCAGGACATACCCCACTTTGGGGTCCACTGGAATCTTGCAATCCACTTCCGCTATAACCAGTTGCTTCATCTAGTTTTTCTACATCCGTTTCTTGTAAATAATCATCATCATCATCATCATCATCATCAGGTGGTAGTTGTTGTTTTTTAGGAGAGAAAGATATTTTCTTTGCAGGTTGCTCTCGCTTTCTTTGCAATTTTGGCGGTTTTTGTTGTTGTTTTAGTTCTTCATATTGATTATACACGTGATCCACCATCCTGATATATTCAATGTATGATGCACTATTTGTCTTTTTTTGACTTTTTCCAGTTTTGATTTTGTAGAATATATCAGCCCAGTGAGTGAAATTCTTAACAAACTTATGATGTTCTGGTTTCAACATTTTTTTTCTGTTTTCATAAGAAGTAACAACAAGCGTAGGAATTTCTGTTGGATCAGTCTCATCAATTGCTGCTAACCCTTCTTCGTTAAATCTCATGCGTAAATCATCTACTGTTCTCTTTGATTCTATTTGTTTTGTTTGTTCAGTTTTCGCTGCTATTTTTTCAAGTTCACCAATAACAGATTTTCCCGTCTCGGGACCATCTCCCAGTATAGCACGCTCTACCCCTTTCGTTGCTGTGGTTACTGGTTTAAACAACTCTTCAGACCCCAGAGCAAAATCAGTTTGTAAACTCTGTCGTTGTTGCAGTTTATTTCTTACAGAGTCACGAATTGGTACAAATCTCCTGATTGCATCCAGTCGTTCACGAGCCAATCGGGTTGTTAATGCTTCATTGACCATTATTTGAAATCAGAAACCATTTTTCAATTGTAAAACAATTTCCCCACTTTTTTGACATGTCGGATGATTTTTGATACGGTCATAGAAGTGTTATTTCATCGTGAGACACCTTCTATCATTGATGGAGCAAGTCACATAATTGTATATAAAATAAATAATACTGTGAGTTGCTCCACTTTTTTGACATGTCGGATGATTTTTGATATGGTCATGGAAGTGTTATTTCATCCTATAACAGCTTCTATCAGTGATGAGGAAAGTCACATAATTGTATATAAAATAAATAATACTGTGACTTTCCTCACTTTTCCATTGACCATCCATTAAAGGTCCATAGATTTTTTATTCACTGATTTTGACATTTTCAATCAAAAAATGCTAAAAAAATGAAAATCTCTTGAGGGTCGGAATGATAAATGGTCGGGCAATCAATGGTCGGGTAATCAATTTTCCTGAATTAATGCTCGTAGGTTTCTAATTTTAGAGTTTACTTCTTTTTTCAATTCGTATTCGTACCCCAATTCTTTTCGTATTCCTTCTACGATAGTATACAACGGGACGAACACACTGATGTCACTGGAAAAAGAAAGAGAGTCCTTAATAGAATTCTGAATTCTTTTGATGAGTGCATATTTCTTGGGTAGCATATACTTGTTAGTGCTAACCCCGTATTCTATATCCTGAAAATCAGACACAATTTGATCAGGATTTAATCCATCTGATTGTTTGATATCCTGATTTTTCAATTTTGCTATTTCAACTATGATGCTATTCATGTTTTCAGAATTCATTATTCTATAAGAATGACATATCTCTAATTGGAAATTATGACGCATTAGACATAACTAAATTGAACTTTTTGTCCCGTCTTTTTTGAAATAGCCGTTTTGGTTATCCCCTCTGCAACGAATCGTACTGAAGTTCTACAAATATTGAAATACTTGCCGGCTTCATATAATGATTGAAATATTTTCTCTTCGTTAGTTATTGTATCCAAAGATTTCACTGGTCTCGCTTTTGAACAAGTGCCAGTCCTTCCTCGTTTGGAATTCTCACTCTGTGTGATTGCTTGCAGATTGGATAAAGAATTGTTCCTTGGATTAGAATCAATGTGATCAATAACAAAACCATCTTTGATCAATCCATTAAAGCATTCAAATACGAAACGATGATTGCGAAATGTCTTCCTTCCAACATTAAACACCAAATACCCCATACCATTATCCCACCCAATTGGGTTCTTCAGTCTACAGTTTCTGACAGTACCATCACTGGATGCTTCGTAATTTTTAATCACTGGGTGTAGTCTGAATTCTTGGGTCATTATATACTACACTATTGTCTAATTCAATGACTGACCCATTTTGCAGTGATTGATTATACATAAATCTTTCATTTAGACACCTGTTTTATATATAGCATGAAGGAGTTCAAGAGATTGACTTCGAAAAATGCTAAATTCAATGCTGATAGAGAGTTCAAGAGATTATTGAAAATCAATCCTAGATTTAATCGCGATAGACCCAAAAAAACGTATAGTAGACGGAAACATGAAAGAGTTTAAGAGATTATTGAAAATCAATCCTAGATTTAATCGCGATAGACCAAAAAAACGTCCAATAGACGGAAACAAACGTAACAAACGTCCAAAAGACGGAAACATGAAAGAGTTTAAGAGATTATTGAAAATTAATCCTAGATTTAATCGCGATAGACCCAAAAAACGTAACAAACGTCCAAGAGACGGAAACATGAAAGAGTTTAAGAGATTATTAAAAATCAATCCTAGATTTAATATCGATAGACCCAAAAAACGTAACAAACGTCCAAGAGACGGAAACATGAGATCACCATGGAAGGATGCTCAATTCAATCTTGATATAGTTTCTAATACACCCAAGAATAAAATTCTTGATAAAGTCATCAGAGACTGTTTTAATGAATTCAAGCGTGATGGAGCATCTTATTGTTGGTCAACATTTCGAATTGATGGTGTTGTTGACGCTACCATGAATGATGAAAAGGCAGCAGTGATCATTTCACGTCTTGGGGAAAAAAGTCATTTTTTCCGAATTAAATTCATTATCCGTGAGGATGGCAAATGGATCATTAGGGATAAATTTGAACCCATTCTCAGGGGCAAAAAAACTGTCACCGTGAACCAGGATTCCAAACCGGGAATTTTGACTGGAATTGATAAACCCTACTACGAAAGATCTTATCCTGTCACAGCAGTTGTTTACGGGATCTATCCGCTCAATGAAAAACCTGATATTTCAAAACTAGCACCCATGAAATATTCGACAGGGCTCAATTGTGTAGCAGAACGAATAATAGAACACTTCACAAATGCGTCCCGGGGAAATAAACTCACTGATCTAAGACGAAAAAAAATAACCGAGTGGGAGTTCACGGTAAAAGAGCATGGAGCAACAATTCAGGATATAACTAAATTAGAAAAATCATTAAGATTTCCAATATCGGTAAGGACAATCACCGGAGAAGTATTATACGAATCGAAATATAAATCAAAAGGAGCCCCCATTGAAATTATTGATCATAACGCGCACGCGTGGTCATCTGCAGTAACAATATTCCCACGGGATAGAACCGTAAAATATCTATCCCAAACTCTGTTTGGAACCGAAGAGTTTTTTTCAGAGCAGAAATTATTTGATGCTATTTACCATTTGAGTAAAAACGATCCTGTGTCAGCGTGGCTATTTCATAGTAATTCAGACGAGGAATGCAGATTTGATCAGTTTGTAAGGCCTAACGGAGAATTATACCGTACTGAAGAACTGCAGAATCAAATGAAACAACTAGCTAGTGAGTTTTCTGAGGGGGAAATCGAAGATCAATTATTAGCAAACTGTTTCACAGTACCATCCATTGCAGCACATTTTGCTAGAAAGAAAAACGCGTGGAAACCAACACGAAGTGAGTTTTTATCAGATGTCAAATTGTCCTGTCTTGAATACAGCCACGGCGGATTATGGAACACAAAATACACCGCTGATACCGTTATTTCAGTTGATATGATTGCGTGTTATCCAGGAAGTTTTCTTGGGTATGGAGAGTGTGAGAAATATTTCAAACGATTTGGACACCCTACACACGAAATGACCCGTGTTGCTATTAATGGACCACTTCCTGATTTTGATTTAACCGGATTCGCTTGTGTGGTATCATTTGAAATGGCTGAAGGGCTTCATCCGTGTAGTTATCTTTGGATTGGTAAACACATGTCTGAAAAACACTGGATGCCAATAGTGTTATTACGGTATATGCTTGATTGTAAGATGTTAAAATCATTAATTGTTAGTGAAGCAATTATATCCTATCGAGCACAGAAATCAGTCTGGTTACCACAACCTGATCTAGAAAAAATAATTAGCGAAGAGCGAAAACTGTTTCCTGATTTTAATGAACAACAAATCATGGATTGGTCCCAACAGTTATTTGAAATCAGAAACAATAAAGCAAAAAATCTTGGACGAAGAATAATCGGTAAATTTACCCAAGGTGGCAAAGATGATAATACGAAATATTCTTCACGATTGATTATAGACAACGCTGAATACGATTTTGTAATCGCGGATCTAACGAATAGGGGCCTATATGTCAATCGTAAGGACGCATTTCTGTCCGATGGAACCAAATTGGGTACAATTGTTACCTACAATGATGGATACCATCCGCAGTACACACACTTAAGAGCTTCTATGCTCGGTTATGCTTCTATCAATCTGTTTTCAATGATCAATAGATTTTCTACCACCGCAGTTAGAGTTGCTACTGATTCATTTTACATAAATAGCAAAATGGCTGATTTTAAGGCTACTGGCAACGAGAAATGGGGAACATGGAGAATTAAGAAAGAAATGATTCATGATTATATTCCATCAGCAGATGTTACCATTGAAAATAATTACTTAGAAAGCAATCAGTGTTCAGAATTTTCTAGTGCACCACCGATTTCTGATCCAATCTGTAGATATAAAACAGTTTATTTAAACGGTTGTGGCGGGTCAGGAAAAACAACCCGGGCAATTGAGTTATTCCGTGGGAAAAATCCTACGGATTTCACAAAAATGATTGTGCTAACACCGACTCATAGACTTGCAAGAGAAATGATACAGAGAGGGGTAAATGTCTGCACTTATCACAGCTTTTTCCGATGGAAGGGAGATAAATGGACTCCTGAGCGCATGGGAGAGAAATTTATTCCTGAAATTATCATTTGGGATGAAATAGACACAGTGTCCGAAGATGTCTTAAAAATATTTCTTGAGTGGTTGTTATTGAAGAATACAAAAGTCGTCATGTGCGGTGATCACGGCCAACCACCACCATTTGTCGGTGCATCTCCCCATGAATGGCTAAAGGGTTTTGTAGACTATTATGAAGAAATTGATACTGATCATAGATCACTTGATAATGAATTAAAAGAATTGAAGAAACTAATTAGATTACAACCGGATAGAATCCAGTGTGAAATAACCCGTGAAATAATTTCGGAAACTCCCATGAATGAGTTTTGGGAAGCGTGGAGACCAAATGATTTAATCATTGCAAGTAGAAAAATAGTCAGGGACACACTTCAGATGAAGTTATTTGAATTGCATAAACAAAAATTTGCAACACTTCCAGTGCCCCTCTGTTATAGGCCATCGGATACACGAAAACAGAACATCGAAGTTGATATTCCAGGACAGAGTGAAAAGCAGATTCTCGTATTAAATGATATTGTGCTGGTTGATATCAATGTCGTTGAAGATGCATTGCGTGCTAATAAATCCCCATGGACGCTAGGATACGCAGCGACGATACATTCTTCACAGGGATTGACTATATCGGATACAATTGTTTGGATGGTAGATAATCGCATAGAATGGTCGAATTTAGTCTATCTTTCAGTATCCAGAGTACGAAAAATAAATCAACTTCGAAGAATTGTCCTGACAGAGTCAGGCGATGATGAAATCATTGGCGATGATAATGACACCACAATAGATGATATTATTTAATAAAAAACTCTCCGGTTACAAACAACAGGACAAAAAAAAACAACGAGAATTTGATATTGATGCTGAATTAATAATCACTTTGAAGCAACAACAGAATAATCACTGCGCGAGTTGCAATTGTATAATGCGTTGGCAGTATTCGGATAAGGATCCTCGCCAATTCACCGTTGACAGAAAAAATAACAATCTCGGTCATGTCAGAAATAATGTGATGTTGACTTGTCTTGAGTGCAATAGACGCAAGGGTGCTAGTTAAGACCATGCGGTGGTAATTGAGTATCGTCAGGAATTACTTGTAGTTGTTGTCTAGTAAACCCACGCCGAGGGGCAGTTGAATCCAGTTTATAGATTGGAGGTCTACCCGTAGATCGTGTTATACTAGATATCTTATGCGTAGTGACACTCCAAATAGGATCAGTAGCCCTTTTTGTACCACCCTCAAGCTCTCCTGGTTCGTATAAGTACCTCACAATGACATTACTACCAAGAATTGTTTGGGAAACGCTAAAATCCTTTTGTGGTTTTTCAGGTATCGACTTCTTTTTAATCGCGTTGATAGGTTTCATGTTGATGGTTCTAGTAATCTCGTTATTCAGTGCGGTAACTACACCTGGTAATCTCTTAACCCATTCACGGGATCTTTTTTCTTGGATGAATTCTTTTGCATATTGATATCCAAATAACCGCTCAGCAAGAATCCGATTAAATCGTTCTACAAGGGCCTGATCACTATGCAGTGCAGTATGCCCTCGTCTGATAGCGACATTGTGATATTTCATTGTAGATAACACTGCACCCTGAAATTCCTTGCCCGGGTCAACTTGTAACAGATTTGGCCAGTGCAGAGGGCTCCATCGATAAATCCTTTCAAATGCAGAAGCCACTTCAGTGGCTGATTTTGTTTTTAACGGTTCTGCTTCTTTGTATCGACTTGCAATATCAACTACAGTTAACGCATATTTGTAACCACGATCATGTGGCAGAAATAATAGATCAGCCTGATGAACTTCATTAGGAAAGGTCACATCAAAATGCGAGAATTGAATTTGTTTAGGCGGTGGTAGATAAATTTGCCATAGTGCCTGTTTGGATAACCAATGAGCCGCAGTGGTTTTTTTCACTTTTGCGGCGCTAGCGAGTTTACTGATTGCAGCGTTACCCTTCCAGTATCCTCTTGGGGAATAATAAATAGATTCCATGTTGCTATTAATTACCAGCACCTAACATCAATTTACTTTTCATAGCCGATTTTATCAAAAATGAAGCCAATTTTTCTTTGAAGGATTTATCAGTGATAGAATTCAACGCATGAATTAATTTCACATCTGCTAGATGCCTGTGTTGCAAATTGCTACTTTTATAAGCAACATCATGAAGGTGACAGGCCTTATCAATAGCGTTTATTGGTTCCTCACCGGGTCGGGGCTGATTTTGATCATTGAGTCTGATATCAAGTCTTGTTCCCGGTCCACAATAACTATACCCTGGAAGGTGTTTTTATCCGGGGTATTTTGCCCATGGGGTTCCAGGGAGTTTTGCTAATTTGGCAGCGATATCACCTCCTCGTTTTTTTTAAAGGTTCCTTGGGTTCCTTGGGTTTAGAAACAAATCTAAATTTCTTTGTACTACACTGTACGCATTTACCAGAAAGCGCTGATCGGTTATTTTTAGTTGTAATCGTCGTCAAGTCATCTGTGCCAGTACGCGCCTTACACTTCACGCAATATAGATCCATAATTTATGTATAGAGATATGAATATAATTGATTTTTCAGCGACTAAAACAAGAGAACCAGTGAAGCATCATGCAGCGCTACCAAACTCTATCCGCGCAATTATAATCGGACCATCTGGATCCGGTAAAACGCAATTGTTGCTCAATTTAATAATGAGATGGATGAAGTGGGATAAGTTGTATTTAATTGCCCCTAGCGTAGACGACCAACGATGCTATAAAGAACTAAAAGATTTTAATGAAAACGCTTCAGAGATTGCTGGCGAGGATGTTATTGAATTTATAACCGATATTGACGAGGCGCCATCCGTGAATGACCTCGATGGAAGTATCAACAATTTAGTTGTATACGACGATGTCATGTTAGATAATCAAAAAAATCCTGCTAGAATATTTTCCCGAGGCAGGCATAAAAACACGGATGTGATCTATGTCACTCAACGCTACACTCAGATTCCAAAAGTGATTAGAGATAACTGTAATATGCTTGCTGTATTCAACGGCGTTGATACACATACGCTACGAAATATTTGGCAGACATGGTGTTCTGATATGGACTTCAATCAATTTAGAAATTTCTTTAGTCATGCTCAGTCTGCCCCACACGGATTTGTAACAATAAATTTACATGACCCTCGAACACGATATCGTATCGGACTGGATCAAATATTCGGTTGAAATCATTTATGATTTTTGTTAACCAGAACTGAAAGTTCTAGTAAGTGACAACGACGTTGTAGTCCCTTTCCCCAAAAAATCGATGGAGGATTTCATTAATTTCATTGATTTTTTCATATTTTTTTTTGGACCTAATCCATGAAACGATATCAGATTCACACACACATTGGGGCCTGATGTCATTGGTTTCATTGTTTTTAAGCGTGATTTCAGTGAAAACTTGTCTAAAAATGTTGTCCGATTCGCCCCTTCTGCTGCTCATTCACAAAAGAAAAGAAAGAAATATCTATATAAATGCATATAATGATAATTACGAGGATTGATTGAGATGATGACAGTGCTGAAATTACCAACGACAGTGATGACGTCGGTTTATATAACCAATATACTATATAAAAAAAATGACAAAACTAAATGTCATAGTTCCGACCCATGCCGGGTTCACTCTAGTTCAACTTCCCACTTTGAACGAAAAAAAGCACAAACTATCACAATTCCACTTTCGCTCAAATTTCCAGATTCATACGGGTTCAACGTCACCCTCCACCAATTTCGTCTGGCTCAACTACTCTCCACCAGTTTCAGTCTGGCGCAGAGGCGTAGCGAGGGGGGGAGGGAGGGGGGTACATATGTCCCCGGGCGCCAAGGTACAGGGGCGCCAAAATGAGGCTTGCAACGTTACATTATAATAAGAAAACAAGGGTAATAAATCTGTCACAAGATCGCTGGGGCGCCAATTTTATAGTTTGTCCCCGGGCGCAAAATATCGCTACGCCTCTGGTCTGGCGCAACAACATCTCCCACCTGTTTCAGTCTGGTACGCCTACACCTCCCACTCCGCCAGTTTCAGCTACTCTCCACCAGTTTCAGTCTGGAGTAACAACACCTCCCACCAATTTGAGTCTAGAACAACACCTCCCACCAATTTGAGTATAGAACAACAACACCTCCCACCAGTTTGAGTCTAGAACAACAACACCTCCCACCAGTTTCAATCTGGTTCACCTACACCTCACCCTCCGCCAGTTTCAGTTTGAAATAGATGAACTGGTAATGTATAATAAGAAATACGCTCACACACAAAATACTCAAATACCCCAATATAAGTATATGAAATGAATACATATCCACTCTACAAATGCCTATATTATATTACATTATATCAATGTCCCTAATGGTTTATACAAACGAACAACACACTCTACGTGTGACTTTCTACTCTGAGTCCTACACGTGTAAAGGAATAAATTCTAACAGTGAATTGTCTATTAAACATGGTTATTTTATTCCTCGAAGCTCTATCAAATTCACGATAATAATACTATAAGTATGTCACGAACACATAAAAGCATAAGTATACAAGGTATTTAACATTATTTAACATTTGTCACTTACCCCTATGGCTGTAGTGTTGTGGTTCCAAACCTTTATTGGTGTGGTCCATCTCATAATTAACATCATTTGACGAACCCCGTAATTCCAAAACTTTAAATGATTTTATGTATGTTTGTATTCTCGTATATTATGTATGTATGTTTGTTTTATTTTATTTGAATTTCATTTTTAAAGAATTTTAATTTAGGGTTTCTACATCTCCCTAACTAGTGTGCCGCTGCTCCTAAACCTTGACTGGTCTTGGAGTTATTTAAATTAGTGCTCCAGGCAAATGGATCACATTAAACAGCTTCCGCACAGCAATGACACTTAAACAGCTATTTCTCAAACCTTATTAAATAACCGATATGGATTTACTTACACTTAAATTTCCAGGATATAACGCAATTGAACTATAAAGATCAGTCAACATTCTTAGCAATGAAAACTTTCCTATCGTTATTAAATCATCGAGAAAAAGCGCCCCGCTGGTAGACATTCTCAAATATATAAATGATCCATACGATGGAGGTTGTCATATATCCCAGGAAATAAATATAACATAAATGATCGCGGTCAGTCTTGTATGTGATGTAATTGATCAAGCAAATCATGAAAAATCAATTCAATATCAGCAAGGATATATTCTATATACATTTACTCCGCAAGTACCATCTGGATATTTTTGATAGATTATTCTGGTTTATTTATGATGTCATAATTCGTTATTATCAAGAATACATTTTACAATGACTGAGCAGCGGGGATATCTACTTGATTTAAGATAAAAAAAATTGTCAATATATCTTTACATAAAATCCTAACGAATTTTAATCAAGTTTCCTTTTTTTTAAAAACCATTGATCAGATGGATATATTATATTATCTACCAACACGTGTGGGATTCCATTTAAATCCACAGCAAAGAGGTAAATGAAAAGAAAAGATAACAATATCTGCACTGCCCTCAGATCAATTTATTGTTAATATAATTATAGATGAATATGACAATGAAGATATTTTGTTAATACAGGAACAGTTAAATGCACTGCGGCCAGATCATATTATTATGATTATATGTGATAGGCAGATTCTGAATTATGCGTATTTCTGTATTTATTTTCACAGGATGAAAAAAATATTATCTAATACTCAGAGTTGTGGGTATATTATATATATATTATCTAAATTAAATCCGATTATCAAATTGATGGGTATATATTACATACTTTTTTAGATTATCAGATTGATTGGTATATATTACCCATACTTTTTTAGATTATCAGATTGATGGGTATATATTACCCATAATTTTTCAGATTATCAAATTGATTGGTATATATTACCCATACTCTTTTAGATTATCAGATTGATGGGTATATATTACCCATAATTTTTCAGATTATCAGATTGATGGGTATATATTACCCATAATTTTTCAGATTATCAGATTGATGGGTATATTATCTAAACTAAATCAGATTATCAAATTGATGGGTATATATTAACCATAATTGTTCAGTGTCACAGAATTAGAAAAGCAAATAACTTTTGTTATTCTGAGAAATATTTGACTGTTTATGTTGCGCATGTGTGCAGTGCTGTCTGGGGTGAACAGGTGTTTTTCCAGACCAACGAAGGAACCAACATATGTCTCTGCCGTAAACTACTTGCGGTTACGGACATCACAATCCCGATATGCACGGGTATTTTACCCTAAATATTACTCACTGTCCTATGAATTTAAGCAAGATTAAGGTATAACCGAGACTGGTCACTTTGGATCTGGTAAGAAGAGCCCGTATTTTCACGTGGTATTTCTATAAACCATAGGGGTGAGTGTTAAATTTATATTTTATTTGATATGCGAAGTTTATTGAGTTTGTATTGTCATATCGTGTAATGATTCATTTATTACTACGCAGATTTGAAACGTTGTGAACTGTGAATTTCAAGTTGTTATTAAGAGTTTAATGTATTAGAATTTTTTTCCAGAACTCATAATTATTACCAGTTTGTTTGTATTGTAGCTTACGAGGTTACTGGTTACTAGGTTACTAGGTTACGTGGTTACGAGGTTACGAGGCTAACAGTCTAACTAGTCTAACGGATGTAACGAGACTGATGAGTTTAGCTAACGAGTAGAGCTATCTAGAGTGGAGCCACGACTGTAGACGTAGCTAATACAAGGGTGCTGTATGCTGTCTGTACGTGAATACGTATGACTGACTGTACATTTAGTGGATCCATGAAGGGTGCTAGCGGCTGATACAATAGAGTTGGAAAACCCGAGGAACGTGGTGAAACTGTGCGGTTTACCGGTGTATGAATCGTGCGACTGTACAAGGGTCAAGAAGCATATGTTTATTCCAATTGTTTCAATTTTTTTATTTGTATTTACATGAGATTAATTTGAATCTTAGTTGAATTCCAGGAGATTTGTGAATCTTACTGACAGTGCAGAACATTTGAAACGTATTTGAAAACTTGAGATTGTTTGAATCTCATTCCTAGTCTATACGTGAAATTATGTGAATATCTTAGTGTGTACTATTATGTGAAATTGATGTTTCCTTAAGCTGTATATCAGAGAGATATATATTAATGGTTTATTATCAATGTCTGATAGTATATATATATATATATATATATATATATATATATATATATATATATATATATATATTATTTGAAACTGAGGTTTCTTAAAGCTGTATATTATATAGATATAACATTATTGATTTATTTTCAATGTGTGAATGTTTGTATAGAGTGATTGGATCAATTGTATGTTGAGAGCGTGTGAGAATCATTGTATTTTTACAACATTCATTTTTTCTTTACTAATCTAGTTAATACATTTTCATCTTTCACACATTGTGTTTGAGTTATTTATTTAATCCAAAACCCACTCTGTTTCAATTCTGCGACTGCCAGTCTCTGTATTTACCGACCTAATCGGAAACATAAATGGTAAATTTACCCAAGGAGGATCACATGACCCTAAACGACATTGTACAAGAGTAATTATAGATGATGCTGAACTATATTTTATAACTGTTGATACAGCAGAAAGAAATACACTTATAAATCAAGAAATAGCTTTTTTGTAATATGGAATTAAATTATGTACAATTGGGAGTTATATTAATGGTGAGTCACCACAGGTTATTAGTTTAAGATTTTCAATGCTCGCGTACGCTTCCATAAAATTATTATCGACTGGTGAACATATCTGCTAAATGTGCTATTTGAGTCGCCACATATTCATTTTATGGTAATTCAATATACAGGAATGCTAAACCAACTACATATCGGCGCTGACGCATCATGGCCAGAATAAAACATTAAAAGATTCTCAAAACATTCTGAATGCGCCGAGGTTTAAATCAAGATGTTTATTACAAAAATAACTAAATATCAAAAATATCATCAGCACCATCTGTGACCATACAAGGCTCTTTATCTTAACGGAATAGGCGGTTCTGGTAAAACAATCATGCTATTGAATCTTTTTGATTGAGTTTAGTTGAAAAAGTTGTTTTAACATCTACACACAGACTTGCAAGAGAAATGAACGAAGAAGGAGTAAACTCATGTTCTTATCATAGCTTCTTCCGATGGAAAGGCGATGCATGGACACCTGATCGAATGGGCATGAAATATATTCCAAGGATTATTTTGTGGTATGAGATATGCACAGTGTCGCTAGAAACGTTAAAAATATATCTTGATTGGTTATCGTTAAAGAATATAGCTGTGATCATATGTGGAGATCATGGTCAACCACCGCCTTTTCCTGGATTGTCTTTGTAGGAAGGGATAAAAAAAAGTTTGTAGATTATTATGAGGAGATAACTGATGATTACACAACGCTTGATCCAGAATTAAGAGAGATTAAAAAATTAATATGACTACAACAAAAAAATATTCAGCGTGAAATGATTTGTAATTCATACTATAATTGCAAGCACTCCTATAAATTATTTTGCTATTATGAAGACAAAATTATTTGATAGTTGCAAGTAGAAAGATAGTTCGTGACACTCTTCAGCAGAAATTATTTAAGATACATATATAAACGTTTTCAGAATTGCCTGTACCATTGTGTAATCGACCAACAGATACACGACGACAGCATATCGACGTTGACATATTCTTGTATTAAATTATATTTGTTTTAGATGATATCAGTGTTGTTACGAGCGAGTTAACTATGGAGAAAACTCAGTGGTCGCTAGGATACGCAATTATTATCCATTCATCACAAGGATTAACAATCTTTGACCCAGTTGATTGGATCGTTGAGGATCGTATCAAATTGTCAAATTTAGTTTATCTCGCAGTGTCTCGAGTCAGAGGAATATCTCAGTTGCAGAGGGTTATCATAGACTTCATAGAAAATAATAATCAAACTGCTGTTGACAATGGCTATGATATATTAATAAAAAAAATTAGTTATAAACAATGGGATAATAAAATTTAATGCTACTTTGATCTTGACGCTGAAGTTATCATGATATTAAAACAACAACAGAATAATCATTGTGCGAGCTGTAACACAGTAACGTTGTGCCTGTATTCAAATAATAATCCAAGACGATTTACCGTAGATATATTGGTCTTGGTCACGCACGTGAAAATGTGATGCTGACCTGACTAGAATGTAAGCGACGTCGAGGCAAAAGCGAACGCATTGATAATTGTGTATCTTCAGGAATTTCTTGCGATTGTTCACGTACAAATGCAAATTGAGGTGCAGTCGAATCTAATCTGTATATTGCACGTCTACCCGTGGATCTTACAACGCTGGAACTTTTTTGTGTAGTTACATTCCAAACATGAGCAGTCTCTCCTTTTACCACCTTCAAATTCATCGGGTTCACATAAATATCTTATAGTAACATTACGTAATACTTGCCGTTTTGAAAAGCCATGTTGCTGTATTGGTCTATGTTTTCTGTGATTGCGTGAATGGATTTCATATAAACTGCATGAGTAATTTCATTTTTTTAATGCAGTTATCACACTAGGTAGTCTTGTTACATATTCACAGGATCTCATATCTTTTTGAACTATTTCCTTTGCATACTGATATCCAAATAACCGCTCAGCAAAAGATTCGATAAAATCGTTTAATGATTGCCTGATCAGGATGAATTACGGTATGTCATTATCAGATTTTGACGTCATGCTTTTCGTCAGAGATGATACTACACCAAAATATTTTTTGCCAGGATAAACGTATAGTAGCTGTGGACATCGCATAGGTCCTCGTTGATAAATTCGTTCAAAAGCTGATTCAACTTCAGGGGCCGTTTTAGTTAATAAAGACTATGCTTCTTTACATCTACTCGCAACGTCAACACGTCTTTATATGTGTATTGACGTCTAACTATTTTGATAGTATCTTTGGTATAAAATTTAAAAAAATCTCCTTGATGAACTTCATTAGGAGTGCAAACGTAAAAAAAGTGAGTACTCGATATCACGGAATTGTATAAACCCTGTTATTTATTAAATTAATGTACTCGAGTTTCGCTTTTGTGCACAAGGATGCCCGAAGGCGATTAATGTATATAGTCTCGCTTTTGTGCACAAGGATGCCCGAAGGCGATTGATGTATACTGTGTTGTATTTCAAAATAGTGAGTTCAGTCCATCATATACCGCAAGTGCGAAGTGCTTGTGATGGGAAGAATCTAAAGCGTCCAGTGCACATACGATATATATGCATAAATGCCTTGACATTATGGAACGTCTTGTTACAGTGGCTCTACTATACGGACTTGCACATTTTCAGTTGTAGAGGTATGTTAGTTATTTAATTTTTTGCATATTAAGATATCACTATGGTACTATCATGTCTATTTTTGTATGTTTGCTATGTAGCTTTGGTGTACACAGTATAATGCATATATTTAGATTCTTGTTTGCGACTTAACAAGGGACTTATATTAGTAATATATGGATACTTTTCTAAGAAATGTTTAGTACAGTCCAATTTTTATTGAGCAGGGTTAAGTTTACTTCTGAACTTGTTGTTTTGTAATTATTGTGACAATATTGTAATCTGTAAAACCTGCCGTGCACAACGTCATTACGTTTAAACCTATATGCCCGTGTCATGTACGGTACACGGTACTGGAAAAAATTTTTCAGCTCTGTAGAGCTGTCCGGAGTGTGTAGAGCTGTATTGTGTAGAGCTGTGTATAGAGCTGTGTGTAGAGCAGTGTAGAGTCATCCAGGGTTAGATTCCAGATGATTTGGAGTGTCTACGGTGTCTAGAGTGACCAGAGCGACTCGAGTGAGTATTCAAGGTTATCGGAGTGGTCGGGGCCGACGTGGTGCAAGTTGTTATGTCAACCATATTAATTAACCGTAGCATTTGTGAAAGTAAACTGTAGCTGCCGTGGAGCTGAAATAAAGTGTGCTGATGACGGAGTGTATCTCCTTACATATAATCTTGTAGCCGTGGGGTAATTTGGGGTTATTAAAACCCATTTTACATTTCTGGACTGTATAGATGAGTTGTATATACGTCAATTTTTGTTTTGCTTAATTTCACTTTGTAGGTGAATTCATTTTGCTACCTGAGTAATATTCTACATTGTACACTAGCTGATTACGCTCCATCAATTTATTTTGAAATCACAGTGAATGATTCAGCCCTTGTCTTTGTATTTTGTAAATTAATTTATTTGTTTTTCATTATTACGTTTAGGCGTTCTTATGTTAATTTTTCAATAGTTGGATTATATGTATACGCGCACGTATTCATAATTAATTGTTCATTCAAGTGATTAATTCTTAAACATTGTATTTATATCATCATCAGATGTGTTCTGTTGTGAAACCGGAAATCCTACCCCGTTATCTTGTTACACTCGATTCGTTCGGGTGACGGTAGATACATTTGCCATATTGCCAGTCATGCTAACCAATCTGCAGTAACAACACGTGTAACATATGCTGCATCACTGAGTTTACTAATCAATACTCTACCTTCCCTATATCCTCTATAATAAATCGATTCCATTATTTTAATTAATTATATATTATTAATTAATTACAAGTACCTATCGTTAGTTTACCTTTGCTTGCGAATCTTACAAACCAATTAGCTACGATTCTCTGAAAGATTTAATTTTCTGGAATTTAACGAATGAATCAATTTCACATCTGCAATATGTCGTTGTTTTCAACCTTTATTTTTATTAGCTCCATCATGAACATGATATGCTTGATGCTTGCACATCTTGCACATTCTGGATACTTTCCAGGTTTTGGTTGATCTCGTTCGTCAAGTTGGATATCAAGTCTGGTTCCAGGACCACAATAACTATATCAAGGAAGATGTTTTTCTCCTGAGAATTTAGCCGATGGAGTTACTGGTAAAGTTCCTAATGAAGTAGCTATATCACCGCCTATTTTTGTTTTGTCAGGGAGACAAAGTTATATTTTTGTACCACATTTCACACACTTGCCTATAAGTGCACGGTTTAATTTTGTTTTTGTTATAGTTACTCGATCGGTAGGGGTGGGTGCGCTGCAGCTAACATCATATAAATTCATATTATTTATTATATTTGTATAACGTTGATGTCATTGATTTAAAACAAGAACCAGTCAAACATAATTAAGCGCTACCGAATTAAATTAGAATGACAATAATAGGTCCATCTGGGTCTGGTAAGATGAAATTATTACTTAATATAATAAACGAGATGGCTTTAGTGAGATAGGTTATATTTAATAGCTCCGTCAATTGATGATCAGAGAAGCTATAATGTCCTTAAAGATTTTAATGAAAACGCAAGATTATTAAATGAAGAAGGTGATGATATTGATTGTATTACAAATATTGATGAAGCGCCGAATGTTGATGAACTTGATGGATATGATGTAATGCTGGAAAACATTCAAATCTGAGAAGAATATTTTCTCGATGCAGGCATTAAAATACTGATATTATTTATAGGGCATAACCGATTAGCATTT
Organism: Unio delphinus; assembly: GCA_029339505.1. Classification (NCBI taxonomy): domain Eukaryota; kingdom Metazoa; phylum Mollusca; class Bivalvia; order Unionida; family Unionidae; genus Unio; species Unio delphinus. Next base: position 9,050,655 of record JAQISU010000042.1, read on the forward strand.
TTCTACCGATTTCCGATTCCGGATTTTGGGCATGAAATTTTTCCGATTCCGGATACGATTCAAATAATCGGAAATGCTAAATGCGTATTTTTTTTTCTAAAAAAATTCATCTTCCGTATCCGTGTTTCTGGTATCTGGTTTTGCCGTATCGAGCACGTTACTTAGTACTTTACCATATCCGGCTTCATTTCCGGTTTTCACCCTCCAGTTCAACTAGATTGTCTCACAGCGTGGTTGTGTTGACCATATTGGACTTTTCTGACTTCTTATTTAACTTTATTAACGCACAATCGAATGATACGCAGTGTTAGACACGGTGCTATAGAAATTCAACTTTATTATTTTTATTATCCGAATCGATCGTTCCTGCCTTGTCCGACTCCGATTAATCGGAAGTTCATACTATCCGGTGGAATCCGATTTCCGGATCAAAAGTCGGTTATGCCCTAATTATTTATATAACTAAGCGATACACATATATACTTAAAGTGATCAAAAATAACTGTACTTTGTAGCTGTATTTAATGGAGTTGATACACATACTTTATGAAATATTTATCAGACTTAGTGTTCAGAGGATATGGATATAATTAAATTTCAAAACTTCTTTTAATGTGCACAAGCTACCTCAAATATACTTATAACGATAAATTTACACGATCCTAGATCAAGATATCGTGTAGGTCTTGACATAAAGTTTGATTAATAAAATCAATCTGATTCACATCAACTGGGGAGGGGGGGGGGACACGACCACAAATAAGTGTCACGGCGGGTAAACTCGCGTGAATACTTGTTGAAAAACACCGAGAAAAATATAGTAACACAATTAGAAGCTTCGGTATTGACCTTACTTATTTCATTTTCGTTGTAAGCTTTCATTGTCCATAAAAAGACTTGTTCTAAAGTTAATCTGTACGCACCCCCCCCCCCCCCCACTGTTCTGTCTGTCTGGCGCTTCATCGAAAGTCACACGAGCAGTGGAAAGGGGAAAGTTAGAAACGGAGCATATAAACAATAGTATAGTTGGTAGCAATATAGTCCGAGTTTCCTCTGACCCTTGCCACCCCATTTTTGATATTTGGTTTTTTATGTTGGGGTGTTGGTGGGAGAATGTAGCATACGCTTTTCCCATACCCCGTGGGAAGCACGGCAAATGCGTCACTTCCATCAGTAACTGAATGTATAATATCCATTTTCAAGAAGTATCTCATTGGCAAAAGATTACGTGTCTTTACCTGCCATGTTGCAGTATAGATTTATGCACCAAAACGACTATTCCAGTATTGAGGAAAGAAGACCAAAACAAATCGAAAATAGTGAATGAAAGTCACGCAATGTCTATAATAACATAAAAGAACACATGGATTTCAACATATTAATTGAGATGACACCAACCGGAAACGTGTCTTTGTCGCATCGTCCTGGAAAGAGGCAGATTGATCACGCTGAAGCTACACGACAACGTGGTTTTGTTGTTATCACGTGACTATTTGACCTATGATGTACTATGCGTATCTGGCTGCGAGATTTGGCTAGTCATGTGACTAGCAATGCAAATTGTGCGAACGCGGTCAAAATTCATCAACACTGTAATTTCGTCTCGTCCGACAACAGATTAAAGACACAATCAGTGTTATACTTGTAATTTCTGAGCAGATAAATTATTTCCCAATCGATTTAATGTACTTATGGCTCAATATAAGGGCATTCAAGTTTTCTAGGCCTGTTTGTAGGCGAGTACCCCATGCCGCTGGTGTCGGCGAATTCCTTTTTGATAGGGAATGCGCTCTGACCATACACCCCAACATAAAAAACAAATATCAAAAATGGGGTGACAAGGGTTAGAGAAAACTCGGACTAGTAGCAATAATAATTAAATCATAATAATGACTTGGATGAACTGAATTATCTCATGCTGGTCCCATGTTTGGCTTCGCTTATACTTCCAACTCGTGTCAAAATGCTTGCAAGCCGGTGTTTAAAAGCCAGCCAGTGTGTGAAAGACAGCCCGTTAAATGCCTAAGTAGCTAGCGATGCTATAAATGTAGTGCTTTACTTTTTTTTTTATGTCAACCAGCTTTCTTTGCTAAATCAAAAGTATCTTATATTTATGAAATAATATTAATGAAAATCAAAAGCTAGTTAGCAACATATCAATTTGCAAATGAGATTCCAATTACTTGCAAATGGTCAAGATCTACATTGTGTAGCGGACATACTGGACAGGTATGCGCAGAATTAATTCATTCCGTCAATACGAAGTTGCTTCGAAGCAATGTCAACTGACTACGCCGGTAAATGTGTTATATATATATATATATATATATATATATATATATATATATATATATATATATATATATATATATATATATATATATATATATATATATATATATATATTTCATGCAAAGTTTATTTAATGTATATCACTGTTTTGTCATTGAATATCATTTGACAGTTAAATGCAACAAGGTTCATCTTTTTTGTTTTAATTGTTAGTTTCCAGTTGCTGCCGAGATCCGACGAGCAGTTAGGCTAATTTGAAGACAATATTGGTAAGCAGATTAAATTATCAGGAATGTTATTATTGCCTGACACAGTACTAGGGCATTACTATCATTAGCTATCAACATGAAGGCATACATAATGTTAGTAAATAAAGCTTGAGGCTGTATAGGCAACCTTGTATAACACCTGTATCTGAGAGATTAGTATTAGAACGCGTTCGATTGGTTTCTGCAACATAATACATATATTGATACAATTTACAACAGCAATCATACTCTAAAGCATATTAAATTATTATCTATGTGTAGGTTGGCAATAGTTCCAGGTAAGGAGCACCAAACAGGAAGTTTGGGTGTCTGCAGAAGATCTATAGTGAAAATCAGCCACATAAATTGCAATCCAAAGTAAATAAAAAAAATTGTAATATAATTATAAACTCTTAAACATTATGTAAATTTAGATAATCAAATATTACATCTATATTATTTAAAACTAGTCATAATGGTAGTCACAGCAATTTATATTATTTAAAACTGGTCGTGAGGGTAGTAACATTAATTTATATTATTTAAAACTGGTCATAAGAGTAGTCACAGTAATTTATATTATTTAAAACTGGTCATGAGGGTTGTTACAGTACTTTATATTATTAAAAACTTGTCGTAAGAGTAGTCACAGTAATTTATATTATTTAAAACTGGTCATGAGGGTTGTCACAGTACTTTATATTATTAAAAACTTGTCGTAAGAGTAGTCATAGTAATTTATATTATTTAAAACTGGTCATAAGGGTAGTCACAGTAATTTATACCATTTTAAACTGGTCTTAAGGGTAGTCAGATTAATTTTGCTGCATTGAGAAGTACCACCAACAATTATTACCCGACCTTGGCATATTTGTTACGAATAGAGGTAAGTTACTTTTCTTGGTTATTATTCCATTTTATTTTGAAACACCGATTGTTTTCTTAAGTGCAGCCTTTTCTTTTGAGTGGTCGATACAGCCAATATTGCAATCTTTCAGTGTTCTTTGATTTGGGAATTGTAATTTGAATGAGATTTCTCAGTTGTAAAACTAAGGCGACTCTTTTTCTGAAGGACAGCCATGTAGTCAGCAATGTCAACTTTATATAAGTTACACTTATATGATCAAAATGATATACCTGTAAAATTATATACCTGTAACACTAAAGAATATTAAATTTGTCGGTAGTTCTGCATTCTTTTTTCAGACACAGTTTAATTTATGTCACGAACTTTCTTTGATGAATTTACGATTCAGAACACTATTAAATGTAGGTTCCTTAAAAAACAAATTATACAACGAGTTCTCATCATCCAGTTAGGAAAAAGTATACATTTAACTTTCACGTTTTTTTACACTCATTAATTAGAGAACATTATGTTTTATTGGAAGATTTAGTCTTTTCAAGGAAATTCTAAGTCAAGAAGAAATAAATAACAAAAGCACGAGAACATCACTATGAATATTTAAAGAAAGTACAGTCATTGTGATTGTAAAATCACTTTTGATGTGAATCATGCCTAATGCAACTTTTAAGAACATGTATCCTAGTACTCTCTCTCTCTCTCTCTCTCTCTCTCTCTCTCTCTCTCTCTCTCTCTCATATATATATATATATATATATATATATATATATATATATATATATATATATATATATATATATATATATATATATATATATATATATAAATACGGATTTTGTTTGGCGATAATTCGGCATGCGATAGGGAGACGAATGTAATGATTGAACTCTCATCTTGCATAGTACAAGTAATTACCCCCCCCCATGTCAAATGTTTTTCTCAGGTTAAATAAGATGCAGAATTCGTGCGCGTGTTTCACATTTCTATGCACTGTAAGGTATATGTACTGCACTTGAGACTGGCTTAAGAGAATCACGTAGTTGCTATAGTCCCATGGCTTTCAGCTCTCGATCCATCTGGCAAACGGAACACGGATAGCACCAATACGTAACCATGAAATCGCCACATATAGAGCCCTGCAAATGTATTGTAATAAGCCCATGACTATAGTTTTGTTGTTTTGTTTTGTATGACAGTTTGCACACTGAACAATCAGCAAGCACAGTTCGATAGCTTATAAGATGAAAATGTCTGCTACAGAAGTTACTGTAATGTGTGAAGTATATCAAGAGGAAGTAATCGCACCATTATAACAATAAAAAAGCTGTTCAACAAATGCAGATCATTTTTTGCCAAATAAAAAGTATTTTTCCGTTTAGGATATGTATATTTCCTCCTTCTGATTCAAAAATTTAGCAAGTCAGAAACATTTAAATTATAATGTCAGAAATACTGAATATTAGGAAACGAAACTTAATACGTTCCTTTGTTGTTTGGCATTAGAGACGGATTAGTATTATAAAATGACAATATAGTATACTTAATATTTTCATATAGTGTTAATCTGTAGGTTTAAGAAACATGTCTAGCGTTATGGCATCACTGTAACCTCTATCAATAGTATAGAAAACTCCTAAATGTTTTAGCAGTTGTTATTCTGATATGAATTTTAATAACTTGATCGTATCACGTCAAAATTCATTTTGTGTAATAAAGAATGTTTAAGTAAAAACTCACATGAATATCCCCTAGAGTCCGAGTTCGAGTTCTCATGGCAATTATGGCCCCTGGGACACAACAGGGCATGCAAGGGCAATCTCCCAGCCGAGAGGACAGCTCAGCTACCGTTAATTCCAGGCAACAGCAGGCCTTGCACACTGAAAACATACTTAACATATTACTAAGCGATGAGTAAAAAAAGGTCTTAAAAGAAAAGCGAAATGGCTCTCAAATACACACACACACACACACACACACACACACACACACACACACACTGTTACATGCGATTCGGCACACTACTGAGCCAATATAATACATGTTTGAGTGTAGCTTGTTTCCATTCTCCCAATTACCTCAAGAAAACAGTGAATATCAACTGAAGAGCTCTCAAACGTGCAAATATAACAAATAATTTTCTTAATCATTTAATACCACACATAACTATACTCTAATTTCAAACTTGCATGGCGTTTCTTGTTTCATATTTTTGACTCATCAGAAAGCCTTTACAAACCGAATATTATGAAACTTCAAACCACCCAATACGAGACAACCCAAACAGTTAACAAATACAATTATTCCTATGTCAAACTAAAATATGCCGATAATTCCCTAGCTTGTAAAATTAAGGAGGGTCTATTTTAGGAAATTATTCAATACTATCATTGGAAAACAATACTGACTTTTCGTAATAGATTACTTTAAATAGTTATATGGTATTATTGAATGACAGACTATGTTGTTATGAGGCTTTAATCTGCGACTAGTCAGTGATAGCCACGGACCTTGGACGATTATAACGAATGTATTCCTTGGTCACTGTGGATGGCCGTTGAACATCATCTGAAGATCATTCGAAACATTTTGCATGTCCCATTAGTCGTCGTGGTAGAGTCTCTCCCATCCAATAATAATATTTTGAAGTTTCCCTCCCACTGAGATGTCAGACACTGCAGAATTGACGTAAAGATGACTAACAAGGCTGTCGGAGACAGTAGCAAGGTTGCAATCGGTCCTCGTCTCCATATACTTTGTCATCAGTGGAAACTAAACCATTTAGATTTTCCCAACTGCTGTGCATCTTCGGGGACGAGGGCGGTAACTATCTTCTACTTATCTGGTCGATCTGGGACGGACTGAATCTTACCTCTTTGGCTGCCTATTTCCTGGCCCGCCACAAGTGGCCGTGAAACAAGTTCTTGGAAAATTGCGGTTGTTTTATGAAGTCGGCATAGTGGTGGATTCTTGCAGGGCGAAAGTGGAATGCATGTCTTTCAGAAAGCAGAAGATAAACAGAAACAGCAATGGTGCTAGGCAGTGAATATTGAGCTGCTATGTTGCATAGTCGAGCCATACGCGTGACTCAGTCCTAGCAATGTTTTGAGTGAGATCTCATAGGAGTGGTCCAGGTTTCTGTTAATTACTGAATTATTGCATTGAGAGAAAGTTGAAGATGAAGCAAAAAAAAACTTTGACCTCGTGGACTTTTACATAGGTCGTGTCAAGAAATGCCTTCTTGAATATAAGCATAGAGCGTTTCGACATTCTCAAAATATATGATGCGACCAGTGGCCAGTATCAGTGCACAACTCTGGAGGAAGATACCTTATAATTTCTTCAGTTGATGCATGTAAAAGCTAGCCTTATCTGCGAATACTCAGATCCAGGAAGGAAGCTGTAATTCTGTTTGAGTGTACATGTTTGAGCACGATGTACTCTATATAGTCATTTAGAATGTTGTTGAAGTTCCTAGATTCATACACGGGCCGTAAAAGTGTAGGGGCAAGGGAAGTTAGATTATTGCTAGAGACGGGTTAAAACAAATCCGGTTACACTTGTGGTCTGACACAGAATATGAATTTAGATTAGTGTTCCGGAGGCTGTCTGCAGCTTGGCTCTGAAACAGGGTATACCGCGAAAACATTAGTGTTATCCAGTGCAACACAATGTAGTGTGAAACTGCCTGGGATGTAGCAGATGCCGACTATTGGAAAAATGATGACCATATCATGTACAGGCGTCGACATGAGGCGATGGGTTATCCATGACTGTTCAAACCAACATTACTAGTCAAGCCATCAGCTTACTGTTTATATGCTCTGGATGCAACGTGATTACAAAGATTGTAAAATACGAATTACATTGTTTTTTTGTTCGTCTAGGGTGACGTGATCGCGAGGAAGTGAGTTTTGTATTTTTTTTTACTCTCATCATCCACGTATGCTTGCGTACCCGTGGATTGTAATCGCTAAAATTAAAAACAGGCGCCCATAGAAGATGATAGTCTTGTTGGGATAAAGTTTTTGACCTTCATCAGTAACAAACGAAACTGTTATTATGACACTACTTTTGTCAGTCACTCAATAGCAAAATCGTACAAGTGATGGCAATCGGAAACATGTAAACAACTAATCTGTTTTGACTCACCCTGGTTCCATATCTGTGTTCAGAGTCACTGGTTGTTTTCCATAGGATGCCGAACTCAGCGTTGCTAATTATTGTATATTCGATGACTAGCAAAACAGTTAATTAATTTATACTGGGTCACGCAGACAGTCATGAATACATATGTTTTCGCGAATGGAGCCGTAAGGAGATGCAATGATTTCAAGCTGTCATCAAATTGATATCGTCGGTCCGTCAGATCCCAACTATTCAGTTCTATCTGGCCCTTAACAAATTTATATTTAAGAGCATACGAGGCTCTGGTAACGTTATGTTCAGATATATATGCATCAACAAGTGGAACAAGATCATTATTAATGTTGGCATCACTGGTTAGCTGATTAATCACCCGGTCGGTAAGTTCCACAGCCTTATCACCTCGGTCAGAATCCATCACTTTTGTGTAATGATCAATCTGTTCTTACACACAAGCGTCAAATCCAGGTTGATGATATCGATTTCTCTTCATCCGCAAACGATACCTCATAAATGCTTGACTGACTTTGTCATTGCTAATAAATACAAATAGGTCTTTGGTGTACATGTCTATATGATCTAATATCTTTTTCTTATTACGCAGTTTCCAATAGCCTTTTTCAGAGCCATAAGCAATGCAATTCACAATGCCCATAACACATTGTCTATTTTAACTAGAAGAGCCGCAGCTCATAAAGTATTGGAATAGCTCCTGGAAAGGGAAAATTTCACCTGTATTTGGCAGTTCCATCAACTTTATGCATGTATGAGAACTCGTTGAAAATATAATTTTTATTATAGCACAACCTTTATAGAACAAGGCGTATATGGTCTATTTAGACGCGAGTGCATGAGTTGAACTGCTAATGTATTCGCCATTAATCTGATGAAAGGTCTGTGAGAGAGTGGTTATTTGTCTTGTGATTAGAACAAAGAGACAAAAATATATGTCCATTCTAATTGTACATGAAGCTTTCCAGGTGGCTGTTAGAGGCGACATCAAAGGATCGGGGACCTGGGAAGTGACGTGGAGAGCACGTGGTAAGCGTTATTGTGACGTCAGCAGTTTGTGTGAAGGAGCAGTGCCGGAAGGAGCACATTCTAGAAAGTACCGGAAGTTTAGTAAGGATGGATCTGGAAGTACCATGAGAAGACATCGTCAATAGAACCGGAAGTACTAAAGAGAAACTGGAAGCGGTTAGTGATTGACAAGTCAGTAACATAGATAAAACTGAAAAGAAACTCTCACATAAGACCTTTAATATGATGAGGTAGTAATTAGCAAATCTGAATAGGTAACTGATTTTATTTGTTCGAAAAAAATTGCAATCGAGAAATTTATTGATGAAATTATCGAATACATTTGATATTTTTATTAAATTGTTATACTTTTCACCTCGAGTTATTTATACACCCAGACTGTCGGCATTGCTGACTGGGGACTTGGAGCTATTTACATTTTAATTCTCCACTTTCTCCGGTATTATTAATAATACCGTGGGAGGCACGTGACAACTCTCAACTAAAAAGATCACTTGTCTGCATCGGTTGTGGGTGTAATACAATACAATAGGTATAATAAGCGTTGATGTAAAGCACGATAGTAATCACCAATCGTGTATACACAAATAGTGTTATAGTAGCTGTTTTCTTTGGTTACTTATCTAGGTCACATCTTTTAACCCTTCATGACTATCTTGTTGCATTGTTTCATGTTGGTAATTTTCGTGCATTACAACTCACGGGTTCGAATGCATACGCATGTGATATGAGGACAATATCATTTGGTGTAGAAATCTTTGACCTAGATGGTGACAAAAATACAAAACTGTGATCATAACACTGCTCCACCCTTTTTTGTACAATGACTTATCTAAATCTGTACATCATCGATTTACAAGATTCCATTACTAATAATAGAGCCAGTGTATATATGAACATGATAAACTATGTATGCATTATAATACAACTAAAATTGTTTTCTTCGCCCGGTATATGGGAAACGTAATGAAATCCATCTCAACATACACTGGGAATCTGGACGTTTTCAAAATTGGACGAAAATCAAATCGTCAGCAGCAAAACACACAATATATAATAAGGAACGTTTCCTTTAACGTGAATTCATGATAGTTTGAGTTCCATAAAGCCACGGATAATTATATGGTTGAAGATTCATTTTTTTAGGAAAAGAATTGCGAGGATATTGTTTTAAGATTTGAAGACGTCAGCCGTAGTTTGAAAAAAAATACGCAACAGCAAAATCAATATAAACATTATTGTATCTTTGAAAATACAAAGCTTGCATTAATCAGGATCTTACAAGAGCCACAGTCTTCAAAGCACCCAAAAACTCCAGTTGTCCAGTCCCTGGTTCCTTCCTTGGTCCCAACAAGTAATTTTTGATACTGGACAGTGGGCTGCTGGATGACCACTGTCGTGGTGTTCACAACTTGGTTCATCTTTGGATATCGTCAGGAAATGTCGAAACCGCTCTCTATCAAAATTAAACATCTATCAAATTTAATATTATTGAGCATGATGATTGTAGACAAAAAGAACCCATTATTAATTCCATGGATTTTCTTACTTCTAGCGAAAGAATGATTGCCATCGCTACATTAATACTTACCAGTTTATGACGTAGTACATTAGCAATTACAATCGCGTCAATCAGTTCGTGATGATCTCACCGCGGGGTTTAATTAAACCAAGCAAGGAAATCTACGCAACCAAATGGTCATTTGAAACAGTGTAGAGTCTTTTAAAGCAATCGCGTGAACAACGTGCCAGCTTGCCACAGACATGCCTGAACAGATAAGAAAAGCCATTGTATCAACAGAACGCACCGAGCCGGTTGCACAATGAAGACGTTGATATCGCTGATGTGTTTGCATGTGAGAAACTTCCAGAGTATAAATAAGAATTAAAAACAAAATTTGTTTGCGTGCAAGCCCTTCAGAAAGGCCAGAACATATCTGATTTTACCAGAAACGAGTTTGACCACAAAAGTCAATATATAATACCAGGAAGAAAACAAACTGATGTCTAAGAGTGGAACAAATATATTTATCAACAAATTACTGGAAAGACACACGCGACAAAGATGGACACCGACTGGGCTAGATTTAACAAACGTCTAAATGAAGATGAAATTGCTGAAGCGATCCACGTTGGCCAGGCGTTATTATAACATAATCAATCAAGACGTTGCACGGACGTGGACCCGGTGCTTCTGGGATTAATAATGGATAATTCGCAAGATTGCGATCTACGCGACATCTCGCCTGGCATCGTTACTATTACATTACAGATCGCGGTAAAAGTTAACACGCGACACCATCCCTAGACGTTTTGCGCATCCCTTCTGGAGGCGTTGTTCAGCAACGATATATTCGGTATAGCTTTTAGTCTAATGTAATTCCGAGAGATCTTATAACAATTGTGTCCAATGCGCAGTTGTTTATAAGATGTCACAATCACATTCTTTACCATCCGAGGTTTACGCCGACAAATCAAGGCGGTTACCTTGCGGTTATTTTAATATATATATATATATATATATATATATATATATATATATATATATATATATATATATATATATATATATATATATATATATATATATATATATATATATATATATATATATATATATATATCATGTCGTAGGCAGCAAGTTAGCCGCCGCCTTCAGCGACACTTTAAACTAAGTAAAGGATAGTGTTTATAACGTGACTGACGATCATCAATCGATACACATCTACCCGTGTGAAGGTTATTCTTTCACGAACCCTGTGTGCACTGCGTATTACAAAGATGGGTATTTCATTAGCCAAAAAGCCTTTAGAACGCTAAAAGAAAACCGTTAGTAAATTTTCGGCAAGTAAAATAATTCCTGCGGACTTCCTCGATCAAAGAAAGAATTTATTAGACTAGTCAGGGTATGAAAAGGCCGCGTCAACAATGATCTTCAAGCGTCGTTAGAACCCGTATTAAACCGTGAAAGTAGCATCTGTGATGCCAAGTGCTGAACACTGTGAAGCTGCTAAAAAATTATCAATGAAGCTGTAAAACAGTGACTAGACAATCTAACTTCAAATGTTCCACTTTCCGCAGAAAACATGTCAGTCAGACGTTTATTATTCGCAAAGAAAACATAGTTGCTAATCTCGTTGCCGGCAATTAGTCTATATTGTCTATAAGCGCCAGTCTCTTGAGGATGTTCGCCAAGGACATCACGGATACCACACCGATAATAGTGATATCTCAAAGTACAAACTAGACAAGCTACAGCCGGCTGGAATGATAGCGCGACTCGGTGCTAATGTCGCTGAAACCGGTCCTGGAAATGTCATTGTCAAAATTGGTTGCTGTGGATACATTTTCAGTTCAGATCGTTCAAAGTGCAGTTTCTTAACAATTTAAGTATCAAATTGCCCAACAGCAGGGTTTTTGTTCGCGCCACGACACATATAAATAGAGTTTAGGACACTGAGAGAATAATCTCTCAAGAAAAATCCCTCGAGGTCCTTTGACCGTCTTGGAGTCGGTGAAATTTCTTAATGGTTAAACATAGCCATCATGAACCGAAGAAATCCAGCAGAATTATTTTTATATCAAAATCAAATTGTGCGAGCGTATTCTTTACTTCAGTCTTATGTAGGTCGCAATCAAAACGTCAACACTGGACTCCATATATCTCTGAAGGATTTTTCTACGCTGTATCCAATAGATTACGTTTATTTGGAACATCTGATTTGCTCATACAAATCATCGTATACGTGCACTTTTGAGCCCACGTAGATAAAAGAATCACGGGCATAGATGAATATATATGTAATGCAGTGATATTATCAGATTAAACACTGATACTCGAGATAGCTGGTGGACGAACGAAAGTCATTGGAAAATATGTAGACGATAACGTCTACCGGTATTAGTTACTAAGTCAAAATATTTCTTACAAGTAATCATATATGACTGAATATACAATATCGTGCAGCTATATGAACGTTATGTTGTCACCATGTCATATTACAAAACTACGATCGGAAGCCATAAACAATAGTTTTATAGCACTGTTAATTTCAGCGGAACAGTTGAGTGGGCATTCTATTCTACTGTCTCTAATCATATAGCAGATTCAATGATGCGCAGTGAAAAAAGCGTGGAATAGAAAGAAAAAGAAAAACAATATCCGCTGTTGAAGTATCTGACATTTTATAAACGGGAGTATAATGCACATAGAGGCAATTGTTCCTGTGATAAATTCGACCAGTTCGGTGGATGCGCTATCGAAATATACAGCAAGATAATACAGACACAATTACAATTACTTTAATTAAATTAAATATTGAAGAACTTTGACTCACATAAACTGATATTATACAGGAATGTTTTTGATATACAATGGTTACACCAGAGATCCGAATTTCCTCTTAATCACAAGTATTTTCAACGATTTAAGTCTTCGTTGATTTATAACTCGCTTTTTTTATCGTCCTTACATGCCATTTTATAGTTCGACAACAAAATGATCTAACATAGCTAACTCTATATCGGACTCAGACATAGATTAATTAATTTTATGACAAGTTTACGCTTGCGAGGTAGTGTACAATAATAATAGCTACACTATCTTTTAATTAAGAATGATGTACCGTTCGTCGAGTTTTGTTATCTCACCAACTATAATATATATTCTCTCAGCGTTCATATTTATAAGATATTTATTTTTAAAAAAGGAGTTTATGAAAAGAAATAGTAAAGTTCAATGTTTAATTAATGGTATACCTAGAGATTACATACCCGCATGCCATAGCTAGCTGATGCGTATATTGTTTTATATTCAACCGGCGTGTAGTGATCAATGTTAATTATATAGCATGATTGACACCCCTAAATCATCCCGTTGGGTGCCCAAGGACATTCTAATTATGCGTGTCTACTGAAGTAATTAAAAATAATTAATGCATTCATAAAAGTTGACTTTCTGTTCATATATCCAACAATTATGGCTCGACTGTCTCTACCCCCCTCAAAAATATAATGTTTGTCACCATCGTGGCTCTAACCGGCAATTGTTTTCTATCTCTCGTTCTCACTGTATTAAGAGACATTTAACCATTTCCTCCACGTAAACAATTGCACAAATAAAATTTAATATGTAAAGTTAGCCGTGTTGTAGAAAAATGAGTCACATATCCACCCAACTGCACAGTCCCATATAAAAATTCAATTTATTTTTGGTGTTATCATGTTCTGTAAAATTTACTTTTTATATTGGGCCAACGATCAACCTCGTGGCGGTGGTGACTGAGTCTGGCCGAGGAAAATCAAATGATAGTGCAAAGTTATCCTTCAAAATCACAAGGAGATAAAATTGACACTGAAAGATTAGAGCTGATATAACCATAAGAAAGATTAATTTCTATAACGTGTTATCAAAATTATAGTTTTTTTTTTAATGAATTAAAAATTGAACTTGTAGGTTACAGAAGTGGTTATTTACCTTTTTTGGATATAACGGTTCTATTTGACGTTTAGTATCCTTCTTTTTACAGTCGGATTGACAGATGCACATTAAATACTACGTGTTTTGCAGCCGATTTAGTTATCTACTATCTATTTACTTAGTCATCTCGTATGCAATAACTCTGCTACCCAAAAATGCTTAGTCTAGAGTCTAAAAAACTAATATCAGACGAAAAGGATCCAAATGTGTTTTCTGTATTTTGGGATTCTTTTTGATATGCCAAGAGATATCTGGTACACTATGTTGGTGCAGTCTAGCTTCGTATTCAAGTACAAATCCACTTAGCTAAACAGTGAATGCGTGAAACTGGTGACGGGATATACTCTAATAGCTGCGGTTGAATTGATGTTGTCCACTTTGAGACATTGGACCTTCAGGCACGTTACAGCTATTCATATCGATGTAATCTAGACTGTGTCCCTTGATATCAAATGCTATAAGTGCTGGCGTAGTCAAAGATAACACGGTGTAAAATTCTACAAATTGACATTCTTGCATCGTCGTCATCGTGGTTGGCATGGTAAAAAGATTGAGTTTTGACTTGAAGCATTGGTTAGAACCTCGATGCATGATATATTTTGCTTTATCCCATTATGCAATAATAATAATAATAATAATAATAATAATAATAATAATAATAATAATAATAATGATGACTTGTGCGCCTAATCTTTAGAAGCTCCAAGCGCTTTACAGCATATATAATGATGTGAATACAACCCCAACCCCACCCCCCAAAAAACCCAAACAAAAACCAACAAAGCAAACAAACCCACCATGAAACTGGAAAAAATATGCTGAAAATATTTAAGGTAGGAAACATTTTTAGGTCTTTAAGTTTGTTCTTGTAGTCCAGCAAGGTGAGTTTAAAGTGAACTCTTGAAAGTGATCAATATGTCTTTTCTAATTTCAATGGGCAATTCATTCCACGTTGCTGGGTCCTTGTATGCAAATAACTTATTCGATATGAATTCGCTTTCAGTGGGAATAATGAGTATACGATTGTCAGAAGAGTAGCGTAAGTATCTTGCTGGTGTGTACACATGGGTGAGGCTCTATAGGCATTTTGGTCTGGAGTCTGTCAGTGAAACGTAGCACAGAAAACAAATTTTCTCCTTGATTCTGTTCCGAATCGATAACCAGTATATGGCACACAGTAGTGGTGAGGTGTGCTCTGATCGAGGTACTCTAAAGATGATCAAAGCAGCTCTGTTTTTAACATTTTGTAGTTCCTGGAGTAGATATTGTGACGAACCAGACAGAATTGAGTTACAATAGTCCAGTCTCAAAAGTACTAATGAACGCACAGGTGTTTTAGTGGCATCAGCCGAAAGATATTTGCGAATGGAACTGATGCGTCTCAGCTCAAGATATGCAACCTTGAATATGTTCATGACATGTTGGTGCAATGTGAAAGTACTGTCTAAAGTAATACCCAGGTTTCGTACTGATTATGTGAAGTTAATGTTGCTGTTGCTGATATTTATTGTCTTAGGTAAAGGATGGGAATGAGAAAGTCTTGTGTTATGATCAGAATGGCCTCAGTTGTATCCTATTCATCTGCAGCTTGTTACATGTCATCCATGATTTCATATCAGAAATTCACCTCTCTACTCTATAGATGGTATCATCAACTTCAGTTGTGTGGCTAGACTTGTATATTTGGGTGTCAGCAGCATACGATTGGTTAGACACTGGGTGATGATCTATGACACTTGAGAGCGACTTAGTCTATAGAATGAAACGAACAGGTCCAAAAACAGACCCCTGTTGGACACCACATCATAAATCAACTGGGCTGGAGTGTATTCCATTTGCAGGTACAATTTGTGTCCTGTGAAGTAATATATCATGGTCTGTTGTGTCAATGCTGCTGACAAATGAATACGGTATTAAAAGATAGTAATGAAGATAAATATGGTATTAATGAAAATAAGGAAATCCATATCTATTTTCCGTTATAATTATAAGAATGAGCGCCTTCACAATGTTAAAATGCATTTATAGAACTGAGCACACATGTTCACTCTAGTTAATTCGTTGTATGACACCAGATGCCAGAGATATAAGTTGAACTAAAAATCAAATAACAATTGATGAGAACTTATGCATCTAAACCTAAGACGAAGTGTGCAGTCAGTATGTCTTGAGTCTTCTAGGAGTCTTTTATTCTCAATTACTTTGCCTTTTCCGGAGAAGTTTTCTTGTAATTCATGTGTTGTTATTCACGAAGTAGAGTCCAACTTTGTTAATGTTCCGCTCCATTGTCTAAATTTGCCATTAGACTTAGTCACAGGACCTGTGACAGTCGCAACAGTAAAGCCTTTACCCATGTAGGGACTCATTTCTTACTAGGCGCTGACCTAATTGAGATTAGTTTGTGGTTAATCAACTTGTAAATGACAAGGCCTGTTTGGATCAGAAAGTCGATCCTACTGAAAATATTAAATCCCTGATTTGTACCGTGCTTGTGCAGTTACTAGATAGATAGTGATATAAACTCCTGAGAATGATGTCGATCAGGAAATTATTCCCTAAGCACACCCATTCATATTTTTTAAAATATTAATTCACTTTTGTTCAATCAATTAATCAAAAGGTATTGATCACATTAATACTCTGTTGACTAGCGCATTCTATTTATTCTAATCTGGCTGACAAACAGCAATCACCTGTAGTGTAACAAGAACAAGATTATGAGATCTAATGTTTGTTTCAGATGGCCATTAGGAAATCAGAAGCCACAGATGTACCCACTTGTTATATTCTTATAAATGGGATCCTCATGAGATCATATGACGTCCTCTCTGGTGACTAATTGTCAGTGAGCCATCAAAATGTTGTCCCCAATTCGTATAGACCATGAAATTATTAGACTAGTGCATACATCTTATTTGGGTTATCACTTAGGTGTCAGCAAGACTTATCACAAGATTTTGTATCATATTTATGACCGATACTTCAAAGGGATGTGTATAGATACAGTAGATCTTATCACACTTATAAAATGACAGGAAAACCCAATTAGAAAATACGTGTGTCTTAACGTCAATATATTCCTGCATTGAACGAACCACTAAGCAAAATAATGATTGCTTGCGTTTTTCCCTTACCTAACAACACGTCAGTCATGCAACCAAGACTTGTAGACTATGATGTGTGTGTCGATAAGATTCCCAAAGGCATATCAAAACTGAAAATGTAGTAAAAGTTGCTGGAAAGTTACAGACATAAAATGTGAACCCTGATCAGCTAGGACAGTTTTGGGAGGTCCAAAAGGTGTCAAAGAAACCCCTTATCAATGCTTTTACTATAGTTTTATATTTAATATTCCTCAAAGGAATTGCATTTTGGAAGTATTGTAGACGCACACAATTTAAACAACAAATATTAGTTGAAAGACGTGGTCTTAAGTAAAGGACAGAACCAATCTTCCATTATTCTGCTAGATAATTCGTCAAATCCAAGAATGAAGCTTTGATATCTTCTGACTGGGTTTTATGCCAGTTGACAACAGTAGCAATATCCATATTTGTAATTTGCGATGTTGTGATAATTCTTACTGACTCCTAACTGACCAGTCATATGAGATTCAAAGACTAGAACAGGAATTGTCTGCCGATATGGCTTCAAAACAACACATACAAGCGCACTGGCCACTAATTACTGGCATGTACCTAATGTGGTCTCATCTGTCTCATAAGGACCCTATATTTCACAAAATAACCGACTAGAACTTGTATTGCTTCCGTTTCGCTAATAACTCTCTGAAACTAACACGAGAACTCGGGATCTTGTTCCTGTTCAACAATACAAAGAGGATCACGGTGATCCATACCTCTTAGTGGTTCAATACCAGGAACAAAAGTGACCTCACCTAAAGCCTGACCAATACATTTATCATATAAAGGAATAATTTTCCCGATCAATATAATTCCCCAAAACACTTTTTGATCGATTGAGTGCACGATCAGGGTATATAACAAGGATATCAATCTAAACAGGATCAACGTTTAGATGAAAACATGGGTGTGCCAATTAATAGTGGATTAATCACAAACATATCTACATCTAAACCATTTTGATACTACTTTTATGGATAACGTTTAAATAAACATTCTATGTTGCAAAACAGGGTCACGTCATTTACTAAAAAAACATCATGACATCTCTAAGTAGTATATGGGGGCACTATAGGGTCATGGAAAACCCAGTCAAAAACAGCTTGGGGCACTATAGGGTCAAGATTTATGGGGTCAATGGAAAATCCAGTCAAAAACAGCTTGGGGCACTATAGGGTCAAAACAGCTTGGGGTACTATAGGGTCAAGGGAAATTGAACAGGGTGGGCCTATATAGCGTCAAGGGAAATGGAACAGGGTGGGTCTATATAGCGTCAAGGGAAAAGGAACAGGGTGGGTCTATATAGGGACAAGGGAAAAAAAGGGTGGCAATGAAAGCTACTATCTTTTCGAGACCTATGAGTGGCCCTGAAAAGGACCGTTATGTGTAATGTTAACGTTGTCTTGTTAACACAGAGGACATCTCACAGATCTTCTTCTTTTCCTTAAACTTCTCCTCACTGTGGGTCCATAGAAGAGAACTCTCTTCAAGCAGCCTTGTCTTTCCACATAGACCCTTCTCTTCCAAAAAGCTGTCTCCGTCATATGAATGACACTCCATGATGATCTGACATACATGGGTATGTCAGTCCTAAACAGCATACTTGACACAAGGGTTGACGATTCAACATTAGTCCACATCTTCTGATGAGAACAGGTGAAGCGAATGCCGTGTACTGCGGTTATTTATAGGGGAAGAGCGGATTGAAACGAATTGAGTGTATCCACCAATCCAAACGTGCGTTACAAAAGTCAGGTACAGTCATCCAATCGGAAGAGAGCAGTCTGTGACGTCACCTTTTCTATATAGAGGTACTAGCGCCTGTGCGCAGTCAATCGATTCAAGAGAGTTGTCAATCATGGCGGCCAGTAAGAAGACAATGAATTGGAGTGAGACAGGAGTAGAGACAGCAAGTCATGGACCAACAGTGACTACTAAAGTCATGACGAATCTACATCCAGAAGAAGTTGATTTTAACTGGGATATTGTGGATTTTTTAACATCACAAGAATTTATTCCGGAACCTTCGTTGCCTTCTGTATCTTCTTATGGACACGTTGATGATTTTAAACAAAGACAAAAAGAAGAATTGGAGCGATTTTTACAACAACAGAAAGTAGAAGAACAAGCTTTTCTTATTCAACAGCAGGAAGAAGAAGAAGCAAGAAGGAAACACCAGGAAGAAACAGTAGCAGCAGCAGCAACGGAGAAGAAAGAAGACCAAGGACAGAAAGAAAATAGTGAAAATCAAACGGTCACGACGGTACTTTTAGATATTTTAGCTGAGTTAAGGAGTCTGAAACAAATGTATCAGACTTCTTTATCACGACCGAAGAGAAAAAGACCTCGAGCGAAACAACCCAATCTCTCTGTGACTACGTCTACCTTACCACCGTTAGTGATTTCTACCAAATCATTGACAGGAACCACCAGTCCCGAAGTAGGCCTTGGCCGTGGCAAAGACTTAAGACAGCTCAAGAGGATTTCGTCCCGTTTCTGAGTTTGTATTAATTTAAACAATTAAAACACCAACGGTCCTTTTCAGGACCACTCCAATTATTTCGAAAAGAAATGCTATGTAAATTGCCTAATTCAATGAAAACTCAAAAGTCCTTTTTATTATATTTTTTTAAAAACCCATGATGTACGTGTGAGTGAATGAATGTGTGAGTGTAGGTAATTATACTATCAAATCAAAACCAAGAGACGCTTACGTTTTTTTCTCTCTGGTGTATTCTAGTACAAACGTTACAATTCAATATCATAACATAACATAACACAATACCATTTTTAAAAAGTTCATAGGTTTTCTTCTGTTTCACTCTTTCTGTTTTTTCATTTTCTTTACTGTCACAGCTTTTTCTTCTTCCTCTTCACTTTCGTTTCGTCTTCTTTTCTTGTCTTTGTGAACGTGTCGGGGTTCTTCCTTGGGGGAAGGTGCCTCTTCCTCCTCCTGTTCAGAATTTATTTCCTCCTCCTCCTCCTCCTTCGCCTCCTCCTCCTGCTCCTGTTGTTTCTTAGGGCAGTTTGGAGACCAATGTCCTTTCTCTTTTCAATAATAACAGGTATCTTGACTTTTGTCTCTATTGGTACCTTTTTTATTTTTGTCACGATCTGAACATTCTGTAGCCTAATGTCCTTTCTTCTTACAGATATAGCAAGTATCTTGATTTTTATCTCGATAGGAAGGAGAGTAGGCTGTCGGCTGGTCTGACGAAAACTTTCGTATGACCCCACGTAAAGCTCTAATGAGAAGTTCCACTTCTGTAGGTTCTTTCATCGTTCTAGTCAATGTGAGAGTGAAATGAATACTGAAAGGTTAGACACTAACGCTTTATATATGCACGGATCGAACATGAATATATAGGGGTTATGGTCTTTAAAAGGTAGTCATTTGACTTTTTGCAGACAAGATGAAAAGACCACATCATGTTGTGGAGAAAGGAGAAAACAGTAAGAGACAGAAACGTAATGTATCGCCTAGCACAGTAGCTGAAGTCTTGGCTCAAATTCATGCCAGTGATTTTGAAGATGACATGAGTGAGCCCGAATCTACACCTAAGCAATCGACGTCCAAGCAAAGTGCACCACCCTTAGTAAACCCTGAAAATTACTATCACATTCGAGAGACGGAAAAGCGTTCCTCTCGAAAATTTAGAACAACGGCTTACACGCATGCCGTAAAGTTTAAAGATTTCAAGGCCAATGTACCTTTGGAGAATACAGAAGGGTTCATTACCGAGGTGTGGGATTCTGTGTTAACTGCATTGAAACAGCAATGTCAAGCCAAAGAAGACGATCGCTTGAGACTTTCTATTCATCACGATAATTTAAAGTCTCCCGTTTGGATCGAGTTTACTAGCCCATCACAATTAACAGCTTCCAAAGTCATTGACAAAATTCAACATGTGCAACAATCCAACGACAAGTTTCACATCACCGATGGAAAAGCCACACTGTTCATGACCCACGTGTCTCTTCCTGAGGGGACCGGACGCAAAAAAGTGTTATTGGTGGACAGCCTTCGTAACATGAAGCGAAGCCTCGTCCGAATTAACAATCCTCAAGACCAGATGTGTTTAGCCCGTGCCATCGTCGTGGGACGAACGTATGTCAACAAGAACGAGACGATAGAATGGAAAAGAGCCTGGGAAACTATTCGACAATCGGACCGAGCCAAGCAACGAAGTGAAGCAGAACTCCTGTTACAGCAAGCGGGGATATCCAAAGACACCCCTTGTGGTATTCCAGAAATGCCAAAATTGCAAGACGTCTTGGCTCCACGTTACACTTTGAAAGTACACCCTCAAGAAGTGCGTGGTCCTCTTTTGTTTCGAGGCCACGATTTCAAAGACGGAAAATACATTCACGTCTATCATCACGATGGTCATTTTGATACCATTACCAGTATCACTGGATTTCTGAAATTCAGTTACTACTGTGAAAAATGTGATTATGGTTATAACAATCGAGAACAACACCAGCATTGTGGATCGAAATGTGAGGGATGTTTGGCCTCTCAACCTTGTCTGGACAAAGGACAAGAAAGAGTGCATTGCCCTGTGTGTCAGCGCACTTTTGTCAGTCTTACCTGTTACCAACAACATTTGAAGATGCAAGGTTCACAGCAGAAAAATACTTGTCAGCTTTTGAGATTGTGCCCTACTTGTGGACAAGGCATACGTACCAATGGTGCCAAGTTACACGTTTGTCGAGGGAAGAAACGATGTCACATTTGTCATCAAATTGTGGACTTGGAGCACGAATGCTTCATTCAAAAATATCAACCCCGACCAGATGATACCCAGAAGAAAGGGAATTTTATCTTTTTTGATTTCGAATGCATACAAGAAACTGGTATTCACATTCCTAATTTCTGCGTGGCTCACCGTGCGTGCGAGAAGTGCATCCAAGAACCTATCTTTAGTCATTGCCCTTACTGCAGCAAGATTCCTGGAGGACGTGAAAAAATCTTTCGAGGGTCAAACACGCTAGCCGATTTTGCCCAATGGATCCTAAACCCCATTGATGAAACGTGGAGTCCAGAAGACATCGAACGTTACGGAGAGTGTCATCGCCATGCCACGGTCATGGCTCACAATTTCTCGGGATATGATGGGCAATTTCTGCTTAGATACTATGCGGAACAAAGTACCGAACGGCCTCAAGTAACTTTGAACGGAGCCAAAATCATTTCTATGCAAGTAGGACAAGTACAGTTTAAAGATTCGATGTGTTACTTGGCCATGCCTTTGAGTCGCATGCCTAAAACGTTTGGAATGACAGAAATGGCCAAAGGTTATTTTCCACACTTTTTTAATACCGAAGCCAATCAATATGCCATTCTACCCCATTTGCCCGAGGCTGACGACTACGACCCCGACAACATGCGCACCGAACAACGAGAAGCTTTCTTCGCTTGGTACCAGACTCACGCCTCGAACCCCTTTGACTTTCAAGAAGAAATGTTAAAGTACTGTCGATCTGACGTGGACATTTTACGACGCTGCTGTGGAAAATTTCGAGAATTGTTCATGGAGTACGGAGGGATCGATCCTTTGAAAGAAGCTTGTACCATCGCCAAAGCGTGTTCTTTAGTGTACCGAAAACGCTTTATGCCCGAAAATACTCTAGCGGTCATCAGTCCTCAAACGACAAATTTTGTCAAACGTCAATACTCGGTCAAAGCCCTACGCTGGCTCCATTACTTGTGCGACAAGGAAGACAAATGGATCCAACACACGCGCAACGGAGGAGGCGAAAAGACCATCGGAACGTATTCAGTGGATGGCTGGGACTTAGAAAACCCTCAGATCGTGTACGAGTTTAACGGATGCTTATTTCACGGATGTCCCCTATGCTACCCTCAGCGTAACACCAAAAATCAGTTTTTACAACGAACCATGGAAGACTTGTACCAGACTACGTGTCAACGACGTTTGAAGTTAGAACAGCAAGGATACCAGGTGGTGGAAATGTGGGAACACGAGTACGATCTGCGTTTGAAAACCGATCCCGAGTTTAAACGACATCGTAGAAAGTTACAAGTGGGTGGACCCCCTGAACCCTCGGGATAGTTTGTACGGAGGACGGACGAATGCCACCTGTTTGCTGTACCAGGCGGACGAAGAGAAAGGAGAAGAAATCAAATACTTGGACGTGTGTTCGTTGTATCCTTACGTGTGCAAATATTGTCACTTTCCCGTAGGGCATCCAGAATTGATGACAGAACACATTGACCTGGACCACATTCGACAGTACGAAGGATTGATCAAGTGTAAAGTCTTACCTCCCACAGACTTGTACCATCCCGTTTTACCTCACCATTGCCAAGGAAAACTGATGTTTCCTTTGTGTCGCACATGTGCCGAAACGTGCAACCAAGACCAACCTTGTCATCACACCCAGGAAGAACGCGCCTTGACAGGAACGTGGGTGAGCGTGGAATTGTTTAAAGCACTGGACCTGGGATACCAACTGTTAGAAGTGTACGAAATTTACCACTTTCCCAAAACACAACAATACCGCAAGGGCGACGAGACACAGAAAGGTATTTTTGCAGACTACGTGGATGCCTTTTTAAAACTAAAACAAGAAGCTAGTGGTTATCCTTCCTGGTGTCACACTCCCGAAGACCAAAAGATATTCAAAGAAAAATATCGGGAGCAGGAAGGCATCACTTTAGACCACATCGAGAAAAATGAAGGAAGGCGATCGTTTGCCAAAGTGATGCTCAATTGCTTGTGGGGTAAAATGGCACAACGACCCTCTTTACCCAAGACGGAGTATTTGTCCGAGCCGTCTCGCTACTTCCAGATGATTCACGACCCAACCAAAGTCATGAAACACGTGGACGTCATTCGTGAGGACTTGATCTTAGTCAATTACGAAGAAGAACTAGACTTTGTAGAAGCCGACAAATTTGGAAATGTCATCATTGCGGCTTACGTGACAGCCCACGCTCGTTTAAAATTGTACGAAGTGTTAGAACTGTTAGGAGATTGTGTGTTGTATTTTGACACGGACAGTTGCACTTACATTCACCGGGCGAACCAGTGTAACCCTGTCATTGAAGGAGACCGTTTAGGAGCCTGGACCGATGAACATCCCGACGACAAGATCCTATGTTTTGCAAGTGGTGGTCCTAAAAATTACGGCTACGAATACCGAGACCCACAAGGAGAAATGCACACCGAATGTAAAGTGAAAGGATTGACTCTCAATTATCGCACCAGTCGAGTGGTGAACTTTGACGTGCTTCAAGAAGCCTTACAGTTGGGACAGAATGAAACGTTTCAAGTGACTACCCACGAACCGCACAAGATTGTCCGTTTACCCACACACCAAATTGTTAGCCGACCTTTGGAAAAAGTCTATCAAATCGTGTACCAAAAAAGAGTACGACTTCCCAATCACTTTACTCTACCGTACGGTCACGTCAAAATTGAGCAGCATATAAAAAGGGACATTGTCCACGATCGATAGTTCATTTGTCACTACAACGGCACAGCGACAAGAAGATGAATCCATTTAAACAGACATCATTTAAATTTGGGGATTGTAAAACAAATGTACCTTCCCCGAGTGTGAAAAGTACTGGATGGATAAGACCCATGCATTGCAACGGAAGTTGTCCGGAAGGAAACTGTAAGTGTCCTTGCGGTATGCACTGTAATTGCGTTACAGAGGGCGATGGTGAACCGTACGATTGCAGAGATGCCAGGCGCTGTGACATTAGCGATTCAGCAGGATATCGTGGGAACTTTGCTATGACTATTACCCCTATATCTACCCTGGAAAGTGATGCTGTGCGTGTCAAACCTGAGGGATGCGAAAGCGGTGCGACACGTTATCGTGGACTCCTAGGAATTTCACCGTACCTGCATCGAACAGAAGTGAGGAGAGTCGAATATTCGTTCCCGACGAGTTTGCCTGAATATTGTCATTTCAAAAGTCGATTCCAAACCTTCAAAGATAAATGGCCAAAATATCTGCCTGGGCCAACTCCTGAAGAATTAGCCAGAGCTGGATTTTTCTACTTGGGCGAAGGGGATAAAGTCAAGTGTTTCAGTTGTGGTGCATCCATTTACGAGTGGGAACATAAAGATTCCGCTTACCTGGAACATGCTCGATGGTCTCCGAATTGTCAATACCTACCTTTAGTAGGACCTAGTGATTGGAAGTGACACTACTGTTCCATGTCGTGTAACACGCCTAAACCAGTATATAAACCCTCTCTAAAACATAATATTCAAGGATTTCCACACGAATTGCAAGAGAAGATCTACAAGGACGTTTGGCAAGGCCTTGCTAAAGAAAAATCTCAATGGGTGACTGTAGAACTTTTGTGTCGTGAAATTCACAAGAGGAAAGTGACAAAAATTAACCAACGTGTTAGATTTCTCTGGATCAAGGGTATTTTTTTGCTCCGTTTCCAATTTAGTACGTTTACATCTGAAGATACTTTGATCCTTCTTAACCGTTACCCTGAATGGCAGTGGGACGAAATTACACGTTATATTAATCACTTTCGCTTTTTGAGCAAATTTAATTCTGTGTTTAATTCTGGGTTGAATCTACACTGATAGTCTTTGACCTAAAGAAGTATAAAAGAGAACAACCATGCCACAACCTTTATCAGTTGTGATCCAACAGATTCCGTGGAAGGATATCAATGAGAAGATTCACACGGTGAAGATTACGAACACTTATTACAAGAACTATACCCTATGAATTGGGGTCGACGTGTAGTGTGTGTTTTAGTGACTTGCTTTCTGGGATTTTGTTTACCTGCCGATTACTTGTGGACACTTTACGAACACTACCTATCAAAAAAATAAGACAGTATGGTGGTTCCTTTAAATGTCCACGAGAGACTTATTCTGTTCAAAGCCTTACGCTTTCATCTGGATACGTCTCGACCTTTCCAAGAAAAAAAGATTCGTCAACTTTTACGTACGGAAGCAGTGTACGAAGATGTGTGTGTAGCTTGTGATTTACACCCTCATTGGACAGATGTACGTCACTGGAAAAGTTGGGATTTTGAGGCTTGGACAAACGAAGCATCCCATTATGCCCAAGCGTTGTGTTCCTAAAATTCATCGTCGTGTGAAAAAAGTCACTTTTAATCCTGTGTTAGTAACAGTACCAGAAGAAGAAGAAGAAAAAGAATCTATCACCCAAGACAATCCCTCTGTTCAAGACAGAACTGTCATGGACATTCCCCCACAAAGGCCCTTTCGAGAAGACACTTATGTGACTGTACCCCATGTAGAGGAGACTATAAGAACATTACATACTACCTCTAGGACACCTTCGTTACCCAAACCACGTTGTACAGTGACTTGTTTATATTCCACTTTGATCGTTTGCCTAGGTATTTTATTCCTGTATTTATCCATTTGGCTTTTATGTTTTCGTGTTGTTCAAATTTAAACATGCATTGAAATAAACGTGTCTTGAAAAAAGTATAAAAACCTCTTGTCTTGTCTGTTTTTGTGTCAATACTGTCACACCACTACACGACTATGGCTCACTCTACTCTTTCTACTACTCCTTCCTCCTCCACATTCAAAGTCATTGACGAACACTTAGATTCTGCTAGTTGGAAAGCCTTGTATCTTCGTCATCCTTTTAACATGTTAATTGCTGGACCGAGCGGTTCAGGCAAAACCGAATTTGTCAAACGTTTGATCGATCGTCCACCTCAACGCATCGTGTGGTGTTACAAAGAGTGGCAATCGGCATACAGCCTCTTGCAAGAAAGTCAAGGTGATTCCATTGTGTTTGTAGCAGGCATTCCTAAAGAAGACGAGGGGATCGTGTCTGACCCTAGTCAAACTCATTGGGTTATTTTTGACGACATGTTAGGAGAAGACGAAGAAGAAATTAAACTATGGTTTACGCGTAAAGGGCATCATCGTAATGCCAGTGTCATTTACATTACACAAAATTTATTTCAACAAAGTAAAGCCCATCGTACCATTAGTCTCAATGCTCATTACGTGGTCTTGTTTAAAAGCCCTCGAGATAAATCACAAGTGCAAGTCTTAGCCAAACAGTTAGGAACACCTTGGCTAACTCATGCGTACGATGATGGCACTCAAACGCCACACGCCTATTTACTCGTGGATTTAAAACCCACTACTCCTGATTATTTGCGATTTCGTACCGATTTGTTTCACGACTGGTGTCAAGACGGAGGACCTGTTGTGTACACGTCCTCGTCGTCGACATAACACTATGAACCACTAAAAAAATCTATAAAAACCTTGGGTTACTTTGACCTTGTCTCATACATCGTCAACATGACGTCCCTTCAGTCTCATCTTCCGATCAAATTGATTCGTGCCTTGTACGGCATCAGTCGCGAAAAAAATCCACAAATACGTGCTCACGTCTTAGAAGCCAGTCTCAAAGAAGTCTTACGATGGTTTACGGTGACAGCACGTCAAATACTGCAAGGCATCATTCACATTCCACATCAAACCAAACGCTTTTTTGACAGAAACAAAGTAGCCTTGACGCAACTGGCCAATCCTCGCATCGACACTCACACCAAAAAGCAAATCATATTGAAACCTGGAGGTAGTGGTTCTCTAGGAGGTGTCATCATTCGTTCCCTTTTAAAATGGGATCCCAATACTCCCAAAGTTCACCCCAAGAAGAAAACAAAAAAAGCCAAACAAACCCCTAAAAAAAAAAATAAGGGTACCAAGACCAAAACACAGAAAAAGAAAAGTCCACAGAAAAAAGCGGTCACCCGCAAAAGAGGCGCTTCGGCCAGGACGCTACCTTATCTTCGTCAACCACGACCTGTAAGAAAAGATCTACAAGGACGTTTGGCAGGGACTACGTTGCCAGTAGCCTCAGGGGCTGCCACATCTCCGTTGCGGGTGATGCCAGCCAAACCCAATTTGACACCCGTTTTTCCTAATTTGATGAAACATTGGAAATCTGCGTCTCCCAAAACGTCTCATCCACCGGGGACACCCTCGTCCACATTAGCGGCAGTAGCAGCTGCTCACAAAGTACCTGCCCCTAAAGTCAAAGTCCAAGAAAGATCTGGCATGTTAAAGAGTTTACTAGATTTGTCCAAACAAGAACTGTCCCGATTGAGTCCATTGCGAACTCCTTCACGACGTGTGTTACCTGCCATGAAGTTGATACGACGCAAAGATAATCAGTGGCGACGCATTCCAGTATAAAAATATGACTTGAAGACCACGACGTCAATCAGTATTTTTTCTGTACCACTGATGAACACTCAAGGATGCCTCCTCAAAAACGTGCACACCACCACCCTCGACGTTCTACCGTCCAAAAAGGAAAAGGAAAAAGACAATTTCGTCATCTCACCAAAAGCTTTAAAACCAAACATCAATGTCCTTCCCTCCAAAGGCGTAGACCTTTAAAGAAAAAGAAGAGACACCAAAAAGGAGGATCCTTTGACAATTTTGGGAAACACATTGTTACCTTTTTGACGAAGCGATAGTTCCCAAAAAAGTAAATAAAAGAGAGTGTATACCAAGTCATTGACACTAGTGGTATTGTGAAACGAACAAGCAAAGATGTCACCTCGCAGAAAACATTCTTATTCACCCCACAAAGGAAAGAAAAGGAAAGGACTACCTCCACGTTTAGCCAAACACGGAGACGTGTTGTCCGTCCTGTCCAAAGCCTCTCCACCCATGCGAAAACAAATCATTAAAACAGCCTCCAAAGATGTCATCGATACCGTGTGCGAATGTTGTTTGAATGTCTTGAAAGGTACGATACCTTTGTCTCCACACCAGAAAAAATGCTTTGCCAAACATCGACACGTTCTTCGTCAAATGGTCCAAAAGAAAATATCCGTCCGTCAAAAGAAAAAGATGTTGGTGCAACGCGGAGGATTTTTACCCATTCTTGCTCCTTTGTTGACAGGCTTAATAGGTTTGATACATTGGATGACTCAAGGGATAACTCAAGGGATGGGTAGAAGATAAAAGGACCCTATGGAGCACCACAATCTCAGACATAACCTTTGAAAACCCATGGAAGGACGAAAACTAACTTTGGTTCCTTACAAACGATGGATGGAATACCATCATTGGCAAGAACAACGATCCCCCCATTTACCACCCAATCCCAATTTGGCTGAGATGTCGCAATTACAACACGAATTGCAATCCTTGATCCATCGCCACGATTTATCCGAAACCGAAAAATCACAAAAGTACGGTCAACTCTTGAAATGGCTACAACTTTTTCATCAGAAAGCTGTGGAACAAACAGCTCAACCCACTTTGTCCGATTTTAAGGCTCTAATGAATAACCCGTCACCCTCACCCTCTACAGCGGTTAAAACAGACGTTACCCCACCATTACCCAAGGAAGAAGAACCCCATGATCTCTTTCAAACACCTACTACCACTCCCATTCCGAGTAAGATTGCCGCTTCCTTGTTAACCCCTTCCCCCACTCCCCCACGAGAAGAACTCAAAACTTGGGTTAAAAAGATGATGGCTACTCCTTCTTCGACAGATGTGATAAAGAAAGAAAGGAAACCAGAAGTGAGAAAAGAAAAGAAGGCCAAAGAAGCTATCCCATTACCTCCGCCACCACCATTACCCTCGACGTCAACTCCTGTGGCACATCGGACACGTAAAACCGTTTCCAAACAACCCGCATTTCGTCCCACCCAAAGCAATATCCTCGAAGAGTGGGTACCTTATTAACAAAAACCATGGAGAAGGTATTAGCCAGCATTTACTACGATCCAGCTCACCCTGCAGGTTACGGAGGTATTCAGAAATTGTATCGTGCTGCCAAAACTCGCCTGAAAAAGCTCCGTTTACCAGCAGTACAACGATGGTTACAAGAACAAGCGACGTACACTTTACACAAACCCATTCGACGAAAATTTCACAGAAGTCGCACTCAAGTGGAAGGTATCGATCATCAATGGCATGCCGATTTAGCTGATGTCTCTCATTTAGCCACCTACAATAGCGGCTACAAATATTTGTTTTGTGTCATCGACGTCTTTTCTAAATTTGCCTGGGTCGTACCATTGACATCCAAATCGAGCGGAGAGTTAGTACGAGCTTTGCAACTGGTGTTGAAACAAAGTGGTCGTCACCCTCTTCGATGGCAAACCGACAAAGGTACCGAATTTCTGAACCAAGCTTTCCAACGAGAATTAAAAAAACGTGACATTCATTTTTTCACCACCGAAAATCCTGAAACCAAAGCCAGTATCGTGGAACGTTTTCAACGTACCTTGAAAGAACACATGTGGAAATATTTTACGCATCAACACACTCTCAAGTACATCGACGTCTTACCACACTTAGTCCAAGCCTACAATCAATCTTACCATAGAAGCATTGGACGTTCCCCACAAGAGGTAACACCTGACAACGAAGTAACTGTTTTTGAGCGTCTGTTTGGTACGTCCCGGACGAGGGCTGTCCCCAAGAAAGGTAGAGAAGTGTTAACCCCGGGAGATTGGGTACGCATTGGCAAAACCAAACGCACTTTCGACAAAGGTTACTTACCCAACTGGACCACCGAATTGTTTCGTGTTACTGGACGAGTGCGCGATCGTCATCCTACCGTCAATAAATTGGAAGACATGAACGGAGAAGTATTAAAAGGAACGTTTTACTTGCCTGAGTTACAACGTGTTACCAAAAAAGAAGACGACGTGTACGACATTGAAAGCATTCTCGAACGAAGAACCCGTAAAGTAGGAAAACGTCGTGTCAAAGAAGTCAAAGTACGTTGGAAAGGATATCCTCCTAGTTTTGATTCTTGGATTGACGCTTCGCAAGTCATCGACTATAAAAAGAAGTGACCATCATGCCCTTCAATACAGCTTCAGCGACTACAGTGACTACTCCTTCACCCACGTCATCTCTGCAAGATTTACAAAAGCAACCCTTGTGGGTGTGGTGTGGAGAACGTGTCCCTAAAACGCAAATCGTTTTTTTTCTGTCAAATCTTTGTGGTATATTGTGTCATTGGTGCAGCCATTGCTAATTTGAGTTTGCAACAAGGAGACAAACAATTGTGGACTATTTTACTCAGCAGTTGCATCGGGTATCTTCTTCCCAATCCTTCCCTGAAATACTCTTACAACGGGAACAACAGTAACAATATTGGGAGTCTTACGTCCAACGTTAGTCCTTCTCCTGACAGTCACCCTTCCAATCACAATCCTCTTTTAGACACTCCTTTAACCTCGAGTGACTCCTCGGACAGAAGAACATTGGAAATATGAACAACACTATTAACCAATTTTACTTAACGTTACCCAGTGACAGTTCCATGGAGGTGTTTCCTAACAACACATTGTGTTGTTACACGTCTAAATTACCTCAAGTCATGCATTTGGATCAAGATGATCATTTGGAAGCAGCTTTAGTGGAAATAATACACCCGACACAAATCAAAAACATCGTCGAAAATCAAAACTTTTTCACAGTTGAAGTGTACGACAAGCAATTGCAACAAGCCTTAGATGAACGAGGCATCACTGGCATTGACATCAAGAAATCAGATGGACCCACAACTAAACAACTGTCCACTCATGTGTTAACCATTCCTGCAGGCTACTATTTTAGCGGTCAACATTTAGTGACTACGATTGCAAGCAGGTTCAATGTTGTGTTTGGTAAACCCCTGGACAAAATCAAAGAAAGTGTTACCTTTGAGTACATTAAAGTGGCTCGTCGCCTCATGATCAAATTTTCAGAGAAGAAAATAATAGCCATTACCTTTTGTCCTGAATTGTATGATATTTTAGGTGGAGACCTCAAGATGCTCCCGAACAAAAAAGAAATACCAGGCATATCCAGTAACTTGGATTTTACCAAATATTTTCGATTCCCTGTAGAAATGAACCAAGGACTCAATTTGATGTTTGTGTACTCCGATGTAGTGGAGTACAACGTGGTAGGACACACCTCTGTACCGTTACTGTGTGTCATTCCTTTCAAAGTAGATGCCACTACCGCTGACGAGGAAGGTGGAAATACCTATCACGTTCACCGCGAATTTGTGCATCCTCATTATTTACCCGTCAGTAAGTCGTATTTCGACAGTGTCAACATTACTATAAAAGGAGAACTAGGTCAAAATATTCCATTTACCAAAGGGAAAGTCACAGTGAAACTCCATTTTCAAAAACGATTCTCCAACAACTGAAAAAGTGATGTATCCTGTGTACCAAGGAGTCACTCGACAACGAGGACATGGTTTAGGAGATATGTTTAAATCAGCCTTTCGTTCCGTGGTCCCTGTTTTAAAACCAATGGTGACACGAGGATTGCATGCCTTAAAAGATGCCGCATTGACTCACGGCAAAGATTTTCTTCAAAATGTTCTCATTGACAAACAAAACCCTAAAGAAGCTTTTTTGAGAGCAGGCAAAAATGTCTTGCTTCAAACGGGTAAAGAGATTTTGGGTCGACGAGAAAGTCCTATAAATGCCCTGAACGGTACCGAGTCTGACATTCCTACTTCCCTGACGACACAGCAAGGACAAGGCAGAAAGCGTCGACGAAGGCACCCTTTCAAAAGTATCCGTACCTCTAAAGTTCGAAAGACAAAGAAAAAAAGAACCGCTCGAGACTTAGACATTTTTGATTATTAAAAGTGAAGAAAAAAACATAAAGAAAAAATGATGCACCAAGAATCTTGTGCCTTTTCCAAGTCGGAACTGGATCTCTTTGCCATGCCACCCACGATGATGACCATGCAAGAAGCCCAATGGGTCGAATTTCATCCCGTCTCCTCTTTGACCGATTCAGCTCCCATCGAGTTTGAAATCAAAGGACAACCCGAAGATTACATCGATCTCAACAACAGTTACTTGTATTTGAAAGTGAAAGTAACCAAAACGGACAACACCAATCCAGGAGTCAGTGATAGAGTAGCTCCTGTCAACAATTTCATGCATTCCTTGTTCAGCGATGTGGATTTGTACATGAATAACAAACTGATCAGCAGTAGCATGGATACTTACCCTTACCGAGCGTACCTCGAAAATCTCTTGACGTACGGAAAAGAAGCCAAGAACACTCATCTAGATGCTTGCGTGGTATGGAAACCTGACACCGCAGATAAGTTTAACGACACAGCCTTGCCCGTAGCAGCTGAGGGTGACAATCCTGCAGATCCTCACAATGTGGGTTTTAACGACCGTCGAAAGAAAATTTTGCAGGGACGTAGTTTAGAACTAACTGTTCGATCGTTTGCATTTGGACATGTGGTTTCAAGAGAAGTATTTGCTGAACGGAGTAGATATTCGCTTGAGACTGAATCGAAGTAGTACTGCTTTCCATCTGATGGCTCATGCCAACTAATTCAAAACCATTATCCAAGAAGCCAGGTTATACGTACGTCGCGTGGAAGTGTTACCTAAAGTGGGAAATGATATCAGTCACACTTTGAGCAGAACGACAGCCAAGTATCCGATACGACGCGTGGAAGTCAAAACTTTCACCATTGCCGCTGGACTCCGATCTAAGATTGAAGATCATCTGTTCCAAGGACAGTTACCCAAACGTTTATTCATTGGTATCGTCAGCAATGCAGCCCTCAATGGTGCCCACGATGAAAATCCTTTCCAGTTTAAGCACTGCAGAGTATCCAAAATTGAAGTCAGTCGCGATGGCAAAACTTTGTGTACCAGACCCTTCGAACCCGACTTTGGCGAACAGAAAAATTACTTGAGGTCGTACTTGTCGCTGTACGAAGCCACAGGACAGTTAGGAACCAACACCAGTCACGGTATTTCCTACGACGACTATGCAAGAGGTTACACGTTGTGGGCTTTTGATTTCACTCCAGACCAAGGCAGCGACGAGGGACATTTCCACCCTATAAAATCTGGGCAACTGCGTGTGGAACTTCAGTTTGCAGCACCTCTTCCCGAAACGGTGAATATCATTCTGTATGCTGAATTCGATAATACCATAGAAATCAACAGTTTGAGAGAAGTCATTCTAGACTATTAGACACTATGGAAGACCCTTGTCCTTCTTTGAATAGTGAAGAATCCATGGAATGGGAGGTTACAGAAAAAGCAGATCCCCAAGACCAAAAACAAGAGGTAGTGATCATACAATCCAGATGGCCAGAACAGGAACAACAGTTAGTGGCTTGTTTTGCACAACACTTGGAAGATAAAATGAGGGACATGATTAAAAAAGATTGTTATGGATGTCAAATCGATCATCCCAGTCAAATTCAACACGATAAATGTATGATGATGAGTCAAGAAGAAAAATTGGATGATTATCTGAACGAAGCTTGGAGTCTCATCTCCGAAGAAGACGTGTTACTTCAGTGGTATAAAGGCTTACGTGATCATTCCTCTCCTCCATTGTTTGCTCGAGAAATCGATCGCATTGAAGCTCTCTTGGCCAAAAGTAAAGAGACGAAGCAAACCATCAGTTACTTGTCAGACCGTTTCAAACAAAAAGTCTGGATTGAATTGATGACTTATCATCACCTGTGAAGAAAGGAGAAAAAAACAAGGCTACACAACAAAAAATGGATACTTGGGAACTTTATTATCTTTTGAACCGTAGTTCGTACACTGCTTCTTGGAATCCTGTCGTGTGTGCTAAAGATGAACTACCTCATCGCAAACCTCAAGAGAATCAAGCTTATGTCATCAACACAGATGACAGTCATCTTCCAGGAACTCACTGGGTAGCTGTCTACTTTCCTCAAGAGGGATGTGCGGAGTATTTTGATTCGTATGGATTGCCCCCTTTCGAAGATGATATCATTGACTTTATGAGAAGAAATGCCCAGACGACACGATTCAATAATGTGAAATTACAAAGCACAGATTCTATGGTGTGTGGACAATATTGTATCTATTATCTGCATCATCGCAGTCTTGGATATTCTTTAGAACATTTAGTGACTTATTTTGATCGTCATTCGTCTCGAAACGATGACAAAGTAGATCGATGGTTTTGTGACCATTATGGCTATCTGTTGTCTTTAGCTAGGAAACGTAGTGTACATCAATCGCCCAATGACTTCCAACAGTGGAAATCTCAATTTAATTCACAACGTTGTCAACCATGTCAAAGATAATGTATTAGTGTTATGGAAGAAAAAAAATGTTTGTTATTTGAAAAAATTGTGTTTTGTGAGTTGTTTTGTTATTTGAATAAAAATGTTGTGTTTTGAAACCAATGCGTCTGTCGTTTGTTTTACATTTGTATTCATATAAATGCTCTTTGACTTTTCTTTCTATCCCTCACATCAAACTATCCCAACGTTTCAAAACCCTAAACCGCAGAGGGGTGTTTTCCATCACGTCCGCGCTTGAACCATATAAAGCAGGGGTAGTCTCCAGTCTAGAAAGGAACTAATATCAAAACAGGCGGAAATCGGATCCCCTCATACATACCCGGAAATCTTCCAAAACGCAAACAATAATATTGAAACAACATACCGGAATATCATACAATATCTTAAAGACACAGGCCTTCTCAACAGAATATAACACCAGTAACTAATACAAGTAGGATAACCTATACATACACACACACACACACTTAAAATATATCAAACAAACCTATCCCCCACCCCTATAATACCATCTCTCATAACATATGGCCTCTGCATGACTAACAACATCTTCTCTCTTTCCTTCCGTACTCCCACCTATTGGAACCAGGAAAAAAAAAAAAAAAATAATAATAATAAAAAATATATATATTTATATATATATTTATCACACACAACAATAACAACAGCCAACAAACGCAAACAAACAACAATAAAACAAACAACAACACACATCAACAAACAAAAACAACAAAACAACAACAACCAACAAAACAATCAACAACAACAAAACAACAACAGTTAAAAAAAAAAAAAAAAAAAAAAAAAAAAAAAAAAAAAAAAAAAAAAAAACCTGGTTCCATTCTCGACCTTCTAATTAAACAGCACTGATCATTCAAAATTAAAATATACGGCGATGTCTAGACCTAGCCTGGAATCAAGCAGCACCGACCTATGACATCAGAAACGTCAGAAACATCCTTTATACAAGAACCAGCCCAGACGGCCAAGAACCAACCTAGACGGCCAGAATTTCAGTAGTGTTCCATGAACACATTAATGCCCTGGGACGTGGCACAATTCCGTCCCTGTGGATAATCTAAGAAGTGTGCGGTGCACACATTAACCGGTGGTACATGTACCAAGGTACGAACACCACCAAAAACCCAAGAGAACAGAACAGAACCAGTCTGGCATGATATGAGTGGGTGTCGATATTGAGTTCATAATGAGCTTATACGTTTCTTCACGAGTCTACATTCACTCAATATTGTGTTCTACAGAGATTACCGCTATAAATTACTTATATAATAGGCATATACATCTTATAATATTACTATTTAACTTAAGAAATTTAAATTGGCCTGTGACTCTGATTGATACATGATATGGGTGGGTGTCGATATTGAGTTGATAATGAGCTTATACGTTTCTACACGAGTCTACATTCACTCAATATTGTGTTCTACAGAGATCACCGCCATAATCTATTTATAGAATAGGATTATACAACATTGACATAGCCTGTAACCCTGATGGGACTGTAAAAAAGATGGATGTCGATATTGAGTTCTACATGAACTTATACGCTGATAGCGAGTTTACACTCATCTAGGATTATAGACCTGTCAGGGAATACCGCTTGAGTGTTAATTTCAAACTGTAGTCTGTATCCAAACAATTAACACCACTGCTTACCACTTTCCAACTGTTAGAACAAAGTCATTGGCACTTGATATTCAAAAAGAACAATAAAAACTTTATACAAAGTGTGGACAGCTTAAGAATATCAATGGAATCCATGGCGCTATCTTTGAGGACGATGGAAACGTGGAGGACGGACTACAGATTCTTAGGATTATACAACAGCCCTTTTCAGGGCTTTTTATTCTTGTTATGTTCCTGTTACTCTTAATGTTAGTATAGTTGTTTGTATTTATGTTCATTTTGATCCTTTTGTTATGCATGTTCCGACTAATATTGTTATTGCTGAAGATGCTACTAATATGTACTATTGCTGTTTATGTTTATCTTCGTATTCAACTTATTATTGTTTTACTAATATTGTTATTATGAAAGTTGATATTAATACAATTGTTTCATTTCATTGCTATTGTTATGTTAAAGTTGCTGTTATTTAATGTTTTTACTGACGTTCATTCGTGTTTTGATTGCTTACTAATATTGTTTTTATTACTTTTAATATTAGTATAACTGTTACATGTTTGTTGTACTCGTGTTGTTAATGTTATTGTTGTACTTGTGTTGTTAATGTGATATATCTATTCCCTCCCTTTGTATCTCTTTGGGATTTGGGGAAGATCAGTGGAACAGCGGAGATGCGGGTTTTCCTCTTGAAGGCAAGCCTGGATTGGAGATATATATGTGTACAGCCTAGTACACCTCTGTATTTATCCACTCAATCAGTTTCTCAGGGAAGCTGGTGTTGACCCTTTTCTCTTTCATCATTCTGAATACTATGTATCTGTTTCTTGTTACATGTTATCACAAGCTGAATTCTCATAATCTCGATTGGTACGAGAATTCCATTTGATTAACCATCACTAATATTGATTTGAACCTTTCGGAGCACACCTAACTAAATTAATAACTTTGAACAATCCACCTTGAACAACTGATGCAGTCACTCTGACATATTAGTGTAGGTTTTTTGTTTTTTCATAGGGTGAATCACCCTCGAAAGAAGGGCTTTTCACCGGCCAAAGGATGGTGGCGACTCATATAGTACACTCTGTACTTACTTACTGATATAATGTTAAGTTTTTGAAAATTCAGTAACTTATATATTCTTGACACAATTACATAGGTGGCTTACACAT
This sequence comes from Unio delphinus, assembly GCA_029339505.1. Classification (NCBI taxonomy): domain Eukaryota; kingdom Metazoa; phylum Mollusca; class Bivalvia; order Unionida; family Unionidae; genus Unio; species Unio delphinus. Next base: position 9,088,787 of record JAQISU010000042.1, read on the forward strand.
TATTGGCGAATAGGAACATCCATTAGTACAACTGGATAAATTGTCACAAGTCTAAGGGAATGCAACCTCATGGACAGCACACACATACGTACATGCACATATGTCCCTATTAGCTAATATAAGGTAGTCTTAATCCAGGGCTATCAGGTTCCCGCAACACAATGCTGCAAATAAATATAACGTAATAAATAATACCAAAACAATGCATAACACAACATATATAGCACATACACTCTGGTACATGTCCTATGAGGTTGTAAATTAGCCAAGCACCTAGGGTGTGCCTCGTGTTTCTTCGTATTGGGTCCGGATGTGCGTTCGCCTCCTCTTCGTGTTGGACGACGATTGCAGTGCCTTGGAGCTTCCTAACCTGGACATTTCCGCCTTTGCCTCTTCCGGACATGTACATTACTAGCGAAGTGAGAAAACTCTCCTTTGCTACCATTGCTGCTGCTTTGATTGGTATTTAGAGTAGGGGTGGGTGTGTGTAGTGCCATTCCTACCCACCCTATAGGCTACCATTTCCCTTGATAGTTACTTTTTAGTAATTCAGGGGAACGCCTGTTAATGACTACAATATAGTGCAATTAAGCACTCAACCCTAAGGGGAGGGAGTGCATACTTCCCCTCCCTGAAGGAACTAAATTGACACCGATATGGTGTCTATAAAAGCTGCACATATGTCTCTAGTAGACGGTTGCAGCTATAAAACATCCAGGTCAGTCAGCCAGTCTGGCGACCCGACATTTTACTCTAAGGCGAGACTGCCATTTAACGCGGGTGCCGGGGAGACTGCGACAACACAGCCTAGTGTAGTCAAAGTTACCTTTGGTCCCGACCAATCAAATAGCCCGACCCTCGGGCATTAACTGGTCGCGAAAGCACATAGTTGCGCATGCGACCTTAATTCATATTAAAAAAAAAAAAAAAGTCTGGCCATCCATTGTTTGACTCATCCTACTACGAAGATGTGCTCAAGACTAGCTAAGCTGAACGAAGCTTATGTCACTCTGCATCGTATCAGACACAATCTGATGCCAAAGCCTGAAGAGATAGAGAATGTGAGAATGCTACAAGTAACGGAAGACCTCATAGAAGAACTCTTCAGAGAGGAAATTCAAAAAGAGAAAGAAGAATGGACTGAGAAGTATCGACTTCAAAAGCAGCAGAGAGAGCAGAGAGAACAGCAGCAGCAGCAACAGCAACAACAGCAGCAGGAACCAGACAGAAGTTTTGTCGACTGTCGTGTGGACACAAAAGAGTTCTCTTTCTCTTTCCGAAGAAGCAGACCCTATCGTGTAGCCAAACGAGGACGCAATCTTAGACGATAAAAGATTGCCATCCTTCCTCGTACACACACACAAAAAAACAGCCCTTTTCAGGGCTACCCAATATTCTCGAAAAGAATTAATCATTCAATTTGCTTATGGTATGTGAGGAAGTTAGAAAAAAATTAGAAGTGAGTCTATAATCACTGTCTCTTTTTACTTTTGTTTTGAAGTGCGGCTATAAGCACAACGTATTTTTTCAAAATAACTTGTTCAATTTATAATTAATATGAGTCAAGTATAAAAGTGAGGTGTGCTTTCCATCACGTCCGCGTGTTTTGGTAATGATAGGGATAATGTAAGATTTTTGGATCTAGGGGGGTGTTTTCCATCACGTCCGCGCTTGAACTATATATCGGGTGCGAAAGCACATTTTCCCGGGTCCAAGTCCAAAAAAATAAAAATCCAATTATAATTCCATGGCGGCTAAACAATATCCAGGTTGATCTCTCTATCCAAAACAAAGGCAATAAAATACAGGACTCACACTACCTAAAAATGCTTGTAGATGAAAAGATAAACAGCACTTATAAAAATTATTTAAAAATATATACAGATGGTTAAAAAAAAATTGACCCTCCACGAACAGCAGCAGCATGGGTTATACCACAACTTCAAATTAAACAGGGAAAACGATTACCAGATTATTGCTCTATCTACACTGTTGAATTCTGGGCTATTCTACAAGCCTTAAAATGGATACAGTACAATAAACATACAAAAGTGTTAATTGTTAGCGACTCACTTAGTGTCCTAACAACAATTCAAAATAATAAATCTAATAGATGGAAATTATTTCTACACTTATTGCAGTACCAAATAACTAAACTTAATAACCTAAATATCACAGTATCTTTTCTATGGGTACCATCATCACACATAGGAATAAAAGGAAATGAATTGGCAGACCTCGTAGCAAATAATAAACTAAATGAAGTACAATATGAACCAATATCATATAATCATACTGAAATGTACCAATTTATAAATGACATGATAAACAGTTCATGGCAAAACATCTGGAATTTATAAAACAAGGGGAGAGCACTCTATAATATTATTAAAACTGTCAAAAGAAAAGCAACCACATATGGCAACACAAGAACTGAACAAGTTAAAATAAATAGGATCATAACCGGGAAAACTAAGCTGGCCAACAGCTTTGGTAAATATTTAGGCCCATTCCCTCATAATATAAACTGCTTTAAATGCAACCAACCAGAAGACCTTGATCATGTCTTCAATAAATGCCAAAACAATACTATCTTCAGAAACATATTGCAAAATAAACAAAAAATAGATAAAAAGTTAAGCATATACCCCAATATACTTACATTCACACCAAATAGTATGCAAGCAACTATTAAAAACATTATGGAATTTCTTATTAATTCAAAACTAATTGATAAAATATAATAATATTTTTAGTAAACTGGGCCCTAAAATAAAACACTGATTCTAACTAGCATTATAAAACATAATCAGCCTGTGACTCTGTAGGAATTGCTAATTAGGGGGGTGTCGATATTTGGTTCTTAACCTTACGTGAATAACGAGTCTACACTCGCTCTAATTTCATAACTTACAGAGTTTACCGCTATTTAAACCGCAATAATACCAGTCAAAATTACAAAGGTCAAACAGTATAACATAATTAATTCAAATAGGAATCTAAAACACAATCAGCCTGTGACTCTGTTGGAATCGCAAATTAGGTGAGTGTCGATATTTGGTTCTTAAAACCTTACGTGACTAACGAGTCTACACTTGCTTTAATTGCCTAACTTACAGAGAATACCGCTGTTCAATTGTGATAATAATATTCAAAGTTACATAGAACAAACAGAATAACATACTCTATTTCAAGTAAATATAAAACATAACTAGCCCGTGACTCTGTTGGAATTGCTAATTAGGTGAGTGTCGATATTTGGTTCATAACCTTACGTGCATAACGAGTCTACACTCGCTTCAATTACATAACTTGCAGAGATTACCGCTATAATTGTATAACTACAAATAGATAACACAATCCCTATACCTTCTGTCAGAAAAAGAAAACAAGCTAATGGCACTTTCTTATTCAAAATTGTTCGTCAACAACCTTGCACTGGACAGAAATGAATGCAACAAATTCTTGGACAATAAATTATGGATACCCAATGGAGCCATTGATGCTGTCACTGACAAGGGAAATGTGGAGGACCAGATCAGGACTAATTGCCTTACAGCACTTCTCAGGGCTATGTTTACTAACACTGTGCTGTCCTGTATGTTAATTAATCATGTGTTGTTCTGTTCAAATTGTCTTGTGTCTCTACTTTCCCTACCCTTTGTGACTCTTTGAAATAGGGGAAGATCAGTGAAACAGTGGCGACACAGGCTCTTTTCTAAGGAAATCGCTTGGATTGGTGTACGCACATGCATACAGCCTGGTATACCTCTGTGCCTACGCATAAGTATACAATCAAGTATACCGCTGTGCCTAATCCAGTCAGTCCCTCTGGGAAGCTGATGTTGACCCTTTTTCTTTTCCTTACCTTCTTCTTCTCCTTTCCTTGTACAAAAAAGGGAAAAAAAAAAAAAAAAAAAAAAAAAAAATTTTTTTTATGTCTATGTGTCTCTGTTCTGTGTTGTTATGTCACCTTAACATATCGAATTCTCAAATCTAGATTGGCAAGAGAATTCCATTGGTCAATCAAAACCAAAATCCAAATATGACCCTTTCGGAACACACCCAACCAAATTTACAACTCCAATCAACCTATCTAGATCAAACTTTCATAGTCACTCTGACACATTAAAAGTAGGTATTTTGTTTTTTCTTAGGGTGAATTTCCCTCTTAAGAAGGGATTTTCACCGGTAGGACGGTGGTGACTGCATAGTACACTATGTACATACCTAGGGCTATAGTGATAAGAGTTAGGAAATTCGGAACTTATATAACTTGACTCAATTGCACAGGTGGCCTACACATAATTGGTCTAGGGCATCCATTAGGACAACTGGACCTTAATTGCAATAAAGTCATAGACATTACAACCTCATAGACACATATGCTTACATCACATTATGTTTCCTTAGTACTTATAAGGTAGTCTTAACCCAGGACTATCAGTCTCCGGCAACACAATGTTGCAACCTAAACGAAACTTAATAAATAACAACAACAAGCATACACAACACAACATATAGCACTTCCATTATGATACATGTCTATGGGGTTGTATAATACCAGCAGGGTGTGACTCGTGTTTCTTTGTTTTTGGGTCCGGTGTGCGTTCGCTTCCTCTGCGGGTGGGACGACGATGTTGCAGATACCTTGGAGCCTCCTGCCTTGGGCCTTGCTGCCTTTGCCTCTTCCGGACATTCTGATCGAGTTGATCAGGGGAGGTGTGGATTGATCTTGCCTACCTACCCCAGGGCTTCCATTTACATCGATAGTTACTATTTAGTAATTCGATGTAACGCCCCATTGAAAATTAAATAAAAATCTTTCCTTTACAAGGAAAAACTAAATGTTCAGTGACATACTGAATATAAAAGTAGCACAAATGATCCTAGTGATCGGTTGCTACTATAAAATAAGCAAGTATGATGATATTTTCCCGGGCTTAACAGTTAAGGACGGTTCAACACGTTATCAACTCACTAACACTACGAAGAGAAAAATCATGATGTGGGGCGGTGGACTATACAGAGGAAATATTTCGGCGAGTTTATAAGTCCCTTTAACAAGCGGCAGAAGTCAAAGATATATGGAAACTGAGTGGCCCACTATAACCACGTGGTGAAGAAAAATGGCGGGCACTGAAGTGGACTTGCTCCTACATCGAACTACTGGAACCACATTGTAACCAGCCATGGAAATCTAAACAATGTGGCGGACCTGAGGCGCGCTGACTGGTGATATCAAAGTATTGAGTAACCCGCAGGCTGCCGTAGGATGATGTCACCAAGTCAGCGAAATACTACCTTAGATAGCCAGCTTTTTGATGCAATTACAGCGGTCTTCTGATGTGTCGCCAGCATCGGACTACTCGAATGAAGCAGTTTCAACGAAAAGATATTGCCATTTATCTTTTCATTGCCTGAATAATAGGGGACTCATTTGGTTACGAGTACCCCTCTTTGAACAACTTTCCGTGGCCCTAAAAATCTAATTTGACCTTATTGGTACCGCCTCCAACAAAATTCAAGACCAAAATTACCTACCATTGACTACACTATTATATGTCGCTTAGACATTTTTAATTTTCTAAATTTGTTAGGGTCTTATTATATGTACGCTTATGTACTGGTTTTATTTGAATGATAGGACTGTAAATAATAATTCTTCAACTTATATATTTGAATAATTGCACAGGTGGCTAACACATTATTGGATGTTAATTTGTCCATTAGTACAACTGGACTGAATTTGACCTTTAGTATGACCTTGTCGTTTCAGGTGTGGACTGCGTCCTTTGCTGTGCTGTCTTGCTCTTGCGTGCTCTGGTGTGTGCTGCTGTGTCGACGATATCCTCTGCATTCAAGAAACAAGGCTAACGAATAAAACCAAAACATTGCCAAATATAATGGGATACGCCCCAGGGTACCTCCAACAACGCAAAGAGGGACCGGGGGGAGGACTAGCCATTTATGTAAAAAACACCATAAAATCTATAGAACTAGTACCTATCACAGCAAAAGAAATAACTAACTCACATGTAGAGGTACAATCACTAAAAATCAAAATGGGAAACTCTGATTTACAAATCATCAATTTTTATGACCCAGGAACTAATAACGCCCTAAGCAACGAACAAATATTATTAACCCTAAATACCATAATCACCAGTGAGCGCACTGTCATATGCGGAGATTTCAATGCACATAATAAGCGGTGTGGGGGGGGGGGGAAGATGACGGACACTAGGGGCAGGTTGATTGAGGCTTGGGCCAATACATCAGCACTGACCATATTAAATGATGGCGCCGGAACACGACTGAATCCGATAAACGGTGCCTTGTCCGCCATTGACCTCACTCTATGCACAAAAACACTAGCACAAGTGGCGGAGTGGGAGGTGGATCAAACTGACCCCATGGGCAGTGACCACTTCCTAATTATCACCACCCTGCAAATGACAGTGCAGTCGCAGGTCCAAAAAAACAACCCCAGGTGGAACTATAAAAAAGCAGACTGGGACTTATTTAAACAAATGTTAAATGATGAAGATACTACCCAGATAGAAACAAATGACATAGACCAATACTATGAAAACATTAATAATGTCATTAATAAAGCAGCATCCAAAAGCATTCCAACCACTACTTATAAGGCACCAAAACAAAGCACTACAAATATTTAAACGATCCAAAGTCAATACGTACTTTATGGAATACAAAAATCTCACTCTAAAATTAAAACAGCTAATCAAACAAGCAAAAATGGAAACCTGGCAATCTTACTGTGGTACATTCAACCACAAAACAAACTCTAAACAAGTATGGGATAAGATCAAAAGGATTAGAGGTAAAAATACCAACAATACCCCTAAATTAAGTAATACAACCAGTGACAAAGAACAAGCTGACTTATTAGCTCAACACTTTACTAACATGAGCAAAAGCAGCAACCATACAAAAGAATTCCAATTACATAGAGCCATTGAAGAAAGAGCAAACCCACAAATATTCCAAGACCTGGGACCTAAGGACTCCCCTTTAAACAACAAAATAACTAAATACGAATGGGACCAAGCACTTAAAACAAAAAAAGAAACTTCACCTGGGGAAGATAAAATAGGGTATATAATATATAAGCAATTACCACCAAATATAGTTCATATAATAATAAATTTCCTAAATAAAATATGGGACACAGGAAAGCTACCAAAAAAATGGAAACATGCGATAGTAATACCCATCTTAAAATCTAATAAAGACAGCCATGATGTAAACTCTTATAGACCTATATCTTTAACCAATAACATCTGTAAAATCATGGAAACTATTGTCAACAACAGAATCAAGTCACACCTTACTAAAAATAACCTCATCTCAGAAAACCAATGTGGATTCAGAAACAAGCGCTCCACCACAGATCAACTTGTAAGACTTGAAACTGCTATCAAACTAGCATTTAACTCACAACAAAAACAGAGCAGAAACCTCATTGCGGTTTTTCTCGATCTCGAGAAAGCATTCGATTTAGTATGGAACAAAGGCCTTATAGCCAAATTAAATAATTATGGCATTACTGGACGAATGTTTAACTTTATCCAAGATTTCTTAGCAAACCGCACAATTACAACTAGGGTAGGGGCAACTTACTCTGAGAAACACTCCCTTGAAAACGGAACTCCACAAGGAAGTGTACTCAGCCCCACCCTCTTTAACATAATGATAAATGACTTAGATAAAAATTTGGCAACTACCAAAGTTGAATTGTCACAATTTGCTGACGATGGTGGCCTATGGAGAGCAGGAAACCCCTCCAACCACAAAAACATCTCTGAAATTCAAACCAGCCTTAATAATATTGGAAACTGGGCTAATCAATGGGGATTCAAACTATCGCACCAAAAAACGGTAGCCGTACTGTTCACCCCATATAGACGAAACATAAAAACAATTCAGGATCAGGAAATAAAATTTGTTAAAGTAGCAAAATTTCTGGGTATGTACTATGACCAACATCTCACATGGGCGTACCACATAGAGGACTTAGTTAATAGATGTAGCCGGGACCTAAATTTAATAAAAAGCCTTAAAGGCACACATTGGGGTGCTGACCAAGAAACATCTCTAAAATTATATAGAGCCCTAGTAAGATCTAAACTAGATTATGGATGCCAAGTTTACTCATCGGCCTCCTTAGCACAACTTAAAAAATTAGATACAATACAAAGAGCCGCACTATTAAAGTGTACTGGAGCTCTAAATACAACATCGACAGCCGAGCTGCATGTCTTAACGGGAGGGTTACCCCTACACTTTAGACGGCAAGAGCTCCTTTTAAAATATGCAGCACGGCTGTCCACCCACCCCAAAACACACCCCACCCTCCTGGCCATAAATAAAACCAACATCCCAATCAGGAAAAGCTTGAAACAAAAACTACCCATGGGCAAACAATATCATCTATTAAAAACAATATTACCAGTAGAACTAATCCCTCTAGAAAATAACGTAGTGTACGAACACGAACCTTGGAACAACGTACAATCTAAAGTCAACACCTCCCTCACAAAAAAAGGCAGTAAACAAAATCAAGAACACAATCTCAAAATAGAAGCCTTAAACATTATAAATACTCAATACCAACAATATACCAAAATATATACGGATGGGTCAAAAATTACTAACCCATACAGAACAGCTGCTGCAATGGTCATACCAGAGCTTAAAGTACAAATAGGCAGACGTCTCCCAGACTACTGCTCTATTTACACAGCTGAATTCTGGTCCATCCTCAAATCATTACAATGGATTGAAGAATTCAAACCTAATAAGACAGTAATTATTAGTGACTCGCTTAGCGACCTATCTTCAATTCAAACAAATACCACCAAATGCAGGGAAGATTTTCTCAATCAAATAAACGCCAAACTAAAACAACTAAATACCGGAAATACTATTGTAGAGTTCATGTGGATACCATCCCACATCGAAATTAAGGGTAACGAAAGGGCCGACAAACTGGCTAAGGAAAAACTATACGAACCGAATTTCGAGCCACTGCACTATAGCACAACCGAACTCTACAGTATAATAAACACTCAAATAGATATAAAATGGCAACATGATTGGGACAATAGTACAAAAGGGAGAGTGTTGTACACTACTGTTAAGGAAGTCAACAGGCACAAAAAACCGCCCAAGGGCTCACCTAAAGAACAGACAATCATCAATAGGATAACTTTAGGAAAAACCAAGCTGGCCAACAGCATGGGAAAATATCTAGGACCCTTTCCTCATAATATAAACTGCTACAATTGTAATACCCCGGAAGATCTACATCATATCTTTAACAATTGTAGTAAAACCAAAAAAGAAAGGGACAAATTTAGATCACAACAACAGAATATAAAAGCCCCATATACATACCCAGAAATTATACAAAATACCAATCCCAACATGTTAATGACACACAAGAATATGTTGGAATTTCTACAAAACATAGGAAAAATAGGGAATATCTAAATTATCCAATCAAATCCTAACCCCAACAAACAACAAAACAGGACCCTAATGCTTACATATAATACATTAAAAAAGCCCCTTTAGGACAGGGAAACAAGAAACGGCCAGGTCCGGGGTGTGGAAACTGGGTCTAACAAGGGATACCTTTGACGTGTCGCTTAACGGCCCCTGCTATTTGCGGCAAAGGTCCTTTGTCAGTGCCTGGGGGCCGCGCCTCACGGACCGTGCCGAGGGGAGGAGACTGGGTATGGTGGTGGATAATCCTTGACGTGTCGCTTAACGGCCCCTGATATTTGCGGCGAGGACCCACTGCCTTCACCTGGTACCCAACCCACACACCTGGACTAAATCAAGGGGCCATAAAAAATATAGAAATAGGGTCACAATAAAAACAAAAAGGGGGAAATAAGAGTAACAACACAAACAGGTCATTAAAAATAGAAATAAAATACCCAATAAATAACATCTCAAGAAATAGCAAAGTGCCATAAGCATCAAAACATCATAGGCAATAAGAACGTAGGTCAACACTCTACTCTATCTCCTACTTTCTCTTGACACTCTCTCGCTAGGAGTACAACCAAGTGTACAGTGTAACCAACATACTATCAATAACTCAAACACTCAGATAGAATCAACAGGTGCACCGAGACCGGAGCACTATAACTAGATAGAGAAATATGATAGAGACCCCAAATTAGAACATATAAGGTAGTCTAAAAGTCCAAAGACTATCAGGTCCAGCGACACAAGGTCGCACACCAAATAGAATAAGGAAGAAATTAATACAGGCCCAGCAAAATTAGAATATATAAGGTAGTCAAAAGTCCAAGACTATCAGGCCCAGCAGCACAAAGCTGCAAAGTTCACCAAACAACTCAAGAGATATGACTTAACTAGACCCCCAAATAGTGTATATAAGATGATCAAAGTCCAGATCATCAGACACAGCAACACAAGGTTGCATATAAAAAATATTAGGAAAACATCAACATCTAAATACACACTGAGCACCTAACATTACAAAACACTGTTACACAAACGTTGTACACTCAAGGAACAGCACAGAGTATATAAATAGGGATAGGATACGTCCAAGAAGCAGCCCCTGCCAGGCACTTCGCCTCGCCCACTAAACAGCCGCAGCAACTACACGTGCTTAACACGTCCTGAACGACCAAACAGGAACAGAATGAATTAATATGAGTGTGTGCTGGAACTATTCCCACTCATATAGCATGTGGCCCTACAATCACACAGTAGTAGCTCAATAGCTACTCCGATGTGACGGCCCAAGTAAATAGTGTTCCATGAACACATAAACGCCTGCAGTTTGGCGGCTCCATTCCCACCCTCAGGATAAAGTAAATAACCGTCCATTGACGGATAAAACAGTGACAAGAGCCCTCGGGACGACTCACTTTAAACAAATCATATCGATCGACCAGTCTTGGCTATTTTGTCCTGGATCATATATGTTGTACAGATGTATTGTTTTGGTTGCTACTGTGAAAACAATTTTTTGAAATTCAACTGGTGTTTCTCCTGAGTTCACATTAATAACTTCCTCTACTGCGTCTGTGATGGTCTCATGTACATATATGGCTAGGCCTCCTCCTATTTTGCCGGTACTTCTGTGTTTTAAGAATGTACCTTGATTGATAAATATTAACTCTTTGACTATGTTTATGTTTATTTACTTATTTGATGGTTTGGATATTTATATTTTGTGTTTTATGTCTATTGATTTTAGGTAATTAAGTATATTTATATAAGTAGCATTTACGTTTTTGTTATACCTTTTATTAACAAGCTAAAATACCTAACAGTGACTACACTTATTTGTCGCTAAGACATTTTAGCAATTAAATTTGTTAAGGACCTACAACATGTACACTATGTACTAGAAATATTTATTGATAGGAAAGATGAAAAATTCTATGACTATATGGATTTGATATAATTGCACAGGTGGCTTACACAATATTGGTATTTGTTCTGCCTTCCTGCTTTGCCGTGACCCGACATTTTACTCTAAGGCGAGACTGCCATTTAACGCGGGTGCCGGGGAGACTGCGACAACACAGCCTAGTGTAGTCAAAGTTACCTTTGGTCCCGACCAATCAAATAGCCCGACCCTCGGGCATTAACTGGTCGCGAAAGCACATAGTTGCGCATGCGACCTTAATTCATATTAAAAAAAAAAAGTCTGGCTACCCATCGTTGACGCATCAACACCAAAGATGAATAGACTGGAAAAATTGATTGAACTTCAACTTCACCTGGAGAATGCTAGGCGTCTCCTGGACGAACTGGCTATGGAAGCCAAAGAAGAAGAGACCAGAATTAAAGAAGAGGAGGAGAGGAAAAAGAAAGAAGAGGAGAAGGAAATGAAAATGTCAAGTTTGCCTCACCGCATGATGAGGCAAACTAGTCAAGTTAAGCCTATGGTGAGGACACCTTCACCAGAACCAGTTCGTCCACTACAGGCACAGCCCCCACCGCAACAACCACAGTCTCAGCCGCAACAATCACAGCCTCATCCATGGTTGCGGAATAGAGGAAGAAATGAAGAGACTTTCACTATCCCTCAAACAGAAGATTGGGATAGTGAAGCCACTCATTCTCCCTTCTAGAGTCAGCTGACAAATATTATAATAGTACAAATATAATAGTACAAATCTAATAGTACAAATCTAATAGTACAAATATAATAGTACAAATGTAATAGTACAAATAGACAAATATTACTGACTGAAAAGGATTTTCACAAGCTAAACTAAGATTACAATTAAACATACTTTCAATGGGAAAATACGTTTTCGTTACGCTAATTAAAAATTAGCATGATTATAAGTCTGGACACATGCCCCTCCTGTTATCTGTGTAAACCAGATGACATTCATACCTAAATTTTTCTTTCTTACTTTTCGCATTTCATTGAAAGACTTGAAACTCCTCAAGCATCATCTCTTACAGTATAATAAAAATAAATTCAAGACCGAAATATAATATTGAAACTTGATGAAAGAGACGTTGGTGAACTTTACACGAATCAAGAAGAAACAGTTATTTAAAAGAAGCACAGATTATTTTGAATGGGTGACTTCTGATCTATAGAAATCGTGCCCTAATAAGCTCCATTCCAATGTGCAGAACGGCATTCAAGAACTTAAATAATTATACAGTAATAATATCAACAGGTAAATGAATGGAAGGGATACTTATCGCTAACGAAAACGCATTAGTTTTAAAACTGTCCGCTATTTTTGTGAATGTAACACTGACACAGTTGTATAGCTGTATTCGTGATATTTTGGGATTGATTAAAAATATAATATTCTGATAGTGTATCAAACAGTCTTGAAACAGATATCAAAAGTCGTTTTTCAAGATGATTGTAAACTGATTCCAAAATCTCTGGTGACGCATGCTTTGGCAAAGACTCCTAAAGTTCCATTTAGAAGTAAACTCGGAGTTGATGTTGAAAATGGTATTTTGTTTGTAGGCCATGGATATACAACGATAATTATAATCAAGTGAATTCAAGTTTGTTTTTCCAAAGACATGTCACGATAATTATAATCAAGTGAATTCAAGTTTTTCCATAGACATGTCACGATAATTATAATCAAATGAATTCAAGTTTGGTTTTCCATAGACATGTCATGATAATTATATTCAAATTATTATAAGTTTGAAAAACCTGGCGGCTTTCACAATATTTACTTTTAGACGAAAGCATCGGATAAAATTAATTATTTAATTATTTTTTAATTTTAGACCAAAATCAATATTAAAGTAGAGAAAGATCAATTTTTTCTATATTCAAAATAAAAGACAATAGTATAAATAAACAAAATGTTTAAAAACTCATAACATTAAAGATAAGTTTAGAACTAAGGCTGATCATGAAAATTAGATTGAAATTAAAGATATTAATGTTATATTCTTAATGGCAAAAGTTTCAATACTTTAAATATTTAAATATCTAGTAACTAAAAGTTTACTAAAAGGTAATTAAAATAATTATTCATCAAAACACATTAGTATTTGCTCAAGAAAGGTAATCAAATGTTTTTACCTTAGACCGTGCGCTGACTAAATTGTGCAGTGTTACTGTAATACTCCGGAAAAAGATAAATACCACTCGATTATTAAGCGTTGCAAGAAGCGCTGTCACGTGATTTATTCTAGTTGTATTTGGAGTAACAATCTAATCGGTTGATTTTAAAGTATCTGATTAAGCACAATTTTGATTCTAAAATATTTATCAAAATAAGTATACAGTGCACTCATCAGATTGGGACAAGAACAACTTGTATAAACTAGACTGAAGTGTGAATATCATCTGCATATAGGATCACGCGGTCGCTAAGAACACTTGTCATAATCTCCAGGTACACCGACGAAAGCTGATTTTTCAGCAAATGAATGTGCAAAAGAAAAGGTTTTAAAAAAGAACGATGGTAATATTTTCGCTGCATTGATTATTCATAATACAGGATGGTATGGCGCAGAGAGAATTGGAAGTATGATTTATGCGACAAGACTCTGTGTGTGTGTGTGTGTGTGTGTGTGTGTGTGTGTGTGTGTGAATGGAATGTTTTAGGTAGCTTTAACAATTTTTCAATGATATCGCTACGATGTCTCTAATGTGGCAGTTTATAGTAATGTCTAGCACCGGGACATCATACCGCAGACATGTATCATGAGTTAAATGGTTAGATACATATGGGCGATTCTTCTAGAATACATAGCAAGGAAAACATATAAACCTATTACTAGGAATCTAAGGTCTTAAACGTAATAACATAAATGAGCGAAAACCAAACACGTTTTATCAAATTCAACACATAATTTATTACCCTATAATACAAATTAATATTTATAAAGATCTTACACTGATGTGAATTAAATTTCAAATTATCTTAAAAATTCTATCACTATCCAAAATTACAGAGTATTCCGAATTAATTCCAGTGGGATTCCGAAGAAATTTTGATATTGACTGTGTTGATATGCTTGTAGTCTGGAAATTTTGTCATAAATGATATGGATAGTGATTAACAAATGATAAATGAGTGAGTACTTTGTAATTCCACGGAATAATTTAAATTACTACATTATTTGAAAACACTTAAATAGCTGATTCCTCCCGATGGATCTTAAGATTGGGAAAAAGTAATTCTTAGGTAAACAGCCATTATATTTTTTCAAAAAAACACTAAAGCGCTATAAACCTAACATTTGCGGGTCAATACCCCAGCAAATTAGACAAGATACTTTTAGAACATTCTTAATTTCTTAACAAAATATATATTGAACGCAGATACAAGAAATAATGTTTACAGTCAAGTAATAATCATCTTAAACTATAACCTAGAATGATAGACAAAAAATAGTTATATAACACGTTGTTTGCAAAAAAATACATTAGTCAGGTATACCTACACTCAATTATGGATAAAGGTCAGTGCGACAATACAAAGCAAATCAAACCGATGTTACCTATACTCAGACTTTAATCTGCCGGTGAATAATGCGTGGGGAAATCATGGTCTATGGGTCAGACAACAACGTGGTAATGCTCTAGAACGATAATACCCATATTTCACAATTAAACTTACACGTGTTTTTTTTTTAGTATATATAAGACGTATATTCTATATGCGGAAACAGTCAGGTAGTGAACTTTAACAGACAGTTTACGAATACAATCGGGTTCACATAAATATCTTATAGTAACATTACATAATACTTGCCGTTTTGAAAAGCCATGCTGCTTTATTGGTCTATGTTTTCTGTGATTGCGTGAATGGGTTTCATATAAACTTCATGAGTAATTTCATTTTTTGATGCAGTTATCACAGTTGGTAGTCTTGTTACATACTCACGGGATCTCATATCTTTTTGAACTATTTCCTTTGCATACTGATATCCAAATAACCGCTCAGCAAAAGATATGTCATTATCAGATTTTGACGTCATGTTTTTCGTCAGAGATGATACTACACCAAAATATTTTTGTCAGGATAAACGTATAGTAGCTGCCGACATCGCAAAGGTCCACGTTGATAAATTCGTTCATAAGCTGATTCAACTTCAGGGGCCGTTTTAGTTAATAACGACTATGCTTCTTTACATCTACTCGCAACGTCAACACGTCTTTATATGTGTATTGACGTCTACCTATTTTGATAGTATCATTGGTATAAAATAAAAAAAATCTCCTTGATGAACTTCATTAGGAGTGCCAACGTAAGAAAGTGAGTACTCGATATCACGGAATTGTATAAACCCTATTATTTATTAAATTAATGTACTCGAGTTTCGCTTTTGTGCACAAGGATGCCCGAAGGCGATTAATGTATACTGTGTTGTATTTCAAAATAGTGAGTTCAGTCCATCCTATACCGCAAGTGCGAAGTGCTTGTGATGGGAAGAATCTAATGCGTCCAGTGCACATACGATATATATGCATAAATACCTTGACATTACGGAACGTCTTGTCAGAGTGGGTCTACTATACGGACTTCAGTTGTAGAGGTATGTTAGTTATTTAATTTTTTGCATATTAAGATATCACTATGGTACTATAACGTCTATTTTTGTATGTTTGCTATGTAGCTTTCTTGTACACAGTATACTGCATATATTTACATTCTTGTTTGCGACTTAACAAAAGACTTATATTAGTAATATATGGATACTTTTCTAAGAAATGTTTAGTACAGTCCAATTTTTATTGAGCAGGGTTAAGTTTACTTCTGAACTTTTAGTTTTGTAATTATTGTGACAATATTGTAATCTGTAAAACCTGCCGTGCACAACGTCATTACGTTTAAACCTATATGCCCGTGTGATGTACGGCACACGGTACTGAATATATTTTCAGCTCTGTAGAGCTGTCCGGAGTGTGTAGAGCTGTGTTGTGTAGAGCTGTGTAGAGTCGTCCAGGGTAAGATTCCAGATGATTTGGAGTGTCTATGGCGTCTGGAGTGACCAGAGCGACTCGAGTGAGTGTTCAAGGTTATCGGAGTGGTCGTGGCCGACGTGGTGCAAGTTGTTATGTCAACCATATTAATTAAATTAATTAACCGTAGCAGCTGTGAAAGTGAACTGTAGCAGCCGTGGAGCTGAAATAAAGTGTGCTGATGACGGAGTGTATCTCCTTACATATAATCTTGTAGCCGTGGGGTAATTTGGGGTTATTAAAACCCATTTTAAATTTCTTGACTGTAACGATGAGTTGTATATATGTCAATTTTTGTTTTCCTTAAATTCAGTTCCTGGGTGAATTCATTTTACTACCTGAGTAATATTCTACACTGCACACTAGCTGATTGCGCTCCATCAATTTATTTTGAAATCACAGTGACTGATTCACCCCTTGTCTTTGTATTTTGTAAATTAATTTATTTGTTTTTCATTAGTACGTTTAGGCGTTCTGATGTTAATTTTAAATCGATTCCATTATTTTAATTAATTATATATTATTAATTAATTACAAGTACCTATCGTTAGTTTACCTTTGATTGCGAATCTTACAAACCAATTAGCTACGATTCTCTGAAAGATTTAATTTTCTGGAATTTAACGAATGAATCAATTTCACATATGCAATATGTCGTTGTATTCAATCTTTATTTTTATTAGTTCCATCATGAACATGATATGCTTGATGCTTGCACATCTTGCACATTCTGGATACTTTCCATGTTTTGGTTGATCTCGTTCGTCAAGTTGGATACCAAGTCCGGTTCCAGAACCACAATAACTATATCCAGGAAGATGTTTTTCTCCTGGGTATTTAGCCGATGGAGTTCCTAATGGTAAAGTTCCTAATGAAGTAGCTATATCACCGCTGTTTTTGTTTTGTCAGGGAGACAAAGTTATATTTTTGTACCACATTTCACACACTTGCCTATAAGTGCACGGTTTAATTTTGTTTTTGTTATAGTTACTCGATCTGTAGGGGTGGGTGCTCTCCATCTAACATCATATAAATTCATATTATTTATTATATTTCTATAACGTTGATGTCATTGATTTATCAGCGACTTGAAAACAAGAAGCAGTCAAACATAATTAAGCGCTACCGATTCAAATTAGAATGACAATAATAGGTCCATATGGGTCTGGTAAGATGAAATTATTACTTAATATAATAACGAGATGGCTTTAGTGAGAGAGGTAGTATTTAATAGCTCCGTCAATTGATGATCAGAGAAGTTATAATGTCCTTAAAGATTTTAATGAAAACGCAATATTATTAAATGAAGAAGGTGATGATATTATTGATTGTATTACAAATATTGATGAAGCGCCGAATGTTGATTAACTTGATGGATTTATTAATAATTTAGTTATTTATGATGATGTAATGATGGAAAACATTCAAATCTGAGAAGAAAATTTTCTCGAATCAGGCATTAAAAAAATGATATAATTTATATAACTAAGCGATACACATATATACGTAAAGTGATCAACAAAAACTGTACTATTGTAGCTGTATTTAATGGAGTTGATACACATACTTTCTGAAATATTTATCAGACTTAGTACTCAGAGGATATGGATATAATTAAATTTCAAAACTTCTTTTAATGTACAAAAGCTACCTGATATATATTTATAACGATAAATTTACACGATACTAGATCAAGATATCGTGTAGGTCTTGATACAAAGGTTGGTAAAAAAAAAAATCAATCTGATTCACAGCAACTGGGGCGGGGGGCGGGGACAGGGTTACGACCACAAATAAGTGTGATGGCGGGTAAACTCGCGTGCATACTTGTTGAAAAACACCGGGAAAAAATACAGTATCCATGAAAAGAGCTGTTCTTAAGTTAATCTGTATGCACCCCACCCACCCCACTGTTCTGTCTGTCTGTCTGTCATCGAAATTCACACGAGCAGTGGAAAGGGGAAAGTTAGAAACGGTGCATATACACAATAGTATAGTTGGTAGCAATAATAATTAAATTATAATAATGACTTGGATGAATTGAATTCCCTCATGCTGGTCCCATGTTTGGCTTCGCTTATATTTCCATCTCGTTTCAAAATGCTTGCAAGCCGGTGTTTAAAAGCCAGCCGGTGTGTGAAAGACAGCGCGTTAAATGCTTAAGTAGCTAATGATGCTGTAAATGTACTGTTTTAATTTTTCATGTGAACCAACTTTCTTTTTTAAATCAAAATTATCTTATATTTATTAAATAATATTAATGAGAATCAAAAGCTAATAAGCAGCATATCAATTTGCAAAGGAGATCCCAATTACTTGCAAATGGTAAAGATCTACATTGTGTAGCGGACATACTGGACAGGTATGCGAAGAATTAATTCGTTCCGTCAATACGAAGTTGTTTGGAAGCAATCTCAACTGCGCCGGAAATGCGTTATATATGTGATATGTGAAAGATTAGACCATCTATGTGTAATCGCCTAGACTGCGTGACGTAATCCCCAACCTGTTCTGTATTGTTTATATAATGTTGAAGGTGGGTTCGGATATACCAATACCACTGCAAGGTGGAAGCACTAGATAAGCGTAAGGTTTCGTTTGAGCTGATATAACCATCAGAAAGATTAATTTCTATAATGTGTTATCAAAATTATAGTTTTTTTTTTAATGAATTAAAAATTGAACTTGTAGGTTGCAGAGGTGCTTATTTATCCTTTTTTGATATAACGGTGCTCTTGGACGTTTAGTATCCTTCTTTTTTACAGTCGGATTGACAGATGCACATTGAATAATATTTGCTTTGTTGCCGATTTAGTTATCTACTATCTATTTACTTAGTCATCTCGCATGCAATAACTCTGCTACCCAAAAATGCTTAGTCTACAGTCTAAAAAACTAATATCAGACGAAAAGGATCCAAATGTGTTTTCTGTATTTTGGGATTCTTTATGATATGTCAAGAGATATCTGGTACACAATGTTGGTGCTGTCTAGCTTCGTATTCAAGTACAAATCCACTTAGCTAAAGAATGAATGCGTGAAACTGGTGACGGGATATACTCTAGTAGCTGCGGTTGAATTGATGTTGTCCACTTTGAGACATTGGAACTTGAGTCACGGTGCAGCTATTCATATCGATGTAATCTAGACTGTGTCCTTTGATATCAAATGCTATAAGTGCTGTCGTAGTCAAATATAACACGGTGTAAATTTGTACCAATTGACATTCTTGCGTCGTCGTCATCGTGGTTTGCATGGCAAAAAGATTGAGTTTTGACTTGAAGCATTGGTAAGAACCTCGATGCATGATATATTTTGCCTATCCCAGTATGCAATAATAATAATAATAATAATAATAATAATAATAATAATAATAATAATGACTTGTGCGCCTAATCTTTAGAAGCTCATAGCGTTTTACATCATATATAATGATGTGAATACAACCCCAAACCCACCCCTACCCCATCCCACCCAAAAAAACCCAAACAAAAACCAACAAAGCAAACAAACCCACCATGAAATTGGAAAAAATATGCTGAAAATATTTAAGGTAGGAAACATTTTTAGGTCTTTAAGTTTGTTCATGTAGTCCAGAAAGGTGAGTTTAAAGTGAACTCTTGAAAGTGATCAATATGTCTTTTCTAATTTCAATGGGCAATTCATTCCACGTTGCTGGGCCCTTGTATACAAATAACTTTGTCGATATGAATTCGCTCTCATAGTGGGAATAATGAGTTTACGATTGTCATAAGGGTAGCATAAGTATCTTGCTGGTGTGTACATATGGGTGAGGCCCTATAGGCATTTTGGACTGGAGTCTGTCAGTGAAACGTAGCACAGGAAACAAATTTTGTGCTTGATTTTGTACCGAATCGATAACCAGTATATGGCATAGAGCAGTGGTGAGGTGTGCTCTGATCGAGGTACTCTAAAGATGATCCTAGTAGCTCTGTTTTTAACAATTTGAAGTTCCTGGAGTAGATATTGTGACGAACCGGAAGGAATTGAGTTACAATAGTCCAGTCTTAAAAGTACTAATGAACACACAGGTGGTTTAGTGGCATCAGCCGAAAGATATTTGCGAATGGAACTGATGCGTCTCAGCTCAAGATATGCAGCCTTGAATATGTTCATGACATGTTGGTGCAATGTGAAAGTACTGTCTAAAGTAATACACAGGTTTCGTACTGATTATGTTAAGTTAATGTTGGTGTTGCTGATATTTATTGTCTTAGGTAAAGGATGGGAATGAGAATGTCTTGTGTTATGATCAGACTGGCCTCAGTTGTATCATATTCATCTGCAGCTTGTTACATGTCATCCATGATTTCATTTCAGAAATGCACCTCTCTACTCTATAGATGGTATCATCAACTTCAGTTGTGTGACTAGACTTGTATATTTGGGTGTCAGCAGCATACAATTAGTTAGACACTGGGTGATGATCTATGACACTTGAGAGCGACTAAGTCTATAGAATGAAACGAACAGGTCCAAAAACAGACCCCTGTTGGACACCACACCATAAATCAACTGGGCTGGAGTGTATTCCATTTGCAGGTACAATTTGTGTCCTGTGAAGTAATATATCATGGTATGTTGTGTCAATGCTGCTGACAAATCAATACGGTATTAATAGATAGTAAGGAAGATAAATATGGTATTAATGAACAAAAGGAAGTCCATGTCTACTTTCCGGTATAATTATAAGAATGAGCGCCTTCACAATGTTAAAATGCATTTATAGAACTGAGCACACATGTTTACTCTAGTTAATTCGTTGTATGACACCAGATGCCAGAGATATAAGTTGAACTAAAAATCAAATGACCTAAGACGAAGTGTGCAGTTAGTATGTGTTGAGTCTTCTAGGAGTCATTTATTCTCAGTTACTTTGCCTTTTCCGGAGAAGTTTTCTTGTAATTCATGTGTTGTTATTCACGAAGTAGAGTCCAACTTTGTTCATGTTCCGCTCCATTGTCTAAATTTGCCATCAGACTTAGTCACAGGACCTGTGACAGTCGCAACAGTAAAGCCTATACCCATGTAGGGACTCATTTCTTACTAGGCGCTGACCTAATTGAGATTAGTTTGTGGTTAATCAACTTGTAAATGACAAGGCCTGTTTGGATCAGAAAGTCGATCCTATTGAAAATATTAAATCCCTGATTTGTACCGTGCTTGTGCAGTTACTAGAGATATAGTGATATAAACTCCTGATAATGATGTCAATCAGGAAATTATTCCCTAAGCAGACCCATTCATGTTGTTTTTAAAATAGTAATTCACTTTTGTTCAATCAATTAATCAAAGGTATTGATCACATTAATACACTGTCAATTGCAAACGTTGTTGAAACTGTCGATGGTGGGATTGGTTAAAAAGAATGCTTTAGTAGGTAAGTGGATATATATGCTGTGATAAATTATTAATTGCCGATGAAGGTGGGAACGTTACAAAATAAATAAATTTTATAACTCATATTATCTTTGATTTTGAGAATCAATTTCACGTCACGAGTTATGACAATCAAGTCTTTAAATTAACAATAGTGAGATTTATATACGAAAAATGTGGACGTTTCTTTTTACATGAATACCCCAGAAAAGAAGTTCTTATATAAATGCAAAGTCACTTTCACAAGTGTATCAGTTGCCATATTCAATGATAAATCTAATACAATAGTATCCTTTGGCTAAATTTTGTGCCCTGATATTCTTATTGTCCCTGGGTGATGTCTATTAATTTCAATATTGTACGATTTAAAGACAAAATGTAGGATTCCTAGGAAAATAATACTTTGTTCATATCGCTTCTAATACACTAACACTTTCTAGAGTCAGCTGACAAATATTATAATAGTACAAATATAATAGTACAAATATAATAGTACAAATCTAATAGTACAAATATAATAGTACAAATGTAATAGTACAAATAGACAAATATTACTGACTGAAAAGGATTTTCACAAGCTAAACTAACATTACAATTAAATATACTTTCAATGGGAAAATACGTTTTCGTTACGCTAATTAAAAATTAGCATGATTATAAGTCTGGACACATGCCCCTCCTGTTATCTGTGTAAACCAGATGACATTCATACCTAAATTTTTCTTTCTTACTTTTCGCATTTCATTGAAAGACTTGAAACTCCTCAAGCATCATCTCTTACAGGATAATAAAAATAAATTCAAGACCGAAATATAATATTGAAACTTGATGAAAGAGACGTTGGTGAACTTTACACGAATCAAGAAGAAACAGTTGTTTAAAAGAAGCACAGATTATTTTGAATGGGTGACTTCTGATCTATAGAAATCGTGCCCTAATAAGCTCCATTCCAATGTGCAGAACGGCATTCAAGAACTTAAATAATTATACAGTAATAATATCAACAGGTAAATGAATGGAAGGGATGCTTATCGCTAACGAAAACGCATTAGTTTTAAAACTGTCCGCTATTTTTGTGAATGTAACACTGACACAGTTGTATAGCTGTATTCGTGATATTTTGGGATTGATTAAAAATATAATATTCTGATAGTGTATCAAACAGTCTTGAAACAGATATCAAAAGTCGTTTTTCAAGATGATTGTAAACTGATTCCAAAATCTCTGGTGACGCATGCTTTGGCAAAGACTCCTAAAGTTCCATTTAGAAGTAAACTCGGAGTTGATGTTAAAAATGATATTTTGTTTGTAGGCCATGGATATACAACGATAATTATAATCAAGTGAATTCAAGTTTTTCCATAGACATGTCACGATAATTATAATCAAATGAATTCAAGTTTGGTTTTCCATAGACATGTCATGATAATTATATTCAAATTATTATAAGTTTGAAAAAGCTGGCGGCTTTCACAATAATTACTTTTAGACGAAAGCATCGGATAAAATTAATTATTTAATTATTTTTTAATTTTAGACCAAAATCAATATTAAAGTCGAGAAAGATCAATTTTTTTCTATATTCAAAATAAAAGAACACCAAAATCAAAGACAATAGTATAAATAAACCAAATGTTTAAAAACTCATAACATTAAAGATAAGTTTAGAACTAAGGCTGATCATGAAAATTAGATTGAAATTAAAGATATTAATGTTATATTCTTAATGGCAAAAGTTTCAATACTTTAAATATTTAAATATCTAGCAGCTAAAAGTTTACTAAAAGGTAATTAAAATAATTATTCATCAAAACACATTAGTATTTGCTCAAGAAAGGTAATCAAATGCTTTTACCTTAGACCGTGCGCTGACTAAATTGTGCAGTGTTACTGTAATACTCCGGCAAAGGATAAATACCACTCGATTATTAAGCGTTGCATGAAGCGCCGTCACGTGATTTATTCTGGTGTTATTTGGAGTAACAATCTAATCGGTTGATTTTAAAGTATCTGATTAAGCACAATTTTGATTCTAAAATATTTATCAAAATAAGTATACAGTGCACTCATCAGGTTGGGACAAGAACAACTTGTTTAAACTAGACTGAAGTGTGAATATCATCTGCATATAGGATCACGCGGTCGCTAAGAACATTTGTCATAATCTCCAAGTACACCGACGAAAGCTGATTTTTTCAGCAAATGAATGTGCAAAAGAAAAGGGTTTAAAAAAAGAACGATGGTAATATTTTCGCTGCATTGATTATTCGTAATACAGGATGAAACGGCGCACAGAGAATTGGTAGTATAAATTTGTGCGACAAGAGTGTGTGTGTGTGTGTGTGTGTGTGTGTGTGTGTGTGTGTGTGAATGGAATGTTTTAGGTAGCTTTAACAATTTTTCAGTCATATCGCTACGATGTCTGCAGTGTGGCAGTTTATAGTAATGTCTAGCACCGGGACATCATACCGCAGACATGTATCATGAGTTAAATGGTTAGATACATATGGGCGATTCTTCTAGAATACATAGCAAGGAAAACATATAAACCTATTACTAGGAATCTAAGGTCTTAAACGTAATAACATAAATGAGCGAAAACCAAACACGTTTTATCAAATTCAACACATAATTTATTACCCTATAATACAAATTAATATTTATAAAGATCTTACACTGATGAGAATTAAATTTCAAATTATCTTAAAAGTTCTATCACTATCCAAAATTACAGAGTATTCCGAATTAATTCCAGTGGGATTCCGAAGAAATTTTGATATTGACTGTGTTGATATGCTTGTAGTCTGGAAATTGTCATAAATGATATAGATAGTGATTAACAAATGATAAATGAGTGAATACTTTGTAATTCCAAGGAATAATTTAAATTACTATATTATTTAAAAACACCTAAATAGCTGATTCCTCACGATGGCTCTTAAGATCGGGAAAAAGTAATTCTTAGTTAAACAGCAATTATATTTTTTCAAAAAAACACTAAAGCGCTATAAACCTAACATTTGCGGGTCAATACCCCAGCAAATTAGACAAGATACTTCTAGAACATTCTTAATTTCTTAACAAAATATATATTGAACGCAGATACAAGAAATAATGTTTACATTCAAGTAATAATCATCTTAAACTATAACCTAGAATGATAGACAAAAAATAGTTATATAACACGTTGTTTGCAAAAATACATTAGTCAGGTATACCTACACTCAATTATGGATAAAGGTTAGTGCGACAATACAAAGCAAATATACATGACGTTACCTATACTCAGACTTTAATCTGCCGGTAAATAATGCGCGGGCAAATCATGGTCTATGGGTCAGACAACAACATGGTAATGCTCTAGAACGATAATACCCATATTTCACCATTAAACTTACACGTGTTTTTTTTTAGTATATATAAGACGTATATTCTATATGCGGAAACAGTCAGGTAGTGAACTTTAACAGACAGTTTACAAATACCATCGGGTTCACATAAATATCTTATAGTAACATTACATAATACTTGCCGTTTTGAAAAGCCATGTTGTTTTATTGGTCTATGTTTTCTGTGATTGCGTGAATGGGTTTCATATAAACTTCATGAGTAATTTCATTTTTTAATGCAGTTATTACACTTGGTAGTCTTGTTACATACTCACGGGATCTCATATCTTTTTGAACTATTTCCTTTGCATACTGATATCCAAATAACCGCTCAGCAAAAGATATGTCATTATCAGATTTTGACGTCATGTTTTTCGTCAGAGATGATACTACACCAAAATATTTTTTTCAGGATAAACGTATAGTAGCTGCGGACATCGCAAAGGTCCACTGTGACAAATTCGTTCGAAAGCTGATTCAACTTCAGGGGCCGTTTTAGTTAATAACGACTATGCTTCTTTACATCTACTCGCAACGTCAACACGTCTTTATAGGTGTATCGACGTTTACATATTTTGATAGTATCATTGGTATAAAATATAATAATCTCCTTGGTGAACTTCATTAGGAGTGCCAACGTAAGAAAGTGAGTACTCGATATCACGGAATTGTATAAACCCTATTATTTATTAAATTAATGTACTCGAGTTTCGCTTTTGTGCACAAGGATGCCCGAAGGCGATTAATTTATACTGTGTTGTATTTCAAAATAGTGAGTTCAGTCCATCCTATACCGCAAGTGTGAAGTGCTTGTGATGGGAAAAATCTAATGCGTCCAGTGCACATACGATATATATGCATAAATACCTTGACATTACGGAACGTCTTGTCAGAGTGGGTCTACTATACGGACTTCAGTTGTAGAGGTATGTTAGTTATTTAATTTTTTGCATATTAAGATATCACTATGGTACTATAACGTCTATTTTTGTATGTTTGCTATGTAGCTTTGGTGTACACAGTATAATGCATATATGTACATTCTTGTTTGCGACTTAACAAAAGACTTATATTAGTAATATATGGATACTTTTCTAAGAAATGTTTAGTACAGTCCAATTTTTATTAAGCAGGGTTAAGTTTACTTCTGAACTTGTTGTTTTGTAATTATTGTGACAATATTGTAATCTGTAAAACCTGCCGAGCACAACGTCATTACGTTTTACCTATATGCCAGTGTCATGTATGGTACACGATACTGGATATATTTTCAGATCTGTTGACCTGTCCGGAGTGTGTAGAGTGTGTTGTGTAGAGCTGTGTAAAGAGATGTGAAGAGTCGTCCAGGGTAAGGTTCCAGATGATTTGGAGTGTCTACGGTGTCTAGAGTGACCAGAGTGACTCGAGGGAGTGTTCAAGGTTATCGGGGTGGTCGGGGCCGACGTGGTGCAAGTTGTAATGTCAACCATATTAATTAACCGTAACAGCTGTGAAAGTGAACTGTAGCAGCCGTGGAGCTGAAATAAAGTGTGCTGATGACGGAGTGTATCTCCTTACATATATTCTTGTATCCATGGGGTAATTTGGGGTTATTGAAACCCATTTTACATTTCGGGACAGTAAAGATGAGTTGCATATATGTCCATTTTTGTTTTGCTTAATTTCAACTTTCTGGGTGAATTCATTTTACTACTTGAGTAATATTCTACATTGCACACTAGCTGATTACGCTCCATCAAATTATTTTGAAATCACAGTGAATGATTTACCCCTTGTCTTTGTATTTTGTAAATTAATTTATTTGTTTTTCATTATTACGTTTAGGCATTCTTATGTTAATTTTTCAATATTTGAACTATATGTATACGAGCACGTATTCATTATTAATTGCTCATTCAAGTGATTAATTCTTAAACATTGTATTTATAGTATATTTATATCATCATCAGATGTGTTCTGTTGTGAAACTGGAAATCCTACCCCGTTATCTTGTTACACTCGATTAGCCATATACTCTATAATAAATCGATTCCATTTTTTTAATTAATTATATATTATTAATTAATTACAAGTACCTATCGTTAGTTTACCTTTGATTGTGAATCTTATAAACCAATTAGCTACGATTCTCTGAAGGATTTAATTTTCTGGAATTTAAGGAATGCATCAATTTCCCATCTGCAATATGTCGTTGTTTTCAATCTTTATTTTTATTAGCTCCATCATGAACATGACATGCTTGATGCTTGCACATCTTGCACATTCTGGATACTTTCCAGGTTTTGGTTGATCTCGTTCGTCAAGTTGGATATCAAGTCTGGTTCCACGACCACAATAACTATATCCAGGAAGATGTTTTCTCCTGGGAATTTAGCCGATGGAGTTACTGGTAAAGTTCCTAATGAAGTAGTTATATCACCGCCTATTTTTGTTTTGTCAGGGAGACAAAGTTATACCACATTTCACACACTTGCCATATAAGAGCACGCTTTTATTTTGTTTTTGTTATAGTTACTCCATCTGTGGGGGTAGGTGCCCTGCATCTAACATCATATAAATTCATATTATTTATTATATTTGTATATTGTTGATCTGATTGATTTATTAGCGACTTGAAAACAAGAACTAGTCAAACATCATCAAGCGCTACCGAATTAAATTAGAATGACAATAATAGGTCCATCTGGGTCTGGTAAGATGAAATTATTACTTAATTTAATAACGAGATGGCTTTAGTTAGATAGGTTATATTTAAAAGCTCCGTCAATTGATGATCAGAGAAGCTATAATGTCCTTACAGATTTTAATGAAAACTCAACATTATTAAATGAAGAAGGTTATGATATTATCAAGTGTATTACAAATATTGATGAAGCGCCGAATGGTGATGAACTTAATGGATGTATTAATAATTTAGTTGTTTATGATGATGTAATGCTGGAAAACATTCAAATCTGAGAATAATATTTTCTCGAGGCAGGCATTAAAATATTGATATTCTTTATATAACTAAGCGATACACATATATACTTAAAGTGATCAACAATAACTGTACTATTGTAGCTGCATTTAATGGAGTTGATACACATACTTCATGAAATATTTATCAGACTTAGTGTTCAGAGGATATGGATATAATAAAATTTCAAAACTTCTTTTAATGTGCACAAGCTACCTCAGATATATTTATAACGATAAATTTACACGATCCTATATCAAGATATCGTGTAGGTCTTGATACAAAGTTTGGTTAAAAAAATCAATCTGATTCACAACAACTTGCGGGGGGGGGGGGAAACACCGAGAAAAAACACAATTAGAAGCTTCGGTATTGACCTTCCTTTTTTCATTTTCGGTGTAAGCTTTCGTTGTCCATAAAAAGACTTGTTCTCAAGTTAATCTGTATGCACCCCACCACCACTGTTCTGTCTGTCTGGCCCTTCATCGAAAGTCTCACGAGCAGTAGAAAGGGGAAAGATAGAAACGGTGCATATAAACAATAGTATAGTTGGTAGCAATAATAATTAATCATAATAATGACTTGGATGAACTGAATTACCTCATGCTGGTCCCATGTTTGGCTTCACTTATATTTCCAACTCGTTTCAAAATGTTTGCAAGCTGGTGTTTAAAAGCCAGCCGGTGTGTAAAAGCCAGCTTGTGTTTAAAAGCCAGCCGGTGTGTGAAAGTCAGCGTGTTAAATGCTTAAGTAACTAACGATCCTGTAAATGTATTTTTTTTACTTTTTTCATGTAAACTAGCTTTCTTTGTTAAATCAAAAGTATCTTATATTTATTAAATAATATTAATGAAAATCAAAAGCTAGTTAGCAACATATCAATTTGCAAAGGAGATTCCGATTTCTTGGAAAAGGTCAAGATCTACATTGTGTAGCGGACATACTGGACAGGTATGCGCAGAATTTATTTGTTCCCTCAATACGAAGTTGTTTGGAAGCAATCTCAACTGCACCGGAAATGCGTTTTATATGTGATATATATATATATATATATATATATATATATATATATATATATATATATATATATATATATATATATATATATATATATATATATATATATATATATATAATTTCAAGCAAAGTTTATTTAATGTATATCACTGTTTTGTCATTCAATATCTTTTGACAGTTAAATGCAACAAGGTTCATCTTTTTAGTTTTAATTGTTAGTTTCCAGTTGCTGTCGAGATCTGACGAGCAGTTAGGCTAATTTGAAGACAATATTGGTAAGCAGATTAAATTATCAGGAATGTTATTATTGCCTGACGCAGTACTAGGGCATTACTATCATTAGCTATCAACCTGAAGGCATACATAATGTCAGTAAATAAAGCTTGAGGCTTTATATGCAACCCTTTATAACACCTGTATCTGAGAGATTAGTATTAGAACGCGTTCGATTGGTTTCTGCAACATAATACATGTATTGATACATTTCACAACAGCAATCATACTCTAAATCATATTAAATTATTATCTATGTGTAGGTTGGCAATAGTTCCAGGTAAGAAGCACCAAACATGAACTTTGGGTGTCTGCAGAAAATCTATAGTGAAAATCAGCCACATAAATTGCAATCCAAAGTAAATAAAAAAAATTCGTAAAATAATTCTAAACTCTTAAACATTATGTACATTTAGATAATCAAATACTACATCTATATTATTTAAAACTAGTCATAAGTGTAGTCACAGTAGTTTATATTATTTAAAACTGGTCATAATGGTAGTTACAGTAATTTATACAATTTTAAACAGGTCTTAAGGGTAGTCAGATTAATTTTGCTGCATTGAGAAGTACGGCCAAAAATTATTACCCGACCTTGGCATATTTGTTACGAATAGAGGTAATTTACTTGTGTTCTTTGATCTGAGAATTGTAATTTGAATGAGATTTCTCAGCTGTAAAACTAAGGCGACTCTTTTTCTGAAGGACAGCCATGTAGTCAGCAATGTAAACTTTTTATAATTTACACTTATATGATCAAAATGATATACCTGTAAAATTATATACCTGTAATACTAAAGAATATTAAATTTGTAGATAGTATAGTACAGATCTCTTTTTCAGACACAGTTTAATTTATGTCACGAACTTTCTTTGATGAATTTATGATTCAGAACACTATTAAATGTAGGTTCCTTAAAAAACAAATTATACAACGAGTTCTCATCATCCAGTTAGGAAAAAGTATACATTTAACTTTCACGTATGTTTTACACTCATTAATTAGAGAACATTATGTTTTATTAGAAGATTTAGTCTTGTCAACGAAATTTTTAGTCAAAAAGAAATAAATAACAAAATCACGAGAACATCACTATGAATATTTTCAAAGAAAGTAGTCATTGTGATTGTAAAATCACATTTGATGTGAATCATACCTAATGCAACTTTTAAGAACATGTATCCTAGTACTCTCTCTCTCTCTCTCTCTCTCTCTCTCTCTCTCTCTCTCTCTATATATATATATATATATATATATATATATATATATATATATATATATATATATATATATATATATATATATATATATATATATATATATGAATACGGATTTTGTTTTGGCGATAATTCGGCATGCGATAGGGAGGCGAATGAAATGATTGAACTCTCATCTTGCATAGTACAAGTTATTAACCCCCCCATGTCAAATGTTTTTCTCAGGATAAATAAGATGCAGAATTCTTGCGCGTGTTTCACATTTCTATGCACTGTAAGGTATGTGTACTGCACATCAGACTGGCTTAAGAGAATCACGTAGTTGCTATAGTCCCATGGCTTTCAGCTCTCGATCCATCTGGCAAACGGCACACGGTAAGCACCATGACAAAACCATGAAATCGCCACATATAGAACCCTGTAATTGTGTTGTAATAAGCCCATGAATATAGTTTTGTTGTTTTGTTTAATATCACAGTTTGAACACTGAGCAATCAGCAAGCACAGTTCGATAGCTTATAAGATGAAAATGTCTGCTACAGAAGTTACTGTAATGTGTGAAGTATATCAAGAGGAAGTAATCGCACCATTATAACAATAAAAAAGCTGTTTAATAAATGCAGATCATTTTTTGTCAAACAAAATGTATTTTTCCGTTTAGGATATGTATATTTCCTCCTTCTGATTCAAAAATTTAGCAAGTCAGAGACATTTAAATTATAATGTCAGAAATACTGAATATTCGGAAACGAATCTTAATATGTTCCTTTGTTGTTTAGCATTGGAAACGGATTAGTATTATAAAATGACAATATCGTATACTTAATATTTTCATATAGTGTTAATCTGTAGGTTTAAGAAAAATGTTTAGCGTTATGGCATCACTTTAACCTCTATCAATTGTATAGAAAACGCCTAAATGTTTTAGCAGTTGTTATTCTGATATGAATTTTAATAACTTGATCGTATCACGTCAAAATTCATTTGTGTAATAAAGGATGTTTAAGTAAAAACTCACATGAATATCCCCTAGAGTCCGAGTTCGAGTTCTCATGGCAATTAAGGCTCCTGGGACAAAAATGGGCATGCAAGGGCAATCTCCCAGCCGAGAGGACAGCTCATATACCGTACATTGCAGGCAACAGCAACCCTTGATCACTGAAAACATACTTAAAATATTACTGAGCGATGAGTTTAAAAGGTCTTAAAAGAAAAGCGAAATGGCTCTCAAACACACACACACACACACACACACACACACACACACACACACACACTGTTACATGCGATTCCGCAGACTACTGAGCCAATATAACACATGTTTGAGTGTAGTTTGTTTCCATTCTCCCAATTGCCTCAAGAAAACAGTGAATATCAACTGAAGAGTTCTCAACCGTTCAAATATAGCAAATAATTTTCTTAATCATCTAATACCACACATAACTATACTCTAATTTCAAACTTGCATGGCGTTTCTTGTTTCATATTTTTGACTCCTAAGAAAGCCTTTACAGACCGACTGTTATGAAACTTCAAACCACCCATTATGAGTCAACCCAAACAGTTAACAAATAAAATTATTCCTATGTCAAACTAAAATATGCCGATAATTCCCTAGCTTGTAAAATTAAGGAGGGTCTATTTTAGGAAATTATTCAATACTATCATTGGAAAACAATACTGACTTTTCGTAATAGATTACTTTAAATAGTTATATGGTATTAATGAATGACAGAATATGTTTTTTTAGGCCTTTATCTGCGACTAGTCAGTGATAGCCACGGACCTTGGACGATTATAACGAATGTATTCCTTGGCCACTGTGGATGGCCGTTGAACATCATCTGAAGATCATTCGAAACATTTTGCATGTCCCATTAGTCGTCGAGGTAGAGTTTCTCCCATTCAATAATAATATTTTGAAGTTTCCCTCCCACTGAGATGTCAGACATTGCAGAATTGACGTAAAGATGACTAACAAGGCTGTCGGAGATAGTAGCAAGGTTGCAATTGGTCCTTGTCTCCTTATGCTTTGTCATCAGTGGAAACTAAGCCATTTAGATTTTCCCAACTGCTGTGCACTTCCGTCTACTTATCTGGTCTATCTGGGACGGACTGAATCTTACCTCTTTGGCTGCCTATTTCCTGGCCTGCCACAAGTGGCCGTGAAACAAGTTCTTGGAAAATTGCGGTTGTTTTATGAAGTCGGCATAGTGGTGGATTCTTGAAGGGCGAAAGTGGAATGCATGTATTTCAGAAAGCAGAAGATTAACAGAAGCAGATATGGTACTAGGCAGTGAATATTGAGCTGTTCTGTTGAATAAACGAGTCTCACGAGTGACTCAGTGCTAGGAATGTTTGTGAGTGAGATCACATAGGAGTGGTCCAGGTTTCTGTTGATTACTGAATTATGGCATTGAGAGAAAGTTGAAGATGAAGTAAAAAACTTTGACCTCGTGGACTTTTACATAGGTCGTGTCAAGAAACGCCTTCTTGCATATACGCATAGACGAGCGTTTCGACGTTCTCAAAACATATGATGCGATACGCGAAATGTGTAAGTGGCCAGTACCAGTGCACAATGAGCCAGACAGAACTCTGGAGGAAGAGACCTTATCATTACTTCAGTTGATGCATGTAAAAGCTAGTCTTATCTGCGAATACTCAGATCCAGGAAGGAAGCTGTAATTCTGTTTGAGTCTGTACATGTTTGGGCACGATGTACTCTATATAGTCATTTAGAATGTTGTTGAAGTTCCTAGATTCATACACGGGCCGTAAATGAGCAGGGAGAAGGGAAGAACCATTCAAGTGCTCTTATAGGCCGGTACTGAGTATTGTTAGAGACGGGTTAAAACAAATCCGGTTACACTTGGGGTCTGACACAGAATATGAATTTAGATTAGTGTTCTGGAGGCTGTCTGCAACTTGGCTCTGAAACAGGGTATTCCGCGAAAACATATGAGTGTTATCCAGTGCAACACAATATAGTGTGAATCTGCCGGGGATGTAGCAGATGCCGGCTATTGGAAAAATGATGACCATATCATGTACAGGCGTCGACATGAGGCGATGGGTTATTCATGACTGTTCAAGGCAACATTACTAGTCAAGCCATCAGCTTACTGTTTATATGCTCTGGCTTTGTCATGGCTGCAACGTGATTACAAAGATTGTAAAATACGGATTACATTGTTATTTTTTCGTCTAGGGTGACGTGATCGCGAGGAAGTTAGTTTTGTATTTTTTTACTCTCATCACACACGTATGCTTGCATACCGTGGATTGTAATTCGCGAAAATTAAAAACAGGCGTCCATAGAAGATGAGAGTCTTGTTGGGATAAAGCTTTTGACCTTCATCAGTAACAAACAAAACTGTTATTATGACACTACTATTGTCAGTCACTCAGTAGCAAAATCGTACAAGTGATGGCAATCGGAAACATGTAAACAACTAATCTGTTTTGACTCACCCTGGTTCCGTATCTGTGTTCAGAGTCACTAGTGGTTTTCCATTGCATCAAATACGATGCCGAACTCAGCGTTGCTAATTACTGTATATTCGATGACTAGCAAAACAGTTAATTAATGTTTACTGGGTCACGCAAACAGTCTTGAATACATACGTTTTCGCGAATACAGCTATAAGGAGATGCAATGATTTCAAGCTGTCATCAAATAAGATATCGCCGGTCCGTCAGATCCCAACTATTCAGTTCTATTTGGCCCTTAACAAAATTATATTTAAGAGTATATGAGGCTCTGGTAACGTTATGTTCAGATATATATGCATCAACAAGTGGAACAAGATCATTATTAATGTTGGCATCACTGGTCAGCTGATTAATCACTCGGTCGGTAAGTTCCACAGCCTTATCACCTCGGTCAGAATCCATCACTTTTGTGTAATGATCAATCTGTCCTTAAACACAAGCGTCAAATCCAGGTTGATGATATCGATTTCTCTTCATCCGCAAACGATACCTCATAAATGCTTGACTGACTTTTTCATTGCTAATAAATACAAATAGGTCTTTGGTGTACATGTCTATATGATCTAATATCTTTTTCTTATTACGCAGTTTCCAATAGCCTTTTTCAGAGCCATAAGCGATGCAATTCACAATGCCATAACACATCGGCTATTTTAACTAGAAGAGCCGCAGCTCATAAAGTATTGGAATAGCCCCTGGAAAGGGAAAATTTCACCTGTATTTGGTAGTTCCATCAACTTTATGCATGTATTAAAACTCGTTGAAAATATAATTTTTATTATAGCACAACTATTATAGAACAAATCGTAAATGGTCTATTTAGACGCGAGTGCATGAGTTGAACTGCTAATGTATTCGCCATTAATCTGATGAAAGGTCTGTGAGAGAGTGGTTATTTTTCTTGAGATTTGAACAAAGAGACAAAAATATATGTCCATTCTAATTGTACATGAAGCTTTCCAGGTGGCTGTTAAAGGCGACATCTAAGGATCGGGGACGAGGGAAGAGACGTGGAGAGCACGTGGTAAGCGTTATTGTGACGTCAGCAATTTGTGTGGAGGAGCAGTGCCGGAAGGAGCACATTCTAGAAAGTACCGAAAGTTTAGTAAGGATGGATCTGGAAGTACCAGGAGAGCACATCGTCAATAGAACCGGAAGTACTAAAGAGAAACAAGAAGCGGTTAGTGATTGACAAGTCAGTAACATTGATAACACTGAAAGGAAACACTCTCTCATAAGACCTTTAATATTATGAGATAGTAATTGGCAAATCTGAATAGGTAACTGATTGTATTTGTTCGAAAAAATTGCAATCGAGAAATTTATTGATGAAATTATCGAATACATTTGATATTTTTATTAAATTGTTATACTTTTCACCTCGAGTTATTTATACACCCAGACTGTCGGCATTGCTGACTGGGGACTTGGATATATTTAAATTTTAATTCTCCACTTTCTCCCATATTATTAATAATACCGTGGGAGGCACGTGACAAGCCTCAACTAAAAACATCACTTGTCTGCATCGGTTGTGGGTGTAATACAATACAATAGGTATAATAAGCGTTGATGTAAAGCACGATAGTAATCACCAATCGTGTATACACAAATAGTGTTATAGTAGCTGTTTTCTTTGGTTACTTATCTAGGTCACATCTTTTAACCCTTCATGACTATCTTGTTGCATTGTTTCATGTTGGTAATTTTCGTGCATTACAACTCACGGGTTCGAATGCATACGCATGTGATATGAGGACAATATCATTTGGTGTAGAAATCTTTGACCTAGATGGTGACAAAAATACAAAACCGTAATCATAACACTGCTCCACACTTTTTTGTACAATGACTTGTCTAAATCTGTACATCATTGATTGACAAGATTCCATTACTAATAATAGAGTCAGTGTATATATGTACATGATAAACTATGTATGCATTATAATACAACTAAAATTGTTTCGTTCGCCCGGTACATGGGAAACGTAATGAAATCCATCTCAACATACACTGGGAATCTGGGCGTTTTCAAAATTGGACGAAAATCAAATCGTCAGCAGCAAAATACACAATATATAATAAGGAACCGTTTCCTCTAACGTTAATTGATGATAGTTTGAGTTCCATAAAGCCAGGGATAATTATATGGATGAAGATTCATTTTTTTTAGGAAAAGAATTGCGAGGATTGGATTAAATAATCTGTGTTTTAAGATTTGAAGACGTCAGCCGTAGTTTAAAATCAATACGCAACAGCAAAATCAATATAAACAGTATTGTATCTTTGACAATACAAAGCTTGCATTAATCAGGATCTTACAAGAGCAACAGTCTTCAAAGCATCCAAAAACTCCAGTTGTCCAGTCCCTGGTTCCATCCCTGGTCCCAATAAGTAATTTTTGAGGCTGGACAGTGGGCTGGTTGATGATCACTGTAGTGGTGTTCACAACTTGGTTCATCTTTGGATATCGTCGGGAAATGTCGAAACCGCTCTCTATCAAAATTAAACATCTATCAAATTTAATATTATTGAGCATGATGATTGTAGACAAAAAACAGTGTTAATTCCATGGATTTTCTTACTTCTAGCAAAAGAATGATTGCCATCGCGACATTAATACTTACCAGTTTATGACATAGTATAGTAGCAATTACAATCGTGTCAATCAGTTCCTGATTATCTAACCGCGGGGTTTAATTAAACCAAGCAAGGAAATCTGCGCAACCACATGGTCATCTGAAACAGTGTAGAGTCTCTTAAAACAATCGCGTGAACAACTTACCAGCTTGCCACAGACATGCCTGAACAGATAAGGAAAGCAATTGTATCAACAGAACGCACCAAGCCGGTTGCACAATGAAGACGTTGATATAGCTAATGTGTTTGCATGTGAGGAACTTCTAGAGTATAAATCAGAATTAAAAACAAAAAGCGTGCAAAATTTGTTAGCGTGCAAGCCCGTCAGAAAGGCCAGAACATATCTGATTTTACCAGAAACAAGTTTGACCACAGAAGTCAATATATAATACCAGGAAGAAAACAAACTAATGTCTAAAAGTGGAACAAATAGATTTATCAACAAATTACTGGAAAGACACACGCGACAAAGATGGACACCGACCGGGTTAGATTTAACAAACGTCTAAACGAAGATGAAATTGCTGCAGCGATCCACGTTGGCCAGGCATTATTATAACATAATCAGTCAAGACGTTGCACGGACGTGGATCCGGTGCATCTGGGGAATTCATAGTGGATAATTCGCAAGATTGCGATCTACGCGACATCTCGCCTGGCATCGTTACTATTACATTACAGATCGTGGTAAAAGTTAACACGCGACACCATCCCTAGACGTTTTGCGCATCCCTTCTGGAGGCGTTGTTCAGCAACGATATATTCGGTATAGCTTTTAGTCTAATGTAATTCCGAGAGATCTTATAACAATTGTGTCCAATGCGCAGTTGTTTATAAGATGTCACAATCATATTCTTTACCATCCGAGGTTTACGCCGTCAAATCAAGGCGGTTACCTTGCGGTTATTTATATATATATATATATATATATATATATATATATATATATATATATATATATATATATATATATATATATATATATTCAACGACACTTTAAACTAAAGTGCACATTTACCCGTGTGAAGGTTATGCTTTCACGAACCCTGTGTGCACTGCGTATTACAAAGATGGGCATTTCATTAGCCAAAAATAATTTCTGCGGACTTCCTCGATCAAGGAAAGAATTTATTAGACTAGTCGGGGACGCGTCAACAATGACCTTCAAGCGTCGTTAGAATCCGTTTAAACCGCGAAAGTAGCATCTATGATGCCAAGTGCTGAACAATGTCAAGCTGCTAAAACAATTATCAATGAAGCTGTAAAACAGTGAGTAGACAGTCTAGCTTCAAATGTTCCACTTTCCGCAGAAAACATACCAGTCAGACTTATTATGATTCACAAAGAAAATATCGTTGCTAATCTCGATGCCGGCAATTAGTTTATATTGTCGCGGAGATAAATTATCAGCGTATTGGAGTATTAGGAATCGAACATAAATATGTTAAAACGTGTAGCGCCAGTCTCTTGAGGATGTTTGCCAAGGACATCACGGATACCACATCGATAATAGATGATATCTCAAAGTACAAACTTTACAAGCTACAGCCGGCTGGAATGATAGCGCGACTCGGTGCTAATGTCGCTGAAACCGGTGCTGGAAATGTCACATTGTCAAAATGGTTGCTGTGGAACATTTTCAGTTCAGACCGTTCAGAGTGCAATTTCTTAACAATTTAAGAATCGAATTGCCCAACAGCAGGGTTTTTTGTTCGCGCCACGACACATATAAATAGAGTTTAGGACACTGAGAGAATAAACTCTCAAGAAAAATCCCTCGAGGTCCTTTGACCGTCTTGGAGTCAATGAATTTCTTAATGGTCAAACATAGCCATCATGAACTGAAGAAATCCAGCAGAATTATTTTTATATCAAAATCAAATTGAGCGAGCGTATTCTTTACTTCAGTCTTATGTAGGTCGCAATCAAAACGTCAACACTGGACTCCATATATCTCTGAAGGATTTTACTACGCTTTATCCAATAGATTACGTTTATTTGGAACATCTGATTTGCTCATACAAATCATCGTATACGTGCACTTTTGAGCCCACGTAGATAAAAGAATCACGGGCATAGATGAATATATATGTAATGCTATATATGTAATGCAGTGATATTATCAGATTAAACACTGATACTCGAGATAGCTGGTGGACGAACGAAGGTCATTGGAAAATATGTAGACGATAACGTCTACCGGTATTAGTTACTAAGTCAAAATATATCTTACAAATAATCATATATGACTGAATTATACAATATCGTACAGCTATATGAACGTTACGTTGTCACCATGTCATATTACAAAACTACGATCGGCCGCCATGAACAACAGTGGTATAGCACTGCTATTTTCAGCGGAATAGTTGAGTGGGCATTCTATTCTACTGTCTCTAATCATATAGCAGATGACTCTATTCAATGATGCGCAGTGAAAAAAGCGTGGAATAGAAAGAAAAAGAAAAACAATATCCGCTGCTGAAGTATCTGACATTTTATAAACGGGAGTATAATGCACATAGAGGCAATTGTTCCTGTGATAAATTCGACCAGTTCGGTGGATACGCTATCTAAATATACAGCAAGATAATACAGACACAATTACAATTACTTTAATTAAAATAATGACGGATATTTTAGTCGATTAAAACCACCACAGAAAAAACAGCAACAGACTACGTCAGACATACTGGTATCTTGGACACATCCAAATAATGAGCTAACATAGCCAACTCTATATCGGGCTCAGACATAGCTTAATTCATTTTATGACAAGTTTACGCTTGTGAGGTGGTGTTCAATAATAATAGCTACACTATCTTATCAAAATGTTTATTTTTCGTAACCCATTTTGAATTAAGAATGATGTACCGTTCCTCGAGTTTTGTTATCTCACCAACTATAATATATGTTCTCTCCGCGTTCATATTTATAAGATATTTAGTTTTTAGAAATGAATTTACGAAAAGAAATAGTAAAGTTCAAATGTTTAATTAATGGTATACCTCGAGATTACATACCCGCATGCCATAGCTAGGTGATGCATATATTGTTTTATATTTAACAGGCGTGTATAGATCAATGTTAATTATATAGCATGATTGACGCCCTTAAATCATCCCGTTGGGTGCTAAACGACATTCTAGTAGGCTCAAAGGATTATTCGTACCTCACCCCTTCTCAAAAAAATTATGCGTATCTACTGAAGTAATTAAAAATAATTAATACATTTATAAAAGTTGACTTACTGTTACTTGCTGTTACCGTTCATATTATTATTAAGGTAGGAAACATTTTTAGGTCTTTTAATTTGTTCTTGTAATCCAGAAAGATGAGTTTAAAGTGAACTCTTGAAAGTGATCAATATGTCTTTTCTAATTTCAATGGGCAATTCATTCCACGTTGCTGGGCCCTTGTATGCAAATAACTTTGTCGATATGAATTCGCTCTCATAGTGGGAATAATGAGTATACAATTGTCAGAAGAGTAGCGTAAGTATCTTGCTGGTGTGTACACATGGGTGAGGCTCTATAGGCATTTTGGACTGCAGTCTGTCAGTGAAACGTAGCACAGAAAACAAATTTTGTGCTTGATTTTGTACCGAATCGATAACCAGTATATGGCACAGAGCAGTGGTGAGGTGTGCTCTGATCGAGGTACTCTAAAGATGATCCAAGCAGCTCTGTTTTTAACATTTTGAAGTTCCTGGAGTAGATATTGTGACGAACCAGAAGGAATTGAGTTACAATAGTCCAGTCTTAAAAGTACTAATAAACACACAGGTGTTTTAGTGGCATCAGCCGAAAGATATTTGCGAATGGAACTGATGCGTCTCAGCTCAAGATATGCAGCCTGGAATATGTTCATGAGATGTTGGTGCAATGTGAAAGTACTGTCTAAAGTAATACCCAGGTTTCGTACTGATTATGTGAAGTTAATGTTGGTGTTGCTGATATTTATTGTCTTAGGTAAAGGATGGGAATGAGAAAGTCTTGTGTAATGAGCAGAATGGCCTCAGTTGTATCATATTCATCTGCAGCTTGTTACATGTCATCCATGATTTCATATCAGAAATTCACCTCTCTACTCTATAGATGGTATCATCAACTTCAGTTGTGTGACTAGACTTGTATATTTGGGTGTCAGCAGCATACAATAGGTTAGACACTGGGTGATGATCTATGACACTTGAGAGCGACTAAGTCTATAGAATGAAACGAACAGGTCCAAAAACAGACCCCTGTTTGACACCACACCATAAATCAAAACTGGGCTGTAGTGTATTCCATTTGCAGGTACAATTTGTGTCCTGTGAAGTAATATATCATGGTCTGTTGTGTCAATGAAGCTGACAAATCAATACGGTATTAATAGATAGTAAGGAAGAT
The DNA here is from genome assembly GCA_029339505.1 of Unio delphinus. Taxonomy (NCBI): domain Eukaryota; kingdom Metazoa; phylum Mollusca; class Bivalvia; order Unionida; family Unionidae; genus Unio; species Unio delphinus. The sequence goes on from JAQISU010000042.1 coordinate 9,130,067, forward strand.
AAATATGGTATTAATGAAAACAAGGAAGTCCATGTCTATTTTCCGTTATAATAATAAGAACGAGCGCCTTCACAATGTTAAAATGCATTTATAGAACTGAGCAGACATGTTCACTCTAGTTAATTCGTTGTATGACACCAGATGCCAGAGATATAAGTTGAACTAAAAATCAAATGACACGTGATGAGAACTTATGCATCTGAACCTAAGACGAAGTGTGCAGTCAGTATGTCTTGAGTCTTCTAGGAGTCATTTATTCTCAGTTACTTTGCCTTTTCCGGAGAAGTTTTCTTGTAATTCATGTGTTGTTTTTCACGAAGTAGAGTCCAACTTTGTTCATGTTCCGTTCCATTGTCTAAATTTGCCATCAGACTTAGTCACAGGACCTGTGACAGTCGCAACAGTAAAGCCTATACCCATCTAGGGACTCATTTCTTACTAGGCGATGACCTAATTGAGATTAGTTTGTGGTTAATCAACTTGTAAATGACAAGGCCTGTTTGGATCAGAAAGTCGATCCTATTGAAAATATTAAATCCATGATTTGTACCGTGCTTGTGCAGTTACTAGAGATATAGTGATATAAACTCCTGAGAATGATGTCGATCAGGAAATTATTCCCTAAGCAGACCCATTCATGTTCTTTTTAAAATAGTAATTCGCTTTTGTTCAATCAATTAATCAAAAGGTATTGATCACATTAATACTCTGTTAACTAGAGCATTCTCTTTATTCTAATCTTGCTGACAAACAGCAATCACTTTTCGTTGAACAAGAACAGAATCATGAGATCTAATGTTTGTTTCAGATGACCATTAGGAAATCAGAGGCCACAGATGTACCCACTTGTTATATTCTTATAAACGGGATCCTCATGAGATCATAGGACGTCCTCGCTGGTGACTAGTTGTCAGTGAGCTATCAAAATGTTGTCCCCAATTGGTATAGACCATAAAATTATTAGTCTAGTGCATGAATCTTATTTGGCTTATCACTTAGGAGTCAGCAAGACTTATCACAAGATTTTGTATCATATTTATGACCGATACTTCAAAGGGATGTGTATAGATACAGTAGATCTTATCACACGTATAAAATGACAGGAAAACCCAATTAGAAAATACGTGTGTCTTAACGTCAATATATTCCTGCATTGAACGAACCACTAGGCAAAATAATGATTGCTTGCGTTTTTCCCTTACCTAACAACACGTTAGTCATGCAACCAAGACTTGTAGACTATGATGTGTGTGTCCATAAGATTCCCAAAGGCATATCAAAACTGAAAATGTAGTAAAAGTTGCTGGAAAGTTACAGACATAAAATGTGAACCCTGATCAGCTAGGACAGTTTTGGGAAGTCCAAAAGGTGTCAAAGAAACCCCTTATCAATGCTTTTACAATAGTTTTACATTTAATATTTCTCAAAGGAATTGCATTTTGGAAGTATTGTAGACGCACACAATTTAAACAACAAATATTAGTTGACAGACGTGGTCTTAAGTAAAGGACAGAACCAATATTCCATTATTCTGCTAGATAATTCGTCAAATCCAAGAATGAAGCTTTTGATATCTTCTGACTGGGTTTTATGCCAGTTGACAACAGTAGCAATATCTATATTATTTCAAAATCAGACATGTAATTTGCGATGTTGTGGTAATTCTTACTGACTCCTAAATGACCATTTATATGAGATTCAAAGACTAGAATAGGAATTGCCTGCCGATATGGCTTCAAAACATACATGCGCACTGGCCACTAATTACTGGCATGTACTTAATGTGGTCTCATCTGTCTCATAAGGACCCTATATTTCACAAAATAACCGATTAGAACTTGTATTGCTTCAGTTTCGCTAATAACTCTCTGAAACAAACACGAGAACTTGGGATCTTATTCCTGTTCAACTATACAAAGAGGATCACGGTGATCCATACCTCTTAGTGGTTCAAAACCAGGAACAAACGTGACCTCACCTAAAGCCTGACCAATACATTTATCATATAAAGGAAAAATTTTCCCGATCAATATAATTCCCCAAAACACATTTTGATCGATTGAGTGCACGATCAGGGTATATAACAAGGATATGAATCTAAACAGGATCAACGTTTAGGTGAAAACATGGGTATGTCAATTACTAGTGGATTAATCACAAACATATCTACATCTAAACCATTTTGATACTACTTTTATGGATAACGTTTAAATAAACGTTCTATGTTGCAAAAGATGGTCACGTCTTTTACTAAAATAAACATCATGACATCTCTAATTTAGACCAGTTTGTTCTAAGTACTGCACTCGAATTCAAGTAAGCAAGCTTTTTTTAATTAATATTTACAAATAATCATTATCTAAAAGTACAGTCCTCAGCCATTTACAATTTACAATCATGGACATAAGTTAAACTAACAATACAACTAATGCATATCAATGTCTTTTATACATTTTATGTAGTTGCGATTACAATACTATATTCATTTTACCCATCATGCCTACATATTTATTTCTCACGTTCTCCTCTTTAGCTGTCTTGTTTTTCTTTTCTTGAATTGTTACAGACTTTTTTTGTGCTGTTGGTTTTCCACATTTGTATTTATATCAATATTTATTCGTAAATCAAAAGCACTTCATTCCTCTTTAACATTGTTAACGAATATAGTGATCCATAATTTCTGAATTATTTTGGGGATACGAGTACTGAGCTAGAAATGTACGATCTAAACAATAAATTGTTGTTGCGGATTATATGATCACCATTTGTGACTGGTGAATTACGATTTCTTCAAAAGGTATTTTGATGGATATTAGATTCATGGTGTTGAAGAATTTTAAAAACTTTAAAACGTTTTGTAAAGAACATGGGACTGACGATTTTGTCATAATTATTTTGGCAAGCTGGACTTTAAAATAAAATATTTTAAATGGATTTTAGAGTCAATAGCAACGTTGTTGAAACTATCGATGGTGGGATTGGTTAAAAAAGAATGCTCTAGTAGGTAAGTGGATATATGTGCTGTGATAAATTATTAATAGCCGATGATGGTGGGAACGTTTTAAAATAAATAAATTTTATAACTCATATTATCTTTGATTTTGAGAATCAATTTCACGTCACGAGTTATGACAATCAAGTCTTTAAATTAACAATAGTGAGATTTATATACGAAAAATGTGCACGTTTCTTTTTACATGAATACCCCAGACAAGAAGTTCTTATATAAATGCAAAGTCACTTTCACAAGTGTATCAGTTGCCATATTCAATGATAAATCTGATACAATAGTATCCTTTGGCTAAATTTTGTGCCCTGATATTCTTATTGTCCCTGGGTGATGTCTATTAATTTCAATATTGTACGATTTAGAGACAAAATGTAAAATTCCTAGGAAAATAATACTTTGTTCATATCGCTTCTAATACACTAACACTTTCTAGAGTCAGCTGACAAATATTATAATAGTACAAATATAATAGTACAAATCTAATAGTACAAATATAATAGTACAAATGTAATAGTACAAATAGACAAATATTATGGACTGAAAAGGATTTTCACAAGCTAAACTAACATTACAATTAAACATACTTTCAAAGGGAAAATAGGTTTTCGTTACGCTAATTAATAATTAGCATGATTATAAGTCTGGACACATGCCCCTCCTGTTATCTGTGTAAACCAGATGACATTCATACCTAAATTTTTCTTTCTTACTTTTTGCATTTCATTGAAAGACTTGAAACTCCTCAAGCATCATCTCTTACAGAATAATACAAATAAATTCAAGACCGAAATATAATATTGAAACTTGATGAAAGAGACGTTGGTGAACTTTACACGAATCAAGAAGAAACAGTTGTTTAAAAACAGCAAAGATTATTTTGAATGGGTGACTTCTGATCTATAGAAATCGTGCCTTAATAAGCTCCATTCCAATGTAAAGAACGGCATTTAAAAACTTAAATAATTATACAAGAATAATATCAACAGGTAAATGAATGGAAGGGATACTTATCGCTAACGAAAATGCATTAGTTTTACAACTGTCCGCTATTTTTGTGAATGTAGCACTGACACAGTTGTATAGCTGTATTCGTGATATTTTGGGATAGGATAAATAAACAAAATTTTTAAAACTCAAAACATTAAAGATAAGTTTAGAACTAAGGCTGATCATGAAAATTAGATTGAAATTACAGATATAAATGTTATATTCTTAATGGCAAAAGTTTCAATACTTTAAATATTTAAATATCTTGTAACTAAAAGTTTACTGAAAGGTAATTAAAATAATTATTCATCAAAACACATTAGTATTTGCTCAAGAAAGGTAATCAAATGCTTTTACCTTAGACCGTGCGCTGACTAAATTGTGCAGTGTTACTGTAATACTCCGGCAAAGGATAAATACCCCTCGATTATTAAGCGTTGCAAGAAGCGCTGTCACGTGATTTATTCTGGTTGTATTTGGAGTAACAATCTAATCGGTTGATTTTAAAGTATCTGATTAAGCACAATTTTGATTCTAAAATATTTATCAAAATAAGTATACAGTGCACTCATCAGGTTGGGACAATAACAACTTGTTTAAACTCGACTGAAGTGTGAATATCATCTGCATATAGGATCACGCGGTCGTTAAGAACACTTGTCATAATCTCCAAGTACACCGACGAAAGCTGATTTTTCAGCAAATGAATGTGCAAAAGAAAAGGGTTTAAAAAAGAACGATGGTAATATTTTCGCTGCATTGATTATTCGTAATACAGGATGGTACGGCGCACAGAGAATCGGTAGTATAAATTTGTGAGACAAGAGAGAGAGAGAGAGAGAGAGAGTGTGTGTGTGTGTGTGTGTGTGTGTGTGTGTGTGTGTGAATCGAATGTTTTAGGTAGCTTTAACAATTTTTCAGTCATATCGCTACGATGTCTGCAGTGTGGCAGTTTATAGTAATGTCTAGCACCGGGGCATCATACCGCAGACATGTATCATGAGTTAAATGGTTAGATACATATGGGCGATTCTTCTAGAATACATAGCAAGGAAAACATATAAACCTATTACTAGGAATCTAAGGTCTTAAACGTAATAACATAAATGAGCGAAAACCAAAGACGTTTTATCAAATTCAACACATAATTTATTACCCTATAATACAAATTAATATTTAAAAAGAACTTAGATTGATGTGAATTAAATTTCAAATTGTCTTAAAAGTTATATCACTATCCAAAAGTATAGAGTATTCCGAATTAATTCCAGTGGGATTCCGAAGAAATTTTGATATTGACTGTGTTGATATGATAGTAGTCTGGAAATTTTGTCATAAATGATAGAGATAGTGATTAAAAATTGATAAATGAGTGAGTACTTTGTAATTCCACGGAATAATTTAAATTACTACATTATTTGAAAACACCTAAATAGCTGATTCCTCCCGATGGATCTTAAGATCGGGAAAAAGTAATTCTAAGGTAAACAGCAATTTTATTTTTTAAAAAGAGAACACTAAAACGCTATAAACCTAACTTTTGCGGGTCAATACCCCAGCAAATTAGACAAGATACTTCAAGTACATTCTAAATTTCTTAACAAAATATATATTGAACGCAGATACAAGAAATAATGTTTACATTCAAGTAATAATCATCTTAAACTATAACCTAGAATGATAGACAAAAAATAGTTATATAACACGTTGTTTGCAAAAAATACATTAGTCAGGTATACCTACACTCAATTATGGATAAAGGTCAGTGCGACAATACAAAGCAAATCTACATGACGTTACCTAGACTCCGACTTTAATCTGCCGGTACATAATGCGCGGGCAAATCATGGTCTATGGGTCAGACAACAACATGGTAATGCTCTAGAACGATAATACCCAAATTTCACTATTAAACTTACACATGTTTTTTTTTAGTATATATATATAAGACGTATATTCTATATGCGGAAACAGTCAGGTAGTGAACTTTAACAGACAGTTTACTAATACCATCGGGTTCACATAAATATCTTATAGTAACATTACATAATACTTGCCGTTTTGAAAAGCCTTGTTGCTGTATTGGTCTATGTTTTCTGTGATTGCGTGAATGGGTTTCATATAAACTTCATGAGTAATTTCATCTTTTAATGCAGTTATCACACTTGGTAGTCTTCTCACATACTCACGGGATCTCATATCTTTTTGAACTATGTCCTTTGCATACTGATATCCAAAAAAAAACCGCTCAGCAAAATGTATGTCATTATCAGATTTTGACGTCATATTTTTCGTCAGAGATGATACTACACCAAAATATTTTTTGTCAGGATAAACGTATAGTAGCTGTGGACATCGCAAAGGTCCTCGTTGATAACTTCGTTCAAAAGCTGATTCAACTTCAGGGGCCGTTTTAGTTAATAACGACTATGCTTCTTTACATCTACTCGCAACGTCAACACGTCTTTATATGTGTATTGACGTTTACCTATTTTGATAGTATCATTGGTATAAAATAAAATAATCTCCTTCATGAACTTCATTAGGAGTGCCAACGTAAGAAAGTGAGTACTCGATATCACGGAATGGTATAAACCCTATTATTTATTAAATTAATGTACTCGAGTTTCGCTTTTGTACACAAGGATGCCGGAAGGCGATTAATGTATACTGTGTTGTATTTCAAAATAGTGAGTTCAGTAGATCCTATACCGCAAGTGCGAAGTGCTTGTGATGGGAAGAATCTAATGCGTCCAGTGCACATACGATATATATGCATAAATACCTTGACATTACGGAACGTCTTGTCAGAGTGGGTCTACTATACGGACTTCAGTTGTAGAGGTATGTTAGTTATTTAATTTTTTGCATATTAAGATATCACTATGGTACTATCACGTCTATTTTTGTATGTTTGCTATGTAGCTTTGGTGTACACAGTATAATGCATATATTTAGATTCTTGTTTGCGACTTAACAAGGGACTTATATTAGTAATATATGGATACTTTTCTAAGAAATGTTTAGTACAGTCCAATTTTTATTGAGCAGGGTTAAGTTTACTTCTGAACTTGTTGTTTTGTAATTATTGTGACAATATTGTAATCTGTAAAACCTGCCGTGCACAACGTCATTACGTTTAAACCTATATGCCCGTGTTATGTACGGCACACGGTACTGGATATATTTTCAGCTCTTTAGAGCTGTCCGGAGTGTGTAGAGCTGTGTTGTTTAGAGCTGTGTGTACAGCTGTGTAGAGTCGTCCAGGATAAGATTCCAGATGATTTGGAGTGTCTACGGTGTCTTGAGTGACCAGAGCGACTCGAGTGAGTGTTCAAGGTTATCGGAGTGGTCGGGGCCGGCGTGGTGCAAGTTGTTATGTCAACCATATTAATTAAATTAATTAACCGTAGCAGCTGTGAAAGTGAACTGTAGCAGCCGTGGAGCTGAAATAAAGTGTGCTGATGACGGAGTGTATCTCCTTACATATAATCTTGTAGACGTGGGGTAATTTGGGGTTATTTAAACCCATTTTTACATTTCGGGACTGTAAAGATGAGTTGTATATATGTCAATTTTTGTTTTCCTTAAATTCACTTTCTGGATGAATTCATTTTACTACCTGAGTAATATTCTACACTGCACACTAGCTGATTACGCTCCATCAATTTATTTTGAAATCACAGTGAATGGTTCACCCCTTGTCTTTGTATTTTGTAAATTAATTTATTTGTTTTTCTCTATTACGTTCAGGCGTTCTTATGTTAATTGTTCAATATTTGAACTATATGTATACGAGCACGTATTCATTATTAATTGCTCATTCAAGTGATTAATTCTTAAACATTGTATTTAGATCATCATCAGATGTGTTTTGTTGTGAAACCGGAAATCCTACCCCGTTATCTTGTTACACTCGATTCGTTTGGGTGACGGTAGATACATTTGCCATATTGCCAGTCGTGCTAACCAATCTGCAGTAACAACACGTGTAACATATGCTGCATCAGTGAGTTTACTAATCAATACTCTACCTTCCCTATATCCTCTATAATAAATCGATTCCATTTTTTAATTAATTATATATTATTAATTAATTACAAGTACCTATCGTTAGTTTACCTTTGATTGCAAATCTTACAAACCAATTAGCTACGATTCTCTGAAAGATTTAATTTTCTGGAATTTAACGAATGAATCAATTTCATATCTGCAATATGTCGTTGTATTCAATCTTTATTTTTATTAGCTCCATCATGAACATGATATGCTTGATGCTTGCACATCTTGCACATTCTGGATACTTTCCAGGTTTTGGTTGAACTCGTTCATGAAGTTCGATGCCAAGTCCGGTTCCAGGACCACAATAACTATATCCAGGAAGATGTTTTCCTCCTGGGTATTTAGCCGATGGAGTTACTACTGGTAAAGTTCCTAATGAAGTAGCTATATCACCGCCTATTTTTGTTTTGTCAGTGAGACAAAGTTATATTTTTGTACCACATTTCACACACTTGCCTATAAGTGCACGGTTTAATTTTGTTTTTGTTATAGTTACTCGGTCTGTAGGGGTGGGCGCTCTGCATCTAACATCATATAAATTCATATTATTTATTATATTTCTATAACGTTGATGTCATTGATTTATCAGCGACTTGAAAACAAGAAGCAGTCAAACATAATTAAGCGCTACCGATTTAAATTAGAATGACAATAATAGGTCCGTCTGGATCTGGTAAGATGAAATTATTATTTAATATAATAACGAGATGGTTTTAGTGAGAGAGGTAATATTTAATAGCTCCGTCAATTGATGATCAGAGAAACTATAATGTCCTTAAAGATTTTAATGGAAACGCAACATTATTAAATGAAGAAGGTAATGATATTATTGATTGTATTACAAATATTGATGAAGCGCCCGAATGTTGATGAACTTGATGAATTTAGTAATAATTTAGTAGTTTACGATGATGTAATGATGGAAAACATTCAAATCTGAGAAGAATATTTTCTCGAGTCATGCATTAAAATAACGATATAATTTATATAACTAAGCGATACACATATATGCGTAAAGTGATCAACAATAACTGTACTATTTTAGCTGTATTTAATGGAGTTGATACACATACTTTATGAAATATTTATCAGACTTAGTGCTCAGAGGATATGGATATAATTAAATTTCAAAACTTCTTTTAATGTGCACAAGCTACCTCATATATATTTATAACGATAAATTTACACTATCCTAGATCAAGATATCGTGTAGGTCTTGATACAAAGTTTGGTTAAAAAAAATCAATCTGATTGACAGCAACTGGGGCGGGGTCGGGGACGGGGGCACGACCATAAATAAGTGTGACGGCGGGGAAACTCGCGTGCATTCTTGTTGAGAAACACCGAAAAGAATACAGTAACACAAGTGGAAGCTTCGGTATCGACATTACTTTTTTATTTTCGTTGGAAGCTTTCATTGTCCATGAAAAAAGTTGTTCTCAAGTTAATCTGTATGCACCCCACCCACCCCACTGTTCTGTCTGTCTGTCTGTCATCGAAATTCACACGAGCAGTGGAAAGGGGAAAGTTAGAAACGGAGCATATAAACAATAGTATAGTTGGTAGCAATAATAATTACATTATAATAATGACTTGGATGAATTGAATTCCCTCATGCTGGTCCCATGTTTGGCTTCGCTTATATTTCCATCTCGTTTCAAAATGCTTGCAAGCCGATGTTTAAAAGCCAGCCGGTGTGTGAAATCCAGCGCGTTAAATGCTTAAGTAGCTAACGATGCTGTAAATGTACTGTTTTCCTTATTTCATGTGAACCAGCTTTCTTTGTTAAATCAAAAGTATCTTATATTTATTAAATAATATTAATGAAAATCAAAAGCTATTAAGCAACATATCAATTTGCAAAGGAGATTCCAATTACTTGCAAATGGTAAAGATCTACATTGTGCAGCGGACATACTGGACAGGTATGCGCAGAATTAATTCGTTCCGTCAATACGAAGTTGTTTGGAAGCAATCTCAACTGCGCCGGAAATGCGTTTTATATGTGATATGTGAAAGATTAGACCATCTATGTGTACTCGCCTAGACTATGTGACGTAATCCCTAACCTCTTCTAGATGAGCGTAAGGTTTCGTTTGAGCTGATATAACCATCAGAAAGATTAATTTCTATAATGTGTTATCAAAATTATAGATTTTTTTTTAATGAATTAAAAATTTAGCTTGTAAGTTGCAGAGGTGGTTATTTATCCTTTTTTGATATAACGGTGCTATTCGACGTTTAGTATCCTTCTTTTTACAGTCGGATTGACAGATGCACATTAAATAATATGTTTTTTGCCAATTTAGTTATAGACTATCTATTTACTTAGTCATCTCGCATGCAATATCTCTGCTTCCCAAAAATGCTTAGTCTAGAGTCTAAAAAAATTAATATCAGACGAAAAGGATCCAAATGTGTTTTCTGTATTTTGGGATTCTTTTTAATATATCAAGAGATATCTGGTACACTATGTTGGTGCAGTCTAGCTTCGTATTCAAGTACAAATCCACTTAGCTAAACAATGAATGCGTGAAACTGGTGACGGTATATACTCTAGTAGCTGCGGTTGAATTGATGTTGTCCACTTTGAGACATTGGAACTTGAGTCACGGTGCAGCTATTCATATCGATGTAATCTAGACTTTGTCTTTTGATATCAAATGCTATAAGTGCTGTCGTAGTCAAAGATAACACGGTGTAAATTTGTACCAATTGACATTCTTGCGTCGTCGTCATCGTGGTTTGCAGGGCAAAAAGATTGAGTTTTGACTTGAAGCATTGGTAAGAACCTCGATGCATGATATATTTTGCCTATCCCATTATGCAATAATAATAATAATAATAATAATAATAATAATAATAATAATAATAATAATAATAATAATAGTAATAATAATAATAATAATAATAATAATAATAATAATATCTTGTGCGCCTAATCTTTAGAAGCTCCAAGCGCTTTACAGCATATATAATGATGTGAATACAACCCCAACCCACCCCCCCCCAACCCCACCCACCCCCCAAAAAAACCCAAACAAAAACCAACAAAGCAAACAAACCCACCATGAAATTGGGAAAAATATGCTGAAAATATTTAAGGTAGGAAACATTTTTAGGTGCTTAAGTTTGTTTTTGTAGTCCAGGAAGGTGAGTTTAAAGTTAACTCTTGAAAGTGATCAATATGTCTTTTCTAATTTCAATGGGCAATGCATTCCACGTTGCTGGGTCCTTGTATGCAAATAACTTTGTCGATATGAATTCGCTTTCATAGTGGGAATAATGAGTATACGATTGTCAGAAGAGTAGCGTAAGTGTCTTGCTGGTGTGTACACATGGGTGAGGCACTATTGGCATTTTGGACTGGAGTCTGTCAGTGAACGTAGCACAGAAAACAAATTTTGTGCTTGATTCTGTACCGAATCGATAAACAGTATATGGCATAGAGCAGTGGTGAGGTGTGTTCTGATCGAGGTACTCTAAAGATAATCGAAGCAGCTCTGTTTTTAACATTTTGAAGTTCCTGGAGTAGATATTGTGACGAACCAGAAAGAATTGAGTTACAATAGTCCAGTCTTAAAAGTACTAATGAACACACAGGTGTTTTAGTGGCATCAGCCGAAAGATATTTGCGAATGGAACTGATGCGTCTCAGCTCAAGATATGCAGCCTTGAATATGTTCATGACATGATGGTGCAATGTGAAAGTACTGTCTAAAGTAATACCCAGGTTTCGTACTGATTATGTGAAATTAATGTTGGTGTTGCTGATATTATTGTCTTAGGTAAAGGATGGGAATGAGAAAGTCTTGTGTTATGATCAGAATGGCCTCAGTTGTATCATATTCATCTGCAGCTTGTTACATGTCATCCATGATTTCATATCAGAAATTCACCTCTCTACTCTATAGATGGTATCATCAACTTCAGTTGTGTGGCTAGACTTGTATATTTGGGTGTCAGCAGCATACGATTGGTTAGACACTGGGTGATGATCTATGACACTTGAGAGCAACTAAGTGTATAGAATGAAACGAACAGGTCCAAAAACAGACCCCTGTTGGACACCACACCATAAATCAACTGGGCTGGAGTGAATACCATTTGCAGGTACAATTTGTGTCCTGTGAAGTAATATATCATGGTCTGTTGTGTCAATGCTGCTGACAAATGAATACGATATTAATAGATAGTAAGGAAGATAAATATGGTATTAATGAAAATAAGGAAGTCCATGTCTATTTTCCGTTATAATTATAAGAATGAGCGCCTTCACAATGTTAAAATGCATTTATAGAACTGAGCAGACATGTTCACTCTAGTTAATTCGTTGTATGACACCAGATGCCAGAGATATAAGTTGAACTAAAAATCAAATGACACGTGATGAGAACTTATGCATCTAAACCTAAGACGAAGTGTGCAGTCAGTATGTCTTGAGTCTTCTAGGAGTCTTTTATTCTCAGTTACTTTGCCTTTTCCGGAGAAGTTTTCTTGTAATTTATGTGTTGTTATTCACGAAGTAGAGCCCAACTTTGTTAATGTTCCGCTCCATTGTCTAAGTTTGCCATCAGACTTAGTCACATGACCTGTGACAGTCCCAACAGAAGAGCCTATACCCATGTAGGGACTCATTTCTTACTAGGCGATGACCTAATTGAGATTAGTTTGTGGTTAATCAACTTGTAAATGACAAGGCCTGTTTGGATCAAAAAGTCGATCCTATTGAAAATATTAAATCCCTGATTTGTACCGTGGTTGTGCAGTTACTAGAGATATAGTGATATAAACTCCAGAGAATGATGTCGATCAGGAAATTATCCCCTAAGCACACCCATTCATGTTTTTTTAAAAATATTAATTCACTTTTGTTCAATCAATTAATCAAAAGGTATTGATCACATTAATACACTGTCAATAGCAAACGTTGTTGAAACTGTCGATGGTGGGATTGGTTAAAAAGAATGATTTAGTAGGTAAGTGGATATATATGCTGTGATAAATTATTAATAGCCGATGAAGGTGGGAACGTTACAAAATAAATAAATTTTATAACTCATATTATCTTTGATTTTGAGAATCAATTTCACGTCACGAGTTATGACAATCAAGTCTTTAAATTAACAATAGTGAGATTTTTATAAGAAAAATGTGCACGTTTCTTTTTACATGAATACCCCAGAAAAGAAGTTCTTATATAAATGCAAAGTCACTTTCACAAGTGTATCAGTTGCCATATTCAATGATAAATCTGATACAATAGTATCCTTTGGCTAAATTTTGTGCCCTGATATTCTTATTGTCCCTGGGTGATGTCTATTAGTTTCAATATTGTACGATTTAGAGACAAAATGTAGGATTCCTAGGAAAATAATACTTTGTTCATATCGCTTCTAATACACTAACACTTTCTATAGTCAGCTGACAAATATTATAATAGTACAAATATAATAGTACAAATATAATAGTACAAATCTAATAGTACAAATGTAATAGTACAAATGTAATAGTAGAAATAGACAAATATTATGGACTGAAAAGGATTTTCACAAGCTAAACTAACATTACAATTAAACATACTTTCAAAGGGAAAATAGGTTTTCGTTACGCTAATTAATAATTAGCATGATTATAAGTCTGGACACATGCCCCTCCTGTTATCTGTGTAAACCAGATGACATTCATACCTAAAGTTTTCTTTCTTACTTTTTGCATTTCATTGAAAGACTTGAAACTCCTCAAGCATCATCTCTTACAGAATAATACAAATAAATTCAAGACCGAAATATAATATTGAAACTTGATGAAAGAGACGTTGGTGAACTTTACACGAATCAAGAAGAAACAGTTGTTTAAAAGCAGCACAGATTATTTTGAATGGGTGACTTCTGATCTATAGAAATCGTGCCTTAATAAGCTCCATTCCAATGTAAAGAACGGCATTCAAGAACTTAAATAATTATACAAGAATAATATCAACAGGTGAATGAATGGAAGGGATACTTATCGCTAACGAAAACGCATTAGTTTTACAACTGTCCGCTATTTTTGTGAATGTAGCACTGACACAGTTGTATAGCTGTATTCGTGATATTTTGGGATTGATTAAAAAATATAATATTGGGATAGTGTATCAAACAGTCTTGGAACGGATATCAAAAGTCGTTTTTCAAGATGATTGTAAACTGATTCCAAAAATCTCTGGTGACGCATCCTTTGGCAAAGACTCCTAAAGTTCCATTTAGAAGTAAACTCGGAGTTGATGTTGAAAATGGTATTTTGTTTGTAGGCCATGGATATACAACGATAATTATAATCAAGTGAATTCAAGTTTGTTTTTCCAAAGACATGTCACGATAATTATAATCAAGTGAATTCAAGTTTGTTTTTCCATAGACATGTCACGATAATTATAATCAAATGAATTCAAGTTTGGTTTTCCATAGGCATGTCACGATAATTATATTCAAATGAATATAAGTTTAAAAAACCTGGCGGCTTTCACAATATTAACTTTTAGACGAAAGCATCGGATAAAATTAATTATTTAATTAATTATTTAATTTTAGACCAAAATCAATATTAAAGTAGAAAAATATCAATTTTTTCTATATTCAAAATAAAAGAACACCAAAATCAAAGACAATAGTATAAATCAACAAAATGTTTAAAAACTCAAAACATTAAATATAAGTTTAGAACTAAGGCTGATCATGAAAATTAGATTGAAATTACAGATATAAATGTTATATTCTTAATGGCAAAAGTTTCAATACTTTAAATATTTAAATATCTAGTAACTAAAAGTTTACTAAAAGGTAATTAAAATAATTATTCATCAAAACACATTAGTATTTGCTCAAGAAAGGTAATCAAATGCTTTTACCTTATACCGTGCGCTGACTAAATTGAGCAGTGTTACTGTAATACTCCGGCAAAGGATAAATACCCCTCGATTATTAAGCGTTGCAAGAAGCGCTGTCACGTGATTTATTCTGGTTGTATTTGGAGTAACAATCTAATCGGTTGATTTTAAAGTATCTGATTAAGCACAATTTTGATTCTAAAATATTTATCAAAATAAGTATACAGTGCACTCATCAGGTTGGGACAAGAACAACTTGTTTAAACTAGACTGAAGTGTGAATATCATCTGCATGTAG
Organism: Unio delphinus; assembly: GCA_029339505.1. Taxonomy (NCBI): domain Eukaryota; kingdom Metazoa; phylum Mollusca; class Bivalvia; order Unionida; family Unionidae; genus Unio; species Unio delphinus. The sequence continues at coordinate 9,145,292 of JAQISU010000042.1, forward strand.
GACCACGCGGTCGCTAAGAACACTTGTCATAATCTCCAAGTACACCGACGAAAGCTGATTTTTCAGCAAATGAATGTGCAAAAGAAAAGGTTTTTAAAAAGAACGATGGTAATATTTTCACTGCATTGATTATTCGTAATACAGGATGGTACGGCGCATAGAGAATCGGTAGTATGAGTTTGTGCGACAAGAGAGAGAGAGAGAGAGAGAGAGAGAGAGAGAGAGAGAGAGAGAGAGAGAGAGAGAGAGAGAGAGAGAGAGTGTGTGTGTGTGTGTGTGTGTGTGTGTGTGTGTGAATCGAATGTTTTAGGTAGCTTTAACAATTTTTCAGTCATATCGCTACGATGTCTGCAGTGTGGCAGTTTATAGTAATGTCTAGCACCGGGACATCATACCGCAGACATGCATCATGAGTTAAATGGTTAGATACATATGGGCGATTCTTCTAGAATACATAGCAAGGAAAACATATAAACCTATTACTAGGAATCTAAGGTCTTAAACGTAATAACATAAATGAGCGAAAACCAAAGACGTTTTATCAAATTCAACACATAATTTATTACCCTATAATACAAATTAATATTTAAAAAGAACTTAGATTGATGTGAATTAAATTTCAAATTGTCTTAAAAGTTATATCACTATCCAAAAGTATAGAGTATTCCGAATTAATTCCAGTGGGATTCCGAAGAAATTTTGATATTGACTGTGTTGATATGATAGTAGTCTGGAAATTTTGTCATAAATGATAGAGATAGTGTTTAACAAATGATAAATGAGTGAGTACTTTGTAATTCCACGGAATAATTTAAATTACTACATTATTTGAAAACACCTAAATAGCTGATTCCTCCCGATGGATCTTAAGATCGGGAAAAAGTAATTCTAAGGTAAACAGCAATTATATTTTTTAAAAAGAAAACACTAAAACGCTATAAACCTAACATTTGCGGGTCAATACCCCAGCAAATTAGACAAGATACTTCTAGAACATTCTTAATTTCTTAACAAAATATATATTGAACGCAGATACAAGAAATAATGTTTACATTCAAGTAATAATCATCTTAAACTATAACCTAGAATGATAGACAAAAACTAGTTATATAACACGTTGTTTTCAAAAAATACATTAGTCAGGTATACCTACCCTCAATTATGGATAAAGGTTAGTGCGACAATACAAAGCAAATCTACATGACGTTACCTATACTCAGACTTTAATCTGCCGGTGCATAATGCGCGGGCAAATCATGGTCTATGGGTCGGACAACAACATGGTAATGCTCTAGAACGATAATACCCAAATTTCACTATTAAACTTACACATGTTTTTTTTTTAGTATATATATATATATATAAGACGTATATTCTATATGCGGAAACAGTCAGGTAGTGAACTTTAACAGACAGTTTACTAATACCATCGGGTTCACATAAATATCTTATAGTAACATTACATAATACTTGCCGTTTTGAAAAGCCTTGTTGCTGTATTGGTCTATGTTTTCTGTGATTGCGTGAATGGGTTTCATATAAACTTCATGAGTAATTTCATCTTTTAATGCAGTTATCACACTTGGTAGTCTTGTCACGTACTCACGGGATCTCATATATTTTTGAACTATTTCCTTTGCATACTGATATCCAACTAACCGCTCAGCAAAAGGTATGTCATTATCAGATTTTGACGTCATGTTTTTCGTTAGAGATGATACTACATCAAAATATTTTTTGCCAGGATAAACGTATAGTAGCTGTGGACATCGCAAAGGTCCTCGTTGATAACTTCGTTCAAAAGCTGATTCAACTTCATCGGCCGTTTTAGTTAATAACGACTATGCTTCTTTACATCTACTCGCAACATCAACACGTCTTTATATGTGTATTGACGTCTACCTATTTTGATAGTATCATTGGTAAAATATAAAATAATCTCCTTCATGAACTTCATTAGGAGTGCCAACGTAAGAAAGTGAGTACTCGATATCACGGAATGGTATAAACCCTATTATTTATTAAATTAATGTACTCGAGTTTTGCTTTTGTACACAAGGATGCCGGAAGGCGATTAATGTATACTGTGTTGTATTTCAAAATAGTGAGTTCAGTAGATCCTTTACCGCAAGTGCGAAGTGCTTGTGATGGGAAGAATCTAATGCGTCCAGTGCACATACGATATATATGCATAAATACCTTGACATTACGGAACGTCTTGTCAGAGTGGGTCTACTATACGGACTTCAGTTGTAGAGGTATGTTAGTTATTTAATTTTTTGCATATTAAGATATCACTATGGTACTATCACGTCTATTTTTGTATTTTTGCTATGTAGCTTTGGTGTACACAGTATAATGCATATATTTACATTCTTGTTTGCGACTGTACAAGGGACTTATATTAGTAATATATGGATACTTTTCTAAGAAATGTTTAGTACAGTCCAATTTTTATTGAGCAGGGTTAAGTTTACTTCTGAACTTGTTGTTTTGTAATTATTGTGACAATATTGTAATCTGTAAAACCTGCCGTGCACAACGTCATTACGTTTAAACCTATATGCCCGTGTCATGTACGGCACACGGTACTGGATATATTTTCAGCTCTTTAGAGCTGTCCGGAGTGTGTAGAGCTGTGTTGTTTAGAGCTGTGTGTACAGCTGTGTAGAGTCGTCCAGGATAAGATTCCAGATGATTTGGAGTGTCTACGGTGTCTAGAGTGACCAGAGCGACTCGAGTGAGTGTTCAAGGTTATCGGAGTGGTCGGGGCCGACGTGGTGCAAGTTGTTATGTCAACCATATTAATTAAATTAATTAACCGTAGCAGCTGTGAAAGTGAACTGTAGCAGCCGTGGAGCTGAAATAAAGTGTACTGATGACGGAGTGTATCTCCTTACATATAATCTTGTAGCCGTGGGGTAATTTGGGGTTATTTAAACCCATTTTACATTTCGGGACTGTAAAGATGAGTTGTATATATGTCAATTTTTGTTTTCCTTAAATTCACTTTCTGGGTGAATTCATTTTACTACCTGAGTAATATTCTACACTGCACACTAGCTGATTACGTTCCATCAATTTATTTTGAAATCACAGTGAATGATTCACCCCTTGTCTTTGTATTTTGTAAATTAATTTATTTGTTTTTCTCTATTACGTTTAGGCGTTCTTATGTTAATTGTTCAATATTTGAACTATATGTATACGAGCACGTATTCATTATTAATTGCTCATTCAAGTGATTAATTCTTAAACATTGTATTTAGATCATCATCAGATGTGTTCTGTTGTGAAACCGGAAATCCTACCCCGTTATCTTGTTACACTCGATTCGTTTGGGTGACGGTAGATACATTTGCCATATTGCCAGTCGTGCTAACCAATCTGCAGTAACAACACGTGTAACATATGCTGCATCAGTGAGTTTACTAATCAATACTCTACCTTCCCCATATCCTCTATAATAAATCGATTCCATTTTTTTAATTAATTATATATTATTAATTAATTACAAGTACCTATCGTTAGTTTACCTTTGATTGCAAATCTTACAAACCAATTAGCTACGATTCTCTGAAAGATTTAATTTTCTGGAATTTAACGAAAGAATCAATTTCACATCTGCAATATGTCGTTGTATTCAATCTTTATTTTTATTAGCTCCATCATGAACATAATATGCTTGACGCTTGCACATCTTGCACATTCTGGATACTTTCCAGGTTTTGGTTGAACTCGTTCATGAAGTTCGATGCCAAGTCCGGTTCCAGGACCACAATAACTATATCCAGGAAGATGTTTTTCTCCTGGGTATTTAGCCGATGGAGTTACTACTGGTAAAGTTCCTAATGAAGTAGCTATATCAACGCCTATTTTTGTTTTGTCAGTGAGACAAAGTTATATTTTTGTACCACATTTCACACACTTGCTATAAGTGCACGGTTTAATTTTGTTTTTGTTATAGTTACTCGGTCTGTAGGGGTGGGCGCTCTGCATCTAACATCATATAAATTCATATTATTTATTATATTTCTATAACGTTGATGTCATTGATTTATCAGCGACTTGAAAACAAGAAGCAGTCAAACATAATTAAGCGCTACCGATTTGAATTAGAATGACAATAATAGGTCCATCTGGATATGGTAAGATGAAATTATTATTTAATATAATAACGAGATGGTTTTAGTGAGAGAGGTAATATTTAATAGCTCCGTCAATTGATGATCAGAGAAACTATAATGTCCTTAAAGATTTTAATGGAAACGCAACATTATTAAATGAAGAAGGTAATGATATTATAGATTGTATTACAAATATTGATGAAGCGCCCGAATGTTGATGAACTTGATGAATTTAGTAATAATTTAGTAGTTTACGATGATGTAATGATGGAAAACATTCAAATCTGAGAAGAATATTTTCTCGAGTCATGCATTAAAATAACGATATAATTTATATAACTAAGCGATACACATATATGCGTAAAGTGATCAACAATAACTGTACTATTTTAGCTGTATTTAATGGAGTTGATACACATACTTTATGAAATATTTATCAGACTTAGTGCTCAGAGGATATGGATATAATTAAATTTCAAAACTTCTTTTAATGTGCACAAGCTACCTCATATATATTTATAACGATAAATTTACACTATCCTAGATCAAGATATCGTGTAGGTCTTGATACAAAGTTTGGTTAAAAAAAATCAATCTGATTGACAGCAACTGGGGCGGGGTCGGGGACGGGGGCACGACCATAAATAAGTGTGACGGCGGGGAAACTCGCGTGCATTCTTGTTGAGAAACACCGAAAAGAATACAGTAACACAAGTGGAAGCTTCGGTATTGACATTACTTTTTTATTTTCGTTGGAAGCTTTCATTGTCCATGAAAAAAGTTGTTCTCAAGTTAATCTGTATGCACCCCACCCACCCCACTGTTCTGTCTGTCTGTCTGTCATCGAAATTCACACGAGCAGTGGAAAGGGGAAAGTTAGAAACGGAGCATATAAACAATAGTATAGTTGGTAGCAATAATAATTACATTATAATAATGACTTGGATGAATTGAATTCCCTCATGCTGGTCCCATGTTTGGCTTCGCTTATATTTCCATCTCGTTTCAAAATGCTTGCAAGCCGGTGTTTAAAAGCCAGCCGGTGTGTGAAATCCAGCGCGTTAAATGCTTAAGTAGCTAACGATGCTGTAAATGTACTGTTTTCCTTATTTCATGTGAACCAGCTTTCTTTGTTAAATCAAAAGTATCTTATATTTATTAAATAATATTAATGAAAATCAAAAGCTATTAAGCAACATATCAATTTGCAAAGGAGATTCCAATTACTTGCAAATGGTAAAGATCTACATTGTGTAGCGGACATACTGGACAGGTATGCGCAGAATTAATTCGTTCCGTCAATACGAAGTTGTTTGGAAGCAATCTCAACTGCGCCGGAAATGAGTTTTATATGTGATATGTGAAAGATTAGACCATCTATGTGTACTCGCCTAGACTACGTGACGCAATCCCTAACCTCTTCTAGATGAGCGTAAGGTTTCGTTTGAGCTGATATAACCATCAGAAAGATTAATTTCTATGTGTTATCAAAATTATAGATTTTTTTTAATGTATTAAAAATTTAGCTTGTAAGTTGCAGAGGTGGTTATTTATCCTTTTTCGATATAACGGTGCTATTCGACGTTTAGTATCCTTCTTTTTACAGTCGGATTGACAGATGCACATTAAATAATATGTGTTTTTTGCCGATTTAGTTATCTACTATCTATCTACTTAGTCATCTCGCATGCAATAACTCTGCTACCCAAAAATGCTTAGTCTAGAGTCTAAAAAAATTAATATCAGACGAAAAGGATCCAAATGTGTTTTCTGTATTTTGGGATTCTTTTTGATATGTCAAGAGATATCTTGTACACAATGTTGGTGCAGTCTAGCTTCGTATTCAAGTACAAATCCACTTAGCTAAACAATGAATGCGTGAAACTGGTGACGGTATATACTCTAGTAGCTGCGGTTGAATTGATGTTGTCCACTTTGAGACATTGGAACTTGAGTCACGTTGCAGCTATTCATATCGATGTAATCTAGACTTTGTCTTTTGATATCAAATGCTATAAGTGCTGTCGTAGTCAAAGATAACACGGTGTAAATTTGTACCAATTGACATTCTTGCGTCGTCGTCATCGTGGTTTGCAGGGCAAAAAGATTGAGTTTTGACTTGAAGCATTGGTAAGAACCTCGATGCATGATATATTTTGCCTATCCCATTATGCAATAATAATAATAATAATAATAATAATAATAATAATAATAATAATAATAATAATAATAATAATAATAGTAATAATAATAATAATAATAATAATATCTTGTGCGCCTAATCTTTAGAAGCTCCAAGCGCTTTACAGCATATATAATGATGTGAATACAACCCCAACCCACCCCCCCAAACCCCCCCCCCCAAAAAAAAACACCAAACAAAAACCAACAAAGCAAACAAACCCACCATGAAATTGGGAAAAATATGCTGAAAATATTTAAGGTAGGAAACATTTTTAGGTACTTAAGTTTGTTTTTGTAGTCCAGGAAGGTGAGTTTAAAGTTAACTCTTGAAAGTGATCAATATGTCTTTTCTAATTTCAATGGGCAATGCATTCCACGTTGCTGGGTCCTTGTATGCAAATAACTTTGTCGATATGAATTCGCTTTCATAGTGGGAATAATGAGTATACGATTGTCAGAAGAGTAGCGTAAGTGTCTTGCTGGTGTGTACACATGGGTGAGGCACTATAGGCATTTTGGACTGGAGTCTGTCAGTGAACGTAGCACAGAAAACAAATTTTGTGCTTGATTCTGTACCGAATCGATAAACAGTATATGGCATAGAGCAGTGGTGAGGTGTGTTCTGATCGAGGTACTCTAAAGATAATCGAAGCAGCTCTGTTTTTAACATTTTGAAGTTCCTGGAGTAGATATTGTGACGAACCAGAAAGAATTGAGTTACAATAGTCCAGTCTTAAAAGTACTAATGAACACACAGGTGTTTTAGTGGCATCAGCCGAAAGATATTTGCGAATGGAACTGATGCGTCTCAGCTCAAGATATGCAGCCTTGAATATGTTCATGACATGATGGTGCAATGTGAAAGTACTGTCTAAAGTAATACCCAGGTTTCGTACTGATTATGTGAAATTAATGTTGGTGTTGCTGATATTTATTGTCTTAGGTAAAGGATGGGAATGAGAAAGTCTTGTGTTATGATCAGAATGGCCTCAGTTGTATCATATTCATCTGCAGTTTGTTACATGTCATCCATGATTTCATATCAGAAATTCACCTCTCTACTCTATAGATGGTATCATCAACTTCAGTTGTGTGGCTAGACTTGTATATTTGGGTGTCAGCAGCATACGATTGGTTAGACACTGGGTGATGATCTATGACACTTGAGAGCAACTAAGTGTATAGAATGAAACGAACAGGTCCAAAAACAGACCCCTGTTGGACACCACACCATAAATCAACTGGGCTGGAGTGAATACCATTTGCAGGTACAATTTGTGTCCTGTGAAGTAATATATCATGGTCTGTTGTGTCAATGCTGCTGACAAATGAATACGATATTAATAGATAGTAAGGAAGATAAATATGGTATTAATGAAAATAAGGAAGTCCATGTCTATTTTCCGTTATAATTATAAGAATGAGCGCCTTCACAATGTTAAAATGCATTTATAGAACTGAGCAGACATGTTCACTCTAGTTAATTCGTTGTATGACACCAGATGCCAGAGATATAAGTTGAACTAAAAATCAAATGACACGTGATGAGAACTTATGCATCTAAACCTAAGACGAAGTGTGCAGTCAGTATGTCTTGAGTCTTCTAGGAGTCTTTTATTCTCAGTTACTTTGCCTTTTCCGGAGAAGTTTTCTTGTAATTTATGTGTTGTTATTCACGAAGTAGAGCCCAACTTTGTTAATGTTCCGCTCCATTGTCTAAATTTGCCATCAGACTTAGTCACATGACCTGTGACAGTCCCAACAGAAGAGCCTATACCCATGTAGGGACTCATTTCTTACTAGGCGATGACCTAATTGAGATTAGTTTGTGGTTAATCAACTTGTAAATGACAAGGCCTGTTTGGATCAAAAAGTCGATCCTATTGAAAATATTAAATCCCTGATTTGTACCGTGCTTGTGCAGTTACTAGAGATATAGTGATATAAACTCCAGAGAATGATGTCGATCAGGAAATTATCCCCTAAGCACACCCATTCATGTTTTTTTAAAAATATTAATTCACTTTTGTTCAATCAATTAATCAAAAGGTATTGATCACATTAATACACTGTCAATAGCAAACGTTGTTGAAACTGTCGATGGTGGGATTGGTTAAAAAGAATGATTTAGTAGGTAAGTGGATATATATGCTGTGATAAATTATTAATAGCCGATGAAGGTGGGAACGTTACAAAATAAATAAATTTTATAACTCATATTATCTTTGATTTTGAGAATCAATTTCACGTCACGAGTTATGACAATCAAGTCTTTAAATTAACAATAGTGAGATTTTTATAAGAAAAATGTGCACGTTTCTTTTTACATGAATACCCCAGAAAAGAAGTTCTTATATAAATGCAAAGTCACTTTCACAAGTGTATCAGTTGCCATATTCAATGATAAATCTGATACAATAGTATCCTTTGGCTAAATTTTGTGCCCTGATATTCTTATTGTCCCTGGGTGATGTCTATTAGTTTCAATATTGTACGATTTAGAGACAAAATGTAGGATTCCTAGGAAAATAATACTTTGTTCATATCGCTTCTAATACACTAACACTTTCTATAGTCAGCTGACAAATATTATAATAGTACAAATATAATAGTACAAATATAATAGTACAAATCTAATAGTACAAATGTAATAGTACAAATGTAATAGTAGAAATAGACAAATATTATGGACTGAAAAGGATTTTCACAAGCTAAACTAACATTACAATTAAACATACTTTCAAAGGGAAAATAGGTTTTCGTTACGCTAATTAATAATTAGCATGATTATAAGTCTGGACACATGCCCCTCCTGTTATCTGTGTAAACCAGATGACATTCATACCTAAAGTTTTCTTTCTTACTTTTTGCATTTCATTGAAAGACTTGAAACTCCTCAAGCATCATCTCTTACAGAATAATACAAATAAATTCAAGACCGAAATATAATATTGAAACTTGATGAAAGAGACGTTGGTGAACTTTACACGAATCAAGAAGAAACAGTTGTTTAAAAGCAGCACAGATTATTTTGAATGGGTGACTTCTGATCTATAGAAATCGTGCCTTAATAAGCTCCATTCCAATGTAAAGAACGGCATTCAAGAACTTAAATAATTATACAAGAATAATATCAACAGGTGAATGAATGGAAGGGATACTTATCGCTAACGAAAACGCATTAGTTTTACAACTGTCCGCTATTTTTGTGAATGTAGCACTGACACAGTTGTATAGCTGTATTCGTGATATTTTGGGATTGATTAAAAAATATAATATTGGGATAGTGTATCAAACAGTCTTGGAACGGATATCAAAAGTCGTTTTTCAAGATGATTGTAAACTGATTCCAAAAATCTCTGGTGACGCATCCTTTGGCAAAGACTCCTAAAGTTCCATTTAGAAGTAAACTCGGAGTTGATGTTGAAAATGGTATTTTGTTTGTAGGCCATGGATATACAACGATAATTATAATCAAGTGAATTCAAGTTTGTTTTTCCAAAGACATGTCACGATAATTATAATCAAGTGAATTCAAGTTTGTTTTTCCATAGACATGTCACGATAATTATAATCAAATGAATTCAAGTTTGGTTTTCCATAGGCATGTCACGATAATTATATTCAAATGAATATAAGTTTAAAAAACCTGGCGGCTTTCACAATATTAACTTTTAGACGAAAGCATCGGATAAAATTAATTATTTAATTAATTATTTAATTTTAGACCAAAATCAATATTAAAGTAGAAAAATATCAATTTTTTCTATATTCAAAATAAAAGAACACCAAAATCAAAGACAATAGTATAAATAAACAAAATGTTTAAAAACTCAAAACATTAAATATAAGTTTAGAACTAAGGCTGATCATGAAAATTAGATTGAAATTACAGATATAAATGTTATATTCTTAATGGCAAAAGTTTCAATACTTTAAATATTTAAATATCTAGTAACTAAAAGTTTACTAAAAGGTAATTAAAATAATTATTCATCAAAACACATTAGTATTTGCTCAAGAAAGGTAATCAAATGCTTTTACCTTATACCGTGCGCTGACTAAATTGAGCAGTGTTACTGTAATACTCCGGCAAAGGATAAATACCCCTCGATTATTAAGCGTTGCAAGAAGCGCTGTCACGTGATTTATTCTGGTTGTATTTGGAGTAACAATCTAATCGGTTGATTTTGAAGTATCTGATTAAGCACAATTTTGATTCTAAAATATTTATCAAAATAAGTATACAGTGCACTCATCAGGATGGGACAAGAACAACTTGTTTAAACTAGACTGAAGTGTGAATATCATCTGCATGTAGGACCACGCGGTCGCTAAGAACACTTGTCATAATCTCCAAGTACACCGACGAAAGCTGATTTTTCAGCAAATGAATGTGCAAAAGAAAAGGTTTTTAAAAAGAACGATGGTAATATTTTCACTGCATTGATTATTCGTAATACAGGATGGTACGGCGCACAGAGAATTGGTATTATAAATTTGTGCGACAAGAGAGAGAGAGTGTGTGTGTGTGTGTGTGTGTGTGTGTGTGTGTGTGTGTGTGTGTGAATCGAATGTTTTAGGTAGCTTTAACAATTTTTCAGTCATATCGCTACGATGTCTGCAGTGTGGCAGTTTATAGTAATGTCTAGCACCGGGAAATCATACCGCAGACATGTATCATGAGTTAAATGGTTAGATACATATGGGCGATTCTTCTAGAATACATAGCAAGGAAAACATATAAACCTATTACTAGGAATCTAAGGTCTTAAACGTAATAACATAAATGAGCGAAAACCAAAGACTTTTCCTCAAATTCAACACATAATTTATTACCCTATAATACAAATTAATATTTAAAAAGAACTTACAATGATGTGAATTAAATTTCAAATTGTCTTAAAAGTTCTATCACTATCCAAAAGTATAGAGTATTCCGAATTAATTCCAGTGGGATTCCGAAGAAAATTTGATATTGACTGTGTTGATATCCTTGTAGTCTGGAAATTGTCATAAATGATATAGATAGTGATTAACAAATGATAAATGAGTGAGTACTTTGTAATTCCACGGAATAATTTAAATTACTACATTATTTGAAAACACCTAAATAGCTGATTCCTCCCGATGGATCTTAAGATCGGGAAAAGTAATTCTATGGTAAACAGCAATTATATTTTTTAAAAAAGAAAATACTAAAACGCTATAAACCTAACATTTGCGGGTCAATACCCCAGCAAATTAGACAAGATACTTCTAGAACATTCTTAATTTCTTAACAAAATATATATTGAACGCAGATACAAGAAATAATGTTTACATTCAAGTAATAATCATCTTAAACTATAACCTAGAATGATAGACAAAAAATAGTTATATAACACGTTGTTTGCAAAAAATACATTAGTCAGGTATACCTACCCTCAATTATGGATAAAGGTCAGTGCAACAATACAAAGCAAATCTACATGACGTTACCTAGACTCAGACTTTAATCTGCCGGTGAATAATGCGCGGGCAAATCATGGTCTATGGGTCAGACAACAACATGGTAATGCTCTAGAACGATAATACCCATATTTCACCATTAAACTTACACGTGTTTTTTTTTAGTATATATAAGACGTATAAGACGTATTCTATATGCGGAAACAGTCAGGTAGTGAACTTTAACAGACAGTTTACTAATACCATCGTTTTAACACATAAATATCTTATAGTAACATTACATAATACTTGCCGTTTTGAAAAGCCTTGTTGCTGTATTGGTCTATGTTTTCTGTGATTGTGTGAATGGGTTTCATATAAACTGCATGAGTAATTTCATTTTTGAATGCAGTTATCTGGTAGTCTTGTTACATACTCACGGGATCTCATATCTTTTTGAACTATTTCCTTTGCATACTGATATCCAAATAACCGCTCAGCAAAAGGTATGTCATTATCAGATTTTGACGTCATGTTTTTCGTTAGAGATGATACTACACCAAAATATTTTTGTCAGGATAAATGTATAGTAGCTGCGGACATCGCAAAGGTCCTCGTTGATAAATTCGTTCAAAAGCTGATTCAACTTCAGGGGCCGTTTTAGTTAATAACGACTATGCTTCTTTACATTTACTCGCAACGTCAACACGTCTTTATATGTGTATTGACGTCTACCTATTTTGATAGTATCATTGGTATAAAATAAATAAAATCACCTTGATGAACTTCATTAGGAGTGCCAACGTAACAAAGTGAGTACTCGATATCACGGAATTGTATAAACCCTATTATTTATTAAATTAATGTACTCGAGTTTCGCTTTTGTGCACAAGGATGCCCGAAAGCGATTAATGTATACTGTGTTGTATTTCAAGATAGTGAGTTCAGTCCATTCTATACCGCAAGTGCGAAGTGCTTGTGATGGGAAGAATCTAATGCGTCCAGTGCATATACGATATATATGCATACATACCTTGACATTACGGAACGTCTTGTCAGAGTGGGTCTACTATACGGACTTCAGTTGTAGAGGTATGTTAGTTATTTAATTTTTTGCATATTAAGATATCACTATGGTACTATCACGTCTATTTTTGTATTTTTGCTATGTAGCTTTGGTGTACACAGTATAATGCATATATTTACATTCTTGTTTGCGACTGTACAAGGGACTTATATTAGTAATATATGGATACTTTTCTAAGAAATGTTTAGTACAGTCCAATTTTTATTGAGCAGGGTTAAGTTTACTTCTGAACTTGTTGTTTTGTAATTATTGTGACAATATTTTAATTTGTAAAACCTGCCGTGCACAACGTCATTACGTTTAAACCTATATGCCCGTGTCATGTACGGCACACGGTACTGGATATATTTTCAGCTCTTTAGAGCTGTCCGGAGTGTGTAGAGCTGTGTTGTGTAGAGCTGTGTAGAGTCGTCCAGGGTTAGATTCCAGATGATTTGGAGTGTTTACGGTGTCTAGTGACCAGAGCGACTCGAGTGAGTGTTCAAGGTTATCGGAGTGGTCGGGGCCGACGTGGTGCAAGTTGTTATGTCAACCATATTAATTAAATTAATTAACCGTAGCAGCTGTGAAAGTGAACTGTAGCAGCCGTGGAGCTGAAATAAAGTGTGCTGATGACGGAGTGTATCTCCTTACATATAATCTTGTAGCTGTGGGGTAATTTGGGGTTATTAAAACCCATTTTACTTTTCGGGACTGTAAAGATGAGTTGTATATATGTCAATTTTTGTTTTCCTTAAATTCACTTTCTGGGTGAATTCATTTTACTACCTGAGTAATATTCTACACTGCACACAAGCTGATTACGCTCCATCAATTTATTTTGAAATCACAGTGAATGATTCACCCCTAGTCTTTGTATTTTGTAAATTAATTTATTTGTTTTTCATTATTACGTTTAGGCGTTCTTATGTTAATTTTTCAATATTTAAACTATATGTATACGAGCACGTATTCATTATTAATTGCTCATTCAAGTGATTAATTCTTAAACATATTATTTATATCATCATCAGATGTGTTCTGTTGTGAAACCGGAAATCCTACCCCGTTATCTTGTTACACTCGATTCGTTTGGGTGACGGTAGATACATTTGCCATATTGCCAGTCGTGCTAACCAATCTGCAGTAACAACACGTGTAACATATGCTGCATCAGTGAGTTTACTAATCAATACTCTACCTTCCCTATATCCTCTATAATAAATCGATTTCATTAGTTTAATTAATTATATATTATTAATTAATTACAAGTACCTATGGTTAGTTTACCTTTGCTTGCGAATCTTACAAACCAATTAGCTACGATTCTCTGAAAGATTTAATTTTCTGGAATTTATCGAATGAATCAATTTCACATCTGCATTATGTCGTTGTATTCAATCTTTATTTTTATTAACTCCATCATGAACATGATATGCTTGATGCTTGCACATCTTGCACATTCTGGATACTTTCCAGGTTTTGGTTGATCTCGTTCATGAAGTTCGATACCAAGTCCGGTTCCAGAACCACAATAACTATATCCTGGAATATGTTTTTCTCCTGGGTATTTAGCCGATGGAGTTACTACTGGTAAAGTTCCTAATGAAGTAGCTATATCACCGCCTATTTTTGTTTTGTCAGGGAGACAAAGTTATTTTTTGTACCACATTTCACACACTTGCCTATAAGTGCACGGTTTAATTTTGTTTTTGTTATAGTTACTCGATCTGTAGGGGTGGGTGCTCTGCATCTACCATCATGTAAATTCATATTATTTATTATATTTCTATAACGTTGATGTCATTGATTTATCAGCGACTTGAAAACAAGAAGCAGTCAAACATAATTAAACGCTAGCGATTTAAATTAGAATGACAACATCTGTATCTGGTAAGATGAAATTATTATTTAATATAATAACGAGATGGCTTTAGTGAGAGAGGTAATATTTAATAGCTCCGTCAATTGATGATCAGAGAAGCTATAATGTCCTAAAAGATATTAATGAAAACGCAACATTATTACATGAAGAAGGTGATGATATTATCGATTGTATTACAAATATTTATGAAGCGCCGAATGGTGATGAACTTGATGGATTTAGTAATAATTTAGTTGTTTACGATGATGTAATGATGGAAAACATTCAAATCTGAGAAGAATATTTTCTCGAGTCATGCATTAAAATAATGATATAATTTATATAACTAAGCGATACACATATATGCGTAAAGTGATCAACAATAACTGTACTATTTTAGCTGTATTTAATGGAGATGATACACATACTTTATGAAATATTTATCAGACTTAGTGCTCAGAGGATATGGATATAATTAAATTTCAAAACTTCTTTTAATGTGCATAAGCTACCTCATATATATTTATAACGATAAATTTACACGATCCTAGATCAAGATATCGTGTAGGTCATGATACAAAGTTTGGTAAAAAAAAAATCAATCTGATTCACAGCAACTGGGTCGGGGTCGGGGACGGGATCACGACCACAAAAAAGTGTGACGGCGGGTAAACTCGCGTGCATTCTTGTTGAGAAACACCGAGAAAAAATACAGTAACACAGGTGGAAGCTTCGGTATTGACATTACTTTTTTATTTTCGTTGGAAGCTTTCGCTGTCCATGAAAAGAGATGTTGTCAAGTTAATCTGTATGCCCCCCACCCACCCCACTGTTCTGTCTGTCTGGCCCTTCATCGAAATTCACACGAGCAGTGGAAAGGGGAAAGTTAGAAACGGAGCATATAAACAATAGTATAGTTGGTAGCAATAATAATTACATTATAATAATGACTTGGATGAATTGAATTCCCTCATGCTGGTCCCATGTTTGGCTTCGCTTATATTTCCATCTCGTTTCAAAATGCTTGCAAGCCGGTGTTTAAAAGCCAGCCGGTGTGTGAAATCCAGCGCGTTAAATGCTTAAGTAGCTAACGATGCTGTAAATGTACTGTTTTCCTTTTTTCATGTGAACCAGCTTTCTTTGTTAAATCAAAAGTATCTTATATTTATTAAATAATATTAATAAAAATCAAAAGCTATTAAGCAACATATCAATTTGCAAAGGAGATTCCAATTACTTGCAAATGGTAAAGATCTACATTGTGTAGCGGACATACTGGACAGGTATGCGCAGAATTAATTCGTTCCGTCAATACGAAGTTGTTTGGAAGCAATCTCAACTGCGCCGGAAATGCGTTTTATATGTGATATGTGAAAGATTAGACCATCTATGTGTACTCGCCTAGACTGCGTACGTAATCCCTAACCTCTTCTAGATAAGCGTAAGGTTTCGTTTGAGCTGATCTAACCATCAGAAAGATTAATTTCTATAATGTGTTATCCAAATTATAGTTTTTTTAATGAATTAAAAATTGAGCTTGTAAGTTGCAGAGGTGGTTATTTATCCTTTTTTGATATAACGGTGCTATTCGACGTTTAGTATCCTTCTTTTACAGTCGGATTGACAGATGCACATTAAATAATATGTGTTTTTTGCCGATTTAGTTATCTACTATCTATTTACTTAGTCATCTCGCATGCAATAACTCTGCTACCCAAAAATGCTTAGTCTAGAGTCTAAAAAAACTAATATCAGACGAAAAGGATCCAAATGTGTTTTCTGTATTTTGGGATTCTTTTTGATATGTCAAGAGATATCTGGTACACTATGTTGGTGCAGTCTAGCTTCGTATTCAAGTACAAATCCACTTAGCTAAACAATGAATGCGTGAAACTGGTGACGGGATATACTCTAGTAGCTGCGGTTGAATTGATGTTGTCCACTTTGAGACATTGGATCTTGAGCACGTTGCAGCTATTCATATCGATGTAATCTAGACTTTGTCTTTTGATATCAAATGCTATAAGTGCTGGCTTAGTCAAAGATAAGACGGTGTAAATTTGTACCAATTGACATTCTTGCGTCGTCGTCTTCGTGGTTTGTAGGGCAAAAATATTGAGTTTTTACTTGAAGCATTGGTAAGAACTTCGATGCATGATATATTTTGCCTATCCCATTATGCAATAATAATAATAATAATAATAATAATAATAATAATAATAATAATAATAATAATAATGACTTGTGCGCCTAATCTTTAGAAGCTCCAAGCGCTTTACAGCATATATAATGATGTGAATACAACCCCAACCCCCCCAACCCCACCCACCCCCCAAAAAAACCCAAACAAAAACCAACAAAGCAAACAAACCCACCATGAAATTGGGAAAAATATGCTGAAAATATTTAAGGTAGGAAACATTTTTAGGTGTTTAGGTTTGTTCTTGTAGTCCAGAAAGGTGAGTTTAAAGTGAACTCTTGAAAGTGATGAATATGTCTTTTCTAATTTCAATGGGCAATTCATTCCACGTTGCTGGGTCCTTGCATGCAAATAACTTTGTCGATATGAATTCGCTTTCATAGTGGGAATAATGAGTATACGATTGTCAGAAGAGTAGCGTAAGTGTCTTGCTGGTGTGTACACATGGGTGAGGCCCTATAGGCATTTTGGACTGGAGTCTGTCAGTGAACGTAGCACAGAAAACAAATTTTCTGCTTGATTCTGTACCGAATAGATAAACAGTATATGGCATAGGGCAGTGGTGAGGTGTGCTCTGATCGAGGTACTCTAAAGATAATCCAAGCAGCTCTGTTTTTAACATTTTGAAGTCTCTTTAGTAGATATTGTGACGAACCAGAAAGAATTGAGTTACAATAGTCCAGTCTTAAAAGTACTAATGAACACACAGGTGTTTTAGTGGCATCAGCCGAAAGATATTTGCGAATGGAACTGATGCGTCTCAGCTCAAGATATGCAGCCTTGAATATGTTCATGACATAATGGTGCAATGTGAAAGTACTGTCTAAAGTAATACCCAGGTTTCGTACTGTTTATGTGAAGTTAATGTTGGTGTTGCTGATATTTATTGTCTTAGGTAAAGGATGGGAATGAGAATGTCTTGTGTTATGATCAGAATGGCCTCAATTGTATCATATTCATCTGCAGCTTGTTACATGTCATCCATGATTTCATATCAGAAATTCACCTCTCTACTCTATAGATGGTATCATCAACTTCAGTTGTGTGGCTAGACTTGTATATTTGGGTGTCAGCAGCATACAATTGGTTAGACACTGGGTGATGATCTATGACACTTGAGAGCGACTAAGTGTATAGAATGAAACGAACAGGTCCAAAAACAGACCCCTGTTGGACACCACACCATAAATCAATTGGGCTGGCGTGTATTCCATTTGCAGGTACAAATTGCGTCCTGTTCACTACGTAGGACTTGAACCACTGTAAAGCTGTATTCTGAATGCCAAATACATGCTGGAGACGGTGAAGTAATATATCATGGTCTGTTGTGTCAATGCTGCTGACAAATGAATACGGTATTTATAGATGGTAAGGAAGATAAATATGGTATTAATGAAAATAAGGGAGTCCGTGTCCATTTTCCGTTATAATTATAAGAATGAGCGCCTTCACAATGTTAAAATGCATTTATAGAACTGAATACACATGTTCACTCTAGTTAATTTGTTGTATGACACAAGATGCCAGAGATATAAGTTGAACTAAAAATCAAATGACACGTGATGAGAACTTATGCATCTAAACCTAAGACGAAGTGTGCAGTCAGTATGTCTTGAGTCTTCTAGGAATTTTTTATTCTCAGTTACTTTGCCTTTTCCGGAGAAGTTTTCATGTAATTCATGTGTTGTTATTCACGAAGTAGAGTCCAACTTTGTTAATGTTCCGCTCCATTGTCTAAATTTGCCATCAGACATCTTCACAGGACCTGTGACAGTCGCAACAGTAAAGCCTATACCCATGTAGGGACTCATTTATTACTAGGCGATGACCTAATTGAGATTAGTTTGTTGTTAATCAACTTGTAAATGACATGGCCTGTTTGGATCAGAAAGTCGATCCTATTGAAAATATTAAATCCCTGATTTGTACCGTGCTTCTGCAGTTACTAGAGATATAGTGATATAAACTCCTGAGAATGATGTCGATCTGGAAATTATTCGCTAAGCACACCCATTCATGTTTTTTAAAAATATTATTTCACTTTTGTTCAATCAATTAATCAAAAGGTATTGATCACATTAATACTCTGTTAACTAGAGCATTCTCTTTATTCTAATCTGGCTGACAAACAGCAATCACCTGTCGTTCAACAAAAACAAGATTATGAGATCTAATGTTTGTTTCAGATGGCCATTAGGAAATTAGAAGCCACAGATGTACTCACTTGTTATATTCTTATAAATGGGATCCTCATGAGATCATATGACTTCCTCGCTGGTGACTAGTTGTCAGTGAGCCATCAAAATGTTGTACCCAATTCGTATAGACCATGAAATTATTAGTCTAGTGCATGAATCTTATTTGTCTTATCACTTAGGAGTCAGCAAGACTTATCACAAGATTTTGTATCATATTTATGACCGATACTTCAAAGGGATGTGTATAGATACAGTAGATGTTATCACACGTATAAAATGATAGGAAAACCCAATTAGAAGATACGTGTGTGTTAACGTCAATATATTCCTGCACTGAACGAACCACTTAGCAAAATAACGATTGCTTGCGTCTTTCCCTTACCTAACAACACGTTAGTCATACAACCAAGACCTGTAGACTATGATTTGTGTTTCCATAAGATTCCCAGAGGCATATCAAAACTGAAAATGTAGTAAAAGTTGCTGGAAAGTTACAGATATAAAATGTGAACCCTGATCAGCTAGGACAGCTTTTGGAAGTCCAAAAGGTGTCAAAGAAACCCCTTATCAATGCTTTTACTATAGTTTAATATTTAATATTCCTCAAAGGAATTGCATTTTGGAAGTATTGTAGACGCACACAATTTAAACAACAAATATTACTTGACATACGTGGTCTTAAGTAAAAGACAGAGCCAATCTTCCATTATTTTGCTAGATAATTCGTCAAATACAAGAATGAAGCTTTGATATCTTCTGACTGGGTTTTCATGCCAGTTGACAACAGTAGCAATATCTATATTATTTCAAAACAAGACTTGTAATTTACGATGTTGTGATAATTCTTACTGACTCCTAAATAACAATTCAGATGAGATTCATAGACTAGAATAGGAATTGCCTGATATGAGATTCATAGACTAGAATAGGAATTGCCTGATATGAGATTCATAGACTAGAATAGGAATTGCCTGCCGATATGGCTTCAAAACAACACATACAAGCACACTGGCCACTAATTACTGGCATGTACCTAATGTGGTCTCATCAGTCTCATAAGGACCCTATATTTCACAAAATAACCGACTAGAACTTGTGTTGCTTCAGTTTTGCTAATAACTCTCTGAAACAAACACGAGAACTCGGGATCTTGTTCCTGTTCAACAATACAAAGAGGATCACGGTGATCCATACCTCTTAGTGGTTCAATTCCAGAAACAAATTTGACCTCACCTAAAGCCTGATCAATACATTTATCAGATAAAGGAATAATTTTCCCGATCAATATAAATCCCATAAACACTTTTTGATCGATTGAGTGCACGATCAGGGTATATAACAAGGATATCAATCTAAACAGGATCAACGTTTAGATGAAAACATGGGTATGCCAATTACTATTGGATTAATCACAAACATATCTACATCTAAACCATTTTGATACTATTTTTATGGATAACGTTTAAAAAAACGTTCTATTTTGCAAAACAAAGTCACGTCTTTTACTAAAATAAACAATATGACATCTCTAATTTAGACCAGTTTGTTCTAAGTACTGAACTCGAATCCAAGCAAGCATTTTTTTTATTAATATTTACAAATAATCATTATCTTAAAGTACAGTCCACAGCCATTTACAATTTACAATCAGGGCTATAAGTTAAACAAACATTACAGCTAATGCATATCAATGTCTTTTTTACATTTTATGAAGTTGCGATTACAATACTATATTCATTTTTACCCATCATGCCTACATATTTATTTCTCACGTTCTCTTCTTTAGCTGTCTTGTTTTTCTTTTCTTGAATTGTTACAGACTATTTTTGTGCTGTTGATTTTCCACATCTGTATTTATAGCAATATTGATTCGTAAATCAAATGCACTTCATTCCTCTTTAACATTGTTAACGAATATAGTGATCTATAATTTCTGAATTATTTTGGGGATACGAGTACTGAGCTAGAAATGTACGATCTAAACAATAAATTTTTGTTGTGGATTCTGAGATCACCATTTGTGACTGGTGAACTACGATTTTTTCAAAAGGTATTTTGATGGATATTAGATTCATGGTGTTGAAGAATTTCAAAAACTTTAAAACGTTTTATAAAGAACATGGGACTGACGATGTTGTCATAATTATTTTGGTAAGCTTGGACTTTAAAATAAAATGTTTTAAATGGATTTTAGAGTCAATAGCAAACGTTGTTGAAACTGTCGATGGTGGGATTGGTTAAAAAGAATGCTCTAGTAGGTAAGTGGATATATATGCTGTGATAAATTATTAATAGCCGATTAAGGTGGGAACGTTACAAAATAAATAAAATTTATAACTCATATTATCTTTGATTTTGAGAATCAATTTCACGTCACGTGTAATGACAATCAAGTCTTTAAATTAACAATAGTGAGATTTATGTGCATAAAATGTGCACGTTTCTTTTTACATGAATACCCCAGAAAAGAAGTTTTTATATAAATGCAAAGTCACTTTCACAAGTGTATCAGTTGCCATATTCAATGATAAATCTGATACAATAGTATCCTTTGGCTAAATTTTGTGCCCTGATATTCTTATTGTCCCTGGGTGATGTCTATTAATTTCAATACTGTACGATTTAGAGACAAAATGTAGGATTCCTAGGAAAATAATACTTTGTTCATATCGCTTCTAATACACTAACACTTTCTAGAGTCAGCTGACAAATATTATAATAGTACAAATATAATAGTACAAATATAATAGTACAAATCTAATAGTACAAATATAATAGTACAAATGTAATAGTACAAATAGACAAATATTATGGACTGAAAAGGATTTTCACAAGCTAAACTAACATTACAATTAAACATACTTTCAAAGGGAAAATAGGTTTTCGTTACGCTAATTAATAATTAGCATGATTATAAATTCTTGACACATTCCCCTCCTGTTATCTGTGTAAACCAGATGACATTCATACCTAAATTTTTCTTTCTTACCTTTCGCATTTCATTGAAAGACTTGAAACTCCTCAAGCATCATCTCTTACAGGATAATAAAAATAAATTCAAGACCGAAATATAATATTGAAACTTGATGAAAGAGACGTTGGTGAACTTTACACGAATCAAGAAGCAACAGGTGTTTAAAAGCTGCACAGATTATTTTGAATGGATGAGTTCTGTTCTATAGAAATCGTACCTTAATAAGCTCCATTCTAATGTGCAGAACGGCATTCAAAAACTTAAATAATTATACAAGAATGATATCAACGGGTAAATGAATGGAAGGGATACTTATCGCTAACGAAAACGCATTAGTTTTACAACTGTCCGCTATTTTTATGAATGTAGCACTGACACAGTTGTATAGCTGTATTCGTGATATTTTGGGATTGATTAAAAAATATAATATTGGGATAGTGTATCAAACAGTCTTGGAACGGATATCAAAAGTCGTTTTTCAAGATGATTGTAAACTGATTCCGAAATCTCTGGTGACGCATGCTTTGGCAAAGACTCCTAAAGTTCCATTTAGAAGTAGACTCAGAGTTGATGTTGAAAATGGTATTTTGTTTGTAGGCCATGGATATACCACGATAATTATAATCAAATGAATTCAAGTTTGGTTTTCCATAGACATGTCACGATAATTATAATCAAATAAATTCAAGTTTGTTTTTCCACAGACATGTCACGATAATTATATCCAAATGAATCTAAGTTTAAAAACCCTGGCGGCTTTCACAATAGTAACTTTTAGACGAAAGCATCGGAAAAAATTAATTATTTAATTAATTATTTGATTTTAGACCAAAATCAATATTAAGTAGATAAAGATCAAATATTTCTATATTCAAAATAAAAGTACACCAAAATCAAAGACAATATTATAAATAAACAAAAGGTTTAAAAACTCAAAACATTAAAGATAGGTTTAAAACTAAGGCTGATCATTAAATTTAGATTGAAATTACAGATATAAATGTTATATTCTTAATGGCAAAAGTTTCAATACTTTAAATATTTAAATATCTAGTAACTAAAAGTTTACTAAAAGGTAATTAAAATAATTATTCATCAAAACACATTAGTATTTGCTCAAGAAAGGTAATCAAATGCTTTTACCTTAGACCGTGCGCTGACTGAATTGTGCAGTGTTACTGTAATACTCCGGCAAAGGATAAATACCACTCGATTATTAAGCGTTGCAAGAAGCGCTGTCACGTGATTTATTCTGGTTATATTTGGAGTAACAATCTAATCGGTTGATTGTAAAGTATCTGATTAAGCACAATTTTGATTCTAAAATATTTATCAAAATAAGTATACAGTGCACTCATCAGGTTGGGACAAGAACAACTTGTTTAAACTAGACTGAAGTGTGAATATCATCTGCATGTAGGATCACGCGGTCGCTAAGAACATTTGTCATAATCTCCAAGTACACCGACGGAAGTTGATTTTTTTGAGCAAATGAATGTGCAAAAGAAAAGGGTTTAGAAAAAAACGATGGTAATATTTTCGCTGCATTGATTATTCATAATACAGGATGGTACGGCGCACAGAGAATTGGTAGTATGTATTTGTGCGACAAGAGAGTGTGTGTGTGTGTGTGTGTGTGTGTGTGTGTGTGTGTGTGTGTGTGTGTGTGAATCGAATGTTTAAGGTAGCTTTAACAATTTTTCAGTCATATCGCTACGATGTCTGCAGTGTGGCAGTTTATAGTAATGTCTAGCACCGGGACATCATACCGCAGACATGTATCATGAGTTAAATGGTTAGATACATATGGGCGATTCTTCTAGAATACATAGCAAGGAAAACATATAAACCTATTACTAGGAATCTAAGGTCTTAAACGTAATAACATAAATGAGCGAAAACCAAAGACGTTTCCTCAAATTCAACACATAATTTATTACACTATAATACAAATTAATATTTAAAAAGAACTTACACTGATGTGAATTAAATTTCAAATTGTCTTAAAAGTTCTATCACTATCCAAAAGTATAGAGTATTCCGAATTAATTCCAGTGGGATTCCGAACAAAATTTGATATTGACTGTGTTGATATGCTTGTAGTCTGGAAATTGTCATAAATGATATAGATAGTGATTAACAAATGATAAATGAGTGAGTACTTTGTAATTCCACGGAATAATTTAAATTACTACATTTTTTGAAAACACCTAAATAGCTGATTCCTCCCGATGGATCTTAAGATCGGGAAAAAGTAATTCTATGGTAAACAGCAATTATATTTTTAAAAAAAGAAAACACTAAAACGCTATAAACCTAACATTTTCGGGTCAATACCCCAGCAAATTAGACAAGATACTTCTAAAACATTCTTAATTTCTTAACAAAATATATATTGAACGCAGATACAAGAAATAATGTTTACATTCAAGTAATAATCATCTTAAACTATTACCTAGAATGATAGACAAAAAATAGTTATATAACACGTTGTTTGCAAAAAATACATTAGTCAGGTATACCTACCCTCAATTATGGATAAAGGTTAGTGCAACAATACAAAGCAAATCTACATGACGTTATCTACTCTGACTTTAATCTGCCGGTGAATAATGCGCGGGCAAATCATGCTCTATGGGTCAGACAACAACATGGTAATGCTCTAGAACAATAATACCCATATTTCACCGTTAAAATTATTTTTAGTATATATAAGATGTATATTCTATATGCGGAAACAGTCAGCTAGTGAACTTTAACAGACAGGTTACTAATACCATCGGGTTCACATAAATATCTTATAGTAATATTACATAATACTTGCCGTTTTGAAAAGCCATGTTGCTGTATTGGTCTATGTTTTCTGTGATTGCGTGAATGGGTTTCATATAAACTGCATGAGTAATTTCATTTTTTAATGCAGTTATCACACTTTGTAGTCTTGTTACATACTCACGGGATATCATATGTTTTTGAACTATTTCCTTTGCATACTGATATCCAACTAACCGCTCAGTAAAAGGTATGTCATTATCAGATTTTGATGTCATGTTTTTCGTCAGAGATGATGCTACACCAAAATATTTTTGTCAGGATAAACGTATAGTAGCTGCGGACATCGCAAAGGTCCTCGTTGATAAATTCGTTCAAAAGCTGATTCAACTTCAGGGGCCGTTTTAGTTAATAACGACTATGCTTCTTTACATCTACTCGCAACGTCAACACGTCTTTATATGTGTATTGACGTCTACCTATTTTGATAGTATCATTGGTATAAAATAAATAAAATCTCCTTGATGAACTTCATTAGGAGTGCCAACGTAAGAAAGTGAGTACTCGATATCACGGAATTGTATAAACCCTATTATTTATTATATTAATGTACTCGAGTTTCGCTTTTATGCACAAGGATGCCCGAAGGCGATTAATGTATACTGTGTTGTATTTCAAAATAGTGAGTTCAGTCCATCCTATACCGCAAGTGCGAAGTGCTTGTGATGGGAAGAATCTAATGCGTCCAGTGCATATACGATATATATGCATAAATACCTTGACATTACGGAACGTCTTGTCAGAGTGGGTCTACTATACGGAATTCAGTTGTAGAGGTATGTTAGTTGTTTAATTTTTTGCATATTAAGATATCACTATGGTACTATCACGTCTATTTTTGTATGTTTGCATTGTAGCTTTGGTGCACACAGTATAATGCATATATTTACATTCTTGTTTGCGACTTAACAAGGGACTTATATTAGTAATATATGGATACTTTTCTAAGAAATGTTTAGTACAGTTCAATTTTTATTGAGCAGGGTTAAGTTTACTTCTGAACTTGTTGTTTTGTAATTATTGTGACAATATTGTAATCTGTAAAACCTGCCGTGCACAACGTCATTACGTTTAAACCTATATGCCCGTGTCATGTACGGTACACGGTACTGGATATATTTTCAGCTCTTTAGAGCTGTCCGGAGTGTGTAGAGCTGTGTTGTGTAGAGCTGTATGTAGAGCTGTATAGAGTCGTCCAGGGTAAGATTCCAGATGATTTGGAGTGTCTAGAGTGACCAGAGCGACTCGAGTGAGTGTTCAAGGTTATCGGAGTGGTCGGGGCCGACGTGGTGCAAGTTGTTATGTCAACCATATTAATTAAATTAATTAACCGTAGCAGCTGTGAAAGTGAACTGTAGCAGCCATGGAGCTGAAATAAAGTGTGCTGATGACGGAGTGTATCTCCTTACATATAATCTTGTAGCCGTGGGGTAATTTGGGGTTATTAAAACCCATTTTGCATTTCGGGACTGTAAAGATCAGTTGCATATATGTTAATTTTTGTTTTGCTTAATTTCACTTTCTGGGTGAATTCATTTTACTACTTGAGTAATATTCTACACTGCACACTAGCTGATTACGCTCCATCAATTTATTTTGAAATCACAGTGAATGATTCACCCCTTGTCTTTGTATTTTATAAATTAATTTATTTGTTTTTCATTATTACGTTTAGGCATTCTTATGTTAATTTTTCAATATTTGAACTATATGTATACGAGCACGTATTCATTATTAATTGCTCATTCAAGTGATTAATTCTTAAACATTGTATTTATATCATCATCAGATGTGTTTTGTTGTGAAACCGGAAATCCTACCCCGTTATCTTGTTACACTCGATTCGTTTGGGTGACGGTAGATACATTTGCCATATTGCCAGTCGTGCTAACCAATCTGCAGTAACAACACGTGTAACATATGCTGCATCAGTGAGTTTACTAATCAATACTCTACCTTCCCTATATTCTCTATAATAAATCGATTCTATTATTTTAATTAATTATATATTATTAATTAATTACAAGTACCTATCGTTAGTTTACCTTTGCTTGCGAATCTTACAAACCAATTAGCTACGATTCTCTGAAAGATTTAATTTTCTGGAATTTAACGAATGAATCAATTTCACATCTGCAATATGTCGTTGTATTCAATCTTTATTTTTATTAGCTCCATCATGAACATGATATAATTGATGCTTGCACATCTTGCACATTCTGGATACTTTCCAGGTTTTGGTTGATCTCGTTCATGAAGTTCGATACCATGTCCGGTTCCAGAACCACAATAACTATATCCAGGAAGATGTTTTTCTCCTGGGTATTTAACCGATGGAGTTACTACTGGTAAAGTTCCTAATGAAGTAGCTATATCACGGCCTATTTTTGTTTTGTCAGGGAGACAAAGTTATATTTTTGTACCACATTTCACACACTTGCCTATAAGTGCACGCTTTTATTTTGTTTTTTTGTTATAGTTACTCGATCTGTAGGGGTGGGTGCTCTGCATCTACCATCATGTAAATTCATAATATTTATTATATTTCTATAACGTTGATGTCATTGATTTAAAACAAGAAGCAGTCAAACATCATCAAGCGCTACCGAATTAAATTAGAATGACAATAATAGGTCCATCTGGGTCTGGTAAGATGAAATTATTACTTAATATAATAAACGAGATGGCTTTAGTGAGATAGGTTATATTTAATAGCTCCGTCAATTGATGATCAGAGAAGCTATAATGTCCTTAAAGATTTTAATGAAAACGCAAGATTATTAAATGAAGAAGGTTATGATATTATCAAGTGTATTACAAATATTGATGAGGCGCCGAATGTTGATGAACTTGATGGATTTATTAATAATTTAGTTGTTTATGATGACGTAATGCTGGAAAACATTCAAATCTGAGAAGAATATTTTCTCGATACAGGCATTAAAATACTCATATAATTTATATAACTAAGCGATACACATATATACTTAAAGTGATCAACAATAACTGTACTATTGTAGCTGTATTTAATGGAGTTGATACACATACTTTAAGAAATATTTATCAGACTTAGTGTTCAGAGGATATGGATATAACTAAATTTCAAAACTTCTTTTAATGTGCACAAGCTACCTCAGATATATTTATAACGATAAATTTACACGATCCTAAGATCAAGATATCGTGTAGGTCTTGACATAAAGTTTAGTTAATAAAATCAATCTGATTCACAACAACTGGGGCGAGGGGAGGGGGCGGAGATACGACCACAAATAAGTGTCACGGCGGGTATACTCGCGTGCATACTTGTTGAGAAACACCGAGAAAAAATATAGTAACACAATTAGAAACTTCGGTGTTGATCTTACTTTTTTCATTTTCGTTGTAAACTTTCATTGTCCATAAAAAGACTTGTTCTCAAGTTAATCTGTACGCACCCCCCCCCCACACACACACACACATACACTGTTTTGTCTGTCTGGCGCTTCATCGAAATTCACACGAGCAGTGGAAAAGGGAAAGTTAGAAACGGAGCATATAAACAATAGTATAATTGGTAGCAATATAGTCCGAGATTTTTCTGACCCTTGCCACCCCATTTTTGATATTTGTTTTTTTGTGTTGGGGTATTGGTGGGAGAATGTAGCATACGCTTTTCCCATACCCCGCGGGAAGCACGGCAAATGTGTCACTTCCATCAATAACTGAATGTATAATTTCCATTTTCAAGAAGCATCTCATTGGCAAGAGATTACGTGTCTTTAGCTGCCATGTTGCAGTATAGATTTATGCCCCAAAGCTTCTATTCCAGTATTGGGGAAAGAAGACCAAAACAAATCGAAAATAGTGGATGAAAGTCACGCAATGTCTATAATAACATGATTTTCAACATATTAATTGAGATGACACCAACCGGAAACGTGTCTTTGTCGCATCGTCCTGGAAAGAGGCAGATTGATCACGCTGAAGCTACACGACAACGCGGTTTTGTTGCGTATCTGGCCGCGAGATTTGGCTAGTCATGTGACTAGCAATGCAAATTGTGTGAACGCGGTCAAAATTCATCAACACTGTAATTTCGTCTAGTCCGACAACAGATTAAAGACACAGTGTTATACTTGTAATTTCTGAGAAGATAAATTATTTCCCTATTGATTTAATGTTCTTATGGCTCAATATTAGGTCATTCAAGTTTTCTAGGCCTGTTTGTAGGCGAGTACCCCATGCCGCTGGTGTCGGCGAATTCCAACTTTTCGATAGGGAATGCGCTCTGACCATACACCCCAACATAAAAAAACCAAATATCAAAAATTGGGTGGCAAGGGTCAGAGGAAACTCGGACTAGTAGCAATAATAATTAAATCATAATAATGACTTGGATGAACTGAATTATCTCATGCTGGTCCCATGTTTGGCTTCGCTTATACTTCCAACTCGTGTCAAAATGCCTGCAAGCATGTGTTTAAAAGCAAGCCGGTGTGCGAAAGACAGCGCGTTAAATGCTTAAGTAGCTAACGATGCAGTAAATGTAGTGCTTTACTTTTTCGTGTCAACCAGCTTTCTTTGTTAAATCAAAAGTATCTTATATTTATTAAATAATATTAATGAAAATCCAAAGCTAGTTAGCAACATATCAATTTGCAAAGGAGATTCCGATTACTTGTAAAGATTATTTAATGTATATCACTGTTTTGTCATTCAATATATTTTGACAGTTAAATGCACCAAGGTTCATCTTTTTAGTTTTAATTGTTAGTTTCCAGTTGCTGTCGAGATCTGACGAGCAGTTAGGCTAATTTGAAGACAATATTGGTAAGCAGATTAAATTATCAGGAATGTTATTATTGCCTGACGCAGTACTAGGGCATTACTATCATTAGCTATCAACCTGAAGGCATACATAATGTTAGTAAATAAAGATTGAGGCTTTATATGCAACCCTGTATAACACCTATATCTGAGAGATTAGTATTAGAACGCGTTCGATTGGTTTCTACAACATAATACACGTATTGATACATTTTACATCACCAAACATACTCTAAACCATATTAAATTATTATCTATGTGTAGGTTGGCAATAGTTCCAGGTAAGGAGCACCAAACATGAAGTTTGGGTGTCTGCAAAAGATCTATAGTGAACATCAGCCACATAAATTGCAATCCAAAGTAAATAAAAAAAATTCGTAATATAATTCTAAACTCTTAAAGATTATGTAAATTTAGATAATCAAATACTATATATATATTCTTTAAAACTGGTCATAATGGTAGTCACAGTAATTTATATTTTTTAAAACTGGTCATAATTGTAGTCACAGCAATTTATATTATTTAAAATTGGTTCTGAGGGTAGTAACATTAATTTATATTATTTAAAACTGGTCATGAGAGTAGTCACAGTAATTTATAATATTTAAAACTGGAACTGGTCATGAGGGTTGTCACAGTACTTTATATTATTTAAATCTGGTCATAAGAGTAGTCACAGTACTTTATATTATTAAAAACTTGTCCTAAGAGTAGTCATAGTAATTTATATTATTTAAAACTTTTCATAATGGTAGTCACAGTAATTTATATTTTTTAAAACTGGTCATAATGGTAGTCACAGTAATTTATAATATTTAAAACCAGTCATAAGTGTAGTCACTGTAATTTATATTATTTAAAACTGGTCATGAGGGTTGTCACAGTACTTTATATTATTAAAAACTTGTCGTAAGAGTAGTCACAGTAATTTATATTATTTAAAACTGGTCATGAGGGTTGTCACAGTACTTTATATTATTAAAAACTTGTCGTAAGAGTAGTCACAGTAATTTATATTATTTAAAATTGGTCACAATGGTAGTCACAGTAATTTATATTATTTAAAACTGGTCATAAGAGTAGTCATAGTAATTTATATTATTTAAAACTGGTCTTAAGGGTAGTCATAGTAATTTATACAATTTTAAACTGGTCTTAAGGGTAGCAAGATTAATTTTGCTGCATTGAGAAGTACCACCAACAATTATTACCCGACCTTGGCATATTTGTTACGAATAGAGGTAAGTTACTTTTCTTGGTTATTATTCCATTTTATTTTGAAACACCGATTGTTTTCTTAAGTGCAGCCTTTTCTTTTGAGTGGTCGATACAGCGAACATTGCAACCTTTCTGTGTTCTTTGATTTGGGAATTGTAATTTGAATAAGATTTCTCAGTTGTAAAACTAAGGCGACTCTTTTTCTGAAGGACAGCCATGTAGTCAGCAATGTAAACTTTATATAATTTACACTTATAAGATCAAAATGATATACCTGTAAAATTATATACCTGTAACACTAAAGAATATTAAATTTGTCGGTAATTCTGCTCTCTTTTTCAGACACAGTTTAATTTATGTCACGAACTTTCTTTGATGAATTTACGATTCAGAACACTATTAAATGTAGGTTCCTTAAAAACAAATTATACAACGAGTTCTCATCATCCAGTTAGGAAAAAGTATACATTTAACTTTAATTTTTTTTTTTACACTCATTAATTAGAGAACATTATGTTTTATTGGAAGATTTAGTCTTTTCAAGGAAATTCTTAGTCAATAAGAAATAAATAACAAAAGCACGAGAACATCACTATGAATATTTAAAGAAAGTACAGTCATTGTGATTGTAAAATCACTTTTGATGTGAATCATACCTAATGCAACTTTTAAGAACTTGTATCCTAGTACTCTCTCTCTCTCTCTCTCTCTCTCTCTCTCTCTCTCTCTCTCTCTATATATATATATATATATATATATATATATATATATATATATATATATATATATATATGAAAACGGATTTTTTTAATATCGATAATTCGGCATGCGATAGGGAGGCGAATGTAATGTTTGAACTCTCATCTTGCATAGTACAAGTTATTAAACCCCCCCCCCATGTCAATTTTTTTCTCAGGATAAATAAGATGCAGAATTCTTGCGCGTGTTTACATTTCTATGCACTGTAAGGTATGTGTACTGCACATCAGACTGGCTTAAGAGAATCACGTAGTTGCTATAGTCCCATGGCTTTCAGCTCTCGATCCATCTGGCAAACGGCACACGCATAGCACCAATACGTAACCATGAAATCGCCACATATAGAACCCTGTAAATGTGTTGTAATAAGCCCATGAATATAGTTTTGTTGTCTTGTTTTGTATGACAGTTTGAACACTGAACAATCAGCAAGCACAGTTCGATAGCTTATAAGATGAAAATGTCTGCTACAGAAGTTACTGTAATGTGTGAAGTATATCAAGAGGAAGTAATCGCACCATTACAACAATAAAAAAGCTGTTCAACAAATGCAGATCATTTTTTTGCCAAACAAAAAGTATTTTTCCGTTTAGGATATGTATATTTCCTCCTTCTGATTCAAAAATTTAGCAAGTCAGAAACATTTAAATTATAATGTCAGAAATAATGAATATTAGGAAACGAAACTTAATATGTTCCTTTGTTGTTTAGCATTAGAGACGGATTAGTATTATAAAATGACAATATCGTATACTTAATATTTTCATATAGTGTTAATCTGTAGGTTTAAGAAACATGTTTAGCGTTATGGCATCACTTTAACCTCTATCAATTGTATAGAAAACTCCTAAATGTTTTAGCAGTTGTTATTCTGATATGAGTTTTAATAACTTGATCGTATCATGTCAAAATTAATTTGTGTAATAATGAATGTTTAAGTAAAAACTCACATGAATATCCCCTAGAGTCCGCGTTCGAGTTCTCATGGCAATTATGGCCCCTTGGACACAACAGGGCATGCAAGCGCAATCTCCCAGCCGAGAGGACAGCTCAGCTACCGTTAATTCCAGGCAACAGCAGGCCTTGCACACTGAAAACATACTTAACATATTACTGAGCGATGAGTAAAAAAGGTCTTAAAAGAAAAGCGAAATGGCTCTCAATTACACACACACACACACACTGTTACATGCGATTCGGCACACTACTGAGCCAATATAACACCTGTTTGAGTGTAGCTTGTTTCCATTCTCCCAATAACCTCAAGAAAACAGTGAATATCAACTGAAGAGTTCTCAACTGTGCAAATAGAGCAAATAATTTTCTTAATCATCTAATACCACACATAACTATACTCTATTTTCAAACTTGCATGGCGTTTCTCGTTTCATATTTTTTACTTTTCAGAAAGCCTTGACAAACCGAATATTATGAAACTTCAAACCACCCATTATGAGACAACCCAAACAGTTAACAAATACAATTATTCCTATGTCAAACTAAAATATGCCGATACTTCCCTAGCTTGTAAAATTAAGAAGGGTCTATTTTAGGAAATTATTGAATTCTATCATTGGAAAACAATACGGACTTTTCGTAATAGATTACTTTAAATAGTTATATGGTATTATTGAATGAGAGAGTATGTTGTTATGAGGCTTTTATCTGCGACTAGTCAGTGATAGCCACGGACCTTGGACGATTATAACGAATGTATTCCTTGGCCACTGTGGATGGGCGTTGAACATCATCTGAAGATCATTCGAAACATTTTGCATGTCCCATTAGTCGTCGAGGTAGAGTTTCTCCCATTCAATAATAATATTTTGAAGTTTCCCTCCCACTGAGATGTCAGACGTTGCAGAATTGACGTAAAGATGACTAACAAGGCTGTCGGAGACAACAGCAAGGTTGCAATTGGTCCTTGTCTCCTTATGCTTTGTCATCAGTGGAAACTAAACCATTTAGATTTTCCCAACTGCTGTGCATCTGCGGGGACGAGGACGAAAACTCCCGTCTACTTATCTGGTCTATCTTGGACGGACTGAATCTTACCTCTTTGGCTGCCTATTTCCTGGCCTGCCACAAGTGGCCGTGAAACAAGTTCTTGGAAAATTGCGGTTGTTTTATGAAGTCGGCATAGTGGTGGATTCTTGCAGGGCGAAAGTGGAATGCATGTCTTTCAGAAAGCAGAAGATTAACAGAAGCAGCTATGGTACTAGGCAGTGAATATTGAGCTGCTCTGTTGCATAGTCGAGCCATACGCGTGACTCAGTGCTAGGAATGTTTGTGAGTGAGATCTCATAGGAGTGGTCCAGGTTTCTGTTTATTACTGAATTATTGCATTGAGAGAAAGTTGAAGATGAAGTCAAAAACTTTGACTTCATGGACTTTTATATAGGTCGTGTCAAGAAATGACTTCTTGCATATACGCATAGACGAGCGTTTCGACATTCTCAAAACATATGATGCGATACGCGAAATGTGTAAGTGGCCAGTACCAGTGCACAATGAACCAGACAGAACTCAGGAGGAAGAGACCTTATCATTACTTCAGTTGATGCAAGTAAAAGCTAGTCTTATCTGCGAATACTCAGATCCAGGAAGGCAGCTGTAATTCTGTTTGAGTCTGTACATGTTTGGGCACGATGTACTCTATATAGTCATTTAGAATGTTGTTGAAGTTCCTAGATTCATACACGGGCCGTAAATGAGCAGGGAGAAGGGAAGAACCAGTCAAATGCTCTTATAGGCCGGTACTGAGTATTGTTAGAGACGGGTTAAAACAAATCCGGTTACACTTGGGGTCTGACACAGAATATGAATTTAGATTAGTGTTCCGGAGGCTGTCTGCAACTTGGCTCTGAAACATGGTATACCGCGAAAACATATTAGTGTTATCCAGTGCAACACAATGTAGTGTGAAACTGCCGGGGATGTAGTAGATGCCGGCTATTGGAATAATGATGACCATATCATGTGCATGTGTCGACATGAGGCGATGGGTTATCCATGACTGTTCAAGGCAACATTACTAGTCAAGCCATCAGATTACTGTTTATATGTTCTGGCTTTGTCATGGCTGCAACGTGATTACAAAGATTGTAAAAAACGGATTACATTGTTATTATTTCGTCTAGTGAGTTTTGTACTTTTTTACTCTCATCACACACGTATGCTTGCGTACCCGTGGATTGTAATTCGCAAAAATTAACAACAGGCGCCCATAGAAGATGATAGTCTTGTTGGGATAAAGTGTTTGACCTTCATCAGTAACAAACAAAACTGTTATTATGACACTATTATTGTCAGTCACTCAATAGCAAAATCGTACAAGTGATGGCAATCGGAAACATGTAAACAACTATTCTGTTTAGACACCCTGGTTCCGTATCTGTGTTCAGAGTCACTGGTTGTTTTCCATTACAGCCAATACGATGCCGAACTCAGCGTTGCTAATTATTGTATACTCTATGACTAGCAAAACAGTTAATTAATGTTTACTGGGTCACGCAAACAGTCATGAATACATACGTTTTCGCGAATGGAGCCATAAAGAGATGCAATGATTTCAAGCTGTCATCAAATTAATGTCGTCAGTCCGTCAGATCCCAACTATTCATTTCTATTTGGCCCTTAACAACATTATATTTAAGAGTATACGAGGCTCTGGTAACGTTCTGTTGAGACATATATGCATCAACAAGTGGAACAAGATCATTATTAATGTTGGCATCACAGGTCAGCTGATTAATCACCCGGTCGATAAGTTCCACAGCCTTATCACCTCGGTCAGAATCCATCACTTTTGTATAATGATCAATCTGTTCTTACACACAAGCGTCAAATCCAGGTTGATGATATCGATTTCTCTTCATCCGCAAACGATAACTCTTAAATGCTTGACTGACTTTGGCATTGCTAATAAATACACATAGGTCTTTGGTGTACATGTCTATAAAATCTAATATCTTTTTCTTATTACGCAGTTTCCAATAGCCTTTTTCAGAGCCATAAGCGATGCAATTCACAATGCCCATAACACAACGGCTATTTTAACTAGAAGAGCCGCAGCTCATAAAGTATTGGAATAGCTCCGGAAAAGGGAAAATTGCACCTGTATTTGGCAGTTCCATCAACTTTATGCATGTATTAAAACTCGTTGAAAATATAATTTTTATTATAGCACAACTATTATAGAACAAGGCGTATATGGACTATTTAGACGCGATTGCATGAATTGAACTGCTAATGTATTCGCCATTAATCTGATCAAAGGTCTGTGAGAGAGTGGTTATTTTTTCTTGAGATTAGAACAAAGAGACAAACATATATGTCCATTCTAATTCTACATGAAGCTTTCCAGGTGGCTGTTAGAGGCGACATCCAAGGATCGGGGACGAGGGAAGAGCCGTGGAGAGCACGTGGTAAGCGTTATTTTGACGTCAGCAATTTGTGTGAAGGAGCAGTGCCGGAAGGAGCACATTCTAGAAAGTACCGGAAGTTTAGTAAGGATGGATCTGGAAGTACCAGGAGAGCACATCGTCAATAGAACCGGAAGTACTAAAGAGAAACAAGAAGCTGTTAGTGATTGACAAGTCAGTAACATAGATAACACTGAAAGGAAACACTCTGACATAAGACCTTTAATATGATGAGATAGTAATTTTCAAATCTGAATAGGTAACTGATTGTATTTGTTCGAAAAAAATTGCAATTGAGAAATTTATTGATGAAATTATTGAATACATTTGATATTTTTATTAAATTGTTATACTTTTCACCTCGAGTTATTTATACACCCAGACCGTCGACATTGCTGACTGGGGAATTGGAGCTATTTCAATTTTAATTCTCCACTTTCTCCGGTATTATTATTAATACCGTGGGAGGCACGTGACAAGCCTCAACTAAAAACATCACTTGTCTGCATCGGTTGTGGGTGTAATACAATACAATAGGTATAATAAGCGTTGATGTAAAGCCCGATAGTAATCATCAATCGTGTATACACGAATAGTGTTATAGTAGCTGTTTTCTTTGGTTACTTATCTAGGTCACATCTTTTAACCCTTCATGACTATCTTGTTGCATTGTTTCATGTTGGTAATTTTTGTGCATTACAACTCACGGGTTCGAATGCATACGCATGTGATATGAGGACAATATCATTTGGTGTAGAAATTTTTGACCTAGATGGTAACAAAACTACAAAACCGTGATCATAACACTGCTACACCATTTTTTTGTACAATGACTTACCTAAATCTGTACATCATCAATTTAAAGGATTCCATTACTAATAATAGAGCCAGTGTATATATGTACATGATAAACTATGTATGCATTATAATACAACTAAAATTGTTTCGTTCGCCCGGTACATGGGAAACGTAATGAAATCCATCTCAGCATACACTGGGAATCTGGGCGTTTTCAAAATTGGTCGGAAATCAAATCGTCAGCAGCAAAACACACAATATATAATAAGGAACCGTTTCCTTTAACGTGAATTCATGATAGTTTGAGTTCCATAAAGCCACGGATAATTATATGGTTGAAGATTCATTTTTTTTAGGAAAAGAAATGCGAGGATTGGATTAAATAATCTGTGTTTTAAGATTTGATTCCGTCAGCCGTAGTTTAAAATCAATACGCAACAGCAAAATCAATATAAACATTATTGTATCTTTGAAAATACAAAGCTTGCATTAATCAGGATCGTACAAGAGCCACAGTCTTCACAGCATCCAAAAAGTCCAGTTGTCCAGTCCCTGGTTCCTTCCCTGGTCCCAATAAGTAATTTTTGAGGCTGGACAGTGGGCTGGATGATGATCACATCCGTGATGTTCACAACTGGGTTCATCTTTGGATATCGTCGGGAAATGTCGAAACCGCTCTCTATCAAAATTAAACATCTATCAAATTTAATATTATTGAGCATGATGATTGTAGACAAAAAACAATATTAATTCCATGGATTTTCATACTTCTTGCAAAAGAATGATTGTCATCGCTACATTAATACTTACCCGTTTATGACGTAGTATAGGAGCAATTACAATTGCGTCAATCAGTTCGTGATGATCTCACAGCGGGGTTTAATTAAACCAAGCATGGAAATCTGAGCAACCACATGGTCATCTGAAACAGTGTAGAGTCCCTTAAAACAATCGCGTGAACAACGTGCCAGCTTGCCACAGACATGCCTGAACAGATAAGAAAAGTCATTATATCAACACAACGCACCGAGCCAGTTGCACAATGAAGACGTTGATATCGCTGATGTATTTGCATGTGAGGAACTTCTAGAGTATAAATCAGAATTAAAAACAAAATTTGTTAGCGTGCAAGCCCGTCAGAAAGGCCAGAACATATCTGATTTTACCAGAAACAAGTTTGACCACAGAAGTCAATATATAATACCAGGAAAAAAAAACTAATGTCTAAGAGTGGAACAAGTAGATTTATCAACAAATTACTGGAAAGACACACGCGACAAAGATGGACACCGACCGGGTTAGATTTAACAAACGTCTAAACGAAGATGAAATTGCTGCAGCGATCCACGTTGGCCAGGCATTACTGGCAGATAATCAATCAAGACGTTGCACGGATGTGGACCCGGTGCGTCTGGGGAATTAATAGTGCATAATTCGCAAGATTGCGATCTACGCCACATCTCGCCTGGCATCGTTACTATTACATTACAGATCGCGGTAAAAGTTAACACGCGACACTATCACTAGACGGTTTGCGCTCTCGTCTGGAGGCGTTGTTCAGCAACGATATATTCGGTATAGCTTTTAGTCTAATGTAATTCCGAGAGATCATATAACAACTGTGTCTAATGCGCAGTTGTTTCTACGATGTCACAATCAAATTCTTTTCAACGCGAGGTTTACGCCGACAAATCAAGGCGGTTATCTTGCGGTTATTTAAAAGATCAATATATATATATATATATATATATATATATATATATATATATATATATATCATGTCGTAGGCAGCAAGTTAGCCGCCGCCTTCGACGACACTTTAAACTAAGTCCAGGTTAGTGTTTATAACGTGACTGACGATCATCAATCGATACAAATCTACATCGTGTGAAGGTTATGCTTTCACGAAACATGTGTGCACTGCGTATTGCAATACTTGTGCATTTCATTAGCCAAAAAGACTTTAGAACGCTAAAAGAAAACCGTTAGTAAATTTTCGGCAAGTAAAATAATTTCTGCGGACTTCCTCGATCAAAGTTAGAATTTATTAGACTAGTCGGGGTATGAAAAGGACGCGTCAACAATGATCTTCAAGCGTCGTTAGAACCCGTATTAAACCGCGAAAGTAGCATCTATGAAGCCAAGTGCTACACAATGTCAAGCTGGTAAAAAAATTATCAATGAAGCTGTAAAACAGTGACTAGACAATCTAGCTTGAAATATTACACTTTCCGCAGAAAACATACCAGTCAGACGTATTATGATTCGCAAAGAAAATATCGTTGCTAATCTCATTGCCGGCAATTAGTTTATATTGTCGCGGAGATAAATTATCAGCGTATTGGTTATTAGTAATCGAGCATAAATATGTTAAAACGTGTAGCGCCAGTCTCTTCAGGATGTTCGCCAAGGACATCACGGATACCACACCGATAATAGATGATATCTCAAAGTACAAACTGGACAAGCTACAGCCGGCTGGAATGATAGCGGGACTCGGTGCTAATGTCGCTGAAACCGGTCCTGGAAATGTCACATTGTCAAAATTGGTTGCTGTGGATACATTTTCAGTTCAGATCGTTCAGAGTGCAATTTCTTAACAATTTAAGTATCGAATTGACTAACAGCAAGGTTTTTGTTCGCGCCACGACACATACAAATAGCGTTTAGGACACTGAGAGAATAAACTCTCAAGAAAAAACCCTCGAGGTCCTTTGACCGTCTTGGAGTCAATGAATTTCTTAATGGTTAAACATAGCCATCATGGACAGAAGAAATCCAGCAGAATTATTTTTATATCAAAATCAAATTGAGCGAGCATATTCTTTGCTTCAGTCTTATGTAGGGCGCAATCAAAACGTCAACACTGGACTCCATATATCTCTGAAGGAGATATATTACGTTTATTTGGAACATCTGATTTGCTCATACGTGCATACGTATACGTTCATACGTGCATCGTATACGTGCACTTTTGAGCCCACGTGGATAAAAGAGACACGGGCATAGATGAATATATATGAATGCAGTGATATTATCAGATAAAACACTGATGCTCAAGATAGCTGGTGGACGAAGGAAGGTTCATTGGAAAATATGTAGACGATAACGTCTACCGGTATTAGTTACTAAGTCAAAATATTTCTTACTAGTAATCATACATGACTGAATTTACAATATCGTACAGCTATGTGAACGTTACGTTGTCACCATGTCATATCACAAAACTACGATCGGCCGCCATGAACAACAGTGGTATAACACTGTTATTTTCAGCGGAACAGTTAAGTGGGTATTTTATTCTACTGTCTCTAACCATATAGCAGATGACTCTATTCAATGATGCGCAGTGAAACAAGCGTGGAATAAAAAAAAAAAGCAATACCCGCTGCTGAAGTATCTGACATTTTATAAACGGGAGTATAATGCACACATAGGCAATTGTTCCTGTGCGAAATTCGACCAGTTCGGTGGATGCGCTATCGAAATATACAACAAGATAATACAGACTTAATTACAATTACTTTAATTAAGATAATGACGGATATTTTAGTCGATTAAAACCACAACAAAAAAACAAGCAGCAGGCTACGTCAGACATACTGGTATCTTGGACACATCCAAATATACCACAAAGACGATTTATCCACATTAACAAACTTAAACCGTTGTAAATAAAACATGAATTTGTTATATTTCAAGGTAAATATGAATAAAAACTATCAACGTTACAGTTACTGACATTATTACCAGTGTAGTTTGTTTAGGATTACTAAGTTCAATAAGAAGCCATTTATGACTCCGTGCTGATCGCAGAGGAAGTATTGCTCTATTGGAGAACTTTGACTCACATAAACATAGAATTAGTGATTCAGAAAAAAAAAACATATTGTTATAATCAAGCCAAAACATCGGAAATAAAAATATAATTACTGATATTATACAGTAACATTTTTGATGTACAATGGTTACAGCAGAGATCCGAATTTCCTCTTAATCACAAGTATTTTGAGCAATTTAAGTCTTCGCTGATTTACAACTCGCTTTTATTATCGTCCTTACATGCCATTTCAAAGTTCGTCAACAAAATGAGCTAACATAGGTAACTCTGTATTAGGCTCAGACATAGATTAATTCATTTTATGACGAGTTTACACTTGTGAGGTAGTGTAAAATAATAATAGCTACACTATCTTATCAAACGTTTATATTTCGTAACCCATTTTGAATTAATAATCATGTACCATTCCTCGAGTTTAGCAGCAGCAGGGGCGAATCGGACAACTTTTTAGAGGCGTCAATTTGGCAAACCAAGGCTTCCTCCAAAATCGTAAAAAAAGCGTCAATTTGGCAAATTAAGACTTCCTCGTATATATTTTATAGAGGCCCATGAGCAAAAAAATAAGACGCCACAATTGTTGTCACCCTCCATCCCCCACCCCCCACTGCTGCTATCGGGTTAACAATCCTTGTTGAATTTGCAAACAATTTTCATCGTAAACGATTTTCACGATAAAAGTTGCTACGATGAAAGTCCTTTAGGACTTTAACCGAATATTTGATCAAGTGCCCGCCCTGAGCGCTTGTTCTAAGATAAATCAATCAGGCTTTTGATGTCCCCAGTAAAACCATAGCTACGGCAATGTACTTTTCGATTTGCACTCCCACACACAGCTATTAATAATATAAGTATGTTAGTCGGCTAGGGATAAATATATATGCAGTCTAACAAACTTGGATATCCTAGTCATTTTGTAGCTTCAGATCTCGTCTACATTATTTTATTATTGCTTGTAACAAACTAATGTTGACCCGTGATATAAACGTTATGATCACGGTTAATGGATTATGACTGAAAAATTGTTAAGAAGCTCCTCTTCTTCCTGTACTTGACAAAATAGCAAAAAGATCCAAACAAACAAAAAAATCTTTAAAAACACTTCCTGGTGATATAATAATTGCAGTAAAACAACGAGAACAACAAGAGCGACAACTTCAAGAAGAAATTGAACGACTAGGTGATATTGATGTTAGCGCACCACCTGAACCACTTGACGAAATTGAACAAGAACAACAAGGTGCTGTTGCAAGAAAAGACTATTCACCCGAAAAAATATTTACGACTGATGCATTAAATAGAATCAGAGGAATTAAAACAGACTATGAATTAACTGATTTTACTAGAATACATTTTAAAACAAGGAAATAACATTTAAATGGTGAATTTGACGAAGCTATAAAAGACAAAGACACCTGGGCAAATAAAGTATTTTTATCAAACCGTGGTAAAACTAAAATCACAAAAGATATACGTGATGATTTTAATAATTTTATGGCTATGGTAAAAGGTGTCACACAACCACCACCAGTATATACAGCAGACCCAATCCCGGGTGAAATAGAAATAATG
This sequence comes from Unio delphinus, assembly GCA_029339505.1. Taxonomy (NCBI): domain Eukaryota; kingdom Metazoa; phylum Mollusca; class Bivalvia; order Unionida; family Unionidae; genus Unio; species Unio delphinus. The sequence goes on from JAQISU010000042.1 coordinate 9,187,588, forward strand.
GCAGAAGCTGATTCTGAAAAAAGTGCAACTGGTATCACTAAAAAATCAAGCGGAAAGGGATTTTCTAAATCTCGAAAAGATTCCAATCAAAGATTTTCCCAGAAATTGCGGGCAGTTGCTAGTGGAATTTCAGGTAGTGGTCTTGTTCGTTGTCCTGGTAATATTCTTAGCGATATAGCACGATTAGAAGTTCTCATAGGAGGGAAACGAGCTGGAAATAACTCACCGGAAATAATTAACGAAGCATCTGATATCTGTATGCGGTTATTTCAAGGTGGCATCATGCATATTGAAACATATCGAGATTTTATTGATGAGTAAGTAAAAAATCTTACGGATTTTTCCAATCATGGTTATTATAGTGAGCAGCAGAGGAGGTGAACAGACCAGCTTTTTTAGTCGTCAACGATGCTTCCTTCTAGTTAATATTTACTAGGAAGTTCTCAATTTGTCAAATAAACCCTTCTAGTTAATATTTACTAGGAAGTCTTAATTTGTCAAATAAACCCTTCTAATAAATATCAAGAGAAGGGTCCATTTGGTAAAAAAAAAGATGCCATTTAGTTGACGTTCACCTCCTCGGCTGCTAATGCGCTAACTAAATATTTGATCAAGTCCGATACGATATCTTGTCCGAGGGTCTGATAAATTTATCGTCACAAATCCGTGTGGGATTGTCTGAGCGTGGCTAAAGAAATTTCTAAATCGATTATGATCCATATCACCACCGCACCAAGTTTGCCAAATATTTCTAAGAGTATGAGTATCAACTCCGTTAAATACACACAGCATATTGCAGTTATCTCTGATCACTTTTGGTATTTGAGTGTAACGTTGAGTGATATATATCACATCGGTGTTTTTATGTCTGCCTCTGGAAAATATTCTAGCAGGATTCTTTTGATTATCTAACATAATATCATCATATACGACTAAATTGTTAATACTTCCATCAATATCATCAATATTCGGTGCCTCTTCGATATCGGTTATAAACTCAATAACACCATCGCCGTTAATTTCTTGCGCGGCATCATTAAAATCCTTTAATACTTCATAACATCGTTGATCGTCTACACTCGGAGCAATCATGTACAATTTATCCCACTTCATCCATCTCGTTATCAAATTAAGTAGCAATTGTGTTTTACTACTTCCAGATGGTCCGATGATAATCGCGCGAATAGAATTTGGTAACATTGCATGGTGTCTAATAGGTTCCCGTCGTCGAGTAGCTGAATAATCAATTACATTCATAACTGTTATATATAAATTATGGATTTATATTGTGTGAAGTGTAGGACGCGTACTGGCACAAATTACTTGACGACGATTACAACGAAAAATAATCGATCAGCGCTTTCTGGTAAATGCGTACAATGTAGTACGAAAAAATTTAGATTTACTTCCACGAAACCTTTAAAAAAAAACGAGGAGGTGATATTGCAGCCAAATTGACAAAACTCCCAGGAACACCGTGGGCAAAGTATCCAGGAGAAAAGCACCTTCCAGGATATAGCTACTGTGGACCGGGAACACGATTAGATATCAGACTTGATGATCAAAATTTACCCCGACCCGGCGAGTATCCAATAAACGCTATTGATAAGGCGTGTCATGCTCATGATGTCGCTTATAAAAGCAGCAATCTTCAACACAGACATCTCGCAGATGTAAAATTAATTCATGCGTTAAATGCTATTCCTGATAAATCCTTCAAAGAAAAGTTGGCTTCTTGGTTGGTAAAATCTGCTATGAAGGGTAAATTGATGTTAGGTGCTGGTAATTGAAAATGCTAGCATTTTAATATGGAATCTATTTATTATTCTCCGAGAGGATACTGGAGAGGTTACGCAGCAATCAATAAACTAGCTAATGCATCAAAGGTGAAAAAAACTACAGCGGCAAACTGGTTATCTAAACAGGCAATATGGCAAATTTATCTACCAGCGCCTAAACAAATTAACTATTCGCATTTTGATGTTACAACACCTAATGAAGTTCATCAAGCTGATATACTATTTCTGCCGCATGACAACGGTTACAAATACGCGTTAACGTTAGTTGATATTGCAAGTCGATACAAAGAAGCAGAACCGTTAAAAACAAAATCATCTACTGAAGTAGCTTCTGCATTTGAAAAAATTTATCGACGAGGTCCTCTGCGCTGGCCAAATCTGTTACAAGTTGATCCTGGCAAGGAATTTCAAGGTGTTGTTACATCTACGATGAAACATCATAATGTCGCCATCAGACGAGGACACACTGCGCTACATCGCGATCAGGCAATTGTTGAACGGTTTAATAAAACCCTTGCTGAGCGGTTATTCGGATATCAATACGCAAAAGAATTCATCCAGGATAAACGATCCCGTGAATGGGTCAAGAGATTACCAGCTGTGATTACCGCAATCAATAATGAGATTACTAGAACAATTAATATGAAACCTGTCAACGCTATTAAGAAGGCGTCTATCAAAATGGAAATCCAAGGAATTTCACAAAAAGATTTCAAAGAACCAATTCTTGGTAGTAATGTCATTGTAAGGTACTTATACGAACCAGGAGAGCTTGAGGGTGGTAAAAAAAGAGCTACTGATCCTATTTGGAGCGTCACTACGCATAAAATATCCGGCATAACACGATCAACTGGTAGACCTCCAGTCTATAAACTGGATTCAACTGCTCCTCAGCGAGGATTTACACGCGAACAATTACAAGTGATTCCCGAGGATACTCAATTACCACCGCGTGGTCTTAACTAGCACCTAAGGTGCTGTCACCCCGGCGTCTGTTGCACTCAAGACAAGTCAACCTCACATTGTTTCTGACATGACCGAGATTGTTATCTTTTCTATCTACGGTGAATTGGCGAGGATCTTTATCCGAATATTGCCAACGCATTATACAATTGCAACTCGCGCAGTGATTGTTCTGTTGTTGCTTTAGTGTCTTAATTAATTCAGCATCAATGTCAAATTCTTTTTTATTTTTTTTATCCTGTTGTTTATAACCAGAGAGTTTTTTTCTGATTATATTATCATCGGTGTGTATATTACTTATTGTATTGTCATTATCATTAACCACAATTCTTCGAAGTTGGTTTATTCGCCGTACTCTGGATACTGCGAGATAAACTAAATTTGACCACTCAATATGATTATCTACTATCCAAAGAGTCGTATCGGATATAGTCAATCCTTGTGAAGAGTGTATTGTTGCTGCATAACCTAACGTCCATGGGGATTTATCAGCACCTAATGCATCTTTAACGACGCTGATATCAACCAACACAATATCATTTAATACTAAATTCTGCTTTTGTTGTTGTCCAGGAATGTCAACGTCGATATTCTGCTTTCGTGTATCCTTAGGTCTATAACAGAGTGGTACTGGAAGCGTTGCAAATTTTTCTTTATGTAGCGCAAACAACTTCATCTGAAGTGCGTCTCTGACTATTTTTCTACTCGCGATTATTAAATCATTTGGCTTCCACATTTCCCAAAAATCATTCATGGGAGTTTCAGAGATTATTTCACGCGCTATTTCACATTGGATTTTATCCGGTTGTAATCTAATTAGCGCTTTGAATTCTCGTAATTGTTCATCAAGTGATCTATGGTCGGTATTAATCTCTTCATAATAATCTACAAATCCTTTTAGCCATTCATGTGGAGATCCACCAACAAATGGCTGCGGTTGGCCGTGATCCCCGCACATGACGACTTTTGTATTTTTCAATAACAACCATTCAAGAAATATCTGTAATACTGTCAATGATACCGTGCATATTTCATCCCAGATTATTATTTCAGGAATAAATTTATCGCCCATTCGATCAGGAGTCCATGTATTGCCTTTCCATCGAAAGAAGCTGTGATAAGTACAGGCTTTTACCCCCCGCGCTATCATCTCTCTGGCGAGTCTGTGAGTTGGTGTTAACACAACCATGGTTGACCGACGAAATAATTCGATTGCACGAGTTGTCTTTCCTGATCCACCACAGCCGTTTAAATAAACTGTCTTGTATCTACAAATCGGATCTGATACGGGCGGTGCAGTAGAAAATTCTGATTGAATCTCTGAGATATTATGGTTACTTTTCAAGTATTTATCATCCATAGCAACGTCTGCGGATTTACAATACTCATGTAGTGTTTCTTTTTTAAACCTCCAATTCCCCCACGCTTCCTTAGGATCTGTGAATTTAGCTACATCTGATTTGTATTTCTCATGGATATACATCGAATCAGTAGCTACTCTAACCGCGGTATTAGGAAATCTATTTATCATCGAGAATAGATTAATACAAGAATAGGCTAGCATAGAACTTCTCAATTGTGTGTATTGACAACTTTTTCCATCACAGTAGGTAACAACCGTACCTAGTTTCTTACCATTTCGAAGGACATCATCTACCCAAACATTATTAGTTCCGCTCGCAGATTTGTAAGCTTCCTCATCTAATTCCCCTGATAGAAAAGCGTTCTTACGGGTTACAAATTTCCCTTTTTTTATTAAATCAGATATTATGAAATTGTATTCTTCATCGTCTATGATTAATCTCGAAGAGTATTTTGCATTATCAAATCTTCCACCTTGAGTAAATTTACCGATTATTTTTCGTCCGAGATCTTTAGCCTCTCTATTACTACCTTCGAATAATTTCTTAGACCAATCTATGATTTGTTCCTCGCTGAAATTCTTCGAATTTCCATCTAGAAATTGTTTTCGTTGTTCGTTAATTATTTTTTCGAGATCGGGTTTTGGTAACCAAACATCTTTCTGAGCGTTATAACAAATAATCGCTTCACTGACAATTAACGATATTAGCATACCACAATCGATCATATACCGCAATAGCACAATTGGCATCCACGCTTTTTCATACATATGTCTACCAAGCCAAAGATAACTACACGGATGTAACCCTGTAGCTAATTCGAATGATATCACACGAGCGAACCCGGTTAAATCAAAATCAGGCAATGGACCATTAATCGCAACACGAGTCATTTCATGTGTGGGATGTCCAAATCGTTTAAAATATTCAGAGCATTCTCCATATCCGAGAAAACTTCCAGGATAACACGCGGATATATCAATTGAAATCATACCATCACGTGAGTATTTCGTATTCCACAATCCTCCATGACCTAATTCGACGCAACTCAACTTCACATCCTCCAGAAAATCACTTCGTGTTGGACGCCATGAATTCTTTTCTCGTGCGAAGTGAGCTACCACTGATGGAATAGTAAAACTATCCGTAAGTAGTTTTTCTGTAGAAATGCTAGTGTTTCCTTCTAAATACTCATTAGCGATTTTTCTCATTCTAGTATCTAATTCTTCAGTTCGATATAATTCACCATTTGGTTTTACAAACTGATCAAATCCTATTTCCGGATCCTCATTACTCCTGAGTAACCATACTGACACAGGGTCGTCTTTGGTTAACGCGTGAATAGCATCAAATAATTTCTCTTCATAGAAATCATCCCTAGAAAATTCTTTAGGGATATATCGAACAGTTCTTTCTCGTGGAAATATATTTACCGCGGGTGTCCACGCGTGTTTGTTATGATCAATAATTTCAATTGGAGCTCCTCGCGATTGATATTTCGGTTCGTATAATACTTCTCCGGTTATTGTCGCTACCGATATTGGGAATTTTAATGATGCTTCTAATTTAGCTATATCGGAAATCGTTGCTCCATGTTGATTCACTGTCAATTCCCATTCGGTTATTTTTTTTCTTCGTAGATCAGTTAATTTGTTTCCCCGGGATGCATTTGTAAAGTGTTCTATTAACCGTGTTGCTACACAATTAAGTGGCAAAGCCACTGATGATGAAAACATCGGAGCTAGTTTTGCAATACTTGGATTATTATTTATTGGATATAACCCATACACAACTGCTGTTACAGGGTAAGATTTCTCATAGTATGGTTTGTCAATTCCAGTTAGAATTCCTGGTTTGGAATCTCTACTCACAATAACAGTTTTTTTATCCTTAAGGATTGGGTCAAATTTATCTCTGATAATCCATTCACCTTCCTCTTCGATAATGAATTTTATTCTAAAAAAATACCTCCGTAGAGATTTCTGGCCAAGGTGTGAAAGTATCACAGCTGCTCTTATATCATTCATAGTAGCATCAATTACGGGTATATTGACATCTTCATCAATAATTCGAAATGTCGACCACGTATGAGATGCTCCATCACGCTTAAACTCATTAAAACAGTCGCTGATTTTACTCAATAGTGGTTTATCATCTACTAGACTTTTAGGTATATCAGAGATTCTATCGAGATTAAATCTAACATTTTTCCAAGGCTTAATTTTCGATAATCTCTTGAACTCCTTCATATTATAATTAAAACAAGTATTTAAATAAGAAAATTTTATATAATGAATCATTGCAAATGGCTTATGATTGGATCAAAGACTCCGTGTAATAAATCATGTAGAAATGAATTCTGTGGGTATCATATGCAGAGTGTGAGAAACGGTTCGGAGGGACCTCTACCATGCTTGCATTGTGGGGTAGGTGTAAGAGGCAAGTCGCAGTTATGCATTAATTGCGGGGGTAAGCGTTATAGAGAGTTAAAACGTTATTATGACAAGCGAAGAATCAAAAATCCTGACGACGTCAATGACGGCAAAATCATAAAAACTGCTCAAGATTACTTAGGCAGATTTTCCAATGTTATAATTCAGCCAATTAACGAATTAGACAAATAGATATATTATATATAAATGAGCCAAGAATTTCAAAGACATCCTGTTATTAAAAATTACGAAGCTTCTAGTGATGGTGTTGTTAGACACAGTAAAAATAAGAAATCTGTTGGACGGGATAATGGTATGGGTTATTTGATATTTAAAGCTGGAGGGAAAATGTATCTCAATCACCGTTTCGTTTATGAAGTGTATAATGGATTAATCAAGGATGGCCTTGTTATTGATCATATTGATGGTATTAGGACACATAATTCTTTGAATAATTTACGAGCTGTTACACAAAGTGAGAATACTGCATTTGGAAATACTGGTACTTGTAAATCAATTGGGAAGAGACCAGTAAGATCGTTTAATACTGACAAGGGGGAGATGGTATTTCAATCAATGTCAGAAGCTGGTAAGTATTTCGATATTCACACCTCCTCGGTACAAAAAGTAGCAGAGGGAATTTATAAGACCGCTTTTTCAAAGCGTTTTAAAAACAAAATTCAGTTTGTTTATGTATAATTTGCATTGGAAATTGCTTCGTGAAATTGTGAAAGAATTTCCATTGAAAATCTTCAATTTTGCAATTTCACATGGGAGATAACTCCGTTAGGTATAACGCGTGTGAAATCCATAGGATTTCCACCAATGACAGAGTTACGGATCTTAAACACGGAAATACTAGCGTTGGAAAATCTTCGATTTTTCATTGGTTGTTATAATTAAATAAATCCGAACAAAACACAATCAATTTTGTCTTTTTTCAAGTATTAACAGAACTGTTTTATAAACACGTCGTATTTAAACATTTTTTTTAATGTCTGTTTCAAGTATTATATGTGTTTTCAACGTTGTCAGTGATCGCTAATAAACAAACAAATAATTACAATCACTACACCTATTTTATATCACCTCGTCGTAATGAGTGTATATATATACAAATTCGTTCTTATTATAATTGGGCATTTAGCCGAAATTCAAGTGTAAACAAAACCACACCGTCACACGTGGTATGAACGTTATTATTGACATTCAAAACCAAAGTTTCGATTTTGCGGTTTTGTTTACACTTGAATGTAGAATAGCCCGCGTCATCCATTGTCATTGAAATCAATTCATTCATTGTTCACCTATAATCTATTGTTGTACCGTCGTCATTGTCATTGAAATCAATTCATTCATTGTTCACCTATAATCTATTGTTATATGTTTGTCGGTTGTAACCGTTGAGCGCGCTGCTTGATGTATAAAACACCAAGGGGTTCAAAACGGTGAATGTGCCGTCGTCATTCATTATATATAATCATAATCACCTATAATCGCATTAAGCTTCTGGGTATACTAAGATGATCAACACCTTAGTGTATCCAGAATTCATTTTGAAATACTTTGCATTTTTAATTCTAAAGAATTTTCATACTTTGTATTTGAAATACTTTATTTAAACAAATATATTTTTATATATATATGAATATTGAAAATCTCAAATTGATTATTATTGAAATCAATAAACTTAAGGATGAAAATGTAAAATTATGTTCAGGTTTGGATTGTGATCAAATTATGACTGATTTCGAGGATATACAATTTGCAGAACAGACCGGAAAATATGTCCTATCTAAGAAATATTTTTTAATTAAGCGGATACAAAAGTTTATACGTGAAAGTTTAGTCAATACTGAAGATGTTAATATATTCGTACCATTATGTAGCATCGTTGAACGTGTACGTAAGCAATTAGGATTAGAATATGAACAAAAGAGACTTATTAATTGTAAAGTGAGACAATTAAAAACATTAATGGAAAACTCTGAAGGTGATGAGCCCACGCGTAGAGAGCCTCCTTTGTTTGTATAACCGATACGGTATGAGGAAGTAAAATTATGTGTGTAACAACAAGGAAGTATTAAAATGATTTGCATTTTTAGGTTAGTGATTTGCATTTCTAAAATGCTTTGGATTTTTTAATTAAAAATTGCAAAGCAATTTGACAATTAGTAATACTCTTTCAATAATGGTAGGAGAATCATTAACCACGAGATTAGCTAGAGAAAGACTTGAAGCTCTTAAGAAAATATTACCCCTTCGTGATAGAATCCGTGAAAAACTTCAACAACGGCAATTATTTCAGACTGACTTCACAGAGGATACAGAACAACTCTTCAAACCTATTGTTAGTGCAACTGAGGGTGTGAAAACAGCAATTTCTAAACAAGAAAGCGCGCAAAAAGAGTCCTTTCTCCCTGTGTTAGAGAAAATATCAAAACGAACTAAACAAACGAAAAAATCATTAAAAACACTTCCTGGTGATATAATAACTACTGCAAGACGACAAGAAGAACAACAACGAGAACTTCAGGAAGAAATTGAACGATTAGGTGATGTTGATATTTCCTCACTAGAAATGCAAGCATTTCCACCTGAAGAATTTCAAGAACAACAAGAAGAAGAAGAACAAGAACAAGAACAACAAAAAAGTAAAACGGAACGAAGAGATCTTAATCCGGAAAAAATATTTAAAAGTGATACGATAAGTCTTATTAGTAAACAATCTATGACTGATGAACAATTTGCTAAATTTCTCGTCGACAAATCTATAAAAGGTCAACGAGAAGAGTATATGAATCCTGGATATGAAGACTCAATCACCAAGAAGGAATGGAAAAAAAAAATATATTTAGCAAGAATTAAAAAGTCTACACTACCACATAATGATACAGGATTTGAAAAAATTGAAAAGTTGATGTCTCGAATAAAAAACCCAGCGATACCAATTAGACCCCTTATACAGCAACCCACCTCAACTGAAGGTGCAACTGGTATCACTGAAAAAAAAGGCAGTGGTTTAGTTGAAAACTCTAGTGTAACATGTCCCGCAATATTCTCGGTGATATAGCACGATTAGAAATACTTGTAGGAGGAAAACGAGCCGGAAATAACTCACCAGAAATAATCAATGAAGCTGCTGATATCTGTAGGCGGTTATTTCAAGGTGGTATCATGGATATTGCAACATATAGAGATTTCATTGAAGAGTTAGCCGAAAATCCTGCGGATTTTTACGGTTACCACAGTGACTAATGTCACCACGATTAGATAAATATCAATTTGGAAATGCTAAAGCATTTGGAAAAACACTAGTGTTTTTGTATATAGAAGAATGATCATACACTACAACCATGATAAACCAACTAACGTCTACGTGGTAAACTCACGATTGCCAAAATACCGAGTATACTATGGAGATGGTCTCGGTAATACTATAATGGGATTATTTTCAAGAATGGCTCCAAAAGTGGCTCCATTTGCAAAACAGGCAGCAATGAAAGCAATTGATGTTATCCGAGATAAGGGTATTAACACTGTTGGTGATCTTGCTAGTAAGGCATTTTCAGCCGCTCGGGATAAACTAACAGCGCTAGTTCGACGACGAAATTCTTCGAATTTCCAATCAAAACCTGGAAATGCTAGCATTTCTGGAATGACTTCACTACCATCTACTGCAGTAATGCCTACACAGGTTAGTAAAATAATAAATAACGCCGTGGATAAAAAACTACAGTCGTTAATGACTAACGCCCAGGATAATATAACAGCAAATATGATAGCCGGAAGTGGGCTTCCGGGAAGTGGTTTTAAGAAGATTCGACAGAAACGTTAGAAATATTTATTTGAACAGGATTTCCAATTATGATAGTTATTGTAGAAACACTAGTGTTTCTAATGCTAGCATTAGAAATATTTATGTCAGAATCACCTGTGATTCTATTTATTTGAATAGGATGCTCAGTTGTTATGGTTATTGTAGAAATGCTAGCATTAGAAATATTTGTGTCAGAATCACTTGTATCAGAATCACTTGTGATTCTACTTACGTTATCTTCATTATCAGATATTTTCATCATCATTATTAAAATACACCCAACTAAATAATTAGTTTAAAAATTCTTTAGAATTTTGAAAATTATTTTTATATTATAAAATATTTATTTTTTGCTAATTTTGTTAGATTTTTTACTTTTTTTACTCATTTTTCTAGTGTTTTTACTCATTTTTCTAGTGTTTTTATGCAATTCATCGACAAAATTTCATGAAAATCGAGGATGAAAACCCCAGGAATTCATTTAGAGAAAATCGATTTTGATCAGATTTTTTATCATGTGAGGCTAAAATTATGTTGTTTCATCGAATTTTCGATGTTTTTTTTATTGATTTTGTATTGTTTTTTGGCTAATCCGTCGACATAATTTCATGAAAATCGATTTTCTCTAAATGAATTCCTTGGGTTTTCAATTCAAAATTCCTTCAGAATTTTTTAAATTACTTTCAGAATTTTTTAAATTACTTTGTAATTTTTGATTTAGACCAACGGGTATATAATAAAAAATGTTCAAACAGAACCCTGATGTTGCATTTGACATGGAAGCCCCAGTACTTAAAGATGAATCTGTACGTGATTATCAATTTTTTGCTTATCACGCAGTGCAACCTAATCTTCGCGGGAGAATTGAACTTCAAGTTCATGATACTAGTAAATACTTTTTACCCGCTGAAGCCTTTATTGAAGTCGAAGGTGAACTTGTAACAGATGTTGTAGCTAATACACCATATGCAGATAACCCAACTGTCCGAGTTGGTTTTGTTAACAATGGCATCATGGCATTATTTGAAAGTGCTAGATATCTCATTGATGGAAAAGAAATCGAATCTATTGAACGTGAAGTTGATGTTGCTACGGGAATAATCGGGTTAGCGAGATACTCTGATGACTATACTAGATCAGCGGGTCCGTCTATGATGTTCACGAAGGATATTACTGATAACGCTGATCACATTCAGCATATTAAAATACATACTGCAAGAGCTACTGCAGCTGATCCACAACTTGATACTCCTGAACATAGAGACAGACCAGCTGCTGCCTTTGATATTCTCGGAAGTGTTAATAATAATTTCAATTTAGGGTTTGCAACAAGAGTAGCAACGTTGCAAGGAGAGCGTCGACGGTTTTCATATGCGATTCCGCTCCATCACATATTTGGATTTTGTAGAAACGTCAGAAAAGTTATCTATGGAGTAAAGCATACTATAGCACTAGTACGAAGAGGTACTGATAATTATGCAATCTGGCGCGATGCTGACGTTGCCGCTGGTAAAGTCATTTTATCAAAACTATCACTGTGGATGCCAGTGTTGACTCCATCGTTGTCAATAGAACCACGGTTACTATCATTTATGGATCAGGGGGGAAAGAGATTATTAAGTTGGTTGTCAACGTCCACAGATACCATGGATTCTAATATTGATGGTACACTTACATGGCATCTAGCATCAAAACAGGGTATTACAGCTCCACGGCATATTTTTATTGCGCTACAGAATACTGCGCGATTAAACAATCAAGAACGTTCCCACATGATATTTGATCAAATTGGGTGTAGTGAAGTCTCGCTGAGAATAAACGGACAGCAAGAACCATCAGAGGATATACAACTTGATTATGGAAATAATCATATTGCACGAGTTTATCATCGGTTGCTGTCGTATATGGGACGCGATCAAAATGTTGATACTGGTCTACAAATATCACAGTTGGATTTTAAAAGTCTGTATCCGATTTATTACTTTTCGTTGGAACATCTTGACTTGATGAGACAGTCCGTCGTTGATATACACTTCCGAGCTCGTGTAACCCGTCCTGCTGGTATTGTTAATTATAGAGCGGTTGCTGTCATTCTCAGTGATAAGTCAATGATACTCGAAGGTGTTGGTGGACGAATGAGACTGGTAGATGCACCAGTGGAAAATATTTGATTGTAAATCCTTTGGATTGGAAATTGCTGTGTAATTTCGCCATTGAATCGCTTGCGATTTAGAATCAATCTATTTTGTATAATGTCGTATAGTAATATCAATGTTACGTTGACACCTGGTCAAATAAAAAAATTACAATCCAAATCAGCTAAGCAATGTGGGACCACAATAACGCTGAAACCTAATCAAATGAATGGAGGGGTAAATAAACTATCGCTGACGAAAACTCAAACTAATCATTTTAATAAAGCGCTGAAAGAAAAAAAAGGAGTTCAGGTTACTCTTTCTACGAGCGCGATTAAAAACATGGAAAAGACTGGTGGTATATTCCCGTTGTTAGGGTTGATTCCAGGGTTGATTGCCGCAGCAGCCCCAGCGGTAGCGAAGGCAGCAGCGTTAGGAGCCATTGGTACCGCGGCAGGAATGGCATTGAAAAAGGCAACTGGGAAAGGATATAAAAAAAAAGGAAAGGGTCTAAGACTACCAGGAACCCCGAGTTCATGGTACAGCGGAAAGGGTCTTCGAATTCCAGGAACGATATAGTTCCTATGTCCAATTTTGATTTAATTAATGCCGCTAAAAAATTAAGTATAAAAAATTTCAGAGGGGTTTTTATGAGAGATCAGTTACCGGCACAACCAAATGATGTTGAAACCGGTATTATTAATCTAGATAACAGCTCCGGACCTGGAACTCACTGGGTTGCATACGCGATTGATCCACGTGGGATTATTTATTTTGACTCATATGGATTAGCGCCGCCGAAAGAATTTATGCGTTATATAAAAGATTTTCCAATGAAGACTTGGTATTCTACGTTACCAACACAAACAATGCTTGATCCACCAATATGTGGTAATGAAGTATTAAACGTACTTGATGCTATATCCAAAAGATTTTCGAAACCACCTCATATAGTAGTAAATGAGTATACTAGTGGCAAATCTCTTTAAAAAATTATGAAAGAATTTTAGATTAAAAATCTTTAGATTGAAAATCCATCGGATTTAGACGATGAAAATATTTCTATAATAATGATTGATATTTGGGGACGACCTTTATCATCGCTGAAGAAACCTGATAGTGGAGTTGAAACCGTTGATAACAAGGATATTAAAAAACTAATCGAAGATGAAATATCCGAAATATTAAACCTAGCAAATATTGATCCTGGTGAAATAGTTGTATTTCAAGATCGTCAGGGTAAATTGAAAAGTAGTAATATCTCTCTTAATGATATTTTGGTTAAACAACGAGACGCAGCAGAGGATACTATCGCGTTATTTTCTGATGGGGGTAAACTCAAACCAGGTGTACTTGTTTCAACAATTACGGATAAATTAACAACATACGATAACACGGTGAATTCATTAAAATCGCTTAATGATAAGTATGATGATCATATAGTTGCATTTGATCAGTTTACTGCATTACAAAGAAATATAGTTGACAAAATTGACAAACCCATACTAGAATTTTTTGGAAATCCACCAGTAACCACACCAAAACTCACCACAATAAAAGATTCTATATTGGAACTAGCAACTCTTCAATCCGAATATGAAAAACACACGAAACTATTTATGACGTTTCGTAAAAACCTCATGGACAAGTTTATTGGGAGCCCATTTGATAAAATTGAAATAACACTTCCCGATATTAAAAAATCCATCGATGAACTTAAAACATTCAACAACGCAATAAGGGATGATGCAATGAGAATGATAAGCGTTGTTGAAAAAGTAAAAATTCCTCATAATAAATCTATCATCAACGTAGTATACACGATTCAATACGGATCATTTATGTGGACTCCCACAAACAATATTTTAACCGTAACCGCAGCAGTCAAGGGTATTTATCGATTAATAATAGTATCACCGACTCAGTTTGAAATATCATCAAGTAGTTCATCTGGAGTCAATAATACAATATCAACGATCATCGACAAGGATACAACTGAACAATTCACGATAAAAAATACAGATGGAAATCTAGCCAAGGTTTCAGTAACGTGGTACGTAGAATTCGTAGTGGATTTAAGTAAACAATTAAATTAATTTAAAAATTCTTTCACGATTCAAAATTACAAAGTAATTTGTAATTGAAAATGCTAACGCTTTTAAAATAAAATGACTCCATCATCGAATCAGTATCGCTATGATCAAGTCAGAGAATTTCAAACTAAACTCAATTCTCTCTGTGAGGAGTATCAAATAAAAATCAAAAAATACAAACGAAGAATAACCACAGTTGATATCACCGTGTACTCGGTGTCAGGAGTAATCACTGCTGCTGGAATAATACTATCTTCGGTTACAATGATTGCTCCGGTCGTAGTTCCAATCGCTATTTCCGCAGTGGCTACAATTGCTGGTATATTAACTGGGATCACAAAAAAACTATCATCGTGTAGCCAGAGTAAACTACATGATTATTTAATTAAATATCATATTGCATCTGCCGGTTACTCGCAATTATCCTCGTTGATATCATCGTCATTGGATGACACAACAATATCAGATAGCGAATTTTCAACGATGGCTCAATTGTATAAATCAACAATGCTGAAATTAGAGCAGAATAATAATAATAATAATGTCGTCGCAAGAACTACTTCAACAAATAGTAACAAATACAACACCGGTGAAAACAAGCACGATATCAGTAACCTCAACACGTCCTGAATTTAGTGTTAATTTTCCAAACCCCGTTCCCGTGAGCGAGATCGCACTAGCAAAACTACGAGTGTATCATAGCTGGCCTAATATTAGATCGGTAGCATTTGGTGGTCAACAACCGAATAATTCCTTGGTGTTCGCGTGGAAAAATCGTGAAGACGGAACCCCAGACTGGAACGTTGTCTCGTTACCAACTGGGTCATATCAAATCGAACAGATCAATGCTGAATTTCAACGTAGAATAAAATCTCTCACTGGAAAAGAATCAAAAATCGCTATAACGGTTCACGAGCCGACGTTATCATCTGCTATCGAGATTAATTCCCCTGGGTATGTTGTAGATATTTATCAGAGTTCTATAAGATCAGTGTTAGGATGGCCTGAATTACCACCGGATAACTCGCGAGAAAATTCGAAGGATTTTCCACCCGAACCTAAGAAATCCGATTATATCACCAACAAAATAAAACCCGTCAATGAAGTCAAGAGTTATCAGGATTATGCTCCTAATAAATTCTTGAATAAAGAAATTTTTGAATCAATTTATGTTCCTCTCATTAACGGAAATTTCACAGCAATGAATAATGATTTTTCACTACTACTAATATCTATTAAATCCGGCTCTCTCACCAAGGATGAATTTATCAACGTCGTAGAAACGGGTAATAAAATCATCGACGATATGAAAATATTTCACTCGAAAATTATTCAAGAAGTATTAAATGAAGAAATCTTACATGATAAGTTTGCGGATCTATATAAGATTAATAAAACGGAGATTAAAGATTTTAAAATCCCTGGATATAATCCGGATAAACTAAAGAAACAACTTGACGATGCTATTGATATTGGGTTCAAAAGAATCCACGATAATTGGAAAAAATCGAAGAATCCTACAGAAAATATTCTGAAATTTAATAATGATCCAGAAGGCGGCGGTAGACATATTGCTCCGAACAATGTGAATATTTCAACGGTGATTGCGCTCAATTTAGTATGTGATGTTATCGAAGGAAATTATCAAATAAATCTCGAACAATCAAATCAAGCTCAGCAAGGATATATTTTATACTCATTTGCACCAACGGCTCCTCCAGGATTTCTAATTATTGAAGACCCAACTAATCTAGTCTATATGCGATGTCATAATAATTTGTTAACGAGAATTAATTTCAAACTCACTGACCAATCTAATAATCTGATTGATTTACGAGGTGAGGTTTTACAAATTAGTTTGTTTGTGAAATCTTAAGGACTTGATCAAATATTTAGTTAGCGCATTAGCAGCCGAGGAGGTGAACGTCAACTAAATGGCATCTTTTTTTTTACCAAATGGACCCTTCTCTTGATATTTATTAGAAGGGTTTATTTGACAAATTAAGACTTCCTAGTAAATATTAACTAGAAGGGTTTATTTGACAAATTGAGAACTTCCTAGTAAATATTAACTAGAAGGAAGCATCGTTGACGACTAAAAAAGCTGGTCTGTTCACCTCCTCTGCTGCTTAGTGACTGATAATCCCTTGGATTTTTCATCACCAAAATGGAAATTCTTTGAATTTTACAAGCAATGAAAATCCATAGGATTGGAAATTCTAAGAATTTCAACATTAGATAAATATTCATTTAAAAAACACTAGTGTTTTTATAATAAGATGATCATACACTACAACCATGATAAACCAGCCAGCGTCTATGTAGTAAACTCACGATTGCCTATTTACAAAGCGTACTATGGCGATGGTCTCGGCAATACCATTGCAGGGTTATTTGAAAGAATGCCTCCAAATGTGGCACCAATCGCAAAACAATTATCAATGAAAGCCATTGATGTTATTCGTGATAAGGGTATTAGCGCTGTTTCAGATGTTGCCGGGAGTGTATTTCCCGCTGCAAGGGATAAACTAATGTCGTTAGTTAGACGAAGAAAGAAACCATCGCCATTACCATCTACACAAGTGATGCCTAAAAATGTTAGTAAAATAATAAACAACGCAGTTGACCAGAAATTAGCATCGTTGGCGACCAGAAACCCAGATGATATCGCACACATGATAGCGAAAAGTGGCTTAAGATCCCGACAGAAATCGCGATTTAGTTCAAGGAATATATAATAAAATGTTCAAACGGACACTTGATCCAGCATTTGATACGGAAGCCCGAGTGCGTAAGGATGATTCTGTACGCGATTATCAATTTTATTCTTATCATTCAGAACAACCAGATCTTCGATCAAGAATTGAACTTCAAGTTCATGATACCAGTAAATACTTTTTACCCACTGAAGCATTTATCGAAGTAGAAGGAGAACTTGTAACAGCTACTGATACTCCTGCTGTACCAGCACTGTATCCACATGGTACCCAAGTCGGTTTTGTCCATAATGGTATCATGGCGCTATTTGAGAGTGCAAGATAAATGATTGATGGAAGGGAGATCGAGTCTATAGAACGTGATGTTGATGTGGCCACAACAATAGTAGGGCTAGCAAGATATTCCGATGATTATACAAGATCGGCGGGCCCTTCTATGATGTTTGCAAAGGATGCTAAAATTACTGCTGGGAAAAATCAATTTCGACGTATTTCATTTTCATGCGCGATTCCACTGCATCATATATTTGGATTCTGCAGAAATGTCCGAAAAGTTATCTATAGAGTGAAGCATACAGTAGTACTCATGCGAAAGGGTACTGACAATGACGCAATTTGGAGGATTACAGCAGATGTTGCACATCCAGAGAATGGTTCCGGTAAAGTCATTTTAACAAAACTATCATTGTGGATGCCAGTAATGCCTCCAGCACTCGGCACAGAAGAACGATTACTATCATTTATGGATACAGGAGGAAAATCATTGATAAGTTGGCTAACAACAACTACAGATATTAAACAATCAGCTGTTAATGGTATATTTACATGGAATCTGGCATCACAACAAGGTGTTTCAGCTCCGCGTCATATATTTATTGCGTTACAGTATATGATGAGAGTTGGCGATCAACGTTTCAGCCATATGATATTTGATCGATTAGGTGTTACTGACGTCTCGCTGAGAATAAATGTCCAGCAATAACCATCCGAGGATATACAACTTAATTACGATGAAAACCATATTGCACGAGTTTATCATCGTCTGTTGTCATATATGGGACGCGATCAAAATGTTGATACTGGTATACAAATATCACAACATGGTTTTAGTACCCTTTATCCGATCTATTACTTTTCGTTGGAACATCTTGATTTAACAAGACAGTCCGTCGTTGATATACATTGGTGGACGAATGAGAGTAATTGATGCGCCAGTAGAAAACATGTAATGTAACAATTAGATCAATCTGTTATTGTATAATGTCATAAAGTTATATTAATGTTACCCTGACCAATGGTCAGGTAAAGAAATTGCAATGAGAATCAGGTAAAAAATGTGGAACCACGATAACGCTGAAACACATTCAGATGTCTGGTGGTCAGAATAAATTGTCGCTTACGACTAGTCAAATAAAACACTTTTAATGATGCTTTCATAGATAAAAAAGGCGTTCAGATAACACTCTCTGCCGCTGTGATCAAAAACATGATAAAATCAGGTGGTATATTTTCGTTGTTAGCTGCGTTGCCAGCTCTAATTTCAGCAGCAGCCCCAGCGGTGGCTAAAGCGGCAGCGTTAGGAGCCGTTGGTACCGCGGCAGGGATGGCACTAAAGAAAGCTACCGGGAAAGGATACTAAAAAAAGGGAAAGGGTCTAAGACTACCAGGAACCGTTTATTCATGGTACAAAGGAAGCGGCCTGAGAATCCCAGGAACAGTTTATTAACTCGGGAATCTTTGGTTCAGGTATCTTTGATTCCCATGTCAAATTTTGATTTACTCGATGCTGCTAAAAAACTTGCGATGAAAAAACTTTAGAGGTGTCTTTATGAAAGATCAGTTGCCGGCACAACCAAAAAACGTTGAAACCGGTATCATTAATCTTGATAACAGCACCGGACCTGGAACCCACTGGGTTGCATACGTGATTGATCCGCGTGTAATCGTTTATTTTGATTCATTTGGATTAGCGCCGCCTAAAGAATTTATGAGTTATATACAACAATTAAATTCTTTTCATAAAATGAAGACTTGGTATTCTACGCTACCAACACAACAAATGAATGATCCACCAATATGCGGCTTAGAAGTATTAAATGTCCTTGACGCTATTTCATCATCGAGAAAACCACCTCATCAAGTCGTAAATGAATATACTAGTAGTCGCTGGCAACGAGCGATGTCGTCAACGAAGATTTGAAAATCGAAGATTTTAGAAAGAGAAAATAATTAGAAAATCAAAGATTTTTACAATAACAATGGTTGATATTTGGGGACGATCTTTATCAGTGCTGAAAAAAACCGGTGCTGATGGCACTGCGGGAATATCTGCAACCGGTGATGTAACAAAAATAATCGAAGATGAAATAGCTGAGATGTTGAACTTAGCAAGTGTTGATCCCAATGAAATAGCCGCATTTGAAGATCGTCAGGGTAAATTGAAAACGGGTAATGTTTCTCTTGATGATATTTTAGTTAAACAACGCAAGGAAGTAGAAAATACTATCGCGTTATTTTCCAATCAGGGTAAACTCAAACCAGGCGCACTTGTTTCAACAATCACAGATAAAATATTAAAACTCGATAACAATTATATATCCTCGGCAAATTCATTGAAATCACTCAATGATAAGTATATCGATCATATAAATACATTTAATAAATTTACTGATTTACAAAAATCCATCATCGACAATAAACCCGATAAACCCGTGTTAGAATTTTTTGGTAATCCTCCAGTGACCACACCGAAACTCACAGAGATAAAAACTTCTATGTTAGAGTTTGCAACACTTCAATCTAGATATGAATATCACGTTGAAAAGTTTACATCGTTTCGTAAAAATATCATTGATAAATTTTTTGTAACCACGTTACATAAAATTGACATAAAACTCCCTGATATTAAAAAATCCGTCGATGAGATGAAAAACTTTATCGAAGCTATAAAAGATGATTTTTCGAAGATGGTAGCAATCATTGAAAAAAAAAAAATCCCTCATGAACAAATAAATATCGTAAATAATGTGTACGCGATCCAACAGGGATCATTTACGTGGACACCTACAAACAATATATTAAATATCACTGCAACGGTCAAGGGTATTTATCGATTAACACTAGTATCACCAACTCAGTTTAGTATTTCATCCACGAGTTCATCTGGGGTCAACAATATAATATCAACAATCATCGATAAGGATACAACTGAACGACTCATAATAGCATCCACTGATAATAATTTGGCTAGGGTTTCAGTAACATGGTATGTGGAATTTGTAGCGGATTTAAGTAAACAATTAAACCAAACGGTAGCTACCAACACAGAAAATTACCGGGTTTCAAATGAACTGCTAGTATCTGAAACCTAATTTAAAATCACTAGTATTTTCAAAATAAAATGTCATCATTAATGATTTCATCATCGACGTCACAACAGTATCGCTATGATCAGGTCAGAGAATTTCAAACTAAACTCAAGACCCTCACTGAGGAGTATATCAAGTAAAAATAAAAAATACCGACGAAGAATCACCGCAGTTTTTGTTACCGTGTACTCGGTGGGTGGTTTAATCACCGGAGCTGGTATTATACTCTCCTCAGTGACAATGATTGCTCCAATAGCTGTTCCAATTTGTAAAGCAGCGGAAACAACAATCGCTGGTTTTATTTAAATAATAACAAAAAAATATCATGATGTTGCCGCAGAAACTGCAAGATTACGTAATTAAATTCCACATTGTGTCAACCGCGTACTCGCAATTATCTTCAATGATATCGTCGTCACTCGATGACACATTAATATCAGATAGTGAATTCAGCGCGATGGTACGTGTTTATGATTCCGCGATGTTAAAAACTGCTAGCAGTTTTCTAAAAAAAAGAGCGACAACATGAGTATAATAACAACAACAATGACAACGTCATCGTCGTCGCAAGAACTGCTTCAACGAATAGCGGAGAACACAAACCCGGTGAAAACAATCATGATCTCAATAACCTCAACGAATCCTGAATTCAGTGTGAATTTCCCTACTCCGATTCTAGTTACGGAGATAGCGCTGGCAAAACTATGAGAATATCACAGTTGGCCAAATATTAGATCGTTAGCATTTGGTGGTCATCAACCGAATAATTCCTTGGTGTTTGCGAATAAGAATTGCGAAGACGGAACTCCAGACTGGAACGTTGCTTCGATACCATCTGGGTCATACCAAATTGAACAAATCAATGCTGAATTTCAGCGTAGAATAAAATCCATTACTGGAACACTAGAATCGAAAATCGCTATACAGTTCATGAGCTAACGTTATCATCTGCCATTGAGATAAACTCACCTAGTTATGTCGTAGATATCTATCAGAGTTCTATAAGGACAATACTAGGATGGCCTGAAATACCACCTGAGGCATCTTAGCAAATACCCAAACAAAAAAATCTGATTATGTCATAGACGAAAAATCATATCATGAAATCAATCCATTATATCGAGATGATTTATCTGAGATAAAAAGTGCAATATTAACCTCTTATAGATTTACATTTCTTGATAACAAAAAAATACAATGGTATTTTGTTTTTGAGAAAACTCCTGATTCATCCTTTACAATTACATTTACGTTAACTAACATCATTGATTATTTGAAAGAGATTAATCAATTACATAGAACACAACTAGAACAACTACGACGGTGCTTCCAGGAACACCTCGCTGAAATAACAAGGCCACGTGATGAGATCATAAAACACATTAGGATATTAAATCAGCTTGTATCCGATATGGAATATATCAAAAAATGAATAATTCAAGCAATAATTAATGATAAGAGCGGAGATAAACAAAAATTTCTAACTGGTTACAATATAATAGAGGCCAATTTACTTGATTTCAAGTTTCTTGGGTATAACACAAATGAACTAAAAAAATATGTTAATGATCTTATTCAAGAAAACATTTCTATGATACTCAACAAATGGAAACAACAAACAACAATCCTCAAACATAATTACGATCCACACGGCGGTGGTAGACATATTGCTCCGTTCAACGTAAATATATCCTCGGTGATTGCATTGAATTTAGTATGTGATGTTATCGAAGGAAGTTATCAAATAAATCTTGAAAGGTCAAATCAAGCCCAACAAGGATATATTTTATATTCGTTTGCACCAACAGCTCCTCCAGGGTTTTTAATCATTGAGGATCCCACTAATCCAGTCTATATGCGATGTCATAATAATTCGTTAACGAGAATTAATTTTAAACTCACTGACCAGTCCAATAATCTAATTGATTTACGAGGTGAGGTTTTACAAATTAGTCTGTTTGTGAGATCCTAAAGGATTTTCATCTTAAGAATTTCATCCTAAATTATTAGTGTTAACCAACCAATGGAACTTAATTAGAAAAACCCATTGAGGGTAAGTCTTTCTTAAGCCGTACAATACCCGCACTAGTTATCTCTCTTGATGTTATACACAATACAAACTAGAATTCATACGTAAACGAATGGAATTCTGTTTTAAATTTTTTTAGAAAAAGCGGATTGAGTTTTATTCTCTGCAACGCATCGTACTGAGGGTATAAAAATATTGAAATACCAACCGGCCTCAGTCATTTATTTGAATATTTTTTCTTCGATAGTTTTTGTATTAAATGATTTTATAGGTCTCTTCCCAATTGATTTACAAGTACCAGTATTCCCAAATGCATTATTCTCACTCTGCGTAATGGCTCGTAAATTATACAATCTGTAATTTTGAGGACATCCATCAATGTGATCAATAACAAGACCATCCTTGATCAATCCATGAAAACACTCGTATACAATTCTGTGATTTAAATTAGTTTTCTTTTCAGCGTTAAATACCCTTGATGAGTCACAACACCAACTGGTTTCTTCAGTCTACGGTTTCTGACAATACCATCACGAGACGCTTCATAATTGTTAATCATGGTATGTTGCTGAAATGTTTGGTCCATTTATATACTAATACTATTTGTCTAATTGATTGTTTGGTTGAATTATTACTTTAGAAATCTTTCAATATAGTCTTGAGGTGTTCTTATGATTTTGTTTCTGACTCTGTCACAGTCTTTGATGGAATTCTTAATTCGTTTATCATAATAACACTTGAGCTCTCTGTATCGCTTACCACCGCAACTCAGACACAATTGCGATTTTCCTCTCACACCTACCCCACATTGTATGCAAGGTAAGGGCCCATAACTCCCGTTACGAACGCTTTGTAAATGATATCCGCATAATTCCTTTCTGCATGATTTGTTACACGGGGTTACTGATCCTATCATATGCCATTTGCAATGGTTCATTATATAATAATTTCTTTATTTAAATACTTGTTTTAATTATAATATGGAAGAGTTCGAGAGACTATCGAAAATTACGCCTTGGAAAAATGTTAAATTCAATCTCGATAGAGTCTTTGTAGATGTATCAAAGGGTCTAATAAGTGATAGAAATATGATAGGTAAAATCCGCGATTGTTTTAATGAATTCAAACGCGATGGAGCATCTCACTATTGGTCAACATTTCGAATTGATGGTAGTGTTGATGCTTCCATGAACGATGAAAGAGCGTCCGCGATAATCTCACATCTTGACAAGAAAAAGTATTTCTTTAGAGTGAAATTCATTATCCGCTCAGAAATGGGAAATTGGATTATTCGAGACAAATTTGAACTAATTTTGAAAGATAAAAGAACTATCACTTTGAGTTATGATTCCAAACCAGGATTGCTGACTGGGATTGACAAACCGTACTACGAAAGATCTTATCCTGTAACAGCAGTTGTTTATGGGATATATTCGTTAAATGATAAACCGAGTATTGAAAAATTAAAACCAATGAAAATGTCACTGCTGACTTCGTCATGAATAAATTGTGTAGCAGAGCGAATAATAGAACACTTCACAAATGCGTTGCGTGGAAACAAATTGACGGATCTAAGACGTAAAAAAATAAATGAATGGGAAGTAAGAGTTAGGAAGAACGGAGCATCAATTCAAGATATAACCAAATTAGAAACATCATTAAGATTTCCAATAACCATAATGATGATAACAGAAGAAATATTACACGAATCAAAATATCAATCAAAAGGAGCTCCAATTAAAATTATTGACCATAATGAACACGCCTCGACACCTGCAGTAACAATATTTCCGCGGGATAGAACAATACAATATTACACGGGAAATTTATTTGATTTTATTTATCAGTTAAGTAAAAACGATCCTGTGTCAGTGTGGTTACTTCACAGTTTTGAGCACGAAGAGGGTAAATTCGATCAATTTGAAGACCAAACGGAGAATTATACCGTACTGAAGCCCTCCACAATGAATGAAAAAAACTAGCTAATGGTTTTTCAACAGAAGACAACGAACAACTATTAACAAACTGTTTTACAATTCCGTCGGTATCAGCTCATTTTGCGAGAAAGAAAAACACATGGAAACCAACAAGAGCAGAATTTCTATCAGATATCAAATCAAGCTGTATCGAATGTAACCAAGGCGAATTATGGAATACAAAATACACCTCTGAAAGTATTATTTCAGTTGATATGGTTGCATGTTATCCAGGTAGTTTTCTCGGATACGGAGAATGTACAGAGTATTTGAAACGATTTGGACATTCCACACATGAGATGACCCGTTTAGCGATTAATTTACCACTGCCCGATTTAGATTTAACCGGATTCGCTCGTGTGGTATCATTTGAATTGGCTACAGGACTTCATCCATGTAGTTATATTTGGATTGGTAGACACATCTCTGAAAAACACTGGATGCCAATAGTGTTATTACGGTATATGATTGATTCTAAAATGCTGATATCGCTGATTGTCAGTGAAACAATTATATGATATCGAGCGCAGACTGAGGTCTGGTTACCACAACCTGATAGTCTAGATAGTATAATCAACGACTGTAGAAAACAATTTCCTGATCTAGACGAAGAATATATCTTGAAACGGCCCAAAGAAATCTTTGAAGTAAGAAATAAACACGCAAAAGATCTCGGTAGAAGAATAATCGGTAAATTCACTCAGGGTGGAAAAAATATGACAATAACAGATATTCTTCACGGTTGATTATAGATGATGCTGAATACGATTTTATAATCGCGGATGTAACATCTAAAGATATATATATATATATATATATATATATATATATATATATATATATATATATATATATATATATATATATATATATATATATATAAATCGTAAAGACGCTTTCTTGTCCTATGGAACCAAATTGGGTACAAGTATTACTTACAACGATGGAAAAAATCTTCAGTATGTACATTTGAGGTCGTCTATGCTGGCTAATGCTTCTATTAATTTATTTTCAATGATAAATAGATTTCCTGACACTGCGGTCCGGGTAGCCACTGATTCATTTTATATAAACGTAAAACATAGCGAAGCGGTGGCTAAATTTACAAATTCTGAGGAGAGTTGGGGATCATGGAGAATTAAGCGGGAAATGCTGCGTGATTTCTCCAAATCAGCAGGTGTTACGATTGAAAACAATTACTTGAAAAATAATCAGATATCAGAACTATCTAATGCACCGTCGATATCTGATCCAATATGTAGATATAAAACCAGCTACCTAAACGGCTGTGGTGGGTCAGGAAAGACGACTCGTGCGATTGAATTATTTCGTAGGAAAACTCCTACGGATTTTCACGCATCAAACATGTTTGTGTTAACACCAACCCATAGACTTGCAAGAGAAACGAAACAACGAGGAATTAATTCTTGTACTTATCACAGTTCTTTCGATGGAAAGGCGACGAATGGACTCCTGATTGAATGGGTGAAAAATATATTCCTAAAGTCATTATTTGGGATGAAATATGCACAGTATCGTTAGATGTATTATAATGATTTCCTGATTGGCTATTGCTAGCGAATACAGCAGTGATAATGTGTGGCGATCATGGCCAACCACCACCATTTGTCGGTTTATCCCCACATGATTGGTTGAAGAATTTTGTAGACTATTATGAAGAAATTAATACTGATCATAGAGTACTTGATGAACAATTACGTGAGTTCAAAAAACTAATTAGATTACAACCGGATAGAATCCAATGTGAGATAGCACGTGAAATAATTTTGGAAACCCCATTAAATGATTTCTGGGAAGCGTGGAGACCAAACGATTTGATAGTAGCAAGTAGAAAAATAGTCAGAGGCATACTTCAAATGAAGTTATTTAAATTACATAAAGAAACATTTGCATCACTTCCACCGCCGTTGTGTTAGAGACCCAAGGATACACGAAAACAAAATATCGAAGTTGATATTCCCGGCTTGACAGAGAAGCAAATTCTCGTGTTAAATGATATTTTGCTGGTTGATATCAATGTCGTCGAAGATGCATTGCGCGGTGATAAATCCCCATGAACACTAGGATACGCAGCGACAATACATTCTTCACAGGGATAGACTATATCCGATACAATTGTTTGGATTATAGATAATCACATCGAGTGGTCGAATTTAGTTTATCTTGCAGTGTCCAGAGTACGAAAAATAAATCAACTTCGAAGTCGTTTTAAATGCTAATGACACAACAATAAGTGATATTGTCAGCGATGATATAATCAGAAAAAAACTCTCTGGTTATGAACAACAGGATAAAAAATAACAGAAAATTCGATATTGATCCCGAATTAATAATTACACTGAAACAACAA
Source organism: Unio delphinus (assembly GCA_029339505.1). Lineage (NCBI taxonomy): Eukaryota > Metazoa > Mollusca > Bivalvia > Unionida > Unionidae > Unio > Unio delphinus. Next base: position 9,214,652 of record JAQISU010000042.1, read on the forward strand.
CAGAATAATCACTGCGCGAGATGCAATTGTACAATGAGTTGGCGTTGGTCGGATACGTATTCTCGACAATTTACAGTGGATAGAAAAGATAGTAATATTGGTCATACCAGAGATAATGTTATGCTTACTTATTTTGAGTGCAACAGACGCAAAGGTGCTAGTTAAGACCACGCGGCGGTAATTGAGTATCCTCGGGTATCACTTGTAGTTGTTCACGAGTAAATCCTCGCTGAGGAGCAGTTGAATCCAACCTATAGACTGGCGGTCTACCCGTGGATCGTGTTATATTAGATATTTTATGTACAGTAACACTCCAAATAGGATCAGTAGCCCTTTTATTACCACCTTCGAGCTCTCCTGGTTCATATAAATACCTAACAGTGACATTACCGAGTATTGGTTGTTTTGAAAAATCATTTTGCGGTTTTACTGGTATATTCTTTTTTTTAATCGCGTTGTTAGGTTTCATATTAATTGTTCGAGTAATCTCATTATTTAGCGCGTTCATTACGCCTGGTAATCTCTTAACCCATTCACGAGATCGTTTATCCTGAATAAATTTCTTCGCGTATTGATATCCAAATAACCGCTCAGCAAGCGTTCAATTAAATCGTTCAACAATTGCCTGATCGCGGTGTAGTGCAGTATGTCATCTTCTGATAGTGACATTATGTTGCTTAATTGTTGATAGAACCGCACCCTGAAATTCCTTTCCAGGATCAACTTGTAATAGATTTGGCCAACGAAGAGGACCCCTTCGATAAATCTTTTCAAACGCAGAAGCAGCCTTCAGTTGATGAGTTTGTCTTTAGCGGTTCTGCTTGTTTGTATCGACTCGCAACATCAACTACGGTTAGCGCGTACTTGTAGAAACCATCATGCGGCAGAAATAATATATCAGCTTGATGAACTTCGTTAGGAGCTCTGACATCAAAATGCGAGTAGTTAATTTGTTTATGGCGGTGGTAGATAAATTTGCCATATCGCCTGTTTGGATAACCAATCCACTGCAGTGATATTTTTCACCCTTGCGGCGCCAGCGAGTTTACCGATTGCTGCTTTACCCCTCCAGTATCCTCTTGGAGAATAATGAATAGATTCCATGTTGTTATTAATTACCAGCACCCAGCATTAATTTACCTTTCATAAATTACCTGTTACTGTTACCGTTCATATTACTGTTCATATATCCAACAATTATGGCTCGACTGTCTCTACCCCCCCCCCCCTCAAGAATATAATGTTTGTCACCAGTGTGGCTCTAACCCGCAATTGTTTTCTATCTCTCGTTTTCACCGTATTACGAGACATTTAACCATTTCCTTCACGTAAATAATTGAACAAATAAAATTTAATATGCAAAGTTAGCTGTGTTGTAGAAAAATGATCATATATCCACCCACCTGCACAGTCCCATATCAAAATTCAATTTATTGTTGGTGTTATCATGTTCTATCAAATTTACTTTTTATATTGGGCCAACTATCAAGCTCGCGGTGGTGGTGACTGAGTCTGGCCGAGGACAGTCAAATGATAATGCAAAGTTTTCCTTCAAATCACAAGGAGATAAAATTGACACTGAAAGATTAGACCATCTATGTATACTCGTCTAGACTGCGTGACGTAATCCCCATCCGCTTCTGTAATGTTTCTATAATGTTGAGGGTGGGAGCGGATATACCAGTACCACTGCAAGGCGGAATCACTAGATAAGCATAATTTTTCGTTTGCGCTGATATAACCATCAGAAAGATTAATTTCTATAACGTGTTATCAAAATTATACTTTTTTAATGAATTAAAAATTGAACTTGTAGGTTGCAGAAGTGGTTATTTATCCTTTTTGGATATAACGGTGCTATTCGACGTTTAGTATCCTTCTTTTTATAGTCGGATTGACCGATACACATTAAAAAATATGTGTTTTGCTGCCGATTTAGTTACCTACTAATTTTTTAACTTAGTCATCTACTATACAATAACTCTGCTACCCAAAAATGCCTAGTCTAGAGTCTAAAAAGCTAATATCAGACGAAAAGGATCCAAGTGTAGATTTTTTGTATTTTGGGATTCTTTTTGATATGTCAAGAGATATCTGGTACACAATGTTGGTGCAGTCAAGCTTGGTATTCAAGTACAAATCCACTTAGCTAAACAATGAATGCATGAAGCTGGTGACGGGAGATACTCTAGTAGCTGCGGTTGAATTGATGTTGTTCACTTTCAGACATTGGACCTTCAGGCACGTTGCAGCTATTCATATCGATGTAATCTAGACTGTGTCCCTTGATATCAAATGCTATAAGTGCTGGCGTAGTCAAAGATAACACGGTGTAAAATTCTACCAATTGACATTCTTGCATCTCGTCATTGTGGTTGGCATGCCAAAAAGATTGGGTGTTGACTTGAAGCATTGGTAAGAACCTCGATGCATGATATATTTTGCCTTATCCCATTATGCAATAGTAATAATAATAATAATAATAATAATAATAATAATAATAATAATAATAATGACTTGTGCGCATGATCTTTAGAAGCTCCAAGCGCTTTGCAACATATATAATGATATGAACACAATCCCCTCCCCCACAAAAAAAAATAAAATCCCAAACAAGAACCAACAAAACAAACAAACCCACCATGAAATTGGAAACCCATAAAAAATGCTGAAAATATTTAAGGTTGGAATTTTTTTTAGGTCTTTAAGTTTGTTCTTGTAGTCGAGAAAGGTGAGTTTAAAGAGAACTCTTGAAAGTGATCACTATGTCCTTGCTTCTAACTTCAATGGGCAATTCATTCCACTTGCTAGGCCCTGGTATGCAAATAACTTTGTCGATATGAATTTGCTTTTATAATGGGAATAATGAGTATACGATTGTCAGAAGAGGAGTGTAAATATCCTGCTGGTGTGTACACATGGGTGAGGCCGGATAAGTATGCTGGACTGAAATCCGTCAGTGAAACCTAGCACAGAGAACAAATTTTGTGCTTGATTCTGGATCAAATGAATAGCCAGTGTATGGTACTGAGCAACGGGGAGGTGTGTTCTGATCGTTGTACTCTAAAGATGATCCAATCAGTTGTGTTTTGAACTTTTTGAAGTTTCTGGAGTAGATATTGAAACAAACCAGAGAGAATTGAGTTACAATAGTCCGTCTTGAAAGTACTAATGAACACACAAATGTTTTAGTGGCATCAACGTAAAGCTATTTGCGAATGGAGCTGAATCTCAGCTCAAGATATGCAGCCTTGCATATAATCATGGTATGTTGGTGCCATGTAAGAGTACTGTTTAGAAGAACACCTAGGTTTCGTACTGACTGTGTGAATTTAATGTTTGAGTTGGTGTTTGAGGTAAAGGATATAAATGAGAAAGTTTTTGTGTTGTGATCAGAATGGCCTCATTTTTATCATAATTCACCTGCAGCTTGCTACATGTCATCCATGATTTCACATCAGAAATGCACCTCTCTACTCCAAAGATGGCAGAATCAACTTCAGTAGGGTGGCTAGACTTGTATATTTGAGTGTCATCAGCGTACAATTGGTAAGACACTGGGTGATGATCCATGACTCTTGAGAGCGACTGAGTGTATAAAATGAAGAGAACATGTCCAAGAACAGACTGCAGCGGAACACCGCAACATATATGAACTGGGCTGGAGTGTATTCCATTTGTAGATAAAAAATTGTATCCTATTGACTTCGTAGGACCTGAACCACTGCAAGGCTGTATTGTGAATGCCAAATACATGCTGGAGACGGTGAAGTAATATATCGTGGTCTATTGTGTTAAATGCTGCAGACCAATCAAGGAGGGTGAGGAATATAATCTTACCACTATCCAATGCAGAGAGAACGTCATCAAATACTTTCAGAATAGTAGTTTCCGTACTGTGGCAAGGGCGATATGCAGACTGTACATTGCTAAAAAAGACTGTTTGAATTCAAATGAGATATAAGTTGGGTTAGAACAACTTTTTCTTAGATTTTTTTTATATGAGCGGGAAATTAATAACTGGACGGTTGTTCTTTAAATTGTTATAGTCAAGTGTTGGTTTCTTCAGCAGAGGCTTTACGATGGCAGTTTTGAAAAAGTATGGGAATTTTCCAGATTAGAGACAGATATTAATAACATCAGTTAATAAAGAAGATATTGGATCTTAGCACTCAATGATGTTGGTATTGGATCAAATTCACATGGCTTTGGTGCACTCTTAATCACGATTCTCCGTGCTAAATCCATAGAGACAGGTTCAAATGTTCCTAATGATTGTCGCTGAAATTTCTTATCGTAACTGTATGGTGACGACGAGTCAATTAAAAGTGTGTTGTCAAGTGTAGCTCTAATAGTGTGTACTTTGTCACGGAAGAAATTTGCAAATTGGTCTCGTAGGTCTACTGGAGGGAAGGTAGTTGGAAGTGGTGGACGTGTTCGTTGACATTAGTTTGTTAGTTATCTCGAAGAGCTCTTTGCAGCTGAAACTCTCCGTGATCTTAGTACTGTAGTGTGACGTTATTCTTAGCTGATTTGTAGATTTGTTTATGAATAATGAGTCTGGTGGAAAGCCAAAGCCGCTCTGCTTTACGGCGGTGTCTGTTAGCAGTGTGAAGGTGGTCCCTAACACTGCTATACCACGGAGAATTTTTTTTACTTGATACCCTGCACTTGATGCTGGGGCATTTTTTCCAAGCAATGAACACAGGCAGTTATCGAGTTCTTCTGCTGTAGGAGGCACTAAAGTTGCTAGGTTTTCTTGGATGGCATGCATTAGTTTGGTTCTATTTATCATACGGAGGTTTCTCTTAGTAACAAATAAAGGTGCAGGGTTAGGGACTAATATGTCGAGATGGCATATAATGCGGAGGTGATCCTATGCATGTTTGTGGGATACATGCGTGGATAGCAGAATATTATCAACAGGTCTATGAAGAATCCAGAGTAAAATGTGACCAAGTTTATAGGTGGGTTGGTTAACTGTTTAAGGTTGAAAACATGAATGTCATCTAAAGGTTTTGACGTCTATGGGTTTTCAGGACGGCCAAAGGGAACGCCAAGCTTGCCACCGAATTTTCATCCTTCAGAAGATTTGGAAACTGCTCGAAAAAGAAAGATTCAGTCAGCTTATTTATTTACTAGGAGGAGGACGGTAGAGGCAGAAAAAAATGAACTGACCTTTGTTCTAATGTGAATGTTGTTTTGACTAGTTCAAACAATGTGTGGCAGAAATTGAAGATTGTGTTGTACTTAAGACATTTTATCATGTAATTCTTTGTGATGACAGCTATTCCACATGCGCGAGAGTGGCGGGGACACAACTTGATGCAGTAAGCGGTGGGGGCTCATCGCACTTAGGTTCCCAACGCCTGATGGTTTTAGCTATGTTTCGGTCAGGAAGAAGACGTTGATATTCTGATCATTGATAAAATTAACTATTTCAGTGCGCTTTTCCGGTGGTCCTACTGACTTGGCGTTGAATAATGCAATACGCAGTGGTATCTCTTGGCCAGTTGACACAAAAATTGACGATTCAAGATGAATTTGCACCATGTTATCAAAATTTACGGCCAAATTTTTAAGTTGTTTAGCTTGAAAGGGCAAAAGGGAGATAAATGGAATTTTTCTTCATGTTCAACACGGGCAGCTTTGAAAGAACTTTTCTTTTTTCGCTTCCGTTTATATTCAAGTTATGATCAACGTAGTCCCATTGCATTCAGTCTTGAGCTTATTGAGCCAAGGAGTGGTTATTTAAAGATTTCATCATAGCAAAAATGGGTTGACTGTCGTTCACGTGATGGCTTATTCAAAAACAAAGGACGTCTTAACAGTGAATGAAGTCAGCTAAGAAAAATTATAATTGTTTTCGTTTCCACAACAAGGAGAAGAAGAAACACATACGAACTGAACAGATGAAACACAATAATGTAGACGAAGATAGACAACAAGCACATTTATTATGAAAAACAGCACAAAAACGGAAGAGCTGCGTCAAGCCGGGTAAGCGTTAGCGGCCATATGTTTCATTAATATAAGTTCCTTATATTGCGTAAACTATAGGCCATGGTTCCTTCTTTTGCGTAAATTACGGACAATGGTTACTTATTTTGTGTAAACAATGAACCAAGTTTCGCTTGCTTTATTTTATAGGATAATACAATTTAAATATGTCCACTTTGCCTTCGCATCCATTTATGAGTAAATAAATTGTTGATACATCATATTTTCATCCATTATATTCCATTTAATAACATAGGTCAATAGTTGTCATACTTCTCCATTCAACCTCCTCCTCCTCCTCATCATCGGTCTCTTGACCTAGTGTGGTCGTTGAGGCAATGTGCTGCTGCACATTTGACCAGTTCCCTCCACTTGTCTCCATCATGTGCCAATGCCTGTGTCTCCGCAAAACGTTTACTGGTCCATTCTGTGATGTTGTCACTCCACTTTTGTCTCTGTCTACCTCTCCTTCTACTATCTTGGACACTACCCTGAAGTACTGTTGTGGATAGACTGATGGCTTTAGTGACATGGCCATACCATTTCAGCTTTCTCTTTTTGACAGTGGTGAGGAGGTCTTAGTAATGGCCTACTATGTGCCTGATGGTGTTTCACACTTCTTCATTTGTGATGTGGTCCATATAAGGGATGCCAAGGATGGTTCTGTAGCATCTCATTTCAAGTGCCTGGATTATTCGTTTTAATTCTGCTATCAGGGTCCAGGCCTCACATGAATACAGAAAGATTGAAATGACTAGTGCTCTCAATAGTCTGATTTTAATTTTCAGACATATATTTATGTCTCTCCAGAGCTGCCGTTGTTTGTGTTGCACGCGACATAATTCTGCCCTTGATCCCTCTTCAGTGATTATGGAACCAAGATATTTGAACTGGCCCACTGTTTTCAGTTCCTGTCCTCTGACTTTAATCTTGGTTGAGATTTGTTTGCCACTATTTGTCATCAGCTTTGTCTTCTCGGTACTTATCTCCATGTCAAATCTGGAAGATGATTCATCCAGGTTTTTCACTAAGGTGGCAAGCTCATCTTCACTGCCTGCCAGCCCATCAATGTCGTCTGCAAAGGGAAGGTTGGTGATGTTACGCCCTCCAATGCTGACTGTCCCACAGTGGTTTTCCAGGGCTTCGCTCATGATGCTCTCTAAGTATATGTTGAAAAGCGTGGTTGACAGGAGACAGCCTTGCCGTACACCAACTGTTGTCTTGAACCAGTCCCCCACAGAACCTTGAGCAGTTACTGCACTGGTAGCCTTGCAGTACAGCTGCTTGATGGTGTTGGTAAACTTTTGACTAATATTGTACTTCGCCATTGTGGCCCACAATGCCTCATGCCAAACTCTGTCAAAAATCTTTTTGAAATCTATGAACACATGATAGATGTATAGTTGATGTTGTGAGTACTTTTCACACAGACCCCAAAGATTGAATATTTGTTCAGTTGTGCTTATTCCACTCCGGAACCCTGCCAGTTCTTCAGCGATAATTTTTTGTGCTTGTGGGTTCAGTCTGTTCAAGATGATCTTTAGCATCACCTTACTGGAATGGCTGATTAAACTGATAGTTCTGTAATTTTGGGCACAGCTGTAGATTGCCTTTTGTGGGGAGTGTTATAATCAGTGACTGGGTCCACTGTGTTGGCCATTCGACTGTCTGCCAGATCTTGTTGAAACTTTTTGTTAGCAGCACTATCATTGATTCCCCACCATTCTTGATAAGTTGAGCTGGGATGTTGTCTACTCCAGTTGCCTTCCCATTCTTCAGCGCTCTTATTGCTGACTCCACCTCTTCTTTGAGAATGGGGCAATGATCATCATTTGTGGAGACTGGAACTTCAAGCACTTCCGGGTCTCCTGTGGACGGATGGTTGTATAGTTCTTTACAATACTAAGTATATATTTCTGCAATGGCACTTGCTTCTCTGATGCATTTTCCATTTTCGTTTTAAATGGTACTGACTCTTGATTGCTTCTGTCTGGTGAGGTCTGTCACAATTCGGAATGCCTTTTTACTGTTATTCTTTATCAGACTGCTCTTTATTTCTGTGCACTTTTGTCAAATCCAATTTTTTTTTTCTCTTTCTTCAAGTGTCTTCTGATATTCTTGTTTATATCTCGGTACTCTACTGCCCTTGTTGTATGTTTAGTGTTTTTGAGGTTTCTTCGGGAATCACACAGATTCTGAATATCTTCTGTAACCCAGGGTTTTTTCTTTGGGCGATGGAGGCTAATGATGTCTTTGGCAGCTTTGTCGTGACTTTGTTGAAAGTGTCTGGCATCAGTTTAATATCAACACCCATCACAAGGAGTGGAGCAAGTTTTCCTCCAATTATGACTTGGAATGACTTGCAGATGTTAGGGTCCTTCAGTTATTCAAGGTTGAATTTGAGCCTGTTTTTCTTTGGCTTGTTAATTTTCTTCAACCTCACTCGGAAGTTGATAATGACGAGGTCGTGATCGCTCCCAACATCAACACCTGGGAACGTTCTTGTTTTTGCTATATTTATGCCAGATCGGGAACGGTTTTGAACCAGTATGTAGTCGATCTGCTTATGATAGGTTCCATTTTGTGCGTGCCACGTCCAGCATCGTGAAGTTTTATGTTGGCCCAGGGTGTTGGCTAGTACCAAGTTGTTGTAGTTTGCGAACTCGAGCGGCCGTCTCCCTCTTTCATTCAACCTAGTTCTGTTATATCTCAATTAAAAATAAATAAGAAATGATAATTTTACCCTAATGGTCTCACTTTGAAATGCTTTATTTCTTAAAAAATTCAAATATCTACACTCATCGTCGTTTTTGTAATCCTTTTTAGGTAAAATACCAGCAACATACGGATATACTTTTTTCAAAGAAGTTGCAGTATCATTCATGTGTTGAAGGCTGTTAGAGAGACACAATTGTATTAAGAGAAAATCCTAAATAGTCCTTACAGTTCTATCACAAGTCCAAAAGTAGCGCGTATTCCAAATGAGTTCCAGTGTTAAAAACGAAGTTCAATATATTGTGCTGATGTGTCAATATTGCGAAATAGTTAGATGTGCTAACAGTCTGAAGTATCACAATGATATAATCCAAAATGATTTAATTGAATATCCAGTAATCCAAACGAGTAAATTAGTCCTGAAGTTTATGAACACCTTGTAATTCCAATGGATGATTGAAATAAACAAATCCTGACAAATACTAATTAAATACAATGAAAGCTGATTCTACTAAGACTAATGTTTATAATAGGAATAGTAAATTATGTTACTCGCTACCTTGTATAAACAAACGAAGACACAATTTAAGAACCAGGATGAAATATCACAGAACCATTTCCAGATCATTTCAGCTCGACAATAACGGCTTGACATGTGGCAGCTAACCAGTCAGAAATCAGGTGACCCATAATTTCGTTTGATGAAACCAATGACCTGAACATAAAATCGTAACAATATTACTTCTACACCTTCCATGGTCAAAAGGTCACGATAACATATTTACCCAAAACAATTACCTTCTCGTTGAGTACAAACGCGCAATCTACTTCACTGTAATCATTGATGAATATTTTCAACCTTTGTACTTCACTGTTATCATTGATGAATGTTTTCAACCTTTGTACTTCACTGTTATCATTGATGAATGTTTTCAACCTTTGTACTTCACTGTTATAATTGATGAATTTTTTCAACCGTTGTACTTCACTGTTATCATTGATGAATGTTTTCAACCTTTGTATATACAATATAAAACCTCCAACCAAATACGCTGTAATTATGTGCCAAAAGAAGTTCGTGAAGGCTTCGCTAAAAACTGCCCTTCACGTTGGAAGTCTTATATTGTCTCATCAGGGAAAATAATGAAGTATGAGGGTTGAAAACGTTATAATGTCATTACCTGGTCTGCACCTAATAACGTAAGACTAAGATGAGATATGCATTTTTGTCAGTAGGAAGTTTAAAACAGGATATAAAAAAGTAAATGTTTTGTTCTCAAATATAGTACATATATTTAAGTCTTTCAAATGTAGACAGGAACTTACTAAATAACCATTGGATAGATTTCAAAGGATTTACTACTGTACTGTTATTCCTCCCCACCCCCCACCAGTAAACTTGTTCAATGGATACAAAATAATTATTGGTCCAATGCATTGATGAATCACAAATTGTGAATTGGCATGGAATATAGTTACTATCATGTCTCTACGATGGACGACTTGCAAATTATGCAAGCTTTTTGGAGTTTTGAGTTTTGTTTTGAGTAAAACAAAAGATCGCCATTAACTTTGTGTAGGTGTAATATCAAAGTCAACAACGTAATCAGTTGAAATCTTCCTGTTTAAGATAATCTTCCTGTTTAAGATAGCCCTGGTATTGATTTCAAGATCTAGTGTCATGTACGTATGCCCTACCCTTTTCGAGTTGTTTGCAAAATAAATGATTCATATGTAAGTATATGCAACCAACGCATCATGACGAAAAAAATATGGTTTTCATTCTAAAACATTATCTAAACAAAAACGGTGCTATCATATATATTGTTTGCATGACAGACAGTAAATTTCTTGATGTCTTGAAGTTGAAGTTTATTTGGTTGGTATAATGTTTCACGACAATGAGTGGACGCACTTCTGTGGTGTAGGCATCTTCAGTCGAAGGTTATGTCGTCTCGTCCAAAGGTATATTCCTACGATTCCTTAAACTATTTTATACACACTTTTATCGGCTATTAAAAATCACAGCTATTTCCATGTTTCCACCTACCTGTTATATAGTATACTTTTTTTTGAAAAAAATAAGAAAACCACCAACAATGTTTGCCACAATTCCGGTTATTGTCCATAGTATACACCCAATTTTTTTAAATAAAAAATCATGGCACACTGATATCAAACAAATTATTTTCTTTAAATCATGGCGCACTGATATCAACCAAATTATTTTCTTTAAATCATGGCACACTGATATCAACCAAATTATTTTCTTTAAATCACGGCACATTGATATCAACCAAAATTATTTTCTTTAAATCACGGCACACTGATACAAACAAAATTATTTTCTTTTAAATCACAGCGCACTGGTATCAACAAAAATATTTTTTTAAAAATCACAGGACACTGATATCAACCAAATATTTGTAAAATCACAGCGCACACTGATATTAACCAAATATATATTTGAACCACAACACACTCGTATACACCAAAATATTGTTTTAAGTCACAGCACTCGGATATGAACTAAAATATTTTTTTAAAAGCATGACACATTGATATCAACCAAAATATTTTATAACAATAATTGGCTCACCATTTACTATCCAAAACTTGTGTGCTAAAATATCCTAGACCATCATGATCATAGAATCCAACAGATGTACATTTTGAAACATTCTCTCTTAGCATCCACAACATATTTTAAATCATAGAAACCACCATTTTTTTTAATTATAGAGATCATATTTTCTTCTGGCTCACTTCCACGTCAAAATAAATAAAACTTTCAATGGGGATGACTGTGCTAATTTGTTTCCTTAATATCGTGTATTTTTCGGCTAAAGAAAAGCAAAACAGCAAGCAAACGAAACGAAACAAAAGACTAATGACATACACTCTGCTTATTTTGAAACGTGCGTAGCTGCAAGTGGTGTAATAACGGGTGCAGGAGTAGAAGCATGACATCAGAGTCATTAGAGTTACGTCACTATGACATTTGTTTAAGATCTTACAAAAAGAGGTTATAAATCAATGTTGAATAATGGCAAACATATGCAAAATAAATTTGGAACCTCAAAAAAAACTTCTTTACGCAAAGATAATTACGGTATTAATAGATAGTAATAAAGAAGATAATAGATAGTAATAAAGAAGATAAATAATAATAATAATAATAATAATAATAATAATAATAATAATAATAATAATAATAACATTTGTCTTTGTGTCCAATTTCAATGGGAAATTCGTTTCACATCGCTTGGCCCTGGTATGCAAAAGAACGTTGTACATATGATATCGTTTTTAAAGTGGAAACAATGAGTATACGATTGTCAGAAGAGGAGCCTAAGTATCTAGCTGGTGTATCCACATGGGTGAGGCCGTATAGGCATGTTGGACTGGAGTCTATCAGTGAAACGTGGCACAGAGAACACATTTTGTGTTTGATTCTGTATCGAATCGATAACCAGTATATGGCACAGAGCAGTGGTGAGGTGTGCTCTGATCGAGGTACTCTAAACATGATCCGAGCAGCTGTGTTTTTTTACATTTTGACGTTTCTGGAGTAGATATAGTGACGAACCAGACATAACTGAGTTTCTATAGTCCAGTCTTGAAAGTACTAATGAACACACAAGTGTTTTAGTGGCATCAGCTAAAAGATTTTTGCGAATGGAACTGATGCGTCTCAGCTCAAGATATGCAGCCTTGAATTTGTTCATGACATGCTGGTGCACTGTGAAAGTACTGCCTAGAGTAACACCTAGGTTTCGTAATGACTGTGTGAAGTTAATGTTGATGTTGCTGATATTTATTCTCTGAGGTAAAGGATGGGAATGAGAAAGTCTTTGTGTTGTGATCAGAATGGCCTCAGTTTTATCATATTCATGTGCAGCTTGTTACATGTCATCCAGCCAATCTTCCATTATTTTGCTAGATAATTCGTCAAATACAAGAATGAAGCTTTGATATCTTCTGACTGGGTTTTCATGCCAGTTGACAACAGTAACAAAATCTATTATATTTCAAAACAAGACTTGTAATGTACGATGTTGTGATAATTCTTACTGACTCCTAAATGACCAGTCATATGAGATTCAAAGACTAGAATAGGAATTGCCTGCCGATATGGCTTCAAACCAACACATACAAGCGCACTGGCCACTAATTACTAGCATGTACCTAATGTGGTCTCATCTGTCTCATAAGGACCCTACATTTCACAAAATAACTGACTAGAACCTGTATTGCTTCAGTTTCGCTAATAACTCTCTGAAACAAACACGAGATCTCGGGACCTTGTTCCTGTTCAACAATACAAAGAGTATCACGGTGATTCATACCTCTTAGTGGTTCAATACCAGGAACAAAAGTGACCTCACCTAATGCCTGACCAATCCATTTATCAGATAAAGGAATAGTTTTCCCGATCAATATAATTCCCCAAAACACTTTTTGATCGATTGAGTGCATGATCAGGGTATATGACAAGGATATCAATCTAAGCAGGATCAACGTTTAGATGAAAACATGGGTATGCCAATTACTAGTGGATTAATCACAAACATATCTACATCTAAACCATTTTGATACTACTTTTATGGATAACGTTTAAATAATCGTTCTATGTTGCAAAACAAGGTCACGTCTTTTACTAAATAAACATCATGACATCTCTAATTTAGACCAGTTTTTTCTAAGTACTGAACTCGAATCCAAGTAAGCAAGCTTTTATATTAATATTTACAAATGATCATTATCTTAAAGTACAGTCCATAGACCCTTACAATTTACAATCATGGACATAAGTTAAACAACCAATACAGCTAATGCATATCAATGTTTTTTTATGTAGATTTTATGTAGTTGCAATTACAATACTATATTCATTTTTACCCATCATGCCTACATATTTATTTCTCACGTTCTCTTATTTTGCTGTCTTGTTTTCCTTTTCTTGAATTGTTACAGAGTGTTATTAAGCTGTTGGTTTTCCACATCTGTATTTATAGCAATATTTATTCGTCAATTAAATGCACTTCATTCCTCTTTAACAGTATCAACGTATAAAGTGGTCTTTAATTTTTGAATTATTTTGGGGATACGAGTACTGAGCTAGAAATGTACGATCTAAACAATAAATTGTTTTTGCGGATTCTATGATCACCACTTTTGACTGGTGAACTACGATTTCTTCAAAAGGTATTTTGATGGATATTAGATTCATGGTGCTCAAGAATTTTAAAAACTTTAAAACGTTTTGTATAGAACATGGTACTGACGATGTTGCCATAATTATTTTGGCAAGCCTGGACTTTAAAATAAAATATTTTAAACGGATTTTAGAGTCAATAGCAAACATTGTTGAAACTGTCGATGGTGGGATTGGTTAAAAAGAATGCTTTAGTAGGTAAGTGGATATATGTGCTGTGATAAATTATTAATAGCTGATGAAGGTGGGAACGTTATAAAATAAATTAATTGTATAACCTTGTGTTATCGCTGATTTTGAGAATCAATTTCACGTCACGAGTTATGACAATCAAGTCTTTAAATTGACAATAGTGAGATTTAAATACAAAAAATTTGCACGTTTCTTTTTACATGAATACCCCAGAAAATAAGTTATTTTATAAATGCAGTCACTTTAACAAGTGTATCAGTTGCCATATTCAATGATAAATCTGATACAATAGTATCCTTTGGCTAAATGTTGTGCCCTGATATTCTTATTGTCCCTGGGTGATGTATATTAATTTCAATATTGTACGATTTAGAGACAAAATGTAGGATTCCTAGGAAAATAATACTTTGTTCATATCGCTTCTAATAGACTAATACTTTCTAGTGTCAGCTGACAAATATTATGGACTGAGAGGGATTTGCACAAGCTAAACTAACATTACAATTAAACATGCTTTCAAAGGGAAAATAGGTTTTCGTTACGCTAATTTAAAATTGCCATGATTATAAGTCTGGACACATGCCCCTCCTGTTATCTGTGTAAACGAGATGACATTCATATACCTAAGTTTTTCTTTCCTACTTTTCGCATTTCATTGAAAGACTTGAAACTCCTCAAGCATCACCTCTTACAGCATGGTAAAAATAAATTCAAGACCGAAATATAATAGTGAAACTTGATGAAAGAGACGTTGGTGAACTTTACAAGAATCATGAAGCAACAGTTGTTTAAAAGCAGCACAAATTATTTTGAACGGGTGAGTTCTGATCTATAGAAATCGTGCCTTAATAAGCTCCATTCCAAAATGCAGCAAGGCATTCAAAAACTTAAATAATTAGACAAGAATAATATCAACAGGTACATGAATGGAATGGATACTTATCGCTAACGAACACGCATTACTTTTACAACTGTCCGCTATTTTTATGAATGTAGCACTGACACAGTTGTATAGCTGTATTCGTGACATTTTGGGGTTGATTAAAAAATATAATACTGGGATAGTGTATCAAACAGTCTTGGAACGGATATCAAAAGTCGTTTTTCAAGATGATTGTAAACTGATTCCAAAAATTCTGGTGACGCATGCTTTGGCAAAGACTCCTAAAGTTCCATTTAGAAGTAGACCCGGAGTTGATGTTAAAAATGGTATTTTGTTTGTAGGCCATGGATATACCACGATAATTATAATCAAATGAATTCAAGCTTGGTTTTCCATAGACATGTCACGATAATTATAATCAAATGAATTCAAGTTTTGTTTTCCATAGACATGTCACGATAATTATAATCAAATGAATTCAAGTTTTGTTTTCCATAGACATGTCACGATAATTATAATCAAATGAATTCAAGTTTAGTTTTCCATAGACATGTCACGATAATTATAATCAAATGAATTCAAGTTTAGTTTTCCATAGACATGTCACGATAATTATAATCAAATGAATTCCAGTTTGGTTTTCCATAGACTTGTCACGATAATTATAATCAAATGAATTAAAGTTCGGTTTTCCATAGACATGTCACGATAATTATAATCAAATGAATTCAAGTTTGGTTTTCCATAGACATGTCACGATAATTATATTCAAATGAATATAAGTTTTAAAAAACCTGGCGGCTTTCACAATATTAACTTTTAGATGAAAACATCAGACAAAATTAATTATTTAATTATTTATTTAATTTTAGCCCAAAATCAATATTAAAGTAAAAAAAAGTCAATTTTTTCTATATTCAAAATAAAAGAACACCAAAATCAAAGACAATAGTATAAATAAAGAAAATTTTTAAAAACTCAAAACATTAAAGATAAGTTTAGAACTAAGGCTGATCATTAAATTTAGATTGAAATTACAGATATAAATGTTATATTCTTAATGGTAAAAGTTTCAATACTTTAAATATTTAAGTATCTAGTAACTAAAAGGTAATTAAAATAATTATTCATCAAAACACATTAGTATTTGCTCAAGAAAGGTAATCAAATGTTCTTACCTTAGACCGTGCGCTGACTGAATTGTGCAGTGTTACTGTAATATTCCGGCAAAGGATAAATACCACTCGATTATTAAGCGTTGCTTGAAGCGCCATCACGTGGTTTATTCTGGTTGCATTTGGAGTAACACTCTATTCGGGTGATTTTCAAGTATCTGATGAAGCACAATTTTGATTCTAAAATATTTATGAAAAAAATTATCGAGTGCACTCAGGTTGGGACAAGAACAACTTGTTTAAACTTGACTGAAATGTGAATATCCTCTGCATGTAGGATCACTCCGTCGCTAAGAACACTTGTCATCATCTCCAAGTACACCGACGAAAGCTGATTTTTTCAGCAAATGAATGTGCAAAAGAAAAGGGTTTAAAAAAGAACGATGGTAATATTTTCGCTGCATTGATTATTCATAATACAGGATGGTACGGCGCACAGAGAATTGGTTGTATGAATTTGTGCGACAAGTGTGTGTGTGTGTGTGTGTGTGTGTGTGTCTGTGTGTCTGTGTGTGTGTGTGTGTGTGTGTGTGTGAATCGAATGTTTAAGGTAGCTTTAACAATGGTTCAGTCATATCGCTACGATGTCTGCAGTGTGGCAGTTTATAGTAATGTCTAGCACCGGGACATCATGCCGCAGACATGTATCATGAGTTAAATGGTTAGATACATATGGACGATTCTCCTAGAATACATAGCAAGGAAAACATATAAACCTATTATTATGAATCTAAGGTCTTAAACGTAATAACATAAATGAGCGAAAACCAAACACGTTTTATCAAGTTCAACACATAATTTATTACCATATAATACAAATTAATATTTAAAAAGAACTTCCACTGATGTGAATTACATTTCAAATTGTCTTAAAAGTTCTATCACAATCCAAAAGTATTTAGTATTCCGAATTAATTCCAGTGGGATTCCGAACAAATTTCGATATTGACTGTGTTGATATGCTAGTAGTCTGGAAATTTTGTCACAAATGATATAGACAGTGATTAACATATGATAAATGAGTGAGTACATTTATAATTCCACGGAATAATTTCAATTAAAAAATTATTTGAAAACACCTAAATAGCTGATTCCTCTCGATGGATGTTAAGATCGGGAGAAAGTAATTCTAAGGTAAACAGCCATTATATTAAAAAAGCCACTAAAACACAATAAAAGAAAATTTGGGGGTCAATACCCCAGCAAATTAGACAAGTTACTTCTAGAACATTCTTAATTTCTTAACAAAATATATATTGAACGCAGATACAAGAAATAATTTTTACCTTCAAGTTATAATCAGCTTAAACTATAACCTAAAATGATGACAAAAAATAGTTATATAACACGTTGTTTGCAAAAACTACATTAGTATGGTATACCTACCCTCAATTATGTATTAAGGGCAGTGCAACAATACAAAGCAAATCTACATGACGTTACTTATACACAGACTTTAATCTGCCAGTGCATAATGCGCGGGCAAATCATGGTCTATGGATCAGACAACAACATGGTAATGCTCTAGAACGATAATACCCATATTTCACCATTAAACTTACACGTGTTATTTTTAGTATATATAAGACGTATATTCTATATGTGGACACAGCCATTGCGAGATCAAGTCAGGTAGTGAACATTAACAGACAGTTGACTACAGCCATATGAGTAAGTACTAGTTAATTCAGAATAATGTTTAGCTATATTTGTATTTATATTTATCTCATCTGGATATACTATTTCTTCTAATATGTTTCATATTTTACTTGATGTGAGTCATACCAAGTTGGAGATATGAAGCATAACCAAATTTCTGTTTAATACTCATGTTGAAGTAGAAACTTCAATATGGTATTATTTAAATGGCCTTTTTTGCAATAATTGTAAGTGTGCATTTCTTTCATATTGTGGGAAGGATTTGTTGACATAAATATTCTTTTTTAGTATTGACGTTTGATCTATATAATATGCGGGCCAGTTAGGTATAGTTATAGCTGTCAGTGAGACAGCATAGCTAGCAAAGATGGGCAAAAATGAGCGATGTACCAGGCAACATGGCATCATAGCTATTAGAACTATGTTCGAGAAAAGGTATTAAGATAAGTTTACTTTAAATAGTATTAAAGTAATTTTTCATTTCATTATATTGAAAGTAATTTGCCACTGAAATCTATTGAGATCAATTATATTTTACAACTGTATACTCTTCTAATAAAGATTGAGCCTAGCAAGTGGAAAACCCCTTTGTACAATAGATTTATCTTTTCTCTAAAATTCAGCAAATATTACAGTCGGTTTTTGTAAGTCATATAAGTTGCTGAACAATTTGCTTCTTTTAGAACATGTTCGTAGATGTATCTCATGGTATACATGTCTTGCATACATAGATGACAATATTTTGTTCCAGTTCATTTGATGACCACCTCAGACATGTTGAACTCATTTTTGATCGTTTACGTCAAGCAAACTTTACACTCAAACATTCTAAATGAATATTAGCAGCACCTGAAGTTGTTCAGTTTGGTCATACATTCTCAGCAAAAGGAATCAACGTAGCCGAATCTCAAATAAATACTGTCACACAATTCCCTGTTCCTAAAACACAGAAAGATGTTAGGCGTTTTCTATGTTTGTACAATTATTACATGAAATGTGCTCACGTTTATTATACCATATTAACACCATTAAATAAATTGTTGACAAAAGACAGTTCATTACTTTGGACAGATAAGTGTCAACAAGCATTTGAAACTCTATGAATGACTTTAGCGCCTTTTTTGGGTTATCCCTATTTTAACAAACCATTTCGATTAACATGCGATGCAAGCAGCACTGCTCTATGGTATATTTTGTCTCAGATAGGGACAGATGACAAAGAACATGTTTTTGGTGATGTTGGAAGAGCTATAACAGACGCTGAAATCATTGGTCAGCTACTGAAGAAGAACGTTGAGCTGTTTTGGAAGTATCAGAACATAACATGTTTACCTATCACATCAAAAATCCACTGTCATTCAAGATCACACAAAACTAGTATAGTTTAAGACATTTAAACACGCTTCAAACATGTTAATTCGTTAGTCACTTTGTTTGCAAGTATACGATTTAGACGTCGTGTATACATCAGGAAATAAAAACAAATGCTGATGCGCTCTCACGTCGTCACTACGAACATACTGATAACGCCCATATTGATTCGGAGAAATATCCAGATTACACAGACATAAAGGCTACTCAGTATCAGCTGCACAGTCTATAGAAAAGAATTAACAGAAATTACATTATACAAAAGTAATAAAAAAAATCTCAATCCTATTTGCAGTACACACTAATGATATCACAATCAGTGATCCTTCTTTTGAACTACCAGATCTCGCCCAATATAAGCGCGAGTGCCCTGATTTCAAGGATATGTATGTTTTCTTAGAACAAGGAATATTACCAGAAAATACTCGTCGTGCAAAGGCTATTTCGTATGATGCATGTCAGTATGAACTTATCAATGGTGTCTGACATAATTTTACCTGTGTTACTTGCGTTTCAAGGATGGGGATAATATTTTCTCTGTATGGATAAATATGATATCACTGTAGCTTGAAATTTATTTTATCGATAGACAAGGGCACGATATTATATAATAACCCAAATTCTTTATTTTAAGCTGTCAATATCGCAGCTTACCTCTTATATACGCATTAGCACAATTACTCAGGGGAATTGTGTCCTCTTCTGCTATGATTCCGAGATTTTTAGGATTTCTCTATCAAATTTTAACCCATGCCTACTATGGATTGGCTGAATTATATATTCGTGCCGCTGCTTTAGTCTTTTTCCTTGTTACAAACTCCCCAGATTCCCTATCACAAATTCAAAACGTTATGCCTAGAGGTCCATAATTTCGAGGAATATTTGGCCAAAAGAATCTAAGTTGTGTTTCCCTGGTGCACTCATTATCTCACAGAACGTTGTCATCCATGTCCTAATACATACCGACTCCAACTGGTTTACCCACGTATCTTATCTATCTTTCCCCTAAGATCCGAGTTGCCCTCTTATTTAGCATTCATAAATATTCAAAACAACTTCTGCCACAGCGCAAACACACTGTGAGATAATAAAACAATCTTAGCGTTTCTTTACAATCCATAAATTTTCATACACAGGAAATTACCTCTTATGTAGGATGTTTACGACATTAACCGTCTAAAATCAGCTTGTTGGGGCGATAATCGTCTGACAGGACTTGTCGTAGATTACGTAGAATTTAAATGAAATATCTTAAAATCTTTGCTCATTGTATTTTTTTCAATTTTATTTAATGGTGTTATATGCTCTTTGCATTGTATTTTTGAATTTTAATAAATAGTTTGTAGTGCTATTTTCACTTTATATTTTCAATTTTACTTAGTATTTTGCAATCAATCTTTTTCGCATTGTATTTTTGAACATTACTAAATGTCTTGCAATGTTTTCTCATTTTATTTTTTAATATTAATTTTACTGACTGTCTTAACAATGTTATTATCATTGTATTTATGATCTTTCACCTTTTACATTTTTCATAAATGTAATTTTTTCTTCTATCGAGCCTTGATGACTCGGCTCTAATGACTCTCATGGTTTTATTAAGACAAAGTTTTTGAGTAAAGGATTAAGATTAAAATTTTCTCTAAATCTTGTTGAAAGTATTTTTTTCCTTAAATTACGTTGAAATCAATTTTCCACTGAAATATATTGAGAGCAATTTTATTTATTTCTGTATTACAACTGTATATTGTTTTAATAAAGAGAGAGCCTAGCAAGTGCTAAACCCCCTTGTAATAAATATTTCTCTTGTATCTAAAAGTCAGCACATTTTACACTCGGTTGTAAGTTGTGTCAATTGCTAAACCAGCAAATTCCTAAAGTTCTTATTATTGACATGGGAGAAGAGGTGGGAGCCTCGTTCTGATTAAAAAAAGACGAACACAAGTACCTAGCCGAATGTCCATATTTGGCTATGAGCAAACGTTCAAAACGGTGTATAAGTTAAGAATAAGCTTGCGCAAAGTTAGTTCGTTCGTTGAGAATCTGAAGTCACGTTCTCTCCTTTCAGCGATTCCCATACATCTTTCACCCAAGATGTAGACGTATTTACACAGTTAGAAATGACACCCTTTTGTTATGAGAGCTTGAACTCCTTCTTCTTCTTCTTGTTCTTCGTCTTCGTCTTTTTCTTCTTCTTTTCTCTCTCTCTCTCTCTCTCTCTCTCTCTCTCTCTCTCTCTCTCTCTCTCTCTCTCTCTCTCTACATGGACAAAGACACCTTTTTTTAAGTTATAGCTTTTTCCTTCTCATTCAAGAGTGAAAATCAAATCCGTATCATAACATAGTTATCGAGATGAATGAGGTAGCTGGAAGCATGTCAGCAAATCTAGACAAAATGAGCTACGTAGCTGGCAGTATAGCAGGAAAGCTAGCAAATTGGATGAGGTAGTTGGCGGTATGGCAGTATAGCTAGCAAAAATGGATGAGGATGCTGGAAACATGTCAGCATAGCAAGAAAAAATGGGCTACGTGGCTGGCAGGATGGTGTTATAGCAAGCTAGCAGTATGATATTATAGCATAGAAAACTTGATGAGGTAGCTGTAAGCATGGCAGCATAGTTAGCAAAAATGGGCGACGTAGGTGGCAACAAGGCCACATA
Source organism: Unio delphinus (assembly GCA_029339505.1). Lineage (NCBI taxonomy): Eukaryota > Metazoa > Mollusca > Bivalvia > Unionida > Unionidae > Unio > Unio delphinus. Next base: position 9,236,524 of record JAQISU010000042.1, read on the forward strand.
ATACTAAATAGTGGTAGTAGCATAGCCTCGTTGTTGTAAAGGACGCAACTTAACTGGCTAAAGGACAGCGTTGTTTGATATAAAGCAACACATTTTTCAACAGGTCAACATTGTCAAACGAAGCAACTTAGCTGGTAAAAGGGCAGCGTTATTTGATATAAAGCAACACATTTATCAACAGGGAAACGTTGGCATCAGTTCAACATATTTGACAATAGGGCAACATGGTTGGCAAACGAATACTATGATTAGCAACAAATTCGGCATCAAAGCAAAATCGTTGGCATTAGCGGTTTGACCGGAAAGAGAGTGGAGCCCAAAGAGTTCAGCGAAAAGGTGCGAATTTGGAACTGTGTATTTAGAATCTCGAATTGTAAATTTGAAATGTTGACAATAGATATGGTTACAGTAACCACACGTATTTTGTTTCCTATTAATGTTACCGGTACGTGAACACAAAACTTGTTAATTGTGTATGAAAACGTTAGTATCGTATCGTTTGGTGAAGTTATAATACATATTCTTGGGACGGTCTAGGTAATGTTTTGTATTAATGACATGGTGTGAAAGCGATACATAAAATAACTTGCGTTGAGAAATGGCATTAAATTTTAAAGCAACAACAACAAACGGGTCTCGCTTCCAATCAGTAGAGATCGGACGCATAACGTCATATTTAACATACAGGTGTACCAACGTTCTTAGGGTTTATCACCGCAGCACAGTTTAAGTACAATACCTATGAGTGGGAATTCCTCAGAGTGATAGTTTTGTGACTACGACCAGTGAGTGGTACGCAATATGAATTTAAGTAAATATTTGGTTGTTGAGTTTTGCCGTTTCCGTGTGACGAAAGTACTATCGTCACCTCGTTATCACTTATGAATTTTTTTTTCAACGACACAAAAAGTAGCAGGATAAGGATTCACAAATTCTTAACTGGTACGGGTTCTTTTTTTCCACATTTACTTCTAGTTGTTTTACTTTCCTGCATTTCTTTGACCGGTATGAATACATCTTTCATTCTCTAGCCTTTTCCCAGTTGTCGTGCGATACTCTGAAAACCAATGTACTTTTTCTTGACCATGATAATATGTATCTTTAGTACCATAAACTAATATTAAAAGGAAAAGGGATTCAATAAAGGGATATTTTCGAACTTCTGAAAATGAAAAAAAATTCTAGTGACTATTCATCACCGTGTCAGACTCCAGAAGATAATGTTAAATTCCGAGAACGGTACTGATCTTGAGAATGACATCACATGAGAACATATCATACAGAGCGAATGAAGTCTATTGTTTACCAATGTTCAGTTAATTGTTTGTGGGAAATATTGGCGCAACATTTAATATTACCGTGGACGGATCGAAGTAGCTGCTTTCAACAGGTGCATGACTATGAACTCCAGTATTTAGGCTAGTACACTCTCACTGATGCAAATGAACTTGACACAGCTACCGACTGATAGGTTGCGTATAGAATCCATGTTCCATGGTAAACTCATGTACGATGACGTGTCTTGCGAATAGTGTTGCCGTACTCAGCAATGTCAGTGATGTAGCATGACGTCCCGATTCTCTGCCACCATTGAAAGTGATGTCATTAGAGTGCCTTGCCACTGTACTGGCAAAAGCTATGCAGCATCACCTTTGAACGTGCCAAATAGTTTCCGAGCAGACACTATCTTCTTTTGGTGGGACATGCCATATAATCTTCTAGCTGTCACTACCTTCAATTGGTGGGACATGATTGTTAGCGCAAGTTTGTCCTCAAAATGTTTATTGGGCGGCGTACTTTGTTACGTCAACGTCTCCTCGAGGACAAGATCGGTTATGAGTTGTTCAGCGCGATGTCGCCGGGAACTCTACATGCCGATACTGACTAAACTCTACGAAACGAACAAGACCGCTGATACTAAGCAAGATCATTTTTGGACAGGCTTGGATCAGCTCGGTAATCACAACAACGATTACTGGAGGAGTTAATGCCAGAGGAAACTGCGCAAGCCATTGCATAAACATCTAACGCTAAAACAACTATGAAAAACAAGCAGAACGTAAAGATGTAAAGATAGAAAAAAAGTCATTCTGGAGAAGATGAAGAAACAAGAGGATGATGCAAAAACCAGACTTGAGACGATGGCGAAAGGAGGAAATGTCAAACTGGAGAAGATAAAACAGGAAAACTTATGAAAGCAAAGTTAACGGAGATGGGAGAAAAGCTGTATGAGGAGGAACACAATCTTACTAAGTGAGTATGAAGCAGTCAGTCGCGTTTAGTCTCTTAGGTAACTAATCCACGACATTAATTATTCAGAACCAGATTAAACATTTGAATGGTTAGTTAATTGTAAAGAAGAAAATATTCCAGATATGGGAACAATTTTTCCTAAGAGAAAAACTTTGGAGGAGGCTTATTTAACATTGTGGCAGCACGCATTATGTTAACTAAGGTAAACAAAATTCATGGAAGAGCCATTAAAAGTCTCTAAGATAAGGATAAGGAGAAACGATTAAGAAAAATAAAATAATTTATAAGTTTAACAACGCTGAAAAAGAGAGATAAAGTGCATATCGTATCTGGAAGAGCAGCGAAATCAGCAGACTGCACAGAAGATCACAACAACAACACAAGTCGGGTATAACTAGTAGACTTAAATCATGGCTCACATGACCACAGGAATGGGTAGAAACCGAAATAAGAAGAAGCTGGAACTGGTAACAGCATACGTTACTACAAAAATCTAGCCGAAATCTTCTCACAGTTAAAGTTGCTGATCGCGTCTAACAAGCGGGTAGTATTGTTATGGAAGTCGATAACGAAATGATGGACATCCTTAGTAATCTAATTGATCACAAACTAGTGACGATGGATCAAGATGCGATTATGTACATAGACTTAATCTGAAGTTGATCACCCTTTTATCGTACATGTTTAAATATAGAGAAACTTTGTTTTTATAAGCTTTACTTCTCCCCATGACCCTTGTTGATACCACGCTGTGGTTCGATTCACGTCTTGTCACATCCACGGTGCGTTATACTCAGCCGCTGATATTAGACCAACAGGCGTCCTACGAAATCACGTTGATCTCCACGGACATATTGAATAGTTTCTTTAACGTAACCACGAACGACACTTGCTTTTGGTACGTGACATAATCACCATCGATTCAGTAAACCTCACCATATGGGTACAACATCACCGACATCGGCACGGAAATCTCCGGAACGATCACGGCCAACGGAGACTGTCACGGAATTGTATAAATCTTTTCATTTATTGAATACCTGTACTCGGGTTTCATTTAGTGTACAACGATACCCTAGGATGATTTAGGTATATTGTATAATATTGCGAAAGAGTGACTTCGGTTCATCCTATGCCTCACGTGCGAAGTGCTTTATATGGAAAACGACTAAATACTATCAGCGCTCTTACAATGTATGGTTGCATCGTCTGTGTATAAATGCCTCACCGTAAGATTAAATTTTCACATTACGGATTGTCTTGTCAGTGAGCATGCTAATTAAGGTATGGGAGTTATTATATTAATTTGGATGTGCATAAGTTATAACTATTGTACTACCACGTTTTTTATGTATGATATTCTATGTAGCTTCGGCTTACGTAGTATAAAGCACATATTTTATATTTTTATTTTTTTACTTAGCAAGACATTTAGATTAGCAACATATTTCATTTTTATTAAGAAACGTTTAGTACCATAGGATTCTTATCGGACACAGGTAGGTTCACATCTGAACCTGTTAATTGCTTTTTAAAGTAATTTATATAGCTTACCGTATATAACATCATTAATTGTTATCGTATATGCCCCTACCATACATAGTACACCGTATTAGATGTGTGTTAAGCTGATTGGAGTCGACGTGGCTCTAGAGCTAACCGTTGAAGTTGACCAAAGCAGATTCAAAGCTGACCATTGCAGCCGTAGAGAGGAGTGAACATTGTTGACTGTCGAGTAGCAATTGATAGAAGGTTGCTGACCGATTGGTGGACGCTAACTGCTTGACTGACCAAGGAATTAAATGATAGTCTGTGATTACTTGGCGGGATGATTCCGCCAATTTGTATCTTAGTTTCCATTTCGAGGTCTCCAAACATTACTATTGCTAATCCGGGTGTCGATTACGTCTGTTCTGCGTTGGTGACTTGAAAGAGACGAATTACACTGCACGTGTTCAATTGAAAAATGAATGTGATCGTGTAGACAACATTACTATCTCAGGCCTAAAACATCGCATCTTTTATTATAGACAATTCCAGCAGAGCAAACGTCATCCAAATGCCGACAAAACCAACAGGATGGCGGCTCTACTGTTAGCGCGACCGTTAACTTCGTAAAGACAATAACGACAATGCTGTTTGCATCGGTTTCTGCTCCGGTGAGAATTGTCTCAGCGGCTAGAGCAATTACCGAGCTACACGAAAAGCATTGATTGGAAATGGTGTTCGTCAGAATTGACTCATCGTGACATCGTCCGCTTGTTATGTCAACATAGACTATCGAAAAAAACCTGTCAGAAAAAAAACAACAAACAAACCAATAATAACATTTAATATAACACCATTTCTTGTGTCATAGTCGATTGAACGCTGTTACCGCATTAAAAGAGAGTATCGCTGTGGCATCCGCGCGTGCAGGGCCAGTATCGATCACGCCTAAAGCATCGGTGCTCACAGGACCGGACCGAGTAATGTTGACCCAATGACATGCCACCTCGGTTATTAAACATGTTGCTGCACAGCGATGTATCGTTTTGAACTTGTCCAAAAAAGAAGAATTTATCGGACCCCTGATGGAGATTATCGCTAAAACATTGCCAGGATTTCCGGCATTGGTCCATGACTCCAAATTCATGAAGTCACGCGCGGTAAAAGACTTTTCAGCAAAGGAAAATATGGTTTTAACGATCATCGGCCTCGAATAAAAATAAGTACCAAGCGTAGGAAGTTTCAGATGTGTCATTTCCAAAAATAAGCTTTTTATAAACTTTACGTTGTAACACTCACTCGGTCACTGTGGTCAACGACACACGTCATGGCGAGTTAGAGAATTTAAATTCTTTTGATTTGTCTTCTCCCGATGAAGTCGTGCCCTACATCCAACAACCGCATAAAGGAGCCGTGTACAACAGATTGCATACGTCAAAGATATCACGTGTAGATGGTACTCCATGGATAACATTCAACGCAGGTACGAAGGAAAATCATCCGTTGTGACTATTTTATCACTGACATAAAATAGTATACACTATAACATAACACAGCCAACATGAATTCCCAATGTCTTAAGTCCAAACAAGAACGGAGAGCACTGATTCGAGGTTGTCATAAAGAATCATCGCCTCGTGATCAAAATGAGGTGTGCCGTGTGCGTGGTTCTAAAAATATCACATATCGTCTCTGGTAAAGCGACAGCATAGCTGTCACGAGCGAAGATCATTCCAATGACGACTTAGTGTCATGGCTCTGAATAAAAATGTATCATTGCAGGTGCTGTGATCTCGAAACCTGCTCCAAAGTCCTGCGTGTGGAGATAAATCTGTGACTGCACATGCTGAAGACGGTGTCAATTTCTCGGTAGAGCCTTGAACATCCATGCACTGATTGGAACACTTACTTATCACGTGTCAGATCGACTTTGCCAGAACATAGATACACCGGACCGTGGAATCCTCTAGAAAAACAACTAGATAAGCACGAGAATCTGCTACCCAATCAAGAGCCCTAAACAGCATTGATGCCATTGTGATGCAGCACGATATATGTTACAGAGATCATCCCAACAACAAAGCGGGGATGCGTTTGAGTTATGCTGAGTTAAGCTCCGTATAGTCGTGAAAATGCCAAGAATCAATACTGGCATCGGGAATCCAGGCAAAATGTGGAAACAAATCAGCCGTGAGAGAAGATTCTTCGAAACCGGAACTGGATGTTCTGCCAGAAGAACTGCGTAAACTTTCACGTAAGCATTTGCAACAACGTAGAGTCATCGCGTTGGTGGAAGATCTCATCGATATGAGAGAATACAAAGCGTATAATATTCATTTTAGTTATTTAATGACGGTCATTGACGTGTTCAAAAACAATAATGGATAGTTCATCTCAAAAGAAATCAGGAAAGACGATCGTGGAAGCATTTGATAGCAATGTAGGTGCACGAAAACCTCAACGATTACGGATAGATCACGGTAGTGAATTTTAGAACAAAACTGTATAAGACTGGCATTAGTAAATCAATAGTATCTTGTATAGCAGAATTAAATCAAAGCCGCTGTCGTAGAGCGGTTTAACAGAACTCTCAAAAATCGCACGTGGAAGAGATTCCCATCGATAACACCAACTGAAACTTAGATTGTTTTGCCAGAAATCTTAGACCAATACAATTACACATGACATCGGAGCATTAAAATGACGCCCACACATATAACCATCCTCAGGAGAGTCCATGCAAGGTTATTTTTACTACAAATTACAGAACACAAAACAAGACCTGTTCAGAGTCGAGAAAGGCATCTCTACCCGAGGTAAGGAATCTCTCATTAAATGAATTGGTTATCATTGACTCAGAAAACACCGTTTTCTAATACAGCGCCTTAGAAATAATGTTATCATACATACTCCTCGCGTATACTCTTCCCAAAGACAGTCTTACGTTTCGCTGCATGCTCATGAAGACCATCGTATCAAACACACGCTTGAACACATACTCAGATTTTATGAATTTTACAGGACTAACCAACCAATTCAAGTCACCCAATTCAGCCAATAATAAAATTGATCTAGCAGAGATGCTGTCAGATTAAAACGCTTCAGCTTCTTTTTCATGTCATATTGATTATTGTACCTCTGCACCGCATGCTGATGACTATTAACTGCTTCACACCAGTTACTCGTTCTCGTAATCGTCTTCGCTTTCCTCACAGTAGATCATCTCAAGCACAAATCTCACATCCTTGTTCACATACGATTCGATTTTATCCGCACGCTTCAACCAATCCTTGGACTCCTTTTGAATTAATTCCGGTATTGTAATACTGCTGAGAAACTCCTCACTGGATCCCATCCGATCAACATACCAAGGAACATGGAATAGATATCTTCGCTATACTGCAAGCACATTTCTAATACAATAATTTTATCACGATGTGAGAAGGTGGTCCAGAACTCCCATCACACAGAAATATAGATCCACGGAGCTCTCTCGACCACTCTTATCCATCATGATAAAGTGGTCAAGAGCCCCCATTGATCTATATTACTGTTGTGTATGTGCAATATTTAAGTCACAAGCATCTAAACAAGCCTTTTAATTATGTATCATATATTTATTCCACGGAATAAAATTCATTTGTAGCAAAAACCCACGCACGCCCAGCTCCTCCCCGATGAAACAGGGGATTTAAAAAAATCCACATTGCTTTTCTCGATACAGCAGCCAATGTTATCCTCAAAGACAGTAGCATTAAACCAGCCATTATTATTCCTGAACTGCCACTAACACATTTTACAGCATTAATAGAGGTTGAATAGATCAGCGTTAGAAAGATCATAGATCAAAAGGTAAAACTTTTCCATGTTCTTCCAACATTAGTATGAATACAAATTTGGTATAGGCTGTTTCTTGATTAATACCCAATACTTAATGGCATTTTACACACAGTGCTGCCACAGTGAGTACTTTATACCATAGTATACTGTTTGCACAGTGAGGAGCGCACAGTGAGTGGCTTAGCGTTTAAAAAATCCGCCTCGGATTGGGGAGTTCTCTGGTTCGAACCTCTGCTAAGTCTTACCAAATACTTATAAAATCAGTACTACATGCTACCTCATTTTGGTGCTCAGCATTAAAAGATTATTGCTAGAACCGGTCGGCCTGATGTCAGGATAATGTAACTGGGTAGGGCATGATTCTACGTGTCTGCGGGATGATGGACCAGTGCTAGAAATCACTATAAACTACCACACTTGCAGACATCGTGGTGATATGACTGGCAAATTGTTAAAGCTAGGTTAAAAATCCAAATCACCCCGTATACGCAAGAGCAAGACATATATGCATATCTAGCAAGTTTTCATCCGTTACACTAATGTTCATGGACCATCTTATTTAGTGAAATCATATATTATGATAGTAAAAAGAAAATCAATTGGCCAAATATTCAAATTTTGTTTTAAGGTTCCGCGCTACAAAGCTATAATTGTGCTATTTGCATATGGTATGATACTTGATGAAGAATTTCACTGGTTTTCTTAACAAGTTAATTTGATTGTTGCAAAAAAAATACCTCGCATATCTTAGGTACCAGTAAAATAGTAGTAAATTCCCTTTATTTTGGTGTATGTTTGATGGGTATCATTTGGGTTAGAGAATATACGGTTTTGTGTATGGGTTGAATTTGGTTTAGAGAATATAGTTTGTTATTACTTTAGACGTAAACCTTTTAAAAGACTTTTAGCTCTGCTCTGTGATTTTCACCTCCTGGACTTCAAAAGTCAATTAGATGAAACAAAAAACAAAATAAAAGTGTTTTTCACTTTTGATGTTTTATCGACATTTATTAGACTTTCAGGAGCTAGGATTGCCTAATCTGATAAGATTGATTTCCCTCGTTTTGATAACTGCTAACGTTAGACTACTTTGGAGTAGTTCATATTCGTTTCTTTGAACACATGCAAGTAACATTTTGTTTAGCTGTCTGCTTTAGATAGAGCATGGTAATTATTCATTAAAACGTGACATTGTATAGAGAGGTACGCGAACATTCTGTACATAGTGCAAGCTGCAAATTACAACAACTTCATGTTTTATTGATGGTATCTACGAATTCTTTCCATGGCTTAATGACCAAATTAAATTTTATTGGCTGTTTTTATTAAATCTTTGACCACTGAAAATGTTTAAAGTTCATCTTTATGTTTACTGCTTCAGATCAAATGAAACTTGTCATGTTGTAGGATACATCAAATCGAAAAATTTGTACAATTGTTGGGAAGCAAGAAAGAAAACAACCCAAAGGATCGTAGTATTAGATTCGCCACAAACGATAAAATACTCTCATAGTGCAAGGCATGTGAGTATTTAATTTGTTTTTCAGATATCATCCAGTTGGAATTTAAAAAATGACAATCTGGAATAAACAACCTCCAATGACTGTGTACCCATATCCTTTCTGAGGAAACTCGCATCCCCAATGATTGCGTACCCATAAGCTTTCTGAAAAGACTCCCACCCCCAAAATGCAACATTTACTACCCTATCTGGCTAACAAATCGTTCCAGAAATGAATACATGGTATATTGAAACGAAATTACGCTCGAAATTAGTTCGACAGAAGATGGAAAAGAAACGCTAATCGTATTGGATGACACAAACACTCACATGTTGGAAGTTAACTTTAAATATAATGGAACAATATACTACAGGATTACAGCTCTTTTCAAGTCCCTAATATTTGATTTGTCTGGCTTGGTCCTTTCCCCCCATAACCCATTGTCGTTCATAATGAATCTGATTATTGGCATGTCACGTGTCATTATCAGTGAAGTCTCTCTGACCGGTTACCATCTCTACCATTTCCGTGGTTTTCGACAAACTGAAGAAAAAAATTAAAGAAGAAATAAAGTAATTAAATGCAGTATTATTTTCGTCAACCGGTTTTTTGTTCCATGTAACACTAATATTTTCATATTTAAATAGTCCACATTTATGAAACAACGATCATTGTACCATTCCAGAATTAAGCGGTAACGACGACAATAATCTGGGACCCCTAACTAAAGACGAGACGTGTTATCTCATGTAAAAGTTATTTGACGATGATAAATAATCGATCTGTGTGCGTCACAACCGTCACTACGACGACAGGGTCAAGATGTTCCAAGATTGAAATCGCTCTTCAGTCCGCGGAGATTATTTTACACTGTAACATATAGAATGTATGTGTAAACGCACAGAAAACGTACATATTTTAGGTATGTGGTTTTCTTGAAACGGTATTGTCGACCTAAATATCAAGTATTAATCGAATTTAACGGACATGCAGAATTAACCATCAATTCTAAATAACTGACGAGAGGAGACTGTGCTATATAACATATGTTTCCTTCAGGTAGTGGAATAAAATCTTGTCAATCTCGTTTATCAACCACTAAACCACCAAAAGTATAGTAAAGATTGACGAACACCAAGGCAATATTGGTTAAGCGCCTGTCGGTATTGTCTATAGTGCTCATGCAGAATATAATTAGTAATATAATTAGTTCAAGCAAGACTCGGCCATCTTTTTGGACTCAACTGCGATTTCTAAGCAGTCAGTGAACGGACCCCATTAGTTACAAACTATTCAAAAAAATGTAGACTCTCATTCTACTATTGAAAGTTTACGTAGAGGAGATACGTATTCAGCTTCTGTTTCGATGCACTAATGGTTCAGACGGAAAGAACATTCAAGTCTGTCATCACCAAACTTGTTTTTGACGCTATGATACCATTAAATGAGTGAGAGAGTTACAATGTCACACGTTATTAATACGATGTGACACGCTATTATAATAATGTGACACTTCATTCATGCAATATGACATGGTATTAATACAATGTTACAGGTTATTAATACAATGTGACACGTTATTCATCATTCGAGTACAAGATTTACTTTGCAGGGAAAAATGTAATAACTGTTTGTTTCAAATCTTTGTAGTTACAAGGGAAATATAACACAGACTTTAAAAAGTTGTGTGTATTTTCTCCGACAACAAAGTCTTCGGTTTCTTATAGAATATGTACAGCCATGCTTCGAGAAATTCTTTGATGCTATCACAACGTAGCATGGTGCTTTTGTGTATATGTATTGCCGTCTCTTTTCTTTAGCAATAATTTAAATCGAAAGCGAGACAAAACCGAAATGAACCATTTTGAACCTGATCTCCTTTACCACCGTTATTGGTAACGCCATTGTATTATATACATCGTATGACATTATTTTTGCTACGTTTAAACTCTGTATCTGGCTGTCTCTCGTTTTAGGGGATATTTCCCGTTACGTCCGTTTTTCTGTTCATTAGATGTTTAACATCACTTCTGTGAAACCAGTCTGAGAGATTCACACTAAAAGATTTAAAAATAATTCATTAAGGCTATCTCATCGATTCTTTGCGCGGATACCAGCAGTTTTGAAACAGAATTACAATACTTACTGTGTATGTGTTATGAGTGAGCATAAAAGCTCTGTGTAATTGTATGGATATAATTGTGTATATGTGTAAAGTTTGAGCGTATAGGTGTATGTGTGTATATGTGTTATGTGCAATTGTATAGATGTAATTCTGTATATGTGTTAAGTGGGAGTGTACAGATGTGACTGAGTGTGTGCTGTATCTCAATGTAGATGTATAGGTGTGTTATGTGTAGTTGTATAGATGTGATACATTTTGTATTATGTGTGAGTGTTTAGGTGTATGTATGTGTTTTTTATGTAATTGTATATGTGCAGTTGTGCACATGTTATATGTGATTGAAGAGGTTCTTGTTTATTATTGAGTTGGTAATTTGTTATGTTCCCATGCATTCAATGTGTATGCGCAATCGTGTGTCTGTTTAATTTTATTTATGTATTAAAACAAAAGATGCCTTATTCATAGTTCCCAGGTGTGTGTGTGTGTGTGTATGTATGTATGTATGTATGTATGTATGTATGTATGTATGTATGTATGTATGTATGTATGTGCGTGTGTGTGTGTGTGTGCGCACGTACGTACGTACATACGTCCGTGTGTGTGTACATTCGTATGTATGTAGTGTGTGTATACATGCGTATGTATGTATGTATGTATGTATGTATGTATGTATGTATGTATGTATGTATGTATGTATGTATGTATGTATGTTTGTGAAAAGCAAAACAATAGGTCCCTAGAATTTTTTACTTTAAAACCTAGTCCTTGTGTATAAATTAGACGGGCCTTTTATCTGTCAAGACGCCTGTAGGTATCGTATAATGTATGTGTTGTATATCTTCGTGTTCAATTCGTGAAATGTTCAAGGTGGACCAAAAATAGCCACAACAGTGGCCTCCAACAAGTTAGAGTATTTCCGTCCTTGTGTTAAAGCTTATATTGTGAAGTCCCAAAGCCATCCCGAACTACACCTACAATAAGCAAGTATGTATACAGTGTTCATTCATATGGTATTCAAGAACCAATAATAGGTACAAGTGATTTAGACATAAATAATTAGGATCTGTTCAGACCTTTTTCAGTTCTCACCTATTCAAATGCTTGGCATCCGATATGGAGTCTGGAAGATGTATGTTGCTTGTTTCTGGAAGAAGGAGAGATAGCCCACCCGCCAGCAGCGAAGGAATTCCGAACACGATCAATGGAAGCACGTCTCTGGCCCTTCCCTCTGTCAGGGTTGCCTGGTCATCAACATGTTTGCAAATTGTTTATCGTAATATTAGGCGGAAAGCTTAAACGTTATTCTTCATCAATAAATTCACAAGTTAATCATTTAGACCAATTAACCAATCTAGCATCTACTTACTTCATTTTTAACAATTAAACTCTCATCCATCTACAAACTTCATTTGGAACGAAATGAACGTTCTCGCATCCACATAGTTAATTTGGAATGAAATCAACGTTCTCGCATCCACATAGTTAATTTGGAACGAAATCAACGTTCTCGCATCCACATAGTTAATTTGGAACGAAATCAACGTTCTCGCATCCACATAGTTAATTTGGAACGAAATCAACGTTCTCGCATCCACATAGTTAATTTGGAACGAAATCAACGTTCTCGCATCCACATAGTTAATTTGGAATGAAATAAACGTTCACGCATTTATTTACTTCATTTGGAACGAAAACAATTTTCTAGCATCGTACTTTATTAAAATCGAATTGAAACGTTCCCGCATCTCCGTACTTCATTCGGATCTAATAAAATGAGTTCTCGCATTAACGTAGTCCATTTGAAACAAATTAAACATTCTCGCATCCACGTACCTACGTATTTCATTTGGAACTAATTAAATGTTCTCGCATTCATGTATTTCATTTGAAACTAATTAAAAATTCTCGCATTGATGTCATTTGGAACGTTTTAAACGTTATGGCATATACGTACTTCATTTTTGAAACGAATTAAATGTTCTAGCATTTACATACTTTAAAACCAACTGCTATACAATTATGAATTATTATATTTTCAAACTTAACAGTAATACTACTAATATTAATGATAATTAATAACATTAATATTGATATTTAATATTACATATGGTCATATAAAACATATCTGCCATGTTGTCCTCAACTTATGTGTGACAGGTTTTGTGATAAAAAGGTCACTTACACACACTCAAGTCTGCTCGCGCACGTACTTACGCAAAGCTAAAATGGTTTATTATTATGTCTTTTTAGTTATCAACAGGTACGTATATAAACAATTTACTATACCCAGGATACAAATTTCGTAATGTCCAAAGTGATATACACAAGAATAGAATAAAACATGTACAAATTATCTTTCGATTCAGTAATAATAAAATCTCATTTGTAGACATTTAACATTTCATACCTGCTGGTCAAGAAAGAATTTTTAATGAGCTTTTCAACGAAGCGAATAAATTTGAATTATGTATTTTAGGGTTTAAGGTATTCAAAATGTCTGGTTTGGATACATCAAAAGAGATTTCCAAATGGTTGGCTTTGACGACCACCGAGTTTGAAGATTGTTGTTAGTTGTTGAGGTCTATTTAAGTTATTTTCGATTGAGTCGAGATATTTAACAGATGTATGCAGTTTAGAATCGTTAGCGAAAAGGTCCATGTTAGAGGGCACTGGATACAAAGCTAACTAATTGATAAGCAATACAAAAGAAGGGATCCTAATGAAGAGTCTTGAGCAACACCATTTAGAATTTGAATTGAATTGAAACTATATTGATTGACCCGTGCAACAACCTGGAGTCTGTTAGTAGGATACTATATCTACTGTGTGAATCGAGTAACCGAGTTTGAGTACAACTTGTACGCTGATAGTACTTTTATGAGCACCGATTAGTCAACCAATTTCACTGATTTCTTGGGTGCAAGCTAATAACATTTGAGCCAGTAGGTTCGCCAGATTCGCTCGCTAGTTCTGGCTTATAAATTGTGATATATAGAGTGGTTGATACTTGTTGAAATATCAGAAAATATGTTGGCTGACATGCTTTTTAAGCAATTCTGAAAGTACATATAGTACAGATATGGGTCGACAGGTAGATTTTAGAAATTCGTTTCATATCCCTAATGAATTGCGAATACGATTGCAAATTTTCAGTGATTTTGCTAGAATGGTGAAACAATTACTTCTTTCAACGATTCATAAACTGAAAAATGAGGACATTTTCATAATGTTGGGGGTGAATACCATCTTGACCCACTTATTTGTTAGTGTCTATTTTGTGTTAATTTGAATAGTGGATATTTAATAATAACATGCTCGGGTACGCTTTCTTTCACGATAGCAGGGCATTTCTCCTCATTAGGCTCTGTAAAATTAAACTTATCAAGTATTTGGAAAATATTAGTTAAAAAAATAGGTTTAGTTGGGTGCACTGTCGTGATCATCAGTGTAACTAGTGACATTAATCATAATTTCACATGGTCTTAGAATTATGGTTTCGTTGAAGTTAGTTCTTGCAAGTGCATCCATATAGGTCTTGTAATAATCCAAATGGTTCTCTTGACCGAGCGAATCCAGCCCTGGCATGAATCCTGCAAGAAGTCACTTATTTTCCACTTATTTCCAAGGACTCTCGACAAGAACAGTTTCATTTTCACATTTGCATCATAATATTAAAATTGTATCTCAACCTCACAATTGCATGGTTTCTCTTTATTACATTTCCGTAACGTATCGTCAATACATCACGTCGGGAGAGTATAAATACAACTCAAACACCAAATACATGAACATATTTTTCCTTCTATATCCCTAGGTCAGTCAAATCATAATTGTAAGCCTGATTTCGCCTGTAACTTAAAGCCATATTTACCGTCATAGCAACTATAAAATGCGTCTCCCGATAATGGAACAATTCCTTCTCAATTATTTCATTATGCAATTGATCGGTCCCTATCATACATATTTCACATGGATATGCACAATCAATAAGCACAATTATATTTGAATAACAAATACTTTGCTAAATGCCCACTTACGCGACTCTTGGCCTGAATTCACTAAAAAAACTAAACCATGCCAACATGAAATGTTATCAACATTACACTCTGTGACTTTCGTCCGTAGCAATTGGCAAATTAATCTGTGTGAGGAATATTTCCCCCAAACCGACTTCCAATAATCAAACAAGTAATCACGAAAATCTAATAACTCCTTAAATGGAGAGGTAAATACAAATGGATCATATACTAAATGTATTACCTTACCCGTGCTTTCAAAAGATCAATACTCCTCGATGGCCACAAACATTACATTTATGAGGTCATGAATACAAAATGATCAATCCCTGAAATCATCCACCAACCCTATTCGTGATTCCCAAACATGATTAAGATAAAATCAATGGGCTTGTTTGCTATCACCGGTCACTCACATTTAAATACAAATTTGTTGAATCACACTCATCGCATAGAACTAAACTAAATATCAACATTATGGACTCGTAAGCAGACTGTGGTAAGTCTTATGCGCAGGTAAGGAGACGAAATTTTCAAATTATATATATATATATATATATATATATATATATATATATATATATATATATATATATATATATATATATATATATATATATATATATATATATATAATTCTTACCAATTCCACTATGTAGGGAGCTATGATGCCACCCACACCTGCACAAAAGGAACTGGCCCCCATCCCTGCACTGCGTACCACTGTAGGGAAGAGTTCAGTAGAGTACAAGTAGATGGTACCGAACGCTGCTGCTGACGCAAATTTTCCAATCATCGCCAAAATTGTGATAATCAAAGATGCTCCTAAGGAATGAGAAGATCCGAAGAGGAATGAGTTGTCCGCGCCTTGTACTAGAATATTCCATTTACTGAGAGTAAATTTTAATTTAAAAAATGGCAATTGACTAGAAAACTTCGATTTAAGTGTCTATTGAGAAGAAATCTTCGAGTTAAACGATAATTTACTATTGAGTAGAAATCTTCGAGTTAAACGATAATTTACTATTGATGCACAGTAAATCTTAGGAATAATGTCTGCTGAATAAAACAATTTTTTTTATTAATTTTTAAAGCTGAATAAAATCTTAATTTCAAATTTATAGAGGTGAATAAAATTATTTGTACCAATTTCTAGAGGTGATTACAATTCTAAGTACCAATTTCTAAAGGTGAATGAAGGTGAATAAAAGTATATATACCAATTTCTAATGCTGAATAAAATTATATGTACCAATTTCTAATGCTGAATAAAATTATATGTACCAATTTTTAATGCTGAATAAAATTATATGTACCAATTTCCAGAGCGATAAATTAGATTATGTTATGTTGGTAAGATTAAAAGAAGAGAAAACCCAGCTAGATTTTGGTGATATTTCATTAAAAGTTCTTGAAAAATGTTGATAACAATGAACAATAATAAACATACTGTAATCTGCAAACACAATCGGAACACATACTTTAATCGGAACACATACTTTAATCTGCAGATACATTCGGAACACATACTTTAATCGGCAAACAGATACGGAACACATACTGTAATCTGCAATGACACTGGGAAATATAGTGACTAAAAGCGCCAGACCTCCCACTGACATCGACAGACAATGAAATTTCTTCCTTCCCAGCAATAATATAGCCGGGATGCTGATGGTGTAGGCAGCGAACTCCATGACTGTGGAATATGCAAAGTTTGCGTAGATGTCTCCTCCAAGGTTACCAACGTTCAGGCTCAATCCGTAGTACATCATGGACACAGTCAGCCTGTCAACGTACGAAGATACAGAGCAGATAGGGCATTTTAAAGATCTTAAAGAACATTGGTAATGAATAACAGCTTTATTATAAATTTCACCAACTTTCGTTCATCATCAACTTTCTACGTCTAGTCTATAATATCATTGCTGTCCCTTTAATATAAACCATTTGATATTAAATTTCCATTGGACAAAAAAGACATTATACTGATCGATCTTTAGCCAGGAAGCAAACGTCCACACAGAATAGCGGAATTTACATTTTGGCATTGAAACAAAACATTACGGGTAGTATAGTGGGACGATATAGCGACAATGAGAAAATAAAATACAGACCCATATTGGGACGATATAGCGACAATAGAAAATACAATACAGACCCACCCTGGGACGATATAGTGACAATGGGAAAATGCATTACAAACCCACCCTGGAATGATATAGCGACAATAAGAAAATACATTACAGAACCCCTCTGGGACGATATAGCGACACTAATTTTCAGATCACCCTTTGACGATATTGCGACAAAGGAAATTGAACATGGGGAATATTGGGCTTTTATAGCGGCAAGGGAAAGTTGGGTTGTTGTATAGGGTAGCGGGTAGCGGGTAAGTTCAGCTAGTTCAGTGGGTAGCGGGTTGCGGATGGCGGTTAAGTTCAGTAGGTTTAGCTATCAATTGTATCTATCAATTCGATACAGAATCAAACACAAAATTTGTTCTCTGTGCTATGTTTCAATGACAGACTCCAGTCCAACATACCTATCCAGCCTCACCCATGTGTATACACCAGCTAGATCCTTGCGCTCTTCTTCTGATAATCGTATACTCATTGTTTTCAAGGTGAAAACAAAGTCATATGAACAACGTTCGTTGCACACCAGGGCCCGGCGATGTGGAACGAATTGCCCATTGAAATTAGACACAAAGATACAGTGGTCCCTTTTAAGAGTGCTCTTAAGACTCACCTGTTTCGACTGCAGGGACAAACTTAGCGACCTAATCATGTTTTGTATCTTATATGTTTTCATCATGTTTTTTATGTTTTCCAATTTCATTGTTTTTGTCATTTGTTGTTCTGTAGTGTAGTCATATCATTTTTGATGGTGTAAAGCGCCTAGAGCTTCGAAAGATTAGGCACTATACAAAGTCCTCATTATTATTATTATTATTATTATTATTATTATTATTATTATTATTATTATTATTATTTAGCGAGTGGCAGGTATCGCATTCATCTAGTTCATTAACTATACAAATAAAACAACGCATGGTGAGAAGGGTAAACAAAGAAAGAAACAAAGATACAAAGATATGGCAAAGAGAATAAATATCTTTTCAAGACATGAAAATACTCACTCAATATATACTATTAGCATATAAAGTGAATTGCAAAAAAACAACAACAACAATATATTCTATCAACGCAGAAGGTAAGATTAAACAAACAACATTATATACTATCTACATAATGTAGGGACAATGCTTTTTGTTAAGATAAAACACACATATACGTACGCAGGTACGCACCCACGCACACAAGTGTTACAGCACTGATGACAGTAAGTCTGGAGAGAATTGTTTAGAGAGATGGGCAGATAGAATTCGCATTACATGCGAGAGAAGAAAGAATGGTAAAGAAAACAAAACAGAAAAGAAGCACATCAATTTTGGTTCTGTTATTTTTTGCGGTATTATGGACAAAGGTAATTAAGAAAAATATGCATTCTATGTCAAACATGTTCATTTTGTTTCATCCATTCATCAATTGTATTAAAACAAATAGTGTGATATTTATTGTCGATTCGACTCCTTAACATTTTGCTGTATATCCTAATTTTAAGCTATGTCGTGTGTTTCGCAGTACTCGCTACCAACAATATTGCCAAGTTTTCACAAATCTCAGGCAGAAAAAGAATAATGAAAAAGCAACACCACTGTACTGTAACATTTCTTCATGTCACATCAAATACGTAACTGTGCCATTATTGTTTGTGTTTTGAAACTGACTTAAAATATTTTCTCACTTGCACATTTTGACATACACACATTTGCATAGGTAGAGAGAATCATAGAGTATTGAGTGGTACATTTTTTCAATATAGTAAATTTGGAGTTTGTATGAAGTAAATAAACTAAAGTGCAGTGAACCTTAAGGATGATAGCCCAAGATGTCTGTCAATTGATGCATGTATTTACACGATAAGAAATATGATCTCTAATAAAACACAAACATTTAAGGCAAGCATGATTAGAATGAAAACAAGAACAGCTAACTGCAGTAACAAACGTAGTCCGCATAACTTAGAGTTTCAATCCACTTCTAAGAAAACTTGGTTATCTATTGTAGTGTTTGAAATAAGAAAAACTGAAAAACGTAAGCACTTTGCTATTTAAATTTTTAGCAAAAAAAACCAAACAATATAAATACCACTACAACAATAGAAAGCTTTAAAACCTCTATAAAAAAAATGGATTAAAATATAAATTTAAAGATGAACGATGACTAACCAACAAAACCGAATTTAACAGAGGCAATGCCATGGTAGAAATGCCTCTTTCTTTGAGAAGGTATGTGGATGTAATATGCCAAACTGCAGCAACTTGAAAAAAAAAATAAACGGAGAGAAATCTCAATTTAAAATTATTTTTTTCAAAATTGTCTGTGCCTTTAGGGAACATATCTAAAAATTAATAATGGAATAACATTGAAAATATACATCAAAACTTTGATATTTATGTATATATATATATATATATATATATATATATATATATATATATATATATATATATATATATATATATAAATTAGGAGCTATTCCTAAAGTTCTTAATCAGCTCTATATGATGGGACTGGGATATCCACAAGTAAAGAAGTACATTTGGGTCACGTTGCAAGTGTGTGAGTGTTTTGGAAATGGTAAAATCGGATAGATATTTTTCTCGCGACCTTTATGAAGTGAAGAGTCTGTGCAAGTGTCAAAAGCTAAAGTCACATAACTTTTGTACGGCTTGCAAACATTTCCACTTTAGAAAATGTGAAGCATCACAAGTTATTTTCACAAACCGAACTGAAACATGTGGGATTGACCAGTTGTTGTTTATACACCTTCGCACAACATCACAACTTGCTCTGTCTCATACTTTGGTCTTATGAAAGATCGAAATTGTAGGTGCAGCATCTGTAGTAAAAGCAGGAGGAGACATCGTCATTGCTGTGAAAAAAGGTAGCTCTTTTAAAAATTGGTTTAGTATTTTTTAAAGTATCAAATAAAGAAAAACGTTTGTTAAATCAGTCAACGACAAAGTAGAAGTGACGAAGAGAAAGAGACATCGTAATCGAGTAACGTGGTTTTCTGGAGTACGTACGTGTCCTAACGACACAGTACCGTCTCTAGTTCTCTTGATGACACCAACAGTCTGGGGTTGTTCTTTTTGAAAACTTTCGTGGTAGGATTTGAACCGAAGGGTGGTCAAAATGCATGAGGTGTTTAAGACGCACCATTGGCGTTCATATATAACAGCCATGGGTTCCTAACTGTTGGACTTTAACTTGCCCTTGTGAAACATACCAAGTCATTGTCAAAAATAGAGGTAAAGAGGGCTATATATACAGAGAGATCGAACTTGGTAAAATCATTTCTGAACCAGCAATCAAGATGAAACGATCGCACGGTTTCAGTGATAGAGGAGGAAAGTAAGAGGCAGTGACGTGACGTATGGCCTTACACACGAAAAGAAGGGTTCACTCAAATGGAAGACATGAGCGAACCTGAACCAACACCTTTCACGTCTGCGACTAGACAGAGAGAGCATATTCCAAACCAAAGCCCACCAGTATCACCAGAAAATTATTAACACATTCGAGAGACGGCTCCTCCAAAAATTTCAGAACTACGGCTTACACGTACACGGTGAAGTTTAAAGACTTCAAGTCTTAAGCACAGCCGGAGAGAGTAGAGGATTTCTTCACCGAGGTGTGGGATTCTTTTTTTAACGAACTGAAACGACAATGTGAAACCAAACAAGACGATCGTTTGAGATTTTCCATTCTTCAAGAACAGTTTGCAATCCCATGTTTGGATCGAGTTTAGCAGGCCATTAGAATCGACACCTTCCAAAGGCATCGACAACATTCAACACGTGCAACAATCCAAGGACAAGTTTCAAATCACCGACGGAAAAGCAACGCTACTCATGAGCCATGCGTCTCTTCCCCAAGGGACCAGACAACGCAATAAGGTGTTATTGGCGGACGAACTTCAGAGCATCAAGCGTAGCCTCGTCGAAAACAACAGCTCTCAAGACCAGATGTATTTAGCTCGTGCCATCGTGGTGGGATGAACGTATGCCGAACTACAAAACCAAATGGAAAATAGCCTGGACAACTATTCAAGGATCTGACCAAGCCAAACAACGAAAAGAAGCAGAACTCCTGTTACATCAAGCAAGGATATCCAACGACACAAACTGTGGCATTCCTGAAATACAAACTTTGAATGACGTCTTGGCCCTACGCTACACCTTGAAAGTGCCTTTTAAAGAAGTGTACGGACCTCTATTGTTTCAAGGCAAAGATTTCAAGTATGGAAAATACATTCACGTTTATCATCAGGATGAACATTGTTATGCCATCATCAGTATCACTGCATTCCTGGGATACAGTTATTATTGTGAGAAATGTGACTATGGCTATAAATAATCGAGAGCAAAACAAGCATCGTGGATCTATATGCTCAGTATCTTTAGCCTTTCAACCTGTCTGGACGAAGGGCAAGAACGAGTGCAATTCCCTGCTTGTCAGCGCACATTTGTTAGCCTGCATGTTATCAACACCATCTGAAGACACAAGGTTCACATAAGAAAAATGCCTGTCAACTCCTAAGATTATGCCCTACTTGTGGAAAAAGGCATACATACCAATAATGCCATGGCTCACATATGTCGAGAAAAGAAACGAATCACACTTGTCGCTACATTAAAAAGACACTCCACCCCACACAACAAGTGAAAGATGACTAGAAGAGAAGCAATTTCATCTCTTTCGATTTTGAATGCATGCAAGAGACCGGTATTCCCAGTCCTAATTTCTGCTTGGCTCATCAAGCGCGCGAGAAGTGCATCCAAGTGCCTAACTGTAGTCATTGCCATCACTGTAGCAAGATTCCTGGAGGACTTGGCGGAAAAAAGTTTGAGGACCTAACACGTTAGTCGATTCACCCAATCGATCGTAGGGCCCATGGACGAGACATGAAGCTAAGAGGACATCAAATGTTACAAAGATTGTTATCGCCATAACACGGTAATGGCTCACAATTTGTCGGGATACGATGAACAGTTTCTTTTGATATACTATACGGAACAAAGTACAGAACGTCCTAAAGTGACCTTGAAAGGAGCAAAAATCATTTCCATGCAAGTAGAACAAGTACAGTTTAAAAATTCGATGAGATACTTGGCCATACCTTGGAGTCGAATACCTAAAACATTTGTAATGACAGAAATAGCCAAATGTTTCCACGTTTCGGACCCCCTTCGATTTTCAAGAAGAAATGTGAAAGTATGCTAGACCGGACGTGAACATTTTATGACGTTGCTGTGGAAATTTTCGAGAACTGTTCATGGAACATGGAGGGATCGATCCTTTGAAAGAAGCCCGCACCACTTACAAAGCGTGTTCCTTAGTGTACCGTCAACGATTCATGCTCGAAATACCCTGGGTGTCACATGCCCTCAAACAATGTCATACGCCAATATTCGGTCAAAGCCGTACATGGCTAATTTACTTATGCGACATGGAAGACAAATGGATCGAACATTCCCGCAACGGAGGAGGCGAAAAGGCCATCGGACCGAATTCGGTGGATGGCTTATATTTAAAAATCTATCAGATCGTGTACGAATTCAACGAATTTCTATTTCACGGAAGTCCTATTGCTACCCTCAACGTGACACTAAAAATTAGCGTGCTTAAAGAAGCTTTGCAAACTGGACAGGATCGAAACTTTAATTATCCATCTGCATGCCGCACAAGATTGTACGTTTACCCACACACCAATGTGTCAGTACACGTTTGGAAAAAGTGCATCAAATCGTGTTTCAGAAGCGTGTGTGGCTACCCAACTACTTCACTTTACCGTACTGTCACGTCGATATTGGTCAGCATATGTCTCACTATCACATCGCCAATGCAGTACCACATCTTAGTTATTTATGGACTAACGCCACGACAAACTACTGCAACTAGTGCAACTTCCATACCACAAGACTTTGTCTTCTGGACAGAGTGATATCACTCAATATAAAAAGGGAGCACTTCCAAGAACGACACTTCATTGCGAAAACAAAGTGCGTATAAGAAGGGAAAGGATTCAGCAGACCTCAAGGAGTATTTAAGCATCCAAATAACCCAGACAGCGACCTCGAGAAAACAACTTACACGGTGAAATTAAAAGACTTTGCATCTGACGTTCAGTCAGAGGAAGTAGCAGATTTCATTACGGACCTACTTTACTAGGAGGAACTCAAATGTCAGTACCAAGTTGAAGATCGTGGTCGTTTGAACCTATATATGTAAACACTCCTGTGTGTCTCAGTACACCTGCATAATTAACTTCTTCCAGTCCTTTGATGACTATCGGAGATATGCAGACGATGAAAATAACATTTGACATTACAGATGGAAAAGTGACCATTCATATGACATACGCTGTGCATCCATGGGGAAAAGACGATGACTACATTTGATCTGCTTACCAGTAAGTGTAACTAGCACGATGCACGTAACAGCAGATTTACTAATGAAAGAGAGTATGTGATGGGAAACATCTACGCAGGGACGCAAATGATATCTGGCCATATTTCAAACAACGGGTGTGACTGATATTGTGAAAAACACAAACCTTGTCCTATTTGATTGTTTATTACTTGTTTTGTTTTAGTTTCTTTCTGATAAAGAAAAAATGAATGTAAATACGTTGTATATGAAATGATTTTTTTAAAAGGCGTGAACTTTAATTCTATAAGTAGTTTACTACGGCCAAGAACTAAATAACTAGTGAATATGTTTGCTTCCTGTCCAGTGTTTATGTATCGAATGGACAGTGCTTAGACTAAAGCACAGGCCAGAGAGCCCATGTATGTACTGAAATAAATGTTTTGAACCCATATAATAGACTTATCCTTTTCAAATCCCTATTCTATATATGTCTTTCTTTAGAACATTTATGTCTTTTTTATGTGAATTTGGATACGTATTTGTTTGTTTTTGTACTTCTATGTTTGTTTCTATCAACCCTTTGTCCCCACAAGTACATTTTACCTATTAAATACTTTTGACCCTATAAACCCTATGATGTCACCATTGTTCAATTCCCTTTGACCTCTAGGTGACCTTCCCATGTTAAATTCCCATTGACGCCAATTCTGATATACCCATTTATCAGGCTTAAGGTCCTATTGACTCTAAAGTGGCCCCATACACACAGGACGATATATTCCCAATTCATTCATTTCGGTAGCTACATTGGTTTCTAAGACACCATTAAATGGCGTGAAGTACATTCATGTTGTACCATAACAGCTAGAAACAATCTGCAATAGAGGATACCAGCGTGTAGCGTCTTTATCTGTGTGACGAGTATTTTTTCCCCCCTTTACAAACTTCAGATGAGGATAATTTTGAAACATACTGATAGTAGAAAATGCAGCAATATCAGAATTTCTTCTCTGTATCAGCTGTTAAAGTATCTACAAACCCTATTTCTAACGAGGTAATCATTCATCACCATCAATATTTTGTATCCATTGGAGTAATAGTAAAGTTATAGTCAGCATGAAAAGTGAGATTCAAAAATTTATCAAACATGACTACATTGCTTGACATATACAGTCCTTTTTCTCTAGTCTCTTAAACCAAAGCAATAGGTTTCGAATCTATGAACTCCGTTGCATAGTCATATTGATTCATCTTAAACCCGGAAGTAGGCTCCTTGTCAGTGATGGCTCAGGATTGTTACGTAAATAAAACACACCAGTCTCTTGAAGGAATTGGTTCATAGAAATATAACTGCCCGAATATTCTGCTGTCGACATTGCATCAACCATCGTCGTAATGTTCTTTCAGGCGGAGATTGATAAGTAGAATCTACTTCAGAATCATCTTAAATGTGGCTAAAAATTATGGGATATATCTGTGTGACAGGGGTCTCGGGTCTTGAGCGTTATTCGTAAAATATTGCACAAGCCCACTTGTCAGAGGTATTGCACAACTTGGAAGAACAACACTCTAAACCACTTCCCCCTAATACTCGCTATCTAGGAGATGACCGCCCACGGTGTAGTCGCCCGGTCGAGTACAGAATGTATATGGTAAACTGAGATAATATATTGAACAAAGACACTACGAGCCCCCGTAAAGATAAATAAACAATTTAATCAAAAAAGACAAAAGAAAAAATAAACAGTGAAATTTCTTTTCCCTCTGAATACAGAATTTACGTTAACCGAATTTCAAATAAATGGCATGTAAAATTAAACAAATCTAGCCGTTTTATGGCTGATAGTTAATTTCATCATAAGAATCGAGTGTTCAATAAACTTTCTTCACGTTGATCGTTTTTCATGACCTTTTTTCGTCGAACTATTCTCTGCTCACTCCTCGAACTTTGACTTGGCCTTCTGTGTTAATGTATGCTCCTTGCAACTCTTACGGAACAATATCTTTTTCCCGTCTTGTGCTTTCATCTATCCTCGCACTGCTCTCTCCAAATAAAAACTATTTTCCTTTCAAAAGAAAAAGTAAAACGCACTAAGTCTCTTGTTATACATTGATAGCTGAGACTGTCCGTTTTGCTGTTTCGAACAATCAGATTTTACTATCAGTGATAACAATTTTACGGCTAGTAATCAACTACACATGTCTTCAGGTCAATACAGCTAAACCACCTGTTAATTCGGTTTGCTATTACCTAATGCATTATATACTGTCGCTAAATTATCTACGATATCAAAATTAGGGGAACTCACATGTATTCCCGTAATTCATTACTTAAAGTAAGACATTAAATCTTAGAACACAATCAATATTCAAACAATATCAATATGATAAATTCAAGAATGAACATAACACTTTCCTATCGTCTCTACATAGTGTTTTTTACACATCAATTAACACTACATCATTCTTACTATGAATTAAGGTACGAATTCTAATTCATAATTCGAAAGCACATCACTAAATTAATGTAACAAATGAAACTATTCATACAAACGTATCAACAAATCATGCAGATCTGTAACAAAGAAACATTATATCAATTACATCATAATAAGTGTGGATTTGAAACAAATACCTCGTGTTTTTGGTGCGTTTTCTCACAGCTGGATTCGGCAGTTTCCGAGCCTATTGTTTTCGAAGGCACTGCTGTAAAAATACCCCCGGAGTCTTTATTGTTTTAGTTCCACGCTGCTTTCTTACAAAGCGAATTTAAGACTGAAGAGAATTTTTAACGAGTAAGATATTATATTCTAAAGATTTCTCTGAATAGATACACCTCTTATTCCACATTTGACCAATCAGAACCCGTATAATTTCTCGCGCTTTCCCTTGAAAGTTTCTCGTCAGCGTGTCAAGATGCCACGCTGTCTTATTTCACATCATTTCTGACATGATTCGTGAGAGAATGCTCCTCCAGGTGGTTGCTGTCGGTCAGAATAATTTAAATCAACTGGGTGAACCGATTAGAAAAAATATCTCACCGTGCAGAATGTCACACAAATCTACCAAAATGGCTGCTGGATAGAACTAAGTGTTATTTAATGGATTTGACCGAAAATTTGGCACTTTACAATCTGAGTGACAGCTTTTAGGCTTTTTAAATTATTATCCGGTTATTGTCCTTGGAATTAGCATGGACTGGAATGGAGTGAAAGTTCTATTACGTGATAGGAATGCAACTAGTGATATAAAAAAGCTTACCAATATAATTACAAGATCGTATCTACAAGTTTCATTACAAATCAAAGGAAGAGGAAAAGTCGAAGCTAGTGAATAAAGATAATCTTGGCCAAGATTTGCATAGGAAAAAGGTTGATCAAGTGTACAAGGACATTCGATACATATTTGTTAGAACTTTCTTTTGGAGACTACTCTTGCCAAGAAAAGACTTGATAATTCAACAACAGCACTCCAGAAAATCACGCGCTTGGCCACGATGTCTCCTTCTATGTCACTTCCACTTTATTGTTTTTGACAACGATGCCAACCAACTCTGATATAAATTTTGCGTTTCCTCATTTGATATTTAAAAAATACTAAACCCATTTTTAAAAGAACTACCTTTTTTCCACAGAAGTGACAATGATTCCTCCTGCTCTTACTGATGTTGCTGCACCAACAACAGCGATCTTTCCTAAGACCAATGTATAAGCAAGCCCCTATGTTTCAGTTCGGTTTGTGATAATAACTTGCGATACTTCACATTTTCTAAAATGGAAATGTTTACAAGTCGTACAAAAGTTATGGGACTTAAACTTTTTACACGTGCACAGACTCTTCACTTTACAAGTGTCACGAGAAAAATATATATCCAATTTTACCATATTCCAAAACACGCACACACTTGCACGTTACCAGAATATGTACTTCTTTACTTGCGGACCCGTCCCAGCATATTGACCTGACTAATTTTAATCACACATGTTTGGATGTACTATTTTGTGAGAACCTTTACATGACGTTTTTGTCTGAATGATTTTAGTAGGCTCTGTCTCTAATTAACTCTTGTGATATTTTACAATAGTATTTTTTCCTATAGGAGTAATTATTTCAATGGTATGTGTGTTTTTTAAATTTCGTACGGAAAATATACTGTACAAACGTAAGAGTCGTGATATGAATAACTCTCTCTCTCTCTCTCTCTCTCTCTCTCTCTCTCTCTCTCTCTCTCTCTCTCTCTCTCTCTCTCTCTCTCTCTCTCTTGTTTGAAATATTATGAAATCTGTTCCCATTTGAAGATACCTTTCCAAAACTGTGATCAGTAGTCACGATAATTACGTTTGTCATGTAATTATTTTACCAAAACGTACACCCTAAAGCTGTAGAACGATTATTACTTCCATGAGTAAATGGATGGATGACTTAAAATCTTGAATTTACTAGAGCTTGTACAATTCAGGTATCTTAGCTTTATCCTTTTTTGACACTGCAATGTGTCACGAAAAACATTTATAAAATTAGATGTGTCGATGTTTTAAGAAAGGAAACAAACACATGGTTTTTGTCAGAATGACGCGAGTGACATGGCACTGTATAACCCTGCTATGGTTAACTCTGATTTTAAAACCAAAACACACATTCGGAAAAAATGTAAAAAAAAATGTTCAACTTCTTTTCTCTCAGTTTAGACTGTCGTTAGAACAAGGCGAGTTTTGGTGCTGCTTTTTTGTAGTACTTTTTCCGCCTTTAGAATTGTGGAAACTTTACAACATTATTGG
Organism: Unio delphinus; assembly: GCA_029339505.1. Classification (NCBI taxonomy): domain Eukaryota; kingdom Metazoa; phylum Mollusca; class Bivalvia; order Unionida; family Unionidae; genus Unio; species Unio delphinus. The sequence continues at coordinate 9,265,030 of JAQISU010000042.1, forward strand.
TAGAGTGTGCTGCGTAACACAGGACATCTCTTAAATTTAGGATCTTCAGCAAACTGTTAAACAGTCAGTCAAAAATAACTATCACACTATCTCCTTTTGTTAATAAAAATGATGAATGAATGAACACTTTGAACATTTCTCACATAGAATGCATGGTTTTCATAATTATCTTTGTCATACAATACCACAAAAATAACAGAACCAACAATGGTGTGGTTCTTTTATATTTTTTCTTTTCCATTCTTTCTTTCTCTCGCATATATCGCTAATTCTGTCTACCAATCTCTCAAAACACGTCTCCAGACTTACTATGCGTGCGTGCGTATATATGTGTGTTTTATCTTAACAATAAAGCCTTGACCCTACACTAAGTGGATAGAAAATAATGTTTGTTTTCCTTCCCCTCACATCTGTGTTGATAGTATATATATATTGGGGTTATTGTCTTCATCTTCTATTAGATAGTGTGTGTGTGTGTGTGTGTGTGTGTGTGTGTGTGTGTGTGTGTGTGTGTTTTATGCGTGATCGTACATTTGTGTGGATAGTAAAGTTTGTGTTTTCATGCGTGCCCGTACGTTGTGTGAATAGTAGATTTTGTTCTTTTTAAGCTGCACTTCTGTGTGGATAGTATATTTAGAGTGTGTTTGTAGCTTCCCTTCTGTGTAGATGGTATATATTTTTGTGGTTTTTCTCCTCTTGCCATGTGTGAATATTGTTTTTTGGTGTTTGTACGAAAATAGAATAAACCCAAAGGCTATTTTCATTGCCAGTCATATGCCGCGAAAAGATATTTGTTCTCCTTGCCATATGCATGTATCATTGTTTGTTTGTTTGTTTACCCTTCCCACCAAGCGTTCTTTTATTGGTGTAGTTGATGAAGTAGAAGAACACGCTACCCGCTACCTACCACTTGCTTCACTAGCTGTACTTACCCACCAACCGCTACCCTCTGAGCCTAAACGCCACCCCCATTCACTAAACTAGCTGAACTAACCTGCCACCCGCCACTCACTGAATTAGATGAACTTACCCGCCACCTGCCACCCGCTAAACTAGCTGAACTTACCCGCTACCCGCTACAACAACCCAACTTTCCCCTGTCGCTATAAAGGCCCAGTATTCCCCATATTCAACTTCCCTTGTCGCTATATCGTCCAAGGGTGATCTGAAAAGTCTTGTCGCTATATCATTCCAGGGTGGGTCTGAAATGTATTTTCCCATTGTCGCTATATCGTCACAGGGTGGGTATGTAATGTATTTTCCCATTGTCGCTATATCGTCCCAGGGTGGGTGTGTAATGTATTTTCCTATTTTCGCTATATCGTCCCAGAGGGGTTCTGTATTGTATTTTCCCATTGTCGCTATATCGTCCCAGAGGGGTTCTGTATTGTATTTTTCCATTGTCTCTATATCGTCCCAGGGTAGGTGTGTAATGTATTTTCCCACTGTCGCTACATCGTCACAGAGGGGTTCTGCATTCTATTTTCCCATTGTCGCTATATCGTCCCAGGTTGGGTCTGTAATGTATTTTCCCGTTGTCGCTTCATCGTCCCATAGGAGTTCTGTATTGTATTTTCCCATTGTCGCTATATCGTCCCAGAGGGGTTCTGTATTGTATTTTTCCATTGTCTCTATATCGTCCGAGGGTGGGTGTGTAATGTATTTTCCCATTTTCGCTACATCGTCCCAGAGAGGTTCTGTATTGTATTTTCCCACTGTCGCTATATCGTCCCAGGTTGGGTCTGTAATGTATTTTCCCATTGTCGCTATATCGTCCCAAGGTGGGTGTGTAATGGTATTTCCCGTCGCTATATCGTCCCAGAGGGGTTCTGTATTGTATTTTTCCATTGTCGCTATATCGTCCCAGAGGGGTTCTGTATTGTATTTTTCCATTGTCTCTATATCGTCCGAGGGTGGGTGTGTAATGTTTTTTCCCATTGTCGCTACATCGTCCCAGAGGGATTCTGTATTGTATTTTCCCATTGTCGCTATATCGTCCCAGGGTGGGTCTGTAATGTATTTTCCCATTGTCGCTATATCGTCCGAGGGTGGGTGTGTAATGGTATTTCCCGTCGCTATATCGTCCAGAGGGGTTCTGTATTGTATTTTTCCATTGTCGCTATATCGTCCCAGAGGGGCACTGTATTTTATTTTTCCATTGTCTCTATATCGTCCGAGGGTGGGTGTGTAATGTATTTTCCCATTGTCGCTACATCGTCCCAGAGGGATTTTGTATTGTATTTTCCCATTGTCGCTATATCGTCCCAGGTTGGGTCTGTAATGTATTTTCCCATTGTCGCTATATCGTCCCAGGGTGGGTGTGTAATGGTATTTCCCGTCGCTATATCGTCCCAGAGGGGTTTTGTATTGTATTTTTCCGTTGTCTCTATATCGTCCCAGGGTGGGTCTGTAATGTATTTTCCCATTGTAGCTATATCGTCCCAGGGTGGGTGTGTAATGGTATTTCCCGTCGCTATATCGTCCCAGAGGGGTTCTGTATTGTATTTCTCCATTGTCTCTATATCGTCCGAGGGTGGGTGTGTAATGTATTTTCCAATTGTCGCTACATCGTCCCAGAGGGGTTCTGTATTGTATTTTCCCATTGTCGCTATATCGTCCCAGGGTGGGTCTGTAATGTATTTTCCCATTGTGCTATATCGTCCCAGAGGGGTTATATAATGTATTTCCCGTTGCTATATCGTCCCACTATACTACTGTTACAGAAACCAGACATGGAATCAACTCAATGAATTATCTAAGCTATATTCATCAAAGTCTATGTCAAGTATGTTAACGATTAAAATTCAGCTCATCATAGAAGCGATCGTCGGATTTGTCATAAATACAATGAGAAACTTGCTCACAGAGTTGGCGTATAGACAGTGTGACTAAAAATGCACAGAAATAATACTTCTAACAAGATTAAAATATAAGCAATATGATACACACTTTCATGATTCGTATCGTTGAGTTTATCTCCCCTTTGCTTGTGTTTGTGTCCCATTTGCTTGTGTTTGTGTTCCTTTAATTATGGCTTTGTTCTTTTATTTGTGCTTGTATCCCTTTGTTTGTGTTTGTGCCCCTTTATTTATTTTTTAATTTTAAAAAAAATGTTTTCCAATTCCATGGTTTTTGCTTTTTGTTTTTTCTGTAGTGTAGTCATATCATTATAGATATTGTAAAGTGCTTAGAGCTTCTACAGATTAGGCGTTATACAAAGTCCTCATTATTATTATTATTATTATTAATATTATTATTATTATTATTATTATTATTATTATTATTATTATTATCATTATTATTATTATTATTATTATTATTATTATTATTATTATTATTATTATTATTATTAATGTATCGGGGTATGTTTCTGTTTGTGTCTATATCCCTTTATTTGTGTTTTTGTAACTCACCAGTGGATGAAGATAATAACGGTCCTAACGAGCATAGCTTTAGAACAGAAGAGGCCAGCGACCGTCCCTCTCCCTCTGGAATTTATCTGTACGTTGAGTGCTTCTATTGGCAATGTAACTTTGTTCACTTTGGCCATTTTTTTAATTATTTGGTCGGCCTCGCTCCTCATGCCCATGGATACTAGCCACCTAAGTGATTCAGGAATCAGCCTAAAATATATTACATTAGTCGTTTCTTATGCTGCAATTGTAATGAGAATTTAAAAATTTGCCATTTACATATAAAAATAATGATTACTTTTGAAAAGTTGCTTTCCGAATCTTGCTCTACTTTAATTGTCTGAAATGTATCCCTCTAATCTGATAATTTACACAACCCCGCTTACAATACTTCTTAAATAATTAGGATTTATGAAGTAAGTAGGAAGAAGACAAAATGGATAAAAATAGGTCAAAAATTTCGAAATTATTCACCTTGTAGTTTAGTTTTATACATGTATTTAAAAAACGATTTAAGCTTCAGACCGGAGAGATGAAAACAATAAGTGTAAATACAGACCGGAGAGATGAAAAATAATAAGTTTAAATACAGACCGGAGAGATGAAAAATAATAAGTCTAAATATAGATCGGAGAGATGAAAAAAAGCAATAAATGTAAATACAGATCGGAGAGTTGAAATACAGTCAATATAAATACAGACCGGAGGGATGAAAAATAATAAGTGTAAATATAGACCGGAGAGATGAAATACAATTAATAAGTGTAAATATAGACTGTAGGGATGAAAAATAATAAGTGTAAACTTAGACCGGAGGGATAAAATATAATAAGTGTAAATACAGACCGGAGAGTTGAAATAGAATCAGTGTAAATACAGACCGGAGGGATGAAAAATAATAAGTGTAAATATAGACCGGAATGATGAAATACATTATGTGTAAACAAAGACAGAAAGGATGAAATAATGTAGTAATTCATCCCGGAGTTATAATATAAATGCTTCTTTTATGCCGATGATTGTATAGTGTACTCGACGATAGTGGTCATTTACATATATAACTTTTGTCCATGATTGTAAGTTGTAAATAAGATGCTGACAAAGCTTTTGAGGTCTGACTATTTTAGAAACTAGTATTTTTTACAATTTGATTGGAACTTTCCATTAGAATGATTCACAACTACTTCCAGTGAAAAGCAAACACTATGCCCAATCCTAATTAATTAGAATGCATACATTCAGGCATTAGGAAAGCCAGAAGGAGAGAGAGAGAGAGGATGAGAGAAGGATGTATAGATCACCCAAATATTATGAGGAGAAAATACACTGAAATGAATTTGGTATGTATTCATCTAAAAACTTTAGTTTTTAAAACTGCATCTGAGAATAAAAATAATCTGCGAATTCGAAAAGAGTGAAGAATGTTAATGATAAGATGATACCTAGAATTATACAAAGAATAAGTGATAAAAACATTCACATTTAATCATCCGCTTAGAAAAATGTATATGCTATTTGTGTGCTAATAGCTAATTTGTTATGAAAGTATTTGTACTTACATACACCAGTAAGCATCAATTACACTTAAGGTTCATAAATAAATAAATAAATAAATAAATAAATAAATAAATAAATAAATAAATAAATAAATAAATATTAACCTCCATTTTATTGAAATAGCATATCATGTACACGGCCCATTCGATTTGACTGCAACAAGTGCCGCTGTTCCGTTATCTTATATGAGTCTATAAGCATGCTTAGTCCATCCAGTTAATCCCATTCATTCTGTCCCAATGCATTATTTCCGATTTTCAGTTATTCATTGCCTAATAATACTTCTTGTACAAAGAACTCCCAATATAATCACCGCGTGTCTAAATCTGCATTCAAATAATTTCGTATGTATTGAAATAGGGTCATATTCGACGTCCTATAATGCATTATGAATGTATGTAATATGAATACGTCTACTTGACAATTACAGTGTATGAAACGGACGTAATATAAGAGGTGGAGACCTGATTTCGCATCCAAAGGTTCCCTTATAGGTATAGTTGATTGCAATTTGGCAGTTGTTGATATAGACGTAAGAAACTGTATACCAAGAAAACATCCCCTGTAATATGATTTTCCAGAAAATGTAAAAGACGGTTCAAAATATATCGATTGTTTCAATTTATGCGGATATTTATGTACATCTCTTTTGAAAGGAACTTACCTTTGATATAAAGCTGAACTTGTTAAATGCTAGGTTAAATTTGAAATCCATTTGATATCCTAAAGCTTGAAACAGCTAAAATCTATACATTAAAGTTCTCAGTCTGCCAAGAAGCAACCCATACTTGCAGATAATCAGTCAATAACCAGTTCTTACCACCAGTAGACAATGAGAAAACAACTAGGCACAGCAGAGGCAATCTGTAAGTTCTTCCAGGTCCTTATCCCGTATGCCAGGCCCGTGTACACGAATAACCCAAATGTCCACACGTGGTTAACGAACATTCCACACAATGTCCGTTTGGATGGGCCTATAAACTCCATGACTGATAAATAAAAGTGAAAATTAACTTATTTCAAGTAACATAATGTTTACATAATGTCTTGTAGAGTTTACTGAGTCTGAAGAAATTACACTAATGTCTGCTATTTTTAAATATTGATTTTACTTCCTTACATACGCAAGAGCTGATTTTTATCTACCAACTATAAACTTAATCATATACATTTTCAAACAAATACATGAAAAACAAACCATACTACATTACAAATGAAATAATATTTTAGTAACTGGCTAAAGTGAAGTGGTCTGCACGTTAAAATCTTTAAAGAACGTAAGCGTGGTGTTTAATTAAAACAAACAGACCTAGCGTAGACATTCTAAAGTGTAAAATGTACAATCAACAGATGCCGATGTTTTATTACAGGATTTCAGATTACACCTATCGAAGATCGATGACAATATTCTTGAGAATGTCACATGTCTTTTAAGTAGTAATAAATCTGACAGCTATGAAGACAATAAGGACTTTTCTAAATGTTCTCACCGTACACAAATGTCGTGTTGTAAGAGACACCAACGGTAAATCCAACAAAGAAGCGTATTGCTACAAAGACAAAAATGTTTGGAGTCCATACCAGCAATAACGAAAAGACCGCAGTGAGGGCTATCAGAAGCACATAGGTCTTCTTTCTTCCGAATCTGACATAAATAAATAATGTGTAAGATAGTTGAGTCTTCTTTCTTTCGAATCTGACATCAATAAGTATATTATGTAAGGTAGTTGAGTCTTCTTTCTTCCGAATCTGACATAAATAATATGTAAGGCAGTCGAGATACGGAGGAATCCATTGTGTTTAACCAAGCCTTTCTATCTATCCATCAATTCATCCATCTCTCTCTCTCTCTCTCTCTCTCTCTCTCTCTCTCTCTCTCTCTCTATATATATATATATATATATATATATATATATATATATATATATATATATATATATATATATATATATATATATATATATACACACACACATTGGGTTTGGTTGTTGTTGTGGGTGATGTGGGTGATGGTGGTGTGCTTCGAGTTGGCTTACTGCAATTACTGCCACTCCTTAACAAAATAATTTTTCAATATATTTTATATCAATTGCAGAACATAAATGTTGTAAATATATTTATTCTTATTACGACTTGCCAACCAAGACCAATACCAGATGAATCTCAATGTTAATAATATATTCGTTATTACAAGTTAGCACGGCTCATTTCCTGATTTGAGAATAAACGAACTTAAACTTTATTGGCTCGTATGTTCACACACTGCCTTGTTATACAATTATTTTTTTAAAATTTAATTTTAATGAATGCGTGGTTCGTCAGTACAAAATAATGTAATAGATGCGAACAATTGCACAATCCAAAAATTAAATAGACGGATCAAAAGACCTGTGGTAATACAAAAAGCGGTATGCACTGTAGGAAAACATTATTGTATTGGTAGGTTACTCAATCACAAAGTGTAATGTGAACGTTCTAGCTAACGTTATATTGTCTAACGTTATAGCTAACGTTATATTAGCTAACGTTCTAGCTAACTTTATATTGTCTAACGTTGTCTAACGTTCTAGCTAACGTTATATTGGCTAACGTTCTAGCTAACGTTATATTGTCTAACGTTCTAGCTAACGTTATATTGTTTAACGTTATATTGTCTAACGCTATATTGTTTAACGTTATAGTTAATTCCTTATGTGATTAAACTAACCTGTCTGATACGCTCCCCATGACTATGAAACCAAGCAAGGAACCTACATTTAGGGATGTCGTGGCGTGTGCCCTGTATATTGCTTTCTCACAAACAAGATTTATCTGCAAAATGAAAGAATAGACGGATGTGCAGCACCGTGGTCTTTGTGGAAGCTATTTTTTTTATAGAGGCAAGAATTTAAAAAAAAAAACTACAGACCGTTCTAACTCAGTTCAGAATCAAGATGGAATATCGATATATTTGAATCTGTTAACCCTATTACTCGATATCGAGAACTTGCATGACAAAAATGAACGATTTTGATGATGATAACAGTAGTATAGGAATCACTACCGGGGGAGGAGATCTTGACAAGGAGGGATGCTAAATATACACCACATCAATTTACTTTTCTTAGCTCCAAGCGTCTCCAAGTTCCAAGATAGAAACATCACTGGTACCAAAGATGTCTATCGAAAATGATGAAACTGACACAGAAACAGCGTGACGGACCTAATGACTAAAACTGACACAAAAACAGCGTGACGGACCCAATGACTTCAAGTTCAATATGTTGAGAGGCATGTCAATGCTAATCCCGTTGACATGTTAATGTTAATCCCGTTGACATGTTAATGCTAATCCCGTTGACATTGTTAAGTCTGCCAGTCCACAATGTGTCATTTTCTACTCAAGATCAAAAATCATTTCTGTCAATAATGGGATATCTCGTTAATTTTAACATTACATTTTTCCTAATCCTAAGAATATCATCCTAATATTATACTTATGGACAATTTAACACGAACTTCCCGTTGTTCCTAGAGCAACTCTAGGCCACAGTGGCAGCTGATTACCATTGTCCCCAAAATTACGAATTTGTCACCAGAGCGACCACCTGTATTTATAATATTGAAACGTAAAGAATCTTAATTTCAACAACAATCTTCATAATATGCAACAACTGCAGTTTTGGAGAAATATTTACCGTCAAGATTAAAAGTCCAAGAAATATTGTATATACATAGTTTTATCTAAACAATTATCACAAATCTCTCCAGATAGGAATTAAAATTAACTTTCAATAGTTTAATTTTCCTGAAGATAAAGAATTGTAGCATCTTACCGGGTTACCTTTTCAATTTTAGACTATATCATAAATCAATAACTAAATTCAGATTTTAGACTCATTAACAGTTTTCATTTCGATTAAGAGATTGGTTCTGCTTTAAAATATTTGGCCTTGACCTTCAGACATGTTGGAACACATTGTTTACAGATAATTTGCACAGATCGAGTATTATGTAACTGAGTAAGCAGTTTACAGTTCACCTCTATACATGGCGCGACGGCTCAAAGATTATCAATATGTCTGATTTCCCAGCAAGTATTATGCATAATTATAATTTTTATATCATATAAATATATCAGGCTATGACTATTCTGATTCATTGTTTTTCGTATTGTAACATCAAGTATGCAGACTATGTAATGTTGTATTAAGATATTAATTAAGAGGAAAAGCATTTGCTTGAATTATTCAATGGAAAAAGAAAGTGCTCAGTAGAATATATTATTTTAGAACTATTGTGAACTATGTAAAAACAATTCTGGACCACGCTATTTCGAAAATTCAAGACTGGGCGGACTAGTACATTCTTGGATCTGAAATGTTTTGGGACTTTTTTCGGACTTTTTATTTGCGATTCAATTCGTAATACATTATGTTACTATTCATTTTTCATTTTATAATCAGATTATTTTGTACATTTTTACAATATCTGTTGGTTTCGCTTCTCTCTGTTACTACATTTATGACCATAGAGTTGTAACACAAATAAGAGGCGATACTAGTTGTGATACTCTGAGAAGAGGTTAGACTTTTATAAGAGTACAATTACAAAACGATATCCGTGTATTTTAGAGAGTTTACCCTTTGTTTCTTATGTTATTTTCCATGTTGTTATAGGTGTGGTTAAGGGGTGGTGGTATTGCAACATATTTTCACTTTCTGTAGTCTTATCCGCATATTCATCTTTTTATTAAGGGTTTCATCATGAGGATCGTAGCAAAGACTTTGGTTGTTATCCCTTTGATGTTCAACATGTTGTAGAGTTCGTTTAGAAGAGTACTTGCGAAGTTGGTCCCTTGGTCCGTAAGGATACTGTTTGGTATACCAACCCGACTAAATATGCCAATTAAAGCATATGCCACTGTCTTGGCTTCGATGTCCTTCAAAGGATTTACTTCCGGATACCGGGTGGCTTCATCTACGATGGTTAGTATATATTTGTGCCCGGCCTTTGTGCGCTGTAGTGGGCCAACGTTATCCATCGCAATCTTAACAAAAGGGTCAGATACAATTGTTGGACATACCATTGGTGCTTTCTCCTTCCCTTTTTCCTTGCTGTCTCTTGACAGATGTTACATGCCTGACAGTGACTCTGAATATCCCCAAACATTCCTGGCCAATAAAATGCAGCTGCTATTCTTGCCTTCGTTTTCTCCATTCCTAGATGACCATCAAGCGGTCTATCATGTTCAAACTCCACCACTGCTTGACGTAACGGCTTTGTCAAACCTAATTGGATTCCTTATTTTTCTCCATCTGACGAATTCCACTTCCGTTTAAAAATTTTACACTCTCATAAAAATGCAATGTCCATGCCTTCTGCTTCACTTTCAGATGGCAGGGACTTTTCTCTCACACCAGCCAATGGGCTGTCATTCTTCTGATTCTGAGAAATTAAATCAATTTCACATTAAAATTGTGCAGCTAATCAAGCGACATGTTCTTGTCATCAGCCTTTTTTCACGATCGATATCATCCTCGTCCTCATTAAGACCATGATCACTATCTTCGTTCAACAATATCCTATCCCAATTGCACGTCATCCAGTTCATGGGATCGGACCCCACATTCTTTTATTTGTCTTTCACTTTCTTCCGCTTCCTCTTTCTGCGCCCTTGCTTGCATCCTTGGTACTACCAGTCCCTTTTATCCTACATAAAATGTCCATAACCACCAGCGCTTCTGCTGCCAAGTCAGATACCAGCCCAAACTGGACATGACCCTTGTAGCATTTCGTGTCTAATTCTACTAGGGCTAATTTTACTTCAAACGGTTGCCCAATGGCAGTGTAGAGTGTCAGGTTCTGCTGTTCATTGATACATAACTTATCGACAAGGTCGTCACGTATCAAGGTAATTTCTGCTTTTGTATCTTTCACAAACAATACTTCCTTGTTCACTGCTCACGGTACATGTATCAACCGTTCCCAATGGTATTCTGGACAAAGTAGGTTGCTTCATTTTATTTATTTCTACTGGGACAATCACGCAATACACGACTCTTCTGGTGACATTTAAAGCACTTTTTGTCTCCAAACGATTTTTTATAACAAACCAGTTTTCTTGGATTGAGGTGAACTCGATGTTTGGTTATTTGCTTGTTGATGGCTGTGCTTACGGTCGAACCTGCTGTTATTTATGGACAAAACTTAATCCTCAGCAGCATCGACAATAGACCCATTGCCCATATTACGCCTTATACACTGGGCCTGCACTGGTGGGAGAGCCTTTAAGAAGTATTCATGTGCTAAACATATATGTGGATCACCACTATCAATGAACCGGGTTAAATTCTTTTCAGATCTCTGTATGTTTCGTTAGCATCCCTTCTTATGCTAACTAACTGGCTAAAATATTAGATAGGTCTTTTCCCAAACCTATTTATCAGGGCCTTTCTTAGCTCAACATATGTCTTGCTTGTTTGCTGTGCTACCTCTCTTGCCTCTCCTGTTAACAGCGTTCTCAGTTGCAGGGTTTTCATTTCTTCGCCCCATTTTGCATGATCAGCCACGGCCTCAAATTCGGAGAGAAATGTAAGAATATCTTCATTCGCTTGATGATTGTAAATTTGAAGTCTGACTTTGAATGGGAGGCTGTCATTCCTTTTATCGTCCTTCTGATGTTTCACTCTTTCTATCTCTAACTGCAGCTCTTTAAGTCTTATATTCGATTGTGCTCCATTCGCAACTTCTCCCTTTAAAGGTCTAATTATTTTCTTTCGATTGCATTTTCCCTCTCGAACTGCAACCGGTCACGTTCAGTTCGCTTGTTGGTGTTAGTAGTAATATGGGGCACTATAGCGACAATGGAAAATCCAGTCAAAAAGTGCTTGGGGCACTATGGCGACAAGATTTATAGCGACAAGGGAAAATCCAGTCAAAAACAGCTTGGGGCACTATAGCGACAAAACAGCTTGGGGTATTATAGCGACAAGGGAAATTGAACATAGTGGGCCTGTATAGCGACAAGGGAAATTGAACAGGGTGGGCCTGTATAGCGTCAAGGGAAATGGAACATAGTGGGTCTATATAGCGTCAAGGGAAATTGAACATGGCGGGTCTGTATAGGGACAAGGGAAAAAAGGGTGGCAATGAAAGCTACTATCTTTTCGAGACCTATGAGTGGCCCTGAAAAGGGCCGTTATGTGTAATGTTAACGTTGTCTTGTTAACACAGAGGACATCTCACAGATCTTCTTCTCTTCCTTAAACTTCTCCTTACTGTGGGTCCATAGAAGAGAACTCTCTTCAAGCAACCTTGTCTTTCCACATAGACTCTTCTCTTCCAATAGGCTGTCTCCGTCCTATGAATGACACTCCATGATGATCTGACATACATGGGTATGTCAGTCCTAAACAGCATACTTGACACAAGGGTTGACGATTCAACATTAGTCCACATCTTCTGATGAGAACAGGTGAATCGAATGCCGTGTACTGCGGTTATTTATAGGGGAAGAGCGGATTGAAACGGATTGAGTGTATCCACCAATCCAAACGTGCGTTACAAAAGTCAGACACAGCCATCCAATCGGAAGAGAGCAGTCTGTGACGTCACCTTTTCTATATAGAGGTACTAGCGCCTGTGCGCAGTCAATCGATTCAAGAGAGTTGTCAATCATGGCGGACAGTAAGAAGACAATGAATTGGAGTGAGACAGGAGTAGAGACAGCAAGTCATGGACCAACAGTGACTACTAAAGTCATGACAAATCTACATCCAGAAGAAGTTGATTTTAACTGGGATATTGTGGATTTTTTAACATCGCAAGAATTTATTCCGGAACCTTCGTTGCCTTCTGTATCTTCTTATGGACACGTCGATGATTTTAAACAAAGACAAAAAGAAGCATTGGAGCGATTTTTACAACAACAGAAAGTAGAAGAACAAGCTTTTCTTATGCAACAGCAGGAAGAAGAAGAAGCAAGAAGAAAACACCAGGAAGAAACAGTAGCAGCAGCAGCAGCAACGGAGAAGAAGAATGAAGACCAAGGACAGAAAGAAAATAGTGAAAATCAAACGGTTACGACGGTACTTTTAGATATTTTAGCTGAGTTAAGGAGTCTGAAACAAATGTATCAGACTTCTTTATCACGACCGAAGAGAAAAAGACCTTCTCGAGCGAAACAACCTGATCTCTCTGTGACTACGTCTACCTTACCACCGTTAGTGATTTCTACCAAATCATTGACAGGAACCACCAGTCCCGAAGTAGGCCTTGGCCGTGGCAAAGGCTTAAGACAGCTCAAGAGGATTTCATCCCGTTTCTGAGTTTGTTTTGTTTTAAACACACAAAACACCAACGGTCCTTTTCAGGACCACTCCAATTATTTCGAAAAGAAATACTATGTCAATTGCCTATTTCAATGAAAACTCAAAAGTCCTTTATTTTTTTAAAAACCCATGATGTACGTGTGAGTGAATGAATGTGTGAGTGTAGGTAATTATACTATCAAATCAAAACCAAGAGACACTTACGTTTTTTCGCTTTAGTTTATTCTAGTACAAACGTCACAATTCAAAATCACAACATAACATAACACAAGACCACTTTAAAAAAGTTCATAGGTTTTCTTCTGTTTCACTCTTTCTGTTTTTTCATTTTCTTTACTGTCACAGCTTTTTTTTCTTCCTCTTCACTTTCGTTTCGTCTTTTTTTCTTGTGAACGTGACGGGGTTCTTCCTTGGGGGAGGGTACCTCTTCTTCCTCCTGTTCAGAATTTCTTTCCTCCTCCTCCTTCTCCTCCTCCTGTTCCTGTTGTTTCTTAGGGCAGTTTGGAGACCAATGTCCTTTCTCTTTACAATAATAACAGGTATCTTGACTTTTGTCTCTATTGTAGCCTTTTTTATTTTTGTCACGATCTGAACATTCTGTAGCCCAATGTCCTTTCTTCTTACAGATATAGCAAGTATCTTGACTTTTATCTCGATAGGAAGGAGAGTAGGCCGTCGGCTGGTCTGACGAAAACTTTCGTATGACCCCACGTTAAGCTCTAATGAGAAGTTCCACTTGTGTAGGTTCTTCCATCGTTCTGGTCAATGTGAGAGTGAAAGGAATACTGAACCGTTAGACACTAACCCTTTATATATATATGCACGGATCGAACATGAATATATAGGGGTTATGGTCTTTAAAAGGTAGTCATTTGACTTTTTGCAGACAAGATGAAAAGGCCACATCATGTTGTGGAGAAAAGAGAAAACAGTAAGAGACAGAAACGTAATGTATCGCCTAGCACAGTAGCTGAAGTCTTGGCTCAAATTCATGCCAGTGATTTTGAAGATGACATGAGTGAGCCCGAATCCACACCCAGACAATCCACGTCCAAGCAAAGTGCACCACCCTTAGTAAACCCTGAAAATTACTATCACATTCGAGAGACAGAAAAGCGTTCCTCTCGAAAATTTAGAACAACGGCTTACACGTATGCCGTAAAGTTTAAAGATTTCAAGGCCAATGTACCTTTGGAGAATACAGAAGGGTTCATTACTGAGGTGTGGGATTCTGTATTAACTGCATTGAAACAGCAATGTCAAGCCAAAGAAGACGATCGCTTGAGACTTTCTATTCATCACGATAATTTAAAGTCTCCCGTTTGGATCGAGTTTACTAGCCCATCAGAATTAACACCTTCCAAAGTCATCGACAAAATTCAACATGTGCAACAATCCAACGACAAGTTTCACATTGACGATGGAAAAGCCACACTGTTTATGACCCACGTGTCTCTTCCCCAGGGGACAGGACGCAAAAAAGTATTATTGGTCGACAACCTTCGCAGCATGAAGCGAAGCCTCGTCCAAATTAACAATCCTCAAGACCAGATGTGTTTAGCCCGTGCTGTCGTCGTGGGACGAACGTATGTCAACAAGAACGACACGACAGAATGGAAAAGAGCCTGGAAAACTATTCAACGATCGGACCGAGCCAAACAACGAAGTGAAGCAGAACTTCTGTTACAGCAAGCGGGGATATCCAAAGACACCCTTAGCGGCATTCCAGAAATGCAAAAATTGCAAGACGTCTTGTCTCCACATTACACTTTGAAAGTACACCCTCAAGAAGTGCGTGGACCTCTTTTGTTTCGAGGCCACGATTTCAAAGACGGAAAATACATTCACGTCTATCATCACGATGGTCATTTTGATACCATTACCAGTATCACTGGATTTCTGAAATTCAGTTACTACTGTGAAAAATGTGACTATGGTTATAACAATCGAGAACAACACAAGCATTGTGGATCGAAATGTGAGGGATGTTTGGCCTCTCAACCTTGTCTGGACCAAGGACAAGAAAGAGTGCATTGCCTTGTGTGTCAGCGCACTTTTGTCAGTCTTACCTGTTACCAACAACATTTGAAGATGCAAGGTTCACAGCAGAAAAGTGCTTGTCAACTGCTGAGATTGTGCCCTACTTGTGGCCAAGGCATACGTACTAGTAATGCCAAGTTTCACGTTTGTCGAGGGAAGAAACGATGTCACATTTGTCGCCAAATTGTGGACTTGGAGCACGAATGCTTCATTCAAAAATATCAACCCCAACCAAAAGATACCCAGAAGAAAGGGAATTTTATCTTTTTTGATTTCGAATGCATGCAAGAGACCGGTATTCACATTCCCAATTTCTGCGTGGCTCACCGTGCGTGCGAGCAGTGCATCCAAGAACCTATCTTTAGTCATTGTCCTTACTGCAGCAAGATTCCTGGAGGACGTGAAAAAATCTTTCGAGGGTCAAATACGCTAGCCGATTTTGCCCAATGGATCCTAAATCCCATCGACGAAACGTGGAGTCCAGAAGACATCGAACGTTACGGAGAGTGTCATCGCCATGCCACGGTCATGGCTCACAATTTCTCGGGATACGATGGGCAATTTCTGCTCAGATACTATGCGGAACAAAGTACCGAACGGCCTCAAGTGACTTTAAACGGAGTCAAAATCATTTCTATGCAAGTAAGACAAGTACAGTTTAAAGATTCGATGTGTTACTTGGCCATGCCATTAAGTCGCATGCCTAAAACGTTTGGAATGACAGAAATGGCTAAAGGTTATTTTCCACACTTTTTTAATACCAAAGCCAATCAACATGCCGTTCTACCCCATTTGCCGGAGGCTGACGACTACGACCCCGACAACATGCGCACCGAACAACGAGAAGCTTTCTATGCTTGGTACCAGACTCACGCCTCGGACCCTTTTGACTTTCAAGAAGAAATGTTAAAGTACTGTCGATCTGACGTGGACATTTTACGACGTTGCTGTGGAAAATTTCGAGAATTGTTCATGGAATACGGAGGGATCGATCCTTTGAAAGAAGCTTGTACCATCGCCAAAGCGTGTTCCTTAGTGTACCGAAAACGCTTTATGCCTGAAAATACTCTAGCGGTCATCAGTCCTCAAACGACAAATTTTGTCAAACGTCAATACTCGGTCAAAGCCTTACGCTGGCTCCATTACTTGTGCGACAAGGAAGACAAATGGATCCAACACGCTCGCAACGGAGGAGGCGAAAAGACCATCGGAACGTATTCGGTAGATGGTTGGGACTTAGAAAACCCTCAGATTGTGTACGAGTTTAACGGATGTTTATTTCACGGATGTCCCCTATGCTACCCTCAACGAGACACCAAAAATCAGTTTTTACAACGAACCATGGAAGACTTGTACCAGACCACGTGTCAGCGACGTTTGAAGTTAGAACAGCAAGGATACCAGGTGGTGGAAATGTGGGAACACGAGTACGATCAGCGTTTGAAAACTGATCCCGAGTTTAAACGCATCGTAGAAAGTTACAAGTGGGTGGACCCCCTGAACCCTCGGGATAGTTTGTACGGAGGACGAACGAATGCTACTTGTTTGCTGTACCAAGCGGACGAGGAGAAGGGAGAAGAAATCAAATACTTGGACGTGTGTTCGTTGTATCCTTACGTGTGCAAATATTGTCACTTTCCCGTAGGGCATCCAGAATTGATGACAGAACACATTGATTTGGACCACATTCGACAGTACGAAGGATTGATCAAGTGTAAAGTCTTACCACCCACAGACTTGTACCATCCCGTATTACCTCACCATTGCCAAGGAAAACTGATGTTTCCTTTTTGTCGCACATGTGCCGAAACGTGCAACCAAGACCAACCTTGTCATCACACTCAGGAAGAACGTGCCTTGACAGGAACGTGGGTGAGCGTGGAATTGTTTAAAGCTCTGGACCTGGGATATCAACTGTTAGAAGTGTACGAAATTTACCACTTTTCCAAAACACAACAATACTGCAAGGGCGACGAGAGACAGAAAGGTATTTTTGCAGACTACGTGGATGCTTTTTTAAAACTAAAACAAGAAGCTAGTGGCTATCCTTCCTGGTGTCATACTCCCGAAGACCAAAAGATATTCAAAGAAAAATATCGGGAGCAGGAAGGTATCACTTTAGACCACATCGAGAAAAATGAAGGAAGGCGATCGTTTGCCAAAGTGATGCTCAATTGTTTGTGGGGTAAAATGGCACAACGTCCGTCTTTACCCAAGACGGAGTATTTGTCCGAGCCGTCTCGCTACTTCCAGATGATTCACAACCCAACCAAAGTCATCAAACACGTGGACGTCATTCGTGAGGACTTGATCTTAGTCAATTACGAAGAAGAACTAGACTTTGTAGAAGCCGACACATTTGGAAATGTCATCATTGCGGCTTACGTGACAGCCCACGCTCGCTTAAAATTGTACGAAGTGTTAGAACTGTTAGGAGATCGTGTGTTGTATTTTGACACGGACAGTTGCATTTACATTCACCGACCGAACCAGTGTAACCCTACCATCGAAGGAGACCGTTTAGGAGCCTGGACCGATGAACATCCCGACGACAAGATTCTATGTTTTGCAAGTGGCGGTCCTAAAAATTACGGCTACGAATACCGTGACCCACAAGGAAAAATGCACACTGAATGTAAAGTGAAAGGATTGACTCTTAATTATCGCACCAGTCAAGTGGTGAACTTTGACGTGCTACAAGAAGCCTTGCAGTCGGGACAGGATGAAACGTTTCAAGTGACTACCCACGAACCGCACAAGATTGTCCGTTTACCCACACACCAAATTGTTAGCCGACCTTTGGAAAAAGTCTACCAAATAGTGTACCAAAAGAGAGTACGACTTCCCAATCACTTCACTCTACCGTACGGTCACGTCGAAATTGGGCAGCATATAAAAAGGGACATTGTCCAAGACCAATAGTTCATTGTGACTAACACAGCCAAGCGAAAAGAAGATGAATCCATTTAAACAGACATCATTCAAATTTGGGAATTCTCAAGTGGAGTGCGATGCTAAACCTTACGATTGTAGTGATGCCAGGCGCTGTGACATTAGCGATTCAGCAGGATATCGTGGGAACTTTGCTATGACTACTACCCCTATATCTACCCTGGAAAGTGATGCTGTGCGTGTCAAGCCTGAGGGATGCGAAAGCGGTGCGACACGTTATCGTGGACTCCTAGGAATTTCACCGTACCTGCATCGAACAGAAGTGAGGAGAGTCGAATATTCGTTCCCGACGAGTTTGCCTGAATACTGTCACTTTAAAAGTCGATTCCAAACCTTCAAAGATAAATGGCCAAAATATCTGCCTGGACCAACTCCTGAAGAATTAGCCAGAGCTGGATTTTTCTACTTGGGCGAAGGAGATAAAGTCAAGTGTTTCAGTTGTGGTGTATCCATTTACGAGTGGGAAGAGAAAGATTCCGCTTACTTGGAACATGCTCGATGGTCTCCGAATTGTCAATACCTACCTTTAGTAGGACCTAGTGATTGGAAGTGACACTACTGCTCCATGTCGTGTAACACACCTAGACCAGTATATAAACCCTCTCTAAAACATTATATTCAAGGATTACCACACGAATTGCAAGAGAAGATCTACAAGGACGTTTGGCAGGGTCTTGCTAAAGAAAAATCGCAATGGGTGACTGTAGAACTTTTGTGTCGTGAAATTCACAAGAGGCAAGTGACAAAAATTAACCAACGTGTCAGATTTCTCTGGATCAAAGGTATTTTTTTGCTCTGTTTCCAATTTAGTACGTTTACCTCTGAAGATGCTTTGATCCTTCTTGACCGTTACCCTGAATGGCAGTGGGACGAAATTACACGTTATATTAATCACTTTTGCTTTTTGTGCAAATTTAATTCTGTGTTTAATTCTGGGTTGAATCTACACTGATAGTCTTCGACCTAAAAAAGAAGTATAAAAGAGAACGACCATGCCTAAACCTTTATCATTGGTGATCCAACAGATTCCGTGGAAGGATATCAATGAGAAGATTCACACGGTGAAAGATTACGAACACTTATTGCAAGAACTGTACCCTATGAATTGGGGTCGACGTGTCGTGTGTGTTTTAGTGACTTGCTTTCTAGGATTTCGTTTACCTGTCGATTCCTTGTGGACACTTTACGAACACTACCTATCAAAAAAATAAGACAGTATGGTGACTCCTTTAAATGTCCACGAGAGACTTATTCTGTTCAAAGCCTTACGTTTTCATCTGGATACGTCTCGACCTTTCCAAGAAAAAAAGATTCGTCAACTTTTACGTACGGAAGCAGTGTACGAAGATGTGTGTGTAGCTTGTGAATTACACCCTCATTGGACAGATGTACGTGACTGGAAAAGTTGGGATTTTGAGGCTTGGACAAACGAAGTATCCCATTATGCCCAAGCGTTGTGTTCCTAAAATTCATCGTCGTGTGAAAAAAGTCACTTTTAATCCTGTGTTAGTAACAGTACCAGAAGAAGAAAAAGAAAAAGAATCTATCACCCAAGACAATCCTTCTGTTCAAGACAAAACTGTCATGGACATTCCCCCACAAAGACCCTTTCGAGAAGACACCTATGTGACTGTACCCCCTGTAGAGGAGACTATAAGAACATTACATACTACCTCTAGGACACCTTCGTTACCCAAACCACGTTGTACAGTGACTTGTTTATATTCCACTTTGATCGTTTGCCTATGTCTTTTATTCTTGTATTTATCCATTTGGCTTTTATGTATTTTTGTCTTTCGTGTTGCATTCAAATAAACGTGTCTTGAAAAAAGTATAAAAACCTCTTGTCTTGTCTGTTTTTGTGTCAATACTGACATACCACTACACGACTATGGCTCACTCTACTCTTTCTACTACTCCTTCCTCCTCCACATTCAAAGTCATTGACGAACACTTAGATCAGGCTAGTTGGAAAGCCTTGTATCTTCGTCATCCTTTTAACATGTTAATTGCTGGACCGAGCGGTTCAGGCAAAACCGAATTTGTCAAACGTTTGATCGAACATAAACATCATTTGATCGATCGTCCACCTCAACGCATCGTGTGGTGTTACAAAGAGTGGCAATCGGCATACAGCCTCTTGCAAGAAAGTCAAGGTGATTCCATTGTGTTTGTAGCAGGCATTCCTAAAGAAGACGAGGGGATCGTGTCTGACCCTAGTCAAACTCATTGGGTTATTTTTGACGACATGTTAGGAGAAGACGAAGAAGAAATTAAACTGTGGTTTACACGTAAAGGGCATCATCGTAATGCCAGTGTCATTTACATTACACAAAATTTATTTCAACAAAGTAAAGCCCATCGTACCATTAGTCTTAATGCTCATTACGTGGTCTTGTTTAAAAGTCCTCGAGATAAATCACAAGTGCAAGTTTTAGCCAAACAGTTAGGAACACCTTGGCTAATTCATGCGTACGATGATGCCACTCAAACGCCACACGCCTATTTACTCGTGGATTTAAAACCCACTACCCCTGATTATTTGCGATTTCGTACCGATTTGTTTCACGACTGGTGTCAAGACGGAGGACCTGTCGTGTACACGTCCTCCTCGTTGACATAACACTATGAAGCACTAAAAAAATCTATAAAAACCTTGGGTTACTTTAACCTGGTCTCATACATCGTCAACATGACGTCCCTTCAGTCTCATCTTCCGATCAAATTGATTCGTGCCTTGTACGGCATCAGTCGCGAAAAAAATCCACAAAGACGTGCTCACGTCTTAGAAGCCAGTCTCAAAGAAGTCTTACGATGGTTTACGGTGACAGCACGTCAAATACTGCAAGGCATCATTCACATTCCACATCAAACCAAACGCTTTTTTGACAGAAACAAAGTAGCCTTGACGCAACTGGCCAATCCTCGCATTGACACTCACACCAAAAAGCAAATCATATTGAAACCTGGAGGTAGTGGTTCTCTAGGAGGTGTCATCATTCGTTCCCTTTTAAAATGGGATCCCAATACTCCCAAAGTTCACCCCAAGAAGAAAACAAAAAAAGCCAAACAAACCCCAAAGAAAAAGAACAAGGGTACCAAGATCAAAGCACAGAAAAAGAAAAGTCCACAGAAAAAAGCGGTCACCCGCAAAAGAGGCACTTCGGCCAGGACACAACCTTACCTTCGTCAACCACGACCTGTAAGAAAAGATCTACAAGGACGTTTGGCAGGGACTACGTTGCCAGTAGCCTCAGGGACTGCCACTTCTCCGTTGCGGGTGATACCAGCCAAACCCAATTTGACACCCGTTTTTCCTAATTTGATGAAACATTGGAAATCTGCGTCTCCCAAAACGTCTCCTCCACCGGAGACACCCTCGTCCACCTTAGCGTCAGTAGCAGCTGCTCACAAAGTACCTGCCCCCAAAGTCAAAGTCCAAGAAAGATCTGGCATGTTAAAGAGTTTACTAGATTTGTCCAAACAAGAACTGTCCCGATTGAGTCCATTGCGAACTCCTTCACGACGTGTGTTACCTGCCATGAAGTTGATACGACGCAAAGATAATCAGTGGCGACGCATTCCAGTATAAAAATATGACTTGAAAACCACGACGTCAATCAGTATTTTTTCTGTACCACTGATGATCACTCCAGGATGCCTCCTCAAAAACGTGCACACCACCACCACCACCACCACCCTCGTCGTTCTGCTGCCCAAAAAGGAAAAGGAAAAAGACAATCTCGTCATCGTACCAAAGGCTTAAAAACCAAACATCGACGTCCTTTCCTCCAAAGACGTAGTCTTTTAAAGAAAAAGAAGAGTCACCAAAAAGGAGGATCCTTTGGTAATTTTGTGAAAGACATTGTTACCTTTTTGACGAAGCGGTAGTTCCCCAAAAGTAGATAAAAGAGAGTGTGTACCAAGTCATTGACACTAGTAATATTGTGAAACGAACAAGCAAAGATGTCACCTCGCAGAAAACATTCTTCTTCACCCCACAAAGGAAAGAAAAGGAAAGGACGTTTAGCCAAACATCGACACGTTCATCGTCCAAAGGTCCAAAAGAAAATATCCGTCCGTCAAAAGAAAAAGATGCTGGTGCAACGCGGAGGATTTTTCCTACCCCATGATCTCTTTCCAGAAAAAGTGATACCACTTATAAATCAAGTGATGGCACAACAAAAAAAAAGATAAAAGAGGGTGTGTTTCAAGTCATGGACGTCAGTGGTATTGTGGAACGAACAAGCAAAGATGTCACCTCGCAGAAAATATTTTTCTACACCTCACAAAGGAAAGAAAAAGAAAGGACTACCTCCTCGTTTGGTCAAACACGGAGACGTGTTGTCTGTCCTGTCCAAAGCCTCTCCACCCATGCGAAAACAAATCATTAAAACGGCTTCCAAAGATGTCATCGATACCGTGTGCGAATGTTGTTTGAATGTCTTGAAAGGCACGATACCTTTGTCTTCACACCAGAAAAAATGCTTAGCCAAACATCGACACATTCTTCGTCAAATGGTCCAAAAGAAAATACCCGTCCGTCAAAAGAAAAAAATGTTGGTGCAACGCGGAGGATTTTTACCTTTTCTTCTTCCTGTGTTGGGAGGATTAGCGAAATCCGGTATCCTATCCAGCATATTACCAGGTTTTTTACAAGGGATGACACAAGGGATGTCCCCAGGGATGCACCAAGGGATGGCCCCAGGGATGCACCAAGGGATGGCCCCAAGGTATGGGTAGCAATATGTATGATCCTTCCAGAAGATAAAAGGGATCCATGAAGCACCACGATCTCAGACGTAACCTTTGGAAGCCCATGGAAGGACGAAAACTGACTTTAGTTCCTTACAAACGATGGATGGAATACCATCGTTGGCAAGAACAACGTACCCCCCATTTACCACCCAATCCTGATTTGAACGAGATGTCCCAATTACAACACGAATTGCAATCCTTGCTGCATCGCCACGATTTGTCCGAAACCGAAAAATCGCAAAAGTACGGTCAACTTCTGCAACGACTACAACTCTTTCATCGAAAAGCTGTGGAACAAACAGCTCTACCCACACTGTCCGATTTGAAGGCACTAATGAGTAATCCGTCGCCTTTACCCTCTACAGTAGCCAAAACAGACGTCACCCCACCATTACCCAAGGAAGAAAAAGATCCCCATGATCTCTTTCAAACACCCACTGCTACTCCCATTCCGAGTAAGATTGCCGCTTCCTTATTGACCCCTTCTCCCACGCCCCAACGAGAAGAACTCAAAACTTGGGTTAAAAAGATGATGGCTACTCCTGCTTCAACAGAAGTGAACAAGAAAGAAAGGAAACCAGAGGTGAGAAAAGAAAAGAAGACCAAAGCTATCTCATTACCTCCGCCACCACCACCACCACCACCAGCACCCTCGACGTCAACTCCTGTGGCACATCGGACACGTAAAACCGTTTCCAAACAACCCCCATTTCGTCCCACCCAAAGCAATATCCTCGAAGAGTGGGTCACTTATTAACCTAAACCATGGAGAAGGTCTTAGCCAGCATTTATTACGATCCAGCTCACCCTGCAGGTTACGGAGGCATTCAGAAATTGTATCATGCTGCCAAAACTCGCTTGAAAAAGCTCCGTTTACCTACAGTACAACGATGGTTACAAGAACAAGCGACGTACACTTTACACAAACCCATTCGACGAAAATTTCACAGAAGTCGCACTCAAGTGGAAGGCATCGATCATCAATGGCAAGCCGATTTAGCCGATGTCTCTCATTTAGCCACCTACAATCGTGGCTACAAATATTTGTTTTGTGTCATCGACGTCTTTTCTAAATTTGCCTGGGTCGTACCATTGACATCCAAATCGAGCGGAGAGTTAGTACGAGCTTTGCAACTGGTGTTGAAACAAAGTGGTCGTCACCCTCTTCGATGGCAAACCGACAAAGGCACCGAATTTCTAAACCAAGCTTTCCAACGAGAATTAAAGAAACGTGACATTCATTTTTTCACCACCGAAAATCCTGAAACCAAAGCCAGTATCGTGGAACGTTTTCAACGTACCTTGAAAGAACGCATGTGGAAATATTTTACGCATCAACACACTCTCAAGTACATCGACGTCTTACCGCACTTAGTTCAAGCCTACAATCAATCTTACCATAGAAGCATTGGACGTGCCCCACAAGAGGTGCCACCCGACAACGAAGTGACTGTTTTTGAGCGTCTGTTTGGTACGTCCCGAACGAGGGCTGTCCCCAAGAAAGGTGGAGAAGTGTTAACCCTGGGAGATTGGGTACGCATTGGTAAAACCAAACGCACTTTCGACAAAGGTTACTTACCCAATTGGACCACCGAATTGTTTCGTGTTACTGAACGAGTGCGTGGCCGTCATCCTGCCGTCTATAAATTGGAAGACATGAACGGAGAAGTATTAAAAGGAACGTTTTACTTGCCTGAGTTACAACGTGTCACCAAAAAAGAAGACGACGTGTACGACATTGAAAGCATTCTCGAACGAAGAACCCGTAAAGTAGGAAAACGTCGTGTCAAAGAAGTCAAAGTACGTTGGAAAGGATATCCTCCTAGTTTTGATTCTTGGATTGACGCTGCCCAAGTCATCGACTATAAAAAGAAGTGACCATCATGCCCTTCAATACAGCTTCAGTAACCACAGTGACTACTCCTTCACCCACATCATCTCTGCAAGATTTACAAAAGCAACCCTTGTGGGTGTGGTGTGGAGAACGTGTCCCTAAAACCCAAATCGTCTTTTTCTGTCAAATCTTTGTGGTGTATTGTGTTATCGGTGCAGCCATTGCTAATTTGAGTTTGCAACAAGGAGACAAACAATTGTGGACTATTTTACTCAGCAGTTGCATCGGGTATCTTCTTCCTAATCCTTCCCTGAAATACTCTTACAACGGGAACAACAGTAACAATATTGGGAGCCTTGCGTCCAACGTTAGTCATTCTCCTGACAGTCACCCTTCCAATCACAATCCTCTTTTAGATACTCCTTTAACCTCGAGTGACTCCTCGGACAGAGCAACATTGGAATTATGAACAACACTATTAACCAATTTTACTTAACGTTACCCAGTGACAGTTCCATGAAGGTGTTTCCTAACAACACGTTGTGCTGTTACACAGCTAAATTACCTCAAGCCATGCATTTGGATCAAGATGCTCATTGGGAAGTGGCTTTAGTGGAAATAATACACCCGTCACAAATCAAAAACATCGTCGAAAATCAAAACATTTTTACAGTAGAAGTGAAAGACGAGCAATTGCAACAAGCCTTAATCGAACGAGGCATCACTGGCATTGACACAAAGAAATCAGATGGACACAAAACTAAATCCCTGTCCACTCATGTGATCAGCATTCCTCCAGGCTATTATTTTAGTGGTCAACATTTAGTGAATACACTTGCTGCCAGGTTTAATGCTGTGTTTGGTAAAGCCCTGGATAAACTACCAGTCAAAAAAAGTGTTACCTTTGAGTACTATTCAGTGGCTCGTCGTCTCATGATCAAATTTCCAGAGGATGAAATGATAGGCATTACCTTTTGTCCTGAATTGTTTGAGATTTTAGGTGGAGACACCGAGTCGCTCAAGAACAAAAAGCAAATACCATCCATAACAAGTAACATCATGTTTGCAAGATATTTTCGATTCCCTGTAGAATTGAACCAAGGACTCAACTTGATGTTTGTGTACTCCGATGTGGTAGAGTACAACGTGGTAGGACACACCTCTGTACCGTTACTACGTGTCATTCCTTTCAAAGTGGATTCTGCCGTCGCCGCTGACGAGGAAGGTGGAAATACCTATCACGTTCACCGTGAATTTGTACATCCTCATTATTTACCCGTCAGTAAGTCGTATTTCGACAGTGTCAACATTACTATAAAAGGAGAACTAGGTCAAAATATTCCATTTACCAAAGGGAAAGTCACAGTGAAACTCCATTTTCAAAAACGATTCTCCAACAACTGAAAAAGTGATGTATCCTGTGTACCGAGGAGTCACTCGACAACGAGGACATGGTTTAGGAGATATGTTTAAATCAGCCTTTCGTTCTGTTGTCCCTGTTTTGAAACCGATGGTGACACGAGGATTGCACGCCTTAAAAGATGCCGCATTGACTCACGGCAAAGATTTTCTTCACAATGTTCTCATTGACAAACAAAACCCTAAAGAAGCTTTTTTGAGAGCAGGCAAAAATGTCTTGCTTCAAACGGGTAAAGAGATTTTGGGTCGACGAGAAAGTCCTATAAATGCCCTAAACGGTACCGAGTCTGGCATTCCTACTTTCTTGACGACACAGCAAGGACAAGGCAGAAAGCGACGACGAAGACACCCTTTCAAAAGTCTCCGTACCTCTAAAGTGAGAAAGACGAAGAAAAAAAGAACCGCTCGAGACTTAGACATTTTTGATTATTAAAAGTGAAGAAAAAAACATAAAGAAAAAATGATGCACCAAGAATCTTGTGCCTGTTCCAAGTCGGAACTAGATCTCTTTGCCATGCCACCCACCATGACGACCATGCAAGAAGCCCAATGGGTCGAATTTCATCCCGTCTCCTCTTTGACGGATTCAGCTCCCATCGAGTTTGAAATCAAAGGGCAACCCGAAGATTACATCGATCTCAACAACAGTTACTTGTATTTGAAACTGAAAGTCACCAAAACGGACGGCTCCGCTCTAGCAGCCGATACCCAAGCAGCTCCCGTCAACAATTTCATGCATTCCTTGTTCAGCGAAGTGGATTTGTACATGAATAACAAACTGGTCAGCAGTAGCATGGATACTTACCCTTACCGAGCGTACCTCGAAAATCTCTTGACGTACGGAAAAGAAGCCAAGAACACTCATTTAGATGCTTGCGTGGTATGGAAACCTGACACCGCAGATAAGTTTAACGACGCAGCCATAGCCTCAGAAGCCAACAATACCCACAATGTGGGTTTTATCGAGCGTCGAAAGAAAATTCTTGGACGTAGTTTAGAACTGTGCGATCGTTTGCATTTGGACATGTGGTTTCAAGAGAAGTATTTGCTGAACGGAGTGGATATTCGCTTGAGACTAAATCGTAGCAGTGCTGCTTTCCATTTGATAGCTTATGAACCTGAAGCTGCTGAACAGAAGACTATCCACCACTGTAAAATCAGTATCCAAGAAGCCAAGTTATACGTGCGTCGTGTGGAAGTGTTACCTAAAGTGGGAAATGACATCAGTCACACTTTGAGCAGAACGACAGCCAAGTATCCGATACGAAACGTGGAAGTCAAAACGTTTACCATTGCCACTGGACTCCAATCTAAGATCGAAGATCATCTGTTCCAAGGACAGTTACCCAAACGTTTATTCATTGGTATCGTCAGCAATGCAGCCTTCAACGGTGCCTACACTCAAAATCCTTTCGAGTTTAAGAACTACGGAGTATCCAAAATCGAAGTCAGTCGCGATGGCAAAACTTTGTGTACCAGACCCTTCGAACCCAAGTTTGCCGCTAAGAATTACTTGAGGTCGTACTTGTCACTGTACGAAGCCACAGGACAGTTAGGAACCAACACCAGTCACGGTATTTCCTACGAAGATTATGCAGGAGGTTACGCTTTGTGGGCTTTTGATTTCACTCCAGACCAAGGCAGTGACGAGGGACATTTCCACCCTATAAAATCTGGGCAGATACGTGTGTAACTTCAGTTTTCACCAGCTCTTCCCGAAACGGTGAATGTCATTCTGTATGCCGAATTCGATAATACCATAGAAATCAACAGTTTGAGAGAAGTCATTCTAGACTATTAGACACTATGGAAAACCCTTGTCCTTCTTTGAATAGTGGAGAATCCATGGAATGGGAGGTTACAGAGAAAGCAAACCCTCAAGACCAAAAAGAAGAAGTAGTGATCATGCAATCCAGATGGCCAGAACAGGAACAACAGTTAGTGGCTTGTTTTGCACAACACTTGGAAGATAAAATGAGGGACATGATTAAAAAAGATTGTTATGGATGTCAAATCGATCATCCCAGTCAAATTCAACACGATAAATGTATGATGATGAGTCAAGAAGAAAAATTGGATGATTATCTGAACGAAGCTTGGAGTCTCATCTCCGAAGAAGACGTGTTACTTCAGTGGTATAAAGGCTTACGTGATCATTCCTCTCCTCCATTGTTTGCTCGAGAAATCGATCGCATCGAAGCTCTCTTGGCCAAAAGTAAAGAGACGAAGCAAACCATCAGTTACTTGTCAGACCGTTTCAAACAAAAAGTCTGGATTGAATTGATGACTTATCATCACCTGTGAAGAAAGGAGAGAAAAAAACAAGGCTACACAACAAAAAATGGATACTTGGGAACTTTATTATCTTTTGAACCGTAGTTCGTACACTGCTTCTTGGAATCCTGTGGTGTGTGCTAAAGATGAACTACCTCATCGCAAACCTCAAGAGAATCAAGCTTATGTCATCAACACAGATGACAGTCATCTTCCAGGAACTCACTGGGTAGCAGTCTACTTTCCTCAAGAGGGATGTGCGGAGTATTTTGATTCGTATGGATTGCCTCCTTTCGAAGATGATATCATTGACTTTATGAGAAGAAATGCCCAGACGACACGATTCAATAATGTGAAATTACAAAGCACAGATTCTATGGTGTGTGGACAATATTGTATCTATTATCTGCATCATCGCAGTCTTGGATATTCTTTAGAACATTTAGTGACTTATTTTGATCGTCATTCGTCTCGAAACGATGACAAAGTAGATCGATGGTTTTGTGACCATTATGGCTATCTGTTGTCTTTAGCTAGGAAACGTAGTGTACATCAATCGCCCAATGACTTCCAACAGTGGAAATCTCAATTTAATTCACAACGTTGTCAACCATGTCAAAGATAATGTATTATTGTTATGGAAGAAAAACATGTTTGTTCTTTGGAAGAATGTTTGTTCTTTGAAATAATGTTTGTTCTTTGAAATAATGTTTGTTATTTGAATAAAAATGTTGTGTTTTGAAAACCAATGCGTCTGTCGTTTGTTTTACATTTGTATTCATATAAATGCTCTTTGACTTTTCTTTCTATCCCTCACATCAAACTATCTAAACGTTTCAAAACCCTAAACCGCAGAGGGGTGTTTTCCATCACGTCCGCGCTTGAACCATATAAAGCAGGGGTAGTCTCCAGTCTGGCCATCCATTGTTTGACTCATCCTCCTACGAAGATGTGCTCAAGACTAGCTAAGCTGAACGAAGCTTATGTCACTCTGCATCGTATCAGACACAATCTGATGCCAAAGCCTGAAGAGATTGAGAATGTAAGAATGCTACAAGTAACGGAAGACCTCATAGAAGAACTCTTCAGAGAGGAAATTCAAAAAGAGAAAGAAGAATGGACTGAGAAGTATCGACTTCAAAAGCAGCAGAGAGAACAGAGAGAACAGCATCAGCAGCATCAGCAACAGCAACAACAGCAGCAGGAACCAGACAGAAGTTTTGTCGACTGTCGTGTGGACACAAAAGAGTTCTCTTTCTCTTTCCGAAGAAGCAGACCCTATCGTGTAGCCAAACGAGGACGCAATCTTAGACGATAAAAGATTGTCATCCTTCCTCGTACACACAAACACAAAAAACAGCCCTTTTCAGGGCTACCCAATATTCTCGAAAAGAATTAATCATTCAATTTGCTTATGGTATGTGAGGAAGTTAGAAAAAAATTAGAAGTGAGTCTATAATCACTGTCTCTTTTAACTTTTGTTTTGAAGTGCGTCTATAAGCACAACGTATTTTTTCAAAATAACTTGTTCAATGTATAATTAATAGGAGTCAAGTATAAAAGTGTGGGGTGTTTTCTTTTAAGTCCGCGTGTTTTGTTTTTTTGGTAATGATAGGGATAATGTAAGTTTTTTGGATCTAGGGGGTGTTTTCCATCACGTCCGTGCTTGAACTATATATAAAGAAGCACTCGTCAGTCTGGCTACCCATCGTTGGCGCATCAAAGAAGATGAGCAGAGTACAGAAAATAAGAGAACTTCAAATGCATTTGGAGAATGCTAGGCGTCTCCTGGACGAACTGGCTATGGAGGCCATAGCAGAGCAGGCCAAAATTGAAAAAGAAGAGGAGGAAAGAAAAAAGAAAGAAGAAGAGGAGAAGAAAAGTCCCATCTTGCCTCACCGCATGATGAGACAGACTAGTGAAGTCAAACCCATGGTGAGGACACCTTCACCACCAGAACCAGTTCGTCCACTACAGGCGCAGCCCCCACCGCAACAATCACAGCCTCGACCGCAACAACTTCAGCCGCATCCACGGTTGCGGAATAGAGGAAGAAATGAAGAGACTTTCACTATCCCTCAAACAGAAGATTGGGATAGTGAAGCCACTCATTCTCCCTCTGCGCTCCCAATCACAAGAGTGAATTGGGAGAATGATTGGAGTAGGAGATGTGTGTGTGGGGCTAGACCTGGGAGATGTCAGCATTAGCCAGGTGTAATTTGAAGTTTTAAAAACAGCCCTTCTCAGGGCTACCCAAATAACAAGAAAAGAAATACTATGTCAATTGCCAATGGGTGTGAGAGAGGAGTAGTGTGATTATAAACACTGACTCTATTTAGATGGTATATGGTGTAATTTTGGATAGTATATAGTATGGTGTGTTTTGGCTGCTTCCCCGTGTGTGTGGTTAGTATAGGGTGTGATTTTGGATAGTATATAGTATGGTTTGTTTTGGCTGCTACCCCGTGTGTGTGGTTAGTATAGGGTGTGATTTTGGATAGTATATAGTATGGTTTGTTTTGGCTGCTTCCCCGTGTGTGTGGTTAGTATAGGGTGTGATTTTGGATAGTATATAGTATGGTGTGTTTTGGCTGCTTCCCCGTGTGTGTGGTTAGTATAGGGTGTGATTTTGGATAGTATATAGTATGGTTTGTTTTGGCTGCTTCCCCGTGTGTGTGGTTAGTATAGGGTGTGATTTTGGATAGTATATAGTATGGTGTGTTTTGGCTGCTTCCCCGTGTGTGTGTGGTTAGTATAGGGTGTGATTTTGGATAGTATATAATAGGATTTGTGAATAGTATCTAATATGACAAGTGAATGTAGAGGTGTTTACTTTCACGTCCGTGCTTAAGATATATATACGCAATCGTCGGTCCTTGGAGCCATTCAATTTTGAACACATCAAGATGAATTTTGAATTGTTTATCCAACTCCGAGACAGCTGGTTTGGGATCCTTGATGCAGAATATCAAGTGGAAAGACTTGAGGAAGAATTTCAGAGTAACCATGGCTTTGTAAGCCAACTGAAATTAGCAAGAGATTTATTAGAAGGTATGATAGAGGAGGAAGACCAGAAATTAAGAAGACGTATTAAAAGAAAATATATAAGAATAGGGGACTTGAAGCAAGCACTTGATCATGTCATCAAAGTCAGGTGTTTTCTAGAAGAAACATTACATCTGATAGAGTGGGAATATGTGAAGTGGGGTCTAGACAGGCTAAAGAAAGCAGAAGCAATGATGAGAATGGTGATGGAAGAACAGGTGATCCAGATTAAAGAAAACTGGTCTAAGGAGAGAAAGGAAAAAAAGAACAAAAAGACGAAAGAGGACTTTGATCTACTCAATCTAAGATGGATGAGAGTTCAGGAAAAGTTTAGAGCTATGGGACATCCTGACTGGATTCCCGAAGAAGAAAAGAAGAAAAAAACAGGAATCATTGGTAAAATCAAAAGGTGGTGGAACAATGGCAGAAAATAAAAGAAGAAGAAGTATCCAAAGGCCCTTTTCAGGGCCACTCATAGGTCTCGAAAAGATAGTAGCTTTCATTGCCACCCTTTTTTCCCTTGTCCCTATACAGACCCGCCATGTTCAATTTCCCTTGACGCTATATAGACCCACTATGTTCCATTTCCCTTGACGCTATACAGGCCCACCCTGTTCAATTTCCCTTGTCGCTATACAGGCCCACTATGTTCAATTTCCCTTGTCGCTATAATACCCCAAGCTGTTTTGTCGCTATAGTGCCCCAAGCTGTTTTTGACTGGATTTTCCCTTGTCGCTATAAATCTTGTCGCCATAGTGCCCCAAGCACTTTTTGACTGGATTTTCCATTGTCGCTATAGTGCCCCATATTACTACTGGTGTTCTTAGATGTTGTTAGTTTGCTTTGTGTTTTCTTAGTTTTTCTACAGGATGCTTTTCCTCTATTTTCATGTTATCTGCTTCTTCACCACTGAAGTCTCCTTAAACATCTGTACATTGCATCAAATTTGCTTGCTGTTTACTTGTGGTTCTATCCTTTGCAATGATGTGCTCTTCAACAATTGTTCCTACTTCCACGTCGATAATATTACCTTGGAGCGCCATTTCAGTCCTTTATTTGTTTATTCTTGGTTTAACTGGATTCACACACAAAGTTACAGAGTATATCCAGGGGCCCCGAGTGCCCAAGTGGTCTAAAGCGCTCTTCGTTACGGATCACTGCCATCTTACCTCTGACTACGTGGGTTCGAGTCTCGGATTCGGCCAATGTGGGTATGTAAGAAAGCTTGCCAGTAGCTTCTCGTGGGTCGGTGGTTCTTACCGTGGTTTTTCCAGGTTCTTCCTCCATTATTAATACTGGCCGCCATGTGAATCCTATCTTATGCTGAAAAATTGCGCTAAACCCTACATCAACAACAACAACAACAACAACAGAATATAACCAATAGCAATTTGCAGCTACACTACTCAGACAAAACTTTGGTACTTGTGCATTTTCAATGTAACTGTCAAATTGTCAACAACTTTGCTATCCGACCACTGCCATCAAAATTGTTACGTGGTAAAAACGTTGCAAACAATAGTATCGAACACAAAGTAGATTCCCAGCCAATTGTTAATATACACCTACGCTACGTCTCAAGACGACTAATTTACATTGAAAAATGTTGGTAGTTGTACACAAACCAGGGCAATAGTTTATCAAAACAATGATGATAAACGCCGACTCCGCCTATGGGCCATAATCTGTATCAGTATCAGATGTGAACTAGATATTATTTGTTTTTAACACATTACCATATCTGACCGCTGAAAATCCTTTAAACTAAAACTACCATATACACCCATGCCTATTGTCTTAATGATAATCAATATTTATACAATAAATTGGAGAGAAATGTTAAGCTTTCATATGACGGCTACACACACAGACAGACACACACACACACACACACACACAGACAGACACACACACACACACACACACACATACACACACACATACATACATACATACATACATACATACATACATACATACATACATACATACATACATACATACATACATACATACTAGAAAATATATATCCATTAATTGGTAAAGGTAGAATAAATTCTACTCTGATCACAGTGAATACCTACTTCTGTCACGACTGTATCCTGAAATACAGACATGTCGTACACCCACTTAGAACAAGGAACCTCTTTGGAGATATTCATTCCTGTCGAGTTAAGGGAGCAGTCGTAGATAGTGCATGAAGAATATGAAACAACACCGCTATAATCTGTTGTCATTGGGATGTACTTATTAACTAGCTGTCCATGCCCCTCGTTTTGGATGGCGTAAGTGTCATTGGAGAGATCTGGTATCGCACATCTGTAAAATGTAATTTAAATCCTCAAAATAATAATTGATAATATGCATAAAGTCTGCGTTAGCGACCGTGTCTGGACATCAGTGTCACAGAATTGTTTAAATCCTTTTATTTATTTATGTGTACAACGATACCCGAGGGGGTTATATATACAGTCGACTCCGGTTAACTGCACACCCTCGGGCCCGTCACGACACTGCAGTTAACCGGAGTGTGCAGTTAACCGAAGTACGGTACAGTACAGCTTTAAATCAACACGTCACGTATATATGTGAAGAATAAATTTAAACAATGATTAGAATCCACTCTTTCAACTTTTATTTATATGATAAGCTTGTTTTCCTTCCTCTGAACACAATATCACTGACTTAACTAACCAATGAATCAAGGAATTATAGCGAATTTCAAGAAATTCTATAGATCGCTTGTTATTCGAAAACTGCTGTCAGACATTGATGGGTCATCTCCCACAGAAAAAGGGTTCAGCTCCAAAGTCGTCTGCATGCTGTTTTTCGCCGTGTTGTCGTTTAAATTGAATTCTGTAGCGCATTTTCCATCTTTCCAACCATTCATGTTTTTTTGGTTTGAAATCATTCAAACCGGAACGGTTTAGAGCAATGTTTCCCATGCTGTACTATGATTTTTCCCACGCTATTGCTCCCTAGTGCACGTATATACATGTATATACCACCTACGGCGTCCTTTACGTGTCAATCATTTACAAAGTCGCATTTACTGACTTAATTGTCGGCTTATTTGAAGCGCTACAGCAGTGGACTGGCAATAACTGATCATGAATATACATTGTGCAGTTAGCCGGAGTAAAATTGTATTGAATAATGTGCCACGGGCAGAAATTTATCGTGATATTATGTGGAGTGTGCATTTAAGCGAAGTGCAGTTATCCGAAGTTTGTTCTCATTGAAAAGCATTGGGAAAAAACGGGACTGACGTGACTACGTGCAGTTGTCCGGAGTGTGCAGTTAACCGATGTGCAGTTAAGTGGAGTCGACTATATATATATATATATATATATATATATATATATATATATATATATATATATATATATACGCTGTAGGGCTGACCAGAGAGAACAGTGAACAGAATGATATGAGTCCACGTGGTATCAGCTGCAGGGATAATAATAGAAGTCGGTAATATCAGCTGTAAAGCAGAACCATAACAGCCGTTGAGCTCAATAGTATTGCTGGTTAAGTAGCAGATGATTGGGCGTTGCTTATAGAGATAGGTGGGCGCTTATTGCTTGATTGACCAATCTGGAATCCTGACGTCGTGATTGGCCATTATGGCTGGTAGCCGAGATTATTGGTAATTTTTGGGATTCGTAAAACTCAGTATGCCTTTGGGTGGTATAGATTCTTTATATATCTATTCATTTTTATTTACATAATTTCTCTATTTGAGTGAATACATTTTACATTTTTACCATACAAGTAAAAAAAAATACTATATTGTTTTTAACTGTTTTAGTTAAAACGCATAATTCTTTTTGTGGTGAAATCACTCGAATCATTCACCCCATTTCTTTGTACCGTGTAATGTCATGTATTTGTATTTTCGTTAAATCCGTGCGTTTTATGTTAATTGATCTAACATTCGGATCGTATTCACGCACATAATAATCATAATTATAGTTGCATTAAAAGAATTGTCATTAAACAGTGTATTTGTATCACTATCAATTGAGTTGTGATGTAAATCCGAAATCCCACCCGGTAATCTTGTTACAATCAGTTCATGTTTCCATCCCTGTCTATATATTTGTCTCTATGTTTACGTAATCCTTTGTTCTTACGAAATTCAGTTCTATCACAGAACCAGTCGTCTCAGTCAAGGTGTCCACGCGCCCAGAACTACGTTTTATAAAAATTGAAACCCTTGTTGTCTTCCATTAAGCCTGACGTAGTTGTTCTAAAATCAAACAACAGCAGCAAATATATAACAATAACAAAGCAGCTTTGGGTCAATAAATCTTTGGGAACACACCATACAAAAGACACGCATGTAGACATGTCGAGCTTTTTGGTATTATTTGCTAGTTCGTTCCACACAGCATAGTCAATTTAATCCTATATGAAGCCCTAGCTCAGAACATGTTCAGGTCAGCGTCATTAAATATAGCTAATGCACACTAACTAGTTTTAAATACTTCGTGTGAAATAAATTATACACTGTAATCTACATTTAATGACGTTAACCTGAAATAATAGATTATACGTAAGGACATACACCCCGCCATTAGCACACTTTATATCAGCTCCACGGGTGCGCTACAGTTCAGCTTGACAGCTGCTACAGTTAATTCCTGTGGTTGGCTTTACAGCTTGCACCACGTTGACCTCGATCACTCCGATAACTTTAAACACTCGAACACTCTTGTCACCTCAGACACTCTGGACGGTTCTAGACAGCTCTACACATGCTCTACAGAGCTGAAAACATATCCAAAACCGTATACTATACATGACACGGACATTAGAACGTAATAACTTTATAAACTGTTAGTTATACAGATTACATTACCGGCACAATAATTAGAAAACAACAAGTTCAGAAATAAAATTAACCCGGCTTAATAAGAATCATACTGTACTAAACGTTTCTTTAAAATGTAGCTTTATATCACTAATATAAATCCCTTGGTAAATCGCAAACAAGAATATACATTAGTGCATTATATTGCGTAAACCAAAGCTACATAGCAATCATACAAACATAGACGTGGTAGTACATCTTATATACAAGTAATTAAGAAACTTACACACCTCTACCGCTGAAGATGTGCAAGTCCTTACCGCTGACTGACAAAACTATCCGGAATGTAAAAAGCCTTACATACGGTCCGGTATTTATGCACAGATAGTGTATGTGCACAGTAGGCATTCGGTTCTTACCATTGAAAGCTGTTCGCACGTGCGGCACTGGAAGAGCCGAACAAACTGTTTCAAAATACAACACAATATACATTAATCCTCGTCGGGTATCGTTGTACACAAAACACGAAACTCGAGTACCGGTACATGTATTTAATAAATAAAAGGGTTTATACAATTCCTTGACAGCTACAGATAGGACAAAATTTGTAATTCTGTTTGAAATGAACTGTGACAGAAAACACTGATCCAAGCACATAGACTATATATCTATACACTTCATAGCCTCCCAATTCTCTTAACAACTACGGAAAACTTAGTAACATCCAGAAATGTGTTTTGTCAACATGCTTTAATCTAATATTTTGTTAAGCATCTCCACTGTATCCTAGCTGAATCAAAAATATACCTGCAATATGTATTGACATATGTCAGTACAGCTCTATACACTATACATACCAGCCTGAAGGAATCATTTATCCGTCAACACACTAATCTATAAGCTAATTTCACTGCAGCACTTGCCATATTTACAAGACAGAAAAATAAATTTCGAAAGAATCCGTGAAAATGAAAGTTTAGCACATGGTTATCCGCTAAGGTCATTATTTGGAGGATCTTTTATACAGGATGGGTGGGTATTTTTTCAAAATTGGAACTGATGAACTGAAACAATTTCTTGTAATTAAAAAAATACTTATATATTGTCAATTTCATATATAATCCATATATTAAATGTGATAATACCACATTACTATACGACGTTTTATGTTATTATTTTTCTTTGCTCACGCGTATAAGTTGTGTACTTTAGATGAAACGGTCACACCACAGCCCTCATTACTCCATATGTCTCAATTTTGTTTTTCTCCTCTCCTTTGGAAGACGTAGGGAGCTGCCGGTGGGCGAAGGGTGTGCAGAGAATAACTGAGACAAATCAATGTATTGTCTTGATTCGCTCTGGATTCCCAGTTGCAAAACTCACTTTTATAGTTATAACTTAAAACTTTTTCTACATTGTTCCTATGCTATATCTACAAGATGATGTATAAAAGTAACGAACATCTGACACAGGGTATGCAAACAAAT
Organism: Unio delphinus; assembly: GCA_029339505.1. Classification (NCBI taxonomy): domain Eukaryota; kingdom Metazoa; phylum Mollusca; class Bivalvia; order Unionida; family Unionidae; genus Unio; species Unio delphinus. The sequence goes on from JAQISU010000042.1 coordinate 9,302,937, forward strand.
TACGTAAACTTGGCCATATATATTTTCACGCTAATTTGTTGGAATTTCAACGAGGTAGACGTGTGACAAATAATTTCTCTGTCTAAACTGTTTGCAAATTTGGAAGACTCATTTATAGTGACAACGGACAATATTAGAGGCTCAATATTAAAGAGTGTACGTTTGAAAATCTGCGCGCTGCTAAAGTCCGGTACTGTCAGAATGAGGAATATTATTTGCATGTAAACATTATCACTAGCCTATGGTCAGTTACTGCCAGAATGAATATGGAAGACATGATTGAAAATTTGGAAGACTCATTTATAGTGACAACGGACAATATTAGAGGCTCAATATTAAAGAGTGTACGTTTGAAAATCTGCGCGTTGCTCAAGTCCGGTACTGTCAGAATGAGGAACATTATTTGCATGTAAACATTATCACTAGCCTATGGTCAGTTACTGCCAGAATGAATATGGAAGACATGATATGAATGTAAACAATATCACTAACCTGGGGTCTGGTACTGACAGAATGAATGTGGGGGACGTGATCTGATTGTAAACAATGTCAATAGTCTGTGGTCCGCTCATGCCAGAATGAATATGTGGGACATGATCTGTATGCAAACAATGCCACTAACCTGTGGTCCGGTACGGCTAGAATGAATATGGGGGACATGATCTGCATGCTTATAATGCCTGTCGGTATGACGAGGATGCAGTAGAGGATCTTCTGGTAGCGACCGAAGTCCCCTAGCAGTGAGAGCAGATCGTCATACCTCATGATGAGCTGATTATTGTCTCTGCCAGGTATTTAGGATCTCATCCCTGAAACTTTGCTACAAAAATCCCAATAATATGATTCGTATAATGTAGATGACGAACGTAAAACACGAGACACAAAGATGAAGTTTGATACGTTGACGACTTGAATTCCTATGAAAAGCTTTACTAAAATGATTCGACGATTAGTTTTCTTTACAAAAACCTTTGAGCACATTTTAAATATTACAAAGAGAATAAAATTAAAACAATAATGCAAGAGGATTGACATCAAAAGAGTGTTGACAAAGGCACAATGGTTGGCATTAAATACTGTGACAGAAGCACACACGTGTTGGCCTTAATAAAGTGGTGACAAAGACACGATCGTTAATATCAAGAGAGTGATGATAAGGTACACTGGGGATGGCATCAATAGAGTGGTGACAAGAGCACAGGAAGGTGGACATCAAAATTAATGGTGACAAAGCACACGAGGGATGACAAAATAAATTCTGACAAAGCAGACGAGACTTGACATCAAACGAGAGATGACAAGGCACACACGGCTTGACATCAAAGAGTTATGACAATGGCACAAGAGGGTTGACATCACACGCATCCCTTGCAATATACTATATCCTAGCCCATCCATTATCTAAATTAATAAGAAACTGTTTTATGTTAGGAAACTGCAAGGGTTTTTGCTTTCCATTCAAATTCTACCACTTAGAAGTTGACATAAAGATGACTACTAGAATTATGACGTATTCAAGTTTATCTACTATGCTAAATTAATATAAATATTATGACCTACTACCAACTTTTGACCAAAAAACAAATGACGGGAAATCGAGAAGATTACGGACTAGCATACAATACATTATTTTAATAGCATATTCATTTATTTATTAAATTTTTAGTTGATTGATTGATTGATGTCGTATATTAAATAGCTTATCTAGGCTAATATGTTTTCCTGTTCCACAAAGCGAATCAAATACCTGAAAAATATTTCTAACTTAAATTGGTTACAGTTGCAAATATAGATCTCCACTCCTAAATATTGCTACCTTAACTAACCCAGTCAGAAGTTTTGGAATTTCCAATGTTTTCCAGAAGAAAATCTTTAATAAATTTACTTGGTTTATTTCCTTGAAAGTTGCTGACCATTTCAGAATGTTAGTCATATATGGTAAAAGCGCTACAAACAAAAACATTTGATTTTGGCCTGCTTGCACTAACTATGTCTGGTCATTTCATTCAAATACAATACCTTCCATAAATATGATGGTCTTGGCTGAATTTCTGTTTAATGCATTTAGAATGCAAAATAATGAAGCAATCTATAAGAACCTTAAAATGCCAAAGCTTTTTTTTAGAATTCGCCTCAGTCGCTGCCAGCAAGAAATTAGTACATGCACAAGGTAGACGCATGAGATATCGTACGTACTAAACAGACTATCTGATATGTATAATTAAATATCAAAACAAAATCCATATATCTTACAAGTGATGCTAGAATTTTCCAATTTTCTGATTAAAATAGGGTAGCATAATTTTCAAAAGAGTATCCTAGCACCAAAATGTTGATCGCATATTACTAATAATGGTAGTATGCGTGAAATTTTGCTACATGTCACAACTGCTCATACAAAGCCATACATAGGAAATGCAGTTACGCTTTCACTACTATTCGTTCAAAGCACCTCACGTGCAATACTGTTACGCGTCACTACTATTCATACAAAACATTACACGTGAAACACTGTAACTCGTCATTATTATTCGTACATAGCTGAACAAATAAAACACCATGCATCATTATTATTCATACATAGCAGAACACACAAAACACCAGGGCCGGCGCATCCGCTAGGCGAATTAGGCAATCGCCTAGGGCGCTGGGCTAAGTATTTATTTCATGATGTGCGGGTGGGGGAGGGCGTGAGTGGAAGGGGGCGCCAGATATCTGATCTCGTCTAGGGCACCAAAATGCCTTGCAACGGCGCTACAAAACACCTATGCGTCATTATTATTCATACATAACAGTTTATGAACCACTGTTACACGTCACTACTATTCATAAATATCATTATTAAATGCTCATTTCTTTCTCTGGTAACTTTACATTGTTGGAATCGTGCAGTATTTTACCATATTGCACGGCTGCAAGTGTGTCTAAACATAGCATCAAGTGTTGAGAACTACTTGGTAAATATACAATGATACGAATTGCCCATTGAAATTAGACACAAAGACAATGATCCCTTTTAAGAGTGCTCTTAAGACTCACCTGTTTCGACTGCAGGGACAAACTTAGCGACCTAATCATGTTTTGTATCTTATATGTTTTCAGGATGTTTTTATGTTTTCCAATTTCATTATTTTTGTCATTTGTTGTTCTGTAGTGTAGTTATATCATTATTGATGGTGTAAAGCGCTTAGAGCTTCGATAGATTAGGCGCTATACAAAGTCCTCATTATTATTATTATTATTCTTATTATATTATTATTATTATTATTATTATTATTATTATTATTATTATTATTATTTTTATTATACTCATGCTGTAGGCAGTTTACCTTATTAGATTTGTTTGTTGATGAACTAAAAACGCTCTTTTATCCATGTGAATATTAAGATGATGAATTTTACGCTGTGGACGAGATCACCGAGTCAATAATGAAACTTACAAACAAGCAAGCAAATTCATGTGATATTCGTAAAGTCCACACAGCAAACATCACAGACTCAGTATAAAAAGTACCATCTTATCATTTAAAGAATTATTTAGGAGAAACGTTCGTAAATTTTCGCAAATAATCCCTATTGTCTATAACAATGGCATATAAATATAGATCAAGGCCAATGTCTGTCGCATATATATCAAATACGTACCATTTTACAAGTCAGTCAAAATACTAAATTCGAAAAATGCGACTGAAGGATTGGCAGAAAACTAAGAGCTTAAATGGTAGCTGCCTTTCAAATTTCCACGTTTAAGATTTTTGATAAAATGTTTTGGATGTAGGCAAGCGATATAATCCATAATAGGTCATGTACAGAGAGCGTGCAAGTGATAAGGCACAAGAATATGTCATCTTAGCTGGTAATAAATATCAATAAATATACTTAAATCGTTGCATCTTGATTTCCTTAAAATGTACTTGTTCCAACACCTAATACACATGGTGAGATTGCACTGAAATTTCGACTACATTTACAACAGAAATGTCATGCTTCTTTATGCACTCAATACGAAATGGATTGGATTTTTAATACATATCTTGATAATTACAATTAATATAATATATTTCGCACGCATGATTCCAAACGACTAATGACAGAACAAAAATATAGGTGCGCTTGATTCAATGCCAGTAAATACTGCTCAAATCACATATACATCGTACGGAATTGAAATAGGTGTAAAACAACATAACCCAGTCCATTACTAGCAGAAAAAATAAATCGAGTTGGATCAAGAGTAAAAGCGAAATCCATCTATTCCAGACCAACTGTCAAAGTTTTACCAATGTGTATTCATTAAAAGCAGGACTCTAAATTTCAATTTTTAGGTTACCAAAAATATGTTTTTTTAATTAATTTGAGCGCGCGACAACGTTCAAATGTCGCTGGGCTGTACCATGTACTCATTAATAATGTTGCTGTGCATTGATAAATATTCTGTTTTTTATTTATATTAGGAACAGCATAAATTTAATTAGTTTGTTTCTTAAAATGCATTGTTTTTATTGTTAAGCCTTAGGTAGAAAACAAAATGAGTATATAATTAAAGGTTATTGCATTTGTTTGGGAAATATGAACACGTTTCTTCGTGCAAATACTATACTCCAAAGGTTGTACAGAAAAAAACTCGTTCATATTTTCCTATATAAATGTAAGTCTAAGGTATTCGTACATAGCAGAACACGTGAAATTCTGTTACGCGTCAATAGTATTTGTACATAGTAGTGCTCATGAAATCAGTTACGTGTCATTACTATTCATAAATGGCAATCTACTCAAAATTTGTTACGCGTCGCTTCTATTCGTACATAGCAGTGCACACGAAATTATGTTACGCCTCAGTATTATTCATACATAGCAGTGCACATGAAATTGTGCTGTTGCGCGTCATTACTATTTGCAAATAGTAGTGCACATGAAATTATTCGTCACTGCTATTGGTACGTCGAAGTGCACCAGAAATCTGTTACACGTCACTACTATTGGTAATAGCAGTGTACATGGCATCCGTTACACGTCATTACTATTCGTACACAGTAGTGCACTTAAAAGTATGCTAACTTTATATATGTTGTGTCCGATCGCTAATATCATTTAAAATTTTTAAAAAATTATATCACGATTCAGAGAGAGAGAGAGAGAGAGAGAGAGAGAGAGAGAGAGAGAGAGAGAGAGAGAGTACCTTATTCTTGAAAATGTCCCAAATGGAAGATTGTCTGATTCGTGGTCGGAAAACAGGTAATGTCCTGTAAATTGACCTGGAATTATTCCTACAAGCAAATTTACACAACCTGAATAAGTGTTCGTGTTAGTGAATAATGTCAGGGACAAGGTTAAGTTCGTCATTTAGTACCATAACCAAACCATGTTGACTATTGACTATACCACCCTAAAATCGTCATGACTGCAACATAGATGCATTGGCTATTTGTGAATACATTGGTACTGGCATTGAAAATTGTCCTTAATGCACATCATCTTGTTGAATGTTCCGACAATGTCACTTATATTTTATTGCACTATTTCAAGTCCTCCGCTCCACAATACAGTAGTTGTGTGTAAATTACAAGCACTGGGACGTAGGGAATTCAAAATAACAGTATCCGTTTTCTCAAGAGGGTGATTAAATTTACCATGAAGTCGCTTATTAAAGCATGCACAAAATAATAAGAATTAGAATAATGTAAGCAGATCATAAAATGGCACCAAACTAATTTGATTTGAATTCAACAGATTTAAGTGATATCAATTATTCATGAGTTTAAGATAAAAGCAAACATCTCCGTATATAGAAGTCATTCAAATTTGCTTGTAGTTTGGTCATAATTACCTGCGTCAAAATAATAACATTCACGACAAACAGTGTAAATTTCTTGATTTCAAACGACATAAGTGTATACATCAACATTTCAGAAAGGATGCAGTGTTTCATCTTAACATGGAAAATTCAAATATGCACCATCAACCTTTGCAGTGTTACATTATACTAACATTAGGCCAACCAGTCTGAACTCTAACCTCTTAATGCTGAGTGCCTAACATGGAACCTGTTAGCAAAAAACTTTTATTAGTCATTGTTATGACTCTACCAGGGCTGGAACCCACGACCTCCCGCATCCGTTCGGACTCTAACAAAAAAGAAACTAAATATTAATTTTCCATTATAATTATAAGAATGAGAAACATACACCATAAGTTGTACATTGTTGTTCGTCCGTCGATTTGATGAGAACCACTCTAGTCATCCAAGGGTTAGATGGGCTGGTTATGTTCTGAGCGTGCGAAGGTGGCTGATTAGGCGAAACCTCGCACGGAATGTTTGTTTGCATAAGGGGTAAGAAATGAGTGAGACATCTCCAGGAGGGTTGATGACACGTGATTTTCTGGCTTGACTCTTCAGCTCTGCGTGTATTGTCCTGCTATATTCGTACAACTTGGAGCCTTTGTGCACGGAGGAACTCCAAGTGATTCGATCGCTTACTGTTTGCTCCATAAGAATCAGGGTTTATATTGAACATTTTCAAGACAGCTTTCCAATTATTGTATAAGCCTTTCTTCTTACCGCATGGGATTCGCTGTCCTTGCTATAGCTCTCCATAGAAGAGTCTCTTAGGCAGACGGTGGTCTAGTATGAGTAGAACATGTCCCGCTTAGCACCGCGTGGACTTCATCGTGATGGTGTGGATGCTGAAGACACCTACTTGGGCGAGTACCTCAGTGTTTGGATCCTTGTCCTGCTACTTGATATGAGGATGTTCCTGAGACTTGTGGTGCGAAAGTGGTTCAGCGTCCTGGCGTGGAGTTGTTACACCGTCTACGTTTCGCATGCGTAAAATAGTGTGGGGTGCACAAGTACCCTGTAGAGTTTTAGTTTGGTCAGGATGCTGATGCCTCTTATGTTCCAGACGTTGGCATACAGTCTGCCGAAAGTTGCACTGGCTCTGGCAATGTGAAGGTTCACTTCGTAGTCAATAGCGACGCAATGTGATAACGTGCAGACCATGTAGGTGAAGTGGTCCACTACCATGAGTTTTTGGCCACTCTCGGTGATGTTGAATCAACATAGGGATTTTCAAGGTCTGGCTGATGCATGACTTCAGTCTTTTTGGGTCTGATGGTGTGACTAAAGCTTGTGCAGGAGGTGTAAAACTTGCTAACGCTACATTGCAGATCGGCTTCTAACCCAGCATTGAGGGAGCGTTCATTAGCAAAAAAGAAATCCCTGATGGTGTTCCTTGGTTTTCGCTTAAAGCCTTCTTGGGTTGAATAGTTTTCCATCTCTACGATACCTGATGACGACTCCAACCACTACGACTCTAAAAGCATTAGTAAGCATGGCGGAGAACAAGACTTTGAACAGTGTCGGTGTCAGAACACAAGCCTGCCATTAGTTACTGGGAGTGGCTCAGATGTATCTCTTTGTCTTGGACTCGTGCCTGGATGTCATCGTGGAAATGCTGCACCATTAATATAAATTGTTTTGGGCATCTGGACTTGGCGAGTACATTCCACAAGCCTTCTCTGATGACAGAATCAAATACCTTCGTCAAGTAGACGTAGATGGAGAAAAGGTCGGTGTTTTGCTCCTGACATTTCTCTTGCAGCTGCCTCCCAACAAACAGCATGTCGATGGTCCCACGTTGTTTTCGGAATCCACGTTGGCGTTTTGGCAGTTGTCCCTGGTTCAGGTTGATAGTGAGACGGTTCAGTAGCATTCGGCCTGGGAGTTCTCTTTGTACATTATGCAGCATATGTATTTCAATGTTAAACAAGCGTGTTACAATGTACAACATATGTATTAAAATGTACAACATGTATTACCATGTGCAATCTATGTATTACAATGTACCAAATATGTATTATAATGTACAACATCTGAGCAGTATATGGGGGCGATTTAGCGCCAGTGTGTCCTTATTGTCAAAATAGGTGATTTATCTACAATGGGAATTTAACATGGGAATTGCACCTGGGGGTCAGTGAAAATTGGACATTGGTGACGTCATGGGTTTATATGGTCAAAGCTCTTTGTGTTGTGAAATGCATTTATAGGGACAAAGTTTGACTGACATACAGAAACAAATACATTAACATCTGAACAAAGAAGATGGAAACACACAGAACAGAATACAGAGTTGTTCCAAAGAAAGACTCACGGATAACAGATTCCATAAAGAAAAGTCTATTGTATCGGCACGAAACGTTTATTCGATTATATACATGGGCTCTCTGGACTGTGCATTGGTCTAAGCACTATCCATTTAATCCATAAAAATTGGACATGAAACAAACCTATATACAAGCTATTTAGTTATTGGTTCTAATAAATTAATTATTTAAACTAAAGTTCATGCCTTCCAAAAACCACTTCATATACAACATACTTCATAAAGAATCCCATTTTCTTTCGCGCAACCTTAAATGTTCATTTTAAGAAAAGATAAAGCAAAACAAAAAAAACATTCAAAAAGGACAAAGTTCTTGCCTCTCTTTTTCCCATCACACATATTGTTTAAAATATGATGAGCTCCCACCTGTGTTCCAGAGTAGATATTTCCCATCAGGTACTCCCTTTCATTCGTCAATCTGTTGTTGTATCCATCATGCTAAGTACAACAATCAGTAAGCAGTTCAAGTGCATTCATTGTCTGCTTATCATCGAGGAACAACGTATGCCATATGAACGGTCACTTTTCCATCGATAATGTCAAATTTTTCTCTCATCATCATTACGTTTTCAATGGCCTCATACGTTTGGAAGACGTTAATTCTGCAGGTGTGCTAAACCCGAGACATACAAGAGAGTTCCAAACTGTCGTGATACGAAGATAAGCACAAACCACCTTAATCTTTGACATGGCACTGACATATGAATTCATCTAACAGTGAGTCATATACGTCTGTAATGAAACCTGCTGCTTCTTCGGGTGGAATGTCAGACGCAAAGACTATGAATTTCACAGTGTTGGTGTAAGTTGTCGTCCGAAGGTATCCCGAAGTCGCTGTGTCATTTGGGTGCTAAAATACTCATCTAGGTTTACTGAATCCTTTTCGTTCTTTGACGCACTTTAATATGATGATATGGTGGTCAAAGAGGTCAATGATATTTGTTCCTTCTCTTTTTATCTGCGTAGATTGATTAATCTTTCTCGGAGATTGTTCCGCAATAGTGTGTCGTTCTTAGAAGTCGTCAGCTTTTTATACTGGGTGTTATCAGCGTGTCCATAAGTTAAGTTTTGTAGTCTGGAAGTTGTACTGGTTGCACATCGTTTTCCATGATGTTAGTTATATAAAAAAAAAACAAATATGATGTGTGTACGGCATTGGTTATGTGATCGTGAGGCATAGCATCGCGCTCGAGTTTCTCATTGCACTGGAGTCTCTCGCTCGATACTTGATGTGTGGAGTGACTCATCAAAGTGCAGAATCAGAGTATAAATCAAGGATTTCAATATCAACAGGATCAACGTATCAGTTCGAACAGGGGCTTGCCAGCTTCTAGTGGATTTAATACAAACCAATCTCTAGGTAAGCCATTTTGAAACTACTTTATTGATAAAGTTGAAAAAAAGATTTTTCTAATTTTGCCAATGATATTTATCTAGCCAGAATATATATCTGGGATGCAAACTTCCGACCTTGGAGTTCCTTCGTGCATATTTGCCGACTATTTACCAAACGACATCAACGGCTTTCAACATTAAGGACTGGTAATTTGTGTAGCGATCGAAATGTGTTAAATGTACGATTTAGAGACAAAATGTAGGATTCCTAGGAAAATAATACTTTGTTCATACTGCTTCTAATACACTAATACTTTCTAACTGACAAATATTATGGACTGAAAGGATTTTTACAAGCTAAACTAACATTACAATTAAAATACTTTCAAAGGGAAAATAGGTTTTCGTTACGCTAATTTAAAATTGCCATGATTATAAGTCTGGACACATTCCCGACCTCTAATATGTGTAAACAGAATGATATTCGTCAGCGGCGTCGTTAGGGTTGGTGTCATCCAGTGCGGTAAACTCATGGTGTCACTCCTCTAGTCTAGACCGAGCAGTGTGTGCTCTGTAAAATTTGCAATTTTTTATTTTGGTGTCACCTCTCGGAGATGGTGTTACCCGATGCAGTCCGCACCCCCCGCACCCCCCGCACCCCCTAGCGACGCCACTGATATTCGTATACCTCAGTTTTTTTTTTCTCCTACCTTTTGCGAGTCTTTGATTTACTTCACACTCCTCAAGCGACATCTCTTACAGGATAATACAAATTCAAGACCTAAAAAGGGGGCCTCGACTGGCTGAGTGGTCTAAAGCGCTCTCCGTTACGGATCACTGCCATCTCACCTCTGTCTGCGTGGGTTTGAGTCCTGGATTCGGCCAAATTGGGTATGTGAGAGAGCTTGCCAGTAGCTTCTCGTACGTCGGTGGTTCTTTCTGGGGATTTTCCGGGGTTCTTCCTCCACTATTAATACTGGCCGCCATGTATAACCTATCTTGTGCTGAAAAATGGCGTTAAGCCCTACACAAATAACAACAACAAGACCTAAAAATAGTATTGCAACATGATGAACGATACGTTGGTGATCTTTACAGTAATCATGAAGCAACAGTCGTTTTAAAGGTGCAGCATACATAATTTTCAGGGCGTTAGGTCGGATTTATAGAAATTGTGTCTTATGAAGAACCGGTGCACTCTGCAGCAAGGCATGCAAAAACTTATATATTTAGATAAGTACAATATCAACAGGTATAATTTGGGTTATGGAATATACGGTTTTGTTTACGGGTATAATTTGGGTTATAGAATATATGGCTTTGTGTATGTGTATAGTTCGGGTTATAGGATACACGGTTTTGTGTATGGGTGTAATTTGGGTTATAGAAATTACATTTTTGTGTATGGGTGTAATTTGGAGTTTTGAATATAGTTTTGTGTACAGGTATAATTTGAAGTTTTTAATATAGTTTTGTGTATGGGTATAATTTGGATTATATAATACACTGTTTTCGTATGGGTGTAATTTGGGTTATATAATATACGGTTTTCGTATGGGTGTAATTTGGGTTATATAATATACGGTTTAGTGTATGCGTGCAATGTGGGATATAGCAGATTCTGTTTCGTGTATGCGTGTAATTTGGGGTATAGAATACACAGTTTTGTATTTGATGGGTATAAGTTGGGTTATATATTATATGTAGTTTGTTGTTTGATGGGTATAAATTAGGTTATGGAATATACAGTTTGGTGTTGTATGGGTATAATTTGGGTTATAAAATATGCAGCTGGGTGTTTGATGGTTATAATTTGGGTTATAGAATCTACTGTTGTGTGTATGGATATAATCTGTGTTTTAGAATATGAAGTTTGGTGTTTGATGGATATAAATTAGGCTAAAAAAAATTACGATTTGGTGTTCGACTGGTATAATTTGGGTTATAGGATATACAGTTTGTTGTATGTGTATAATTTGGATTATAGAATATGCGATTTGGTGTATGAGTGTAATTTGGGTTTTTGAATATTCGTATACGGGTATAATTTGGGTTATAGAATATATTATTTGTGTATGCGTGTAATTTAGGTTATAGAATATATTGTAAGCGACCTGTACTTCCTGTCCGCTAGGGAGGGTTCATTGAAGAAGTTCCACTCAACAGTAAAGTGAACACAAATGTTTAGTGAGGGTGACACAGCTAAGAAAGTGGAAAACTGTCACCAGTAGATAATATTCACTGGAATAAAACAAACTCTTGCAAGGAAACACTCGTTGCTCGCACTGTTATATTGTCACAATTATATGCTGTTGTCTTCTACCTGTATCATTTCAATAAAATGTCTCAGCACATAATAGTCTGTTTCAATGTTAAATAGATTAAATAAAGTTTTCAAATCATATAGTGACCCTAAGAGATGAGAGTTGAACGATTGCTTTGTATTCGTTCAACCCAGGTTACCACTGTGGTGGGAGTTAACTGCACGACAATTGATTGATTTACTTACTAAAACATTTCCTACGTAATTTTCCAAACTGCTTGCCTCTGCATATTGTTAAAAACAAGAATGTTTAATGTTCAAAATTTTGCTTATTTTACTAGCTTTTCACCTAACTAATGTCCAAATAATTAAAACCATTATTATTCCTTTGTCAGTCCTATACTATTATTAGTATTATTTACCAATTACTTCACAGGTGTTACTTTTGGTTTTAAATTTGACCGTGCTCTGCAGTTATATGTCAAGTACTGATGAAGATGAATATTTGCTTTAGTTGCTTCGTCCCTAGGGCTCTGAGCAACGTTTTATCTGTCAAAGGACAGATATTTAATTGTTCCTGAGGGTGAGGAATGGTGCCACACACCCTGCAGGCGTTTATGTGTTTATAAAAACACTTATTTAGTTTGGCCGTCACCACGGGACAGTTAATAATCTGCCTCTGGGTGAATGTAAGGCCGTTGGGTGGGTAGGAATAGAACCTACACACACCCACCCAATATGTCAAGTACTGACTTCCACTTCAATATTAAACTTCGGTTTTATACCACGTGACAGTAAGGAACCAATCAGATTGGCAAACCAAATCCGCCAACGAATCAGATGTGGCAAGCCTCAGTGTAGCGCAAATCTTGCGATATCAACCACATATGAATAAGGTTCAATATATTTCAGTATATAAAACATTCTCACATCTTATATCTTACTCTGTACAAAACTCTGAGACAAAAACTCTATATCCTAATTTGTTTATATTGTTTTCAGTTGCAGAACAACAATGCTCTAATGGATATAATGTGGCAAACCAATGACAGGGTAAAATGGTACTGAAAGAATTGCGGTTACTAGGGAGGTTGCAACTATGCACACAATACATTTCATTACTCATTATTTCTAACAGGTTATATATAAAGTTAGCATATTTGAGATATTACTTTTGGCAATATATTCACTGTGACTTCATCTGAATATTTGTTTGTTTGATTGATTCATTTTTAACGCATCTTTAAATAAATTTCAGTTATATCGCTACGATGTCTGCAGTGAGGCAGTTTATAGTGATGTCTAGCACTTGGGCATCATGCAGCAGACATGTAGCATGATGTCCCATCCGGTCACATTATCCTGACACCAGGCCGACCACTGACCTCTTAATGCTGAGCGCCAAACGAGGCAGCTGTTAGTACCATTTTTGTAAGTCTTTGGTATGACTCGGCCGCTGATCAAACCCACGACCTTTCGCTTCCGCGGCGGACGCTCTAACCACTAGGCCACCGAAGCGGTCATCTAAATGTAAATTTATATAAATCACATACATTTAATATCTAACCACCGATGTAATGGGCCACAAACGAACAAATGTGGCGTGCATAAGAACTTGATCGATGAAAAGTTAATTTACCGCGAAACACGAACAACCTGAAACTTCATGTTTAATACGCGTTTTTCCATCAAGCAACCACATGATGGAGAAACATATCTGGTGATAAATGAGGTAACACAGGCATGTAATTTGTTCCAGAAACAGTGCTGAATGTAAAATGTCAATCCTTGACAAGTCTATTGTAATATAATGATCAACATGGTAATAGCTAAAACTTATTGACAGAGATTTCCTATATTCATAATAAATATGGGATTAACCAGCTAGTAATTAATTATAATTTGACTCCATGGACCGCAGAAATCCGAGAACATGCCTATGAAGTCGCACATTATCGAAAATAGGGAGAAGCTATAAGTTAAAATTCATGTAACCACAAAACAATTAATTTGCCCAACTAAATGATCTTGCACTGCCCAAGGTCCAAAGAGCTAACCTGTAACACTAATATCTTAAAAGAAGCATCTCTAATAACACCTTGAGATTTTACTTGCCTTTTGTAAAGATCCATCCCTACCTTAGTATGGTGCACAGCTGGTTAATCCCTAATCTTTTACAATATAGTTTGTTGTATGCGTGTAATTTGGGTTATATAATCTACTGTTTGGTATTACTTTAGATGTGAACCTTTTGAACGATTTGTAGCTCTGCTTGGTAGTTGTCTCTTCCTGGACTTCAAAGGTCAATTAGAACAAACAAACAAAACAAATACAAAACGCTCGACACATCATTTCTGGCACTTTCAGAAGTTGGTATTTTCTAATCTCGCAAACATAATTTTCTATATTCGTATAACTATTAACGCAAGTGTACATTGGTCTTCTGTTGTGCTTCTTCAGAACAAATATTCAATCTTAGGGATCTGTGTGAAAAGTACTCACAACATCAACAAGACATCTATCATGTGTTCATAGATTTCAAAAAGGCTTTTGACAGAGTGTGGCATGAGACATTGTGGGCCACAATGAAGAAGTACAACATGAGTCAAAAGTTGACCAACACTATCAAGCAGCTGTATGCCAAGGCTACCAGTGCAGTAACTGCTCAAGGTTCTGTGGGGGACTGGTTCAACATAACAGTTGGAGTACGTCAAGTCTGTCTCCTGTCACCCATGCTTTTCAACATCTACTTAGAGCTCATCACGAGCGAAGCCTGGAAAACCACTGTGGGACAGTCAGCATTGGAGGGCGTAACATTACCAACCTCAGCTTTGCAGACGACATTGATGGTCTGGCAGGCAGTGAAGATGAGCTTGTCACCTTATTGAAGAACTTGGATGAAACATCTACCAAATTTGACATCGAGATAAGGGCAGAGAAGACAAAGCTGATAATAAATAGTGGTAAACAAATCTCAGCCAAGATTAAAGCCAGACGACAGGAACGGGAAACAGTGGGTCAATTAAAATATATTGGTTCCATAATCACCGAAGAGGGATCAAGAGCAGAAATTTTGTCACGAGCAAAACAAAAAAGGCAGCAATGTCAAACCGAAGACCCATCTAGAGAGACAAGAATATTTGTCTGAAAACAAAAATCAGACTATTGAGAGCACTAGTCATGTCAATCTTTCTGCATTCATGTGAGGACTCGACCCTGATAACAGAATTACAACGAAGAATCCAGGCACTTGAAATGAGATGCTACAGAACCATCCTTGGCATCTCTTACATGGACCACATCACAAATGAAGAAGTATGTAACACCATCAGGCACAAAGTAGGTCATTATGAAGACCTCACCACTGTCAAAAAGAAAAAGCTGAAATGGTATGGCCATGTCACTAGAGCCAACAGTCTATTCACAACAGTACTGCAAGGTAGTGTCCAAGGTGATAGAAGGAGAGGTAGACAGAGAAAAAAGTGGAGTGACAACATCACAGAATGGACCAGGAAAAGTTTTGCTGAAACACAGGCATTGACATATGATCGAGACAAGTGGAGGGAACTGGTCAGATGTTCAGCAGCACAGTGTATCAACGACCACACTAGGTCAAGAGACTGATGATGATGATGATGATGATGATGATGATGATGACATTGGTCTTGTATGTATGTATGTATGTATGTATGTATGTATGTATGTATGTATGTATGTATGTATGTATGAATGAATGTATGTATGTATGTATGTATGTATGTATGTATGTATGTATGTATGTAT
This sequence comes from Unio delphinus, assembly GCA_029339505.1. Taxonomy (NCBI): domain Eukaryota; kingdom Metazoa; phylum Mollusca; class Bivalvia; order Unionida; family Unionidae; genus Unio; species Unio delphinus. Next base: position 9,318,483 of record JAQISU010000042.1, read on the forward strand.
GTATGTTTGTTTCTGAGTGTCTGTGTCTGTCTGTCGGTGTATATCTGTCTGTTCCTGTCTGTTTGAGTGTATATCTGTCTGTGTCTATATGTCTGTCTCTGTCTATGTATTTGTGAGTATATATATATATATATATATATATATATATATATATATATATATATATATATATATATATATATGTCTGTCTATCTGTCTGTGTCTTTATGTCTCTGTGTATGTCTGTTTCTCTGTGACTGTCAGTGTCTATCTGTATCTGCGTCTGTTTGTGTCTGTGTCTGTCCCTCTCTGAATTTGTGTCTGTGTCTGTGTCTGTCTATCTATGTGTATGCCTGTCTCTCTATGTCTGTATGTATATATGTCTGGCTATCTCTTTCTGTCTGTGGCACTGTGTCTGTCTGTCTGTGTCGATTTGTCTGTATGTCTGTATATCTGTCTGTCTGTGTCTGTTTATGTCTCTGTTTCTATCACTGCGTATGTCTGTCTCTGTCTCTATGTATGTGTGTCTCTCTGTGTGTCTTTATGTTTGTGTGTCTCTCTGTGCCTGACTGTCTCAGTGTCTGTATGTATGTATTTGTGTGTCTCTCTGTGTCTGTTTATCTGTCTTTCTGTCGGTTTCTGTGTCTGTCTCTCTTGGTGTCTGTATGTGTCTGTCTCTATGTGCCTTTCTGTATGTCTGTATGTGTGTTTCTCTATGTGTCTTTCTTTCTGTCTTTCTGTCGGTCTCTGTGTCTGTCTGTCTGTCTCTCTCGGTATCTGTATGTCTGTCTGTCTGAATGTCTGTATGTGTATCTGTCTCTGTCTGTCTGAATGTTTGTCTTTGTATCTGTGTCTGTCTGTCTGTCTGTCTGTCTGTCTCTGTCTTTCTGTGGTCTGTCTGTCTCTGTCTGTCTGTTTCTCTGTATGCATGTCTCTGTCTGTCTGTCTGTGTCTGTCTTTATGTCTGTCTCTCTCTCTCTCTGCCTCTCTCTGTCTGTGTCTCTGTGGTCTGTCTATGTTTGTCTCTGTCTCTGTCTGTATGTCTCTCTTTCTGTCTGTATGCCTATCTGTCTGTGTGTCTGTCTTCTCTGTGTATCTGTGTCTGTCTCTCTGTCTGTCTGTATATGTGTATGTCTGTATCTGTCTCTGTGTCTGTCTGTTTGTCTGTCTGTGTCTGTCTGTCTCTGTCTCTGTGTCTGTTTGTCTGTATGTTTGTTTGTTTGTTTGATTAGGATTTTTAACGTAGCTTTAACAATTTTTTAGTCATATCGCTACGATGTCTGCAGTGAGGCAGTTTATAGTGATGTCTAGCACTGAGACATCATGCCGCAGACATGTAGCATGATGTCTCACCCAGTCACATTATCCTGACACCAGGCCGACCAGTCCTAACACTAACCTCTTTATGCTGAGCGTCAAGCGAGGCAGCTGTTAGTACCATTTTTGTAAGTCTTTGGTATGACTCGGCCGGGGATCGAACCGACGACCTCCCGCTTCCGGGGCGGACGCTCTAACCACTAGGCCACCGAAGCGGTTCTGTTTGTCTGTACATCAGGATATTGAAAGCTATTTGAATTCATTAGAACATTCTCTACGTAACTTCTTGTGACTTTTCTGATATTTCGAGATTTAGACGACAAGACTTGAAGTGTTTTAATTGTGTCGCTCTAAAGCTGAAAAATACTACTTCATGTATCTGTCTCTGTGTCTGTCTGTTTGTCTGTCTGTGTCTGTCTGTCTCTGTCTCTGTGTCTGTTTGTCTGTACATCAGGATATTGAAAGCTATTTGAATTCATTAGAACATTCTCTACGTAACTTCTTGTGACTTTTCTGATATTTCGAGATTTAGATGACAAGACTTGAAGTGTTTTAATTGTGTCGCTCTAAAGCTGAAAAATACTATTTGTTTATTTTACTGAACCTATTGGTTTCGCTTTTTTCTGTTACATAGTTTAAGACCTAGAGTCATACCAACATTTCTATCTAACTTCAATACACTGGATATGCTGTTATATTTACAATGCAAACGAAAATAATAATGTTCACTGGATGAAATCAAAATAGTGTCTTGCGAGGCTTTCCTCAATGTGTTGGACGCACTGCAAGTAGAGTCTGGCGAAGCTTTCTTCAATATGTTTGAAGCATTGAAACCCAGACGTATGTGACGAGGCTTTCTCGAATGTGTTTTTCAACACTAATACCAAATAATGTCTGGCAAAGGTTTATTTATTGCACTTTTAAGCAATGTGACCACTGAGTGCATGGCGAAGTTTCCTTCATTGTGTTTTTAAGCATTGTGACCAATGAATGCATGGTGAAGTTTCCTTCATTGTGTTTTTAAGCATTGTGACCAATGAATGCATGGTGAAGTTTCCTTCATTGTGTTTTTAAGCATTGTGACCAATGAGTGCATGGTGAAGTTTCCTTCATTGTGCTTATAAGCAATGTGACCAATGAGTGCATAGTGAAGTTTCCTTCATTGTGTTTTTAAGCATTGTGACCAATGAGTGCATGGTGAAGTTTCCTTCATTGTGTTTTTAAGCAATGTGACCAATGAGTGCATGGTGAAGTTTCCTTCATTGTGTTTTAACCAATGTGACCAATGAATGCATGGTGAAGTTTCCTTCATTGTGTTTTTAAGCATTGTGACCAATGAATGCATGGTGAAGTTTCCTTCATTGTGTTTTTAAGCATTGTGACCAATGATTGCATGGTGAAGTTTCCTTCATTGTGCTTATAAGCAATGTGACCAATGAGTGCATAGTGAAGTTTCCTTCATTGTGTTTTTAAGCATTGTGACCAATGAGTGCATGGTGAAGTTTCCTTCATTGTGTTTTTAAGCAATGTGACCAATGAGTGCATGGTGAAGTTTCCTTCATTGTGTTTTAACCAATGTGACCAATGAGTGCATGGTGAAGTTTCCTTCATTGTGTTTTTAAGCAATGTGACCAATGAGTGCATGGTGAAGTTTCCTTCATTGTGTTTTTAAGCATTGTGACCAATGAGTGCATGGTGAAGTTTCCTTCATTGTGTTTTTAAGCATTCTGACCAATGAGTGCATGGTGAAGTTTCCTTCATTGTGTTTTTAAGCATTGTGACCAATGAGTGCATGGTGAAGTTTCCTTCATTGTGTTTTAACCAATGTGACCAATGAGTGCATGGTGAAGTTTCCTTCACTGTGCAAGCAAAATCTTCTTCGATGTGATTTTAATTATTGTGACCAAGGGGCATATATCCAAACGTCCTGCACTAAAACACACTCTTTTACAAGCTAAAATATTTTTAGCAACTATTTTCGAAAGTGCATTGAAACTCCAATTTATAATGAATTTTAAAACATATGCTTACCCTTTGATATACGTGTCCTGCTTTAAATAGTTGGTATACCTCCTGTATATCAACCTGTTTGCAGTATTCTTGTGAATAACCTATGATGGGAGAATCACTATATGTTTGTAACGGGCAAACAACCATGTGCTTTTAACTGACAAAGTCTTTTTAAAAGTTCGAGCAATACTTCAAATCAAATATGTAGTTTTCTTGGGATTTAACCCTTTTAGATACTAATTCTGGATAACTGTAAACCGTCCCAAATTACTCTGAACCGTACCAAAGTACTCTAAACTGTCCCAAATTACTCTGAACCGTACCAAAGTACTCTAAACTGTCCCAAATTACTCTAATGGATGAAAATACGTTGTAGGTTTCCCTGTCCTGGTTAACAAATATAGCAAATAAATATCAAAATCATGCATTGTTTTTTAATGATAAATTATATTCCAGTTAAATCAACTCTAGCAGCAAATTTGTATTAACCAACCACAGCGGGTGTACTTTCTGGTTTGGTACATTTTCCATAGGTGGACACAAATGTGGCTGTCATAAGGTTGGGTCGACAGGTGAAGGGGGTGCTGCACGGGCAATATGACGTATCATCCGAATTCACACTACATGTATCATTTTGCAACCCTAATCGTCGGCAGTAAATTCCATCTGGCAAGAATTCGTTCTGGCAACAGCAAAAACCATGAGGACAGTTGTTGAACCTGTCCGTCATGTTGCAGGCAGGTCCTGAAAACATTGAAAACATGTATTCCTTGGCGTTATTGAATGCTTTACTACTTAACATAAAATGTAAAGCAATAGATAAGTCAGGTATTCGTATCGATTTGCGAGTTTATTCTATATTTAGAATACTGTCCTTCAATCACGCAGTGTCATTAACTTTGCTCAAGCATTTCGATCTCTTCACCAATCCTTAGCTGTTTGGTCGATACAGTTTCCTGCCATTTCATATCAGATTTTAACTAAGCAGTTTTGCCAGTAGTTTGTTTATGTTGTTGTAGTTTGTTTTAATCCCATGAAGGCCACTTACCATATGTTTTTATTGGTTTTATTCCGTACGAAAATCATGAAAGATCAAATGGTCAGAGAAAGAGTCTCTCAGCCATTTTAGTTTTCAGACTGATGGCCCAATATATTTAAAGGAGAGTGAGTGATCGTTTTAGGTTTTCAAGGAAAGTTCTCTTTTAGGATTTCAAGGAGAGTGGTCTATTTTGGATTTCATGGAGAGTGATCTTTAGGATTTTAAGGAGCGTGATCATTTTAGGAATTGAAGGAGAATGAACTTTTAAATGAATCGTGACATTGATTTAATTGTACGTCAGCTGTCGTTTATAAATGAAACAAGCTTCATATGCGAACAGTATTTCTGTTTCACCTCTTAAATATTCATCTCTTGTGTAGCAAAAATACAGAATGATTGCGATTCTAAATGAAAACATTATGGTGGAAATGATAATATTAATTGTTCTAAATAAATTTCACTATCCTATTTACAAAGTTACTACAGTTATACTTGTTCAACACATGTACACAAATACGATCCATATCGGTTCCGTTTACATATCAAACCAGACCGACATTGGCAGCAATAGTATTTGTACGGGCTGGTTGTGATGTCGCATACATCGCATACCTCGCATTTTCAGCATAAAATATGATTCTGAGGTTAATCCCACAAAACAAAGTAGCACGTAAACAGTAATGCACAGTACAATATAACACAGCATATAAATATACATATTATTTTCCAACATTGTTGTGTTGTTGTAGGGTTTAACGCCATTCTTCAGTACACGATAAATTATACATGGAGGCCTGTATTAATGGAGGAGCAATAACAATGGAAACCCCCCGAAAAAGAACCACCGACCGACGAGAAGCTACTAGCAAGATTTCTCGAATACCCACATTGACCGAATCTGAGATTCGAACCCACACAAACAGAAGTAAAATGGTAGTGATCGTAACGGAGGGAGCTTTAGACCACTCGGCCAATCTGGGCCCCTTCAAAATTGTAAGTGGAATTATTTGCAATATTAATCATCACGAGAATAAGAATTAATTTTTTAAAGAAATCAATACTGGTCTTTTCAAATCACAACACAAATGGAAGGACTGGATCCATCAAAAAATGCCAAACACAAATAAAAAACAGTTAACTCCTTTACATCTGAATGCAGACTTTAGTACGAGAAGAAAGTGTGATCTCCGATGTGACCAAAAACTTACGCACTTAATTCTTAAATACAAGAGAGAGTTTCTAATAGGTTGAAGAATCTACCACCGGCAGAGGCTGTTAATCCTAGCAATCTTTGCCCTAGATTTGATAATTGTTATTTTTAAAATTATATGCGCATTTTGATCTCCATTAACTTTTACATTGTCAGAATCGTGAAGTATTTTACGATAGTGCATTACTGCATATTGCAGTCACGTGCACGACACGTGTGTATTAGAAAACTACTTTGCAAACAAAAATCATGTACACTCATGTAGTAGACGCTTTACGGTTTAGTTGATTAAATTTGTTTCTGAATGAACTAAAGTAGATGTTTCGTGAATTGGCACATACCAGCTGCTTTGCAACATTCCACAATTACGTTTGTGATGCAATGTTTCGGATTTAGGCTACCGATTGACGCCAGACAGGTCATAAAATTCCTGGGTCCCTACAAATAATAATAATAGTAATGAGGATTTTGGATAGCGCCAAATCTTTAGAAGCTCTAAGCGCTTTACAACATCTATAAGGATATGACTAAAAAAACACAAAAACACCATGAAAATAGAAAACAATAAAATGCTGAAAATTTAGGGCAGGAAACATTATTATGTCTTAACGTTTGTCTTGCAGTCAAAACAGGTGTGTTTTATGAGCACTCCTGAAATGAATCACTATGTTTTTATGCTTAATTTCAATGGGCAATTCGTTCCACGTTGCTGGGCCCTGTTATGCAATAGAACGTTGTCAATATGACTTCGTTTTTATAGTAGGAATAATGAGTATACGATTGTCAGAAGAGGAGCGTAAGTATCTTTCTGGTGTGCACACATGGGTGACGCCAGATAGGTATGTTGGACTAGAGTCCGCTAGTGAAACGTAGCACAGAGAACAAATTTGGTGTTTGATTCTGGATTGAATGAATAGCCAGTGTAGGGTACTAAGCAGCGGGGATGTGTGCTCTGAACGTCGTTCTCAAAAGATGATCCAAGTAGTTGTGCATTGAACTTTTTGAAGTCTCTCGAACAGATATTGGGACGAACCAGACAGAATTGAGTTACAATAGTCCAGTAATGAGGACGCAATTGTTTTAGTGAAAGATATTTGCGAATGCAGCTGATGCGTCTCAGATCAATATATGTAGCTTTGGATATTTTGATGACATGTTGGTGCAACGTGAGAGTAATGTGTACACACATATTATGCAAGTGACAAGGAATAAACGTGTCATATTTAGCTAGTAATAAAAATATATTAAAAATATACCTACAGATTTACATCCATTTCCTCAAAATGTACTTTTCTAGTTCTGCAAATCAATTTTATGTGAGCCATGTCATGGTTCTAAAGCTTGATTACGCATTTCGAAATTGTACTATTTTCGACTACATTCCAAATACAATTTCCTCGTCCTTACTGCACTCAAAATGAAATAAACATTATATTCTATAGCGTCTTTTTGATAATTATAATTGAAAGGCTTCATTTTGTTTCCATTTTATGATTCCAAACATTCAATGACAAAAACATTTACAGATGTCAAATCAGCCGTACTTGATGTAGAATTGACACATAAATTCAGTCCATTATTACGAAATTTAGTAAAATCGAAAAAAGTCAAAAAATATGTTCATTCCAGACCAAGTGGAAACATTTGTTGCAATGCGCACTTATTCACAACGTGACTCTAAATTTCAATTTTAAGTAGATCAAAACGCCATTTTCTTTCGAAAGGGATGTAAAGCGCGACTAAGTTTAAACTTTATCTGGGCGGAGTAATGTTAAATTAATAATGATGTTGCAGTGTATTGATGAATCTGGGCTTGTGTATTTACTTTAGAATACAGGATAAATTCAGTTACTTTGTTTCTTCTAGTTTATGTTTGTTTATATAATTAAGCCTTAGATATAATAAGAAAATGAGCATATAATAAAAGAATTTCTGTATTTTTATGGGAAAATATGAACATGTTTTGTCGGAAGGATATACTGCACTCCCAATGTCGTGCAGTATATCCTATCGAAAATCGCGTTTATTTTTTCCCCATAGAAATTTAGTAACCTATAATTCTCAAACGTTACTTTTTGTTGATACGATGGTGGAAATGTAGTCAAATATATATATGACTCATAGAAATAGAGAGTTACAGGTATTGAGAATTCTAAATTTAAATCAAAGTTCGAAATCACCATTGACATTCACCGTTTAAAAATAATTCAGTTGTATATTGATTATTTGAACCACTTCCAGAAAGAATCTGCCCTCTGAACAAATAGGAAGCATATTGAATGCACGGTAGAAAGAAAGAAAAACATAGAAATAAAATACCTTGAACTCACGACCATACGTAAGGGCAACATAGAAATAAAAGACCTTGAACTCACGACCATACGTAAGGGCAACATAGAAATAAAAGACCTTGAACTCACGACCATACGTAAGGGCAACATAGAAATGAAAGACCTTCAACTCCGATCCAAATATATAGCTTACAGAGTGCAAACAAATAAATTCCGTTCCAAACCATATAACGGCAACACAGTGTTACAACTATATCGCCTCAATTTAAGTAATAGAAAAAAACAAAATGAACAGATCTTATAATTAAAAAAGATCAATTTTATTCTTTAATTTACAAGCAAAAATCTAAGAGGAACCTACATTATTGTGAAAGAAATCCCAGATAATCATTATTGTTGTCACAATTACAAAAGAACATAATGTTTTGAATGAATTCCAATACTAAATGTACTGAGGAACCAATAGTCTTGATCGTACCGAAGTACCAGTCGTCTTTCTGTATGACAATGTTATAATCCAGAATGTCTTTGAATGAATTCACAGTAATCCCAAAGTAATGTTTTAACCCAAAATGCCAATAAGCAGTTTCTAATTCCAATGAATAATTTTAAGAAATAATTCGTCTCAAATTATATCAGAACACAGCCACCACTGATTCCACAATAACTGATATTAAAATGGGAATGAAAACATCTTTTGGAAATCCAGCCTTAAATAAAAGCGCAAGACACAATAAGAAAACCAAGAGGTGCGTCAAACGTTTGTTTCTAGAACATTCTAATTTTAAAAAAGGGCAAGTCATTGAACTCAAATATCAGTAAACAAATTATTTTTAACTTTAAAAGGGAAATGTCATGTTGAGGTTAAACATGCAGAGGGTCAAACCAATGTTTGAACGCATGTTCTTTACAAATAATCATTATCTTTGAGTACAATCTACAATCAGGGACAAAATGTTATGTGTGTAATATTCTGTCTAAAAGTTACCGATACAATCTGTTATATATATATATATATATATATATATATATATATATATATATATATATATATATATATATATATATATATATATATATATATATATATATATAATTTGTTTTAATTGTTGACTTTTCCTCATGATTATATGCAATGCTATTGATATCGATGTCTACTTCAAAGTATTCATTCCTACCATAGCATCCGAAGTAGAATCCGTCTTATTGTGGTGCATCCGCTTTTATTTGAATGATTTGTTATTTTATTTATTCACTGAAATTACGAAGTGCTCAGTACTGTTTCGAACTAAACCATTTGTTCTGGTTTACCGTGAATTCATTCAAGGACAGTTTATTTGACAGCTTTGTAATACATCCAGCCTGCTGGCCAAACAGCACAGTATAGGCTAGTGGCACATCAGCACGTTCAATATAGGCATTTTTCGAAACACCACTGGAATTCATTTTGGAATTATATACATTTGGACTTGTGATACATCATTTAGAATTATTTGGGATTAAATTCACAATAATGAAATTTATTTCAAATGATTTTGCTTAGTGTAGCAGGGAAATAAATTATTTGTTGAATTCTACAAAACTTGTTGAGTTTTTAAAATATTTTCTGTGACATAGTTTAAGACCAAAGAGTCGTAACAAATCTACAATCATGGATGAACTTTGACACACAAATAAATATAAATAACAATGTTAATAAAATTATGTTACCTCCAAGGCAACATAATAATAAAATACTTTATACCTCCAAGCCATATTTAAAGGCAATATAGCAAAAAAATACTATCAACTCCAAGTTACATATAAAGGTAACTTAGAACCTACAAGAAAACCTTCAAATTCAGACCATATCTAAAGGTTTGTTTTTGTCAGTGTATCATCTGGGTTTAATCTCTAAAGTGTTAGAAAGACGGCGCTAATACAAGCACATTCATTTTGTTTGTTTGTTTTAGGGTTTAACGCCATTTTTCAGCACACGATAGGCTATACATGGCGGCCGGAAAGAACCACCAACCCACAGGAAGCTACTGGCAAGCTTTCTCACATAACTACATTAGCCGAATCTTAGACTCGAACCCACGCAGACAGAGGCAAGACGGCAGTGATCCGTAACGGAAAGCGCTTTAGACCACTCGGCCACTCGGCCACTCGGCCCCCCCCCCCCCCATTCATTTTGTAACCATTTAACAATGAAACAAAAATGAACTCACGTACTTTCTCGTCATTTGTAATATGCCATAGACTGAACACTGGATACAAATATTCGTACAAATCAATGGTAAAAAGCAGCAGCATAGGAGATAAAAAAAAAGTAATTAAAAAGGTCTCAACCGGACGTTGACATTTGCTTTCAACGGAACTTTGTAAAGAATGCCCTTTACAAAAGTGAGATTTATACTTCGAATCTATCACCCAACAATCTGGCTCTGCGTGTTCGTGGATGTGTTGCTAGTGGTTTGACTGTGTCCATCTTGTGTGGATGGCTCACTAGCTTGTTCGTGCGTACTTATTGGAAAAGTAATGCCACCTGTCGTAATATCGCTGAACATCAGATCGGTGTTGTTCCATATGTTCAAAGGAACACCTGGCTCGGAAGTTGTTGTTGTGGTTGCTGAAGTCACGTTGTTGGTGGCTTTGTCGCTTCGACATGTTCCATACAGCGAATGTAAATGACCTGCTATGTTTGGCTTGCAGTAAAGTCCGTCATGGCATGGGCAGTCGAATGAGGAGGGACGGGTGCTACAGTGCTCCCCCTCGTATCCTATCTTCTTACAGTATATTATTTGAAGTTGGAAATCGTCCCTGGCACAACAAAAGCCTTCAGTACAGGATTCAAAACGGTTGCTCATGTTACAAGTCACCTGTGGCAAAGAAACATATTCAGTTATTTTTGTCTTGTCTCAGAAGTTCTAAAATATAAATCAAATGCGAATAATTTTAGAACAGTTAGATTTAAAAATGATATCTTCAAGCTCCAGCTATAATCCACCAAAATATGAGTTGAGTGTGTTTCTATTTCTTGTTTTTTTTAAAAATGTAAATTGTGAGAGAAATAAAAATATTTAGTAGTATGTGACGCATCGGCATGAAAAATTAAACGATCTATTATCATTGAACTAAACTGAGCAAAACAACAATTCACTACCATTCTAATGAACTAAGAAATAGATGGTATCATTTTACTGACTTGAGCAATTCAGTAGTTTGGTAACGGTTTACTGAATTTAGTAATTCAACTGGTTGGTACAGTTTGACTGAATTGAGCAATTCATCTGTTTGATATCATTTTACTGAATTTAGCAATTTGACTGTTTGGTATAATTTGTACTGAATTTAGCAATGCAACTGTTTCGTATCATTTTACTGAATTGAGCAATTCGACTTTTTTTTTTAAATAGTACTGAATTGAGCAGTTCAACTGTTTGGTATCATTCTACTGAATTGAATAATTGGACTGTTTGGTATCATTTTACTGAACTGAGTAATTCGACTGCTTAGTATAATTTTACTGAATTGAGTAATTCATCTGTTAGGTATCATTTTATTCAATTGAGCAATTCGACTGTTTGGTACATTCGACTGTTTGGTACATTCGACTGTTTGGTATAATTCGACTGGTTCTTAATAGTAAATCAGGATTTAAATATTCTGAAAATGGTTTGTCACGTGATTTTATCAAAATGGTTTAAGACAGCTTAACGCCCTTGCATTCCAATATTACTCATTATAATATTTTATATATTCTGCATTAAAATAACAAACAAACAAACAACAACACTTAAATAAATAAATAAATTTTACCTACATCATACCCAGGGATTTATGAAGATGAAAATTAGTTTTGTAGAGATCCTGTCAGATTAAAATGGCATCATTCCCATTTTGGTTGAATTTTATTTCATCTGTGAAAACACTCTGTGTATCTTAGAAATGTTTGCGTCAAGATCTACACCACTTTATGGCTAGTCCAATCTTTATATCATGGAATAGGCAATCGTTTAAATTTGTTACTGTTTACTGTTTTGCTTGATTTTTGGAGGGGTAGGAGGAGAACTGGATAATGTTTAACAGCAGTGTTGTTCCGATTATCGATTATAATCAATCATCGGTTTGTTAAGCAAACCAATAAGATAATCTATTATGAACTTCATAATCGATTGTATGTAAAGGGAGACTACTTTTTAGGTGTATACAAAGAACAAAGTTATGTAAAACTCCCAGCCACTAAAGTTGACATGAAATTTATTAATTCACAAATAATAAACCTTATGATTCATAATTAAGAAAATATAGTCATTATTACATGGTCAAATTGTTAAATTGTTGAGTTAATAAATTTAAACACATTTTGTTGATTTGTTTCAGTTAAATTGCAACATCTTTTGTAGTCTTTATAAACATTGACAAACAAGAAAAACATGTCCTTCTATACTTTAAATTATAGACACATCACATGTAAACGAAAGAATTTCGTGGGATTAAAGCAGTATTTCAGTTATATATGACTGATCAGCCAGAAAAAAGTTGCGTTTATTTAACAAAGTTGTAGAACAAAAGCAACACACAATGTAATATTATTGTCTGGTTAAAATATACATGTCATTAAAAGAGATTACTCCTGTACATTTATAAACATATTGAACTCTTGATCAAAGATAAAACTGTTTAACAAAAATTAAAATTTGCTCTTAGTAACCGATTATAATCGATGTTCAGTTAAGGGGAACCGATTATCGATTATACATTTCTGACCGATTCTCATCACTACTTAACAGTCACGTCGGAATTTCCTTTGCCCCAGCCATAAACCAATCTCTTGGGCTGCCATGTTATTCAATTATTTACTCAGCATATGTTTCAGCAATCAACAGTTTGTCCACTGTTAGCATGTCCTATGTTTACAACATGTCTGATATTTGTATCTTTAACATGTCTGATGTATACATGTTCAATACATCAGAGTTTTGCAAATGTTTTTTACAAGAGTTATGACCTCTGTTTGGAATATTCTGGGCACAACGCCATATACAATGTGAACTAGCTACAACAAAGCATCAAAAATTACACAACAATACGGGTCCCCGGACTGCTGAGTGATGTAAAGAGCTCGCCTTTAGCAGTCAATGCCATCTCACTTCTGTCCACTGTAGGTATGTGAGAAAGCCTGCCATTAGCTTCATGTGGATCAGTAATAATACAATCCCCCCCACAGGTTCGTTCTCTACCAGCCATATTGGCTGCCATGTACATATCATGCGCACCAAAATGGCTTGAACCCCAAACAACATCAGTTAAAATGAAATATTTAATTACGAATATTCTCTATATCCAAAAATATGACTTAATCTGAGGTATTTGAGTACCGATGTTTTTTTTTAAATTATACATATTTATTACAAAGCTAGTGATGTATTCAGAAACATTTTAAAATTCTTTGTAAATATAATGCCATCTAGTACTTCCACAAATATATGTACCCTCGTGAATCATTGGTAAATATGTATACGTTCATAACGGCAGCATTCCCGACATACAACAATTGCCAAGCAATTCAAGATCAAAGAACCTCCGAGTAAATCAGATTGAGGTCAGGTCAAATATCATGCCGATTTCAGGCCAATGGCAGAACGGTATGGAGTAATCCATTGTCTTATCTTATATGACAGTTCGGCTGAGTTCTTACAGTACAGTTCAGTTCAGATTGTTTTTATTCTTATCTCATAATTCAAACTTGTCATTATGCGAACAAATGTAACATAATTAGCTTGAAAATTTCTGAACTAACCAATAAAAAAAGTCAAATAGTAATAGGTACAAGTCAGCCAGAAGTATTGATTAGTAATAATACTATGATTTCGTCCATCCATATTCCGTACGTCCGTACGTACGTACACATACATACATACATACATACATACATACATACATACATACATACATACATACATACATACATACATACATACATACATACGCACACGCACGCACGCACACATTGATTGATTGATTCATTTATTGATTGGTCAATTGATTGATTGATTGATTGGTCGATTGATTTTGATTGATTGATTGATTGATTGATTGACTGATCACGTTACCATCATTTATCTGCATTGAAAAACTTTATATACATACAAGCGCTTCTTTACTTCACAGGTTATAAGAAAAGGGTGTCAATTTTTATCTTTGTACGCATCCTATATCACTCGAATTTATTTTAAAAAGCAAAGCAGCTGGTTCCATTATCTCGTGTTGGCTTATATGAGTTTAAGAAAATAATACATGTTTACAATGTACAGACAGATATTCATATGCGCAACATATTTGGATTGGCATTGAGCAATGAACACTTTATTCTATGTGTGGCTATCTATAAACATTGAATTAATTTATTAGGTAAAACAGACTTGCTAAGATATTAAGTATTAAGTTACAACAACAAAAAATGCCAAGCAAAGAAAAGACGGGTACCCATACTTTTTGATGCTGAACATTAAGTACAATTTTGCTGATTAATATTTTTATGAAAAATAATGGCGGACTACTGAGAGAGAGAGAGAGAGAGAGAGAGAGAGAGAGAGAGAGAGAGAGAGAGAGAGAGAGAGAGATTGCCTACCTACAATACTATATTACCCGTTTAATAATTAGATATATCCAAAATTAGCTTTCATCAGTATGCGATCGAGGCAAAGTTAATTAGTCAGGTTAACAATACCTGTTGAAGAGATGGTGCCACCAGAATAGCAGCCATAAACAGACCACATACAAGCATAGCTGGATTCTTAACTATCCGTGGTAAAATCGAAGGAAACATGCGGTAAGTACTAAGTACAGTCGGCGTATGCACAAGATTTGGTACGAGTTGCTTTTGTTGATCAGTTCAGTACACACCTTGTCTGAGTCTCTCTGCACTGAAGTGTTGTGAGACTTGGGGTGACGGACTGTCTATTGTACTGAGGCATCGTTGTCTTATCTGGAGCCATGCTAACTGTGACGTGTTCATCTGCAGGAATGTCAGGCTTATTGCGAACAGTGGATACATGAAAGTTCGTGTCCTTATGAGGACAGTGAACGTCAATAAGCACATATAATAATACAGCGATACATTTCCAGAAATTAGTTTTCTTGCACTTTCCACCAGCTATTTCTGAAAATACATTCGAAGCCTGGACCACACATTTTCGTACCTTTATTACTTCTTAAAATATAATTGAGTTGAAATATTTTTAAATATTATTATGAACATGTTTTGCGCCATGTCCAACAGTGTGCCCATAATTTTACACTGTAAATCAAACCTCTTTATTTCTTACCTTACTATAAAAAAACTCAGCTGTACTACAGTTATTTTTAAGTAATTCTACAAACAAATGGAGCATTTTATAGTACATGAAAATTAGTAAGCAAACAAAATGAGCATTTTACAATGCGAGAAAATTACTAAACAAACAAACGAAGCATTTGCGAGAAAATTACTACACAAGTAATGGTTGATTTTCACAATGCGAGAATACTACTACATACACAAATACGTGATGTCTTGGATCGATTCGATGTAACATTTATGCTACAAAGTAAAAATATCATCATTTGGTTTTTTTGTTTGTTGGTTTGATAAGGATTTTTTTACGTAGCTTTAACAATTTTTCAGTCATATTGCGATGATGTCTGCAGTGAGGCAGTTTATAGTGATGTCTAGCACTGGGGCATCATGCCGCAGACATGTAGCACGATGTCCCATCCAGTCACATTATCCTGACACCAGGCCGACCAGTCCTAACGCTAACCTCTTAATGCTGAGCGTCAAGCGAGACAGCTGTTAGTACCATTTTTGTAAGTCTTTGGTATGACTTGGCCGGGGATTGAACCCCGTGGCGGACGCTCTAACCACTAGGTCACCGGAGCGATTTCGTCATTTGGAAGATTTAAATATATAAAATGACAATAACTGCTCTTTGTATGATGGCACAATGAATTTTCATCTGCACACCCTGACATCTTCATGATAATTACGTGCAGAAAAATATTTTAATGTTGTATCACATGTTACTAAAGAACATCGCAATGTGTAGCAACCTATAAGTGACACACTGTGCACTGTTTTACAGTCACGTGCGTTATCGCATGGTGCGTAATCAGAGAAATCTGGTGATAACTGTTGACTGGCCACTACAATTTTTTAATGACTGAAAGTAGAATTTGTTGTGGCCAGCTAAGTAAATAAGAAGTGTATTCGTATGCAGAAGTAAAAGATAATATGCAAGCATGATAGAGTACTTAAGTTACGGTCATTCATTGTATAAATAAATCCTAATAATTTTTAAAGCTGTGCCATGTATCAATACATATACAGTATAAACAAATTAAGACAGGCCAGTTAAAGAACAGGCCTGGATCAGATAACTTTAAAAGGAAGGTTACTAATAGTTAATATTAAATCTTTAACAATTCCTTTAATAGCTGCTATTGTGGCCATTTTATTATATTTCTAGAAACGAATATTAAATGTTTATTCTATATTAATACTTAAAATTTAATAATGCTTCCAGGTTTTATCTTGCCATGAAAATATCCGAATCTCTAAAGGTGTGAATGATACTTTAAGATTATATTTCAATTCAAACAATTAAGTTTTGTTCTTTCAAAACAATATGTCTGCTCTTCTTGACACTTTACAGATTAAATTCCTTTTGTTGAATGTCTGAGGATGCTAAACGTTTATTGTTTACCTCTAATTCGGTATTAAAGTCAGGCTGAAGTATATCAGATTTAGTTTCAATACATGGGTTTACATAGCGCACAGCTATTATTAAATGTGAATGACATATTGCTGTGGATCAACGATATTTGGGAGCTAGAACCTTTCAGCAATGCTTTTGCTGTTTCATGCTGATAACTTGTTTCAAAACTAGATAACTTTGCGTCCTTGTAATGGTGTTTGTAAATATATAATTTAAAACGATAATTGATGTAACCTGAATTTTTCTGACGTGCAACAATCAATGCAACAGGAATCCACTGACTAGTGCCACAATTGGCAAATCACATCTAGGTATTTGTATTTGTCATTAAACTACCGTTTGTTTTTATCGATAACCCATTTATTTCATTTAATCGTACTTACATTCCGATAATCTCTGATTTCTCATATATATATATATATATATATATATATATATATATATATATATATATATATATATATATGTATATATATATATATATATATATGTATATATATATATATATATTAGGGTGTCCCATATTTTGCGAAAAAAAAATATTTTTTTAATATTGTATAGCATACCCTCCTAAAAGTTTCCTTTTGGTTCCATAATAACATCTACAAAATTATAGGTCCTTCAAATAATATTTAGGGGTCCCCCAAGGGTGATGAAATTTTAGGCATTAGTCATGATGGCATTCGACATTGTGAAAACAGTTCGATACGGTTTAATACATTAACCGTTCGTACCATGTCAAAATGACAGCCTATTTGACACCATTAGAAAGCTCTTGATTAGTATAATCTAGAAATGTATTACAGTGGTATACACCTAGATTTTATTAGCTGCAGTTGTAGAACAATTAAGGTGAAAAAACTGAAAATCGTACAAATACAACATAAAACGCTCAGTTCTACATATCCAAAAGATTGTCACGATTGCACTTTGCAATGTCATGCTTGTGCTTCTCGATAACTTGCATAAGGTATTGTTTTTGTTCTTCATCCTTAGTTATTGCAACATTAAAATTATTGATAAGGGCGACACCCCGTTCGCCAACATCATTGACACAGGCCAAATTACTGATCAACTTGAATGCAATCTTGTACGATTCACTTTCAGGCCATTCTTCAACCGGAATGTTGAGGAAACTATCATCGATGGCGGTGGTTTTGAAGAAACTTTGTGAGATCAATAATGCGGCAGTGTATGCAGTGACTTAACCAAATGCAATCCTCGGTCATCTTTGATTGCTAACACTAACTGTTTTTTCTCCTCGCACGACAGATGCTGAGAAAACAGAGATAGGGTAGCTAGTTCTTCGGTTAAGTACCACGAGTGACGCAACATCATTTTTAGGCCAACGTTCTTCAGTGCAACATCATTGTAGTCATCTAGTCTTTGGATGAGTAGAATGTCATTGTATGGCGCATCAACCACTACTCGAGATGTGAAGCAAGACTGAAGGTAGACGTTAACCACAAATCTGTTGAATCGTTGGATTCCCTGTAATTCACGGGCTGTTAGCTTGATAACAGATTCATTCCCATCAAAGACCAATTCAATCTTCATGGAGTAGATTGCCTTCGCCATCCAGCGAGCTCGATGAAGGGCACCAGGTTTTCGAAGCGTCGCTGAACTGTCCAGTCCAACCAGTGATGCCGCAAGTTGAAGAAATTCTTGATAATTATCTCGAGGGTGGCTGAGTTGAAACTGTTCTGCAATGAATGCTTTAAGTTTGTCACACGCAGAGATTAATGGTGTCACAGTTGGCTTTGGTTGACGGTGGACTAAGTTGGACCATTTTTCTTTGAATCGCTTAAAAAGCAGAATTTCAGACCCAGTTGATGGACCAAAGAAGCACACTCCAAATGCATCGGACTAAAGTACCTCGAACATGTGATGGCGACAGGCCAACCATAGCAAACTGCGACCAATGGCTGTCTCCAGAAGTGTGCAGGCTCCATTAAGTCTACCAGTGTTTGATGCTGTCGTGTCAAAACACATGCCAATCACAAGCAATTTGCATTTCCATGACTTCAAATACTCCAGAACTGCCTCTGTTGCAGCCTTTCCTGATCCTGATGTCAACTTCGGCACACCCAGAACTTTTGTGCTACCATCAACAAGAGAAGATAGCAAAACTGGCAATCTATCCACTTGCTCAGTATCTACTCCTGTGAGATCAGGTAGCAGTTTGCCATCCCAGTGCACAACAGCTTTACTGGGTCTAAAGTCATCCTTGATCTGGGTGGCAGCTTCACAGTGAAACTTCAGTCTTTGGCGGTGAATTGTACTTTTTGAAAGTATTGCTGAGGATGTTGAACAGCCTACTTCATTGACCACAGAAGCTAGGATCATAGTTGCTGTACGAACGCTTGTATTTGTTCGGTCCAATACAGCTGACACTTTCGGAGTGATTACAGTGCGACAAGTGCGTTTACACTGTTTACTGCTACTTGGCGTCGCAGATTTAACGATGAATTCGTCTGCTGAAGATTCATCTGATTTTGAGGAACTGCTTTGACTGTGATGAGTTTGTTGTTTTGTCTTCATCATCTTCACATTCTTCAGCTCTGACAGTCGCCTGAACACTGCAGAGTTGTTCTGCTGTTGCGGCGGCTCGCTTCAGTTGTCGTTCTTTGCGCTCAGCCGATCGTTATCGCGACAAAACGTTTTCCTGTCAACTGACCCAAGGCATCCGGCTCTTGACTCTTGCTGCAGTTTCAGAAACTGACGGTCTTCCTTGTTTGTAATCAGTTCATTAGAATTAGCATGACTGATGTCAAACAGAATATCAAGTTTTTCACCATATTCTTTTTGGTTCTGCTGGTCCTTGGTGTTGTTCCTCGAGCGATGTTTCACCAAACCAATATGCTGACAATAAAGATCTTTGATCTTCGGAATAATGTTTGGTTTGTGGCGCACCGGAAGTCGAGATTTCATCCAGAAGGGCAACAGTTGATCAAACACTTCCTGTGCACTCTCTGCAACAGTCAATTTCTGCTGTCGGTGGTAGTAGACAAAATTCCTCATGATATCACGACCAGATGGAAGGCAAGCACCTGTGATCATGTCACGGGGATGTCCAATCAACCAAACAATATCCCTACTGCGAGTACTAGTCGATTTTGCCATTGCTCTGGAAATAATAATAACACTAATATTATTCAATTCAATTCAATTAATAATATTTTTTATTCTGTAAATAAACTTTTTTTTATGAATTAATAATATTATGTACTAGCTGAAGTACCCGGCGTTGCCTGGGTAGTTACCAAAAAAAAATTCCTTTTTTCAAGTAAAGTTTTATTCTTACATTAAGTTTACAAAACATTGTTAAAAATACACAACTAACACAAAAAGTGACATGACAAATAATTATTAATAAGTAGTATATATACTTGTAAAATGCAGTTGTTGAAATCCAGTTTATCACAGTTTTTGCATTGTTTGTATTTGAAACCACATTAGCATAAATATAAAGGTGTAGACATTGCTAGAATCTACTAATCAAGATCTTTCTAATGGTACCAAACAATATATCATGGAAACAGTGGTTGATTCACAGAAACTTTTAGAACTATGACCTGTTGAACGCTATTTACACCGATTTGCCAAAATTTCATGGGCCATGGGGGACCCCTAAACATTATTTTAAAAGTCTCATTTTTTTTGGGTGTTATTTTGTAACCCAAAGGAAACTTTTAGGGGGGTATGCACCAACATTTTCAAAAAAAAAAATTTTTGGGACACCCTAATATATATATATATATATATATATATATATATATATATATATATATATATATATATATATATATATATATATATATATAGTGCTATGCCATTACTTTATGTATCTTTCGATCAGCTGATTCTAGCGACTGCACGTTGTTGTGGTCGAGCGTAGCCATTTTGAGATGTCCCCTCGTATATCGATATGCTCGTTACCCATTCGCTTATTTTATACAACAATACAAGATTTTAATATTAAAGTACCTGCATAAACATTCGAAGATGAGAATAATATATTCCAATAGATTTGTCATGACTGATTATATCGTCTTACATTATGTTAAATTAGGAGAATTCAAACACGGAGTTGTGTGTACTTCTGTCGTGACGTCATGTCCCCGCCTGCATGGTCGATTTGGATTGGCTGATCGGTTGCAATACCCACCAATCCATGCTTTGTTTACCAGAATGCTTACACGTGCCAAACTTGTATATAAGGAGCGCCGCTGCTCCAAATCGGTACCAGATAGGGTTAGGGCAGATAGGGGTAGAAAAGGAAAAGGGTACTACGAAAAAGCAGACGACACACTGACTTCAATGTAGAAGAAATACCATAGGACCAACCTAGAGTGATTCTTACTAATTGATCATCATGTGGTATATTTCTCCACTAATCTTTTACTAATCTCATATATAGGAGTAGAAAGGAAAAGGCAGACGACACATTGACTTCAATGTAGAAGAAATACCATAGGACTAACCTTGAGTGATTCTTACTAATTGATCATTGTGTGGTATATTTCTCCACTAATCTTTTACTAATCTCATTAATCATTTTCTTACTATACTTTTTCATTCACTTTTCATCTTAACTTTTTCATTTTCTTTTCACATTTTTATTATTGTCTTTGCGTTTGACTAAAGTTTGTATTTGTGTTATTTTATTAAAATGTCCGGACCGATGTCAAATCTAGAACAGATTTACAGGAAGCACTTTAGGTGCGATGTAGAAGAAAAATCCGGGGGAAGACTACTAAAAGCCCACAGGGGACAATGGGTGCAGGCAATAGACCTGTCCCACATACAAATCAATTTGAGACCAAATGCCCCGACCTTACTGGCCCTATTGGGAGCTAGGGGGGTAAACGAGAACACGGTTGAGTCCCTGACATACAATGGGAGGGGGATATTTTTGTTGTATCCCAAAGAAAAGGGATTTCTTCTCCCAATGGGAGATATTGATATCGACTCTTTTGTGGCGAACATAAGACCAGCTCCCCCAATCAATCATCTATTTGAGAGAAAGACGGTCGATGTATTTGTATCGCAATTCCCGTATGAAATCCCTCTCTCAATTTTCAGAGAGGGATTTGAACAACGCCTGCGAATAAATGTTCTAAATGTCAGGAGGGAAACATACAAAACATGTCCTAATGTAAACACTGGGAAAATAGTAGTTAAAGTGGACTCAAGGGATGTAGCAAGCATACCCCAATTTTTTAAGGTTTACGGTTTCATAGTAAATACATGGTATGCTGGATGCATACACATAAGAAAATGTGACAATTGCAGTAAGACGGGTCATGATAAATGGAGGTGCCCCCAACAGCCTGTTGGAGGTGCTTCCAATATCGTGAGAGGGCAGGGGTCCCAAAACAGACAGCCAAACAACACAATCAACAACAATACTACCACTACTGCTCCCAGCACAACAAACAAGTCACCAAACAAATCATATGCTCATGTCACTGTCTCGGGGTTGACAGATAATAAATCAACAAAACAAAATGAAAGTGACAATGAAAATGAGAATGATGAACTTGTTCTGGAAAATGATCTGAGAATATCGGATGATGAGATGATACCAGACACCCAAAACAACTGGGAGACACCCAGAAGAAGAAAAAAGACAAAAAACACAAGACTCAATAAAGGAATCAAGAGAACAAGAGTGCTGTTTGATGAAGTGAATGAAGTGACGGAAGAAAATCTAGAAGATAAAGTACAAGAAAAAAAACAAGAAGATGACATAGAAAATGAAGAAAAGAAAGTTGAAGAGAACGGAAGAATAAATGATAGTGAGAAGAGAGTAGAAGAAACAAAGGAAAAAGAAAATAACAAAACCAATGAAGATATGGACAATGAAAATGAAAATGAAGAAATTGAAGAACTTGCAACACAGGAAAAAGAAGAAAACAAAACCAATGAAGATATGGACAATGAAAATGAAGAAATTGAAGATTTCGTAACACCGGATGAGGAAAAAGATGTTTCAATGGAAATTGAAGGTTTCACATTAGAATTTGTAGAAAAGGAAACTGAAGAAAACAAAAAGAAAGAAGATCCCAATGGAAATGAAAATGAAAATAATGAAGAAATGTGGAAGGATGTAAATGAAGAAAGAAAAACTAGTGACAAAGACAATATAGATAAGAAATGGAGAGAAGCAATGACCAAATTGAAAGCAAAATCAAAAAGAAAATCAACTATGTCAATTTCACCAACCATCAGAAAAAAGAAAACTGTTCAAGTTGAAACCCCAAGAACAGCTGCAATCAAGAAAATGTTGAGTGAAATTAACAAAACAGTACCTCCACCCAAACCTACTAGGATGAAACAACTTGACACTACACAACATTCAGATACCATAACACAAAATTATCAATAACAAATATCCCTTACACTACACAAACTGCAGCCCAAACTGCAAATGTCACTTTAAATTTTGAGCATATATGGATGAATATAAAATTCTAAAACTTGCCTCTATAAATGTTAGAGGTTTATCTTTAGATAAAGCTAAAAATTTAATAAAACTTTTAGACAATTTTGATATAGTAGCCTTACAAGAGCTACACAACATCCATACAAAAACTGTAAATTACATTGAAGATACATTAGATGCTTTATTTTTGGTACAAATTAACCCTTCTGAACCTAGTTCAGGAGTAGGTTTCATAATTCTAAATAAAACATTACAAAAAAACTGGAAATTAATACCAACTCCCAATAACTTAAAAGGTAGATTGATACACATTCTACTGGATAACACAAACTTGATAAATATTTATGCTCCATCAAGTGCGAAATTCAAAAATGTTTTTTATGACAAACTAAATAGCCACGTATCCATGTATGCTCAAGAAGACATAGTGATTTTTGGCGATTTTAATGCATGTATTGAAAAAATAGACAGATCAACTCTAAAAATTAGAAACCAACAAGCTTTGATATTAAATCAATTTATTAAAACTAACAACATTTTAGATGCTTTTAGAATATTACACAAAAATGACATAAAATATACTTTTGAACTGAAAAATACACCTTTTAAGTCAAGAATAGATCACTTTTATGTATCACAAAGAAATAAAGATAATGTAATAAAATGTGAAATTTTGGATCAACTATTTGCAGATCATAAAACAATCTATTTAGAATATAAAACTCAATATTTTAAGAAATGGGGAAAAGGATATTGGAAATTGAATTCTAGTGTACTGAAACTCCAGGAACTACAATTTGAAATTAAAAATGAAATAGAATCTTTTTATTTTGAGAACCTAAAATCATGGGATGAATTAAAAGAAAAATTTAAAACAATTTGTCAAAAATATTCAAGACTTCAAAGTAAAAACAACCAAATCTTGGAAAAAGAATGTAAAAGAATTATAGAAAATGAGAATACCACTGAAGATCAGAAATCAAAAAGTAAAGAAATTTTAGATATTCTAAAAAAATATAAAAATAAAGGAGAAAAACAAAGAGCTGGTTTTTACCATGATATATATGATATAGGAAAAGATATTTATAGAAGAGAGGAATTAAAAAAAGGAAATGAGAAATTAATTACTAAATTAAAAATAAATGACCAAATTACTGAAGATAAAAAAGAAATTATAGATAATATTAAAGAATTTTACACAAAACTATACCAAAGCAAGCATATATCCGAATATAAGATAGATAAATATTTAGAAAATGTAACTCTATCCACTATTACAGAAGAAGACAAAGAAATATGTGATAACTCGATAGGATTATTAGAGATAGAAAAAGCAATTGATAACCTTTCTAAAAATAAAGCACCTGGATTAGATGGACTAACTACAGAATTTTACAAGAAATTTAAAATTCAACTTTTACCACTTCTACAAAACTTATATAACTATATATTTCACTGTGAAATAATGAGTAACTCAATGAGAACAGGCTTGATAACACTCATATACAAGAAAAAAGGAGAAACTACCGATTTAAAAAATTGGAGACCGGTGTCTCTTCTCAACATAGACTACAAAATATTAAGTACTATTTTGGCAAATAGACTGAAAAACACACTAGGTGAAATAACTATGAACAACCAAACCTGTGGAGCACTAGGAAGGCAAATATCTGACAATATTCTTTCTATTAAGACCATAATTGAATATATGGCAACCAACAAATTAGGCGGTGCTTTAATACAATTTGATCAGGAAAAAGCATTTGATAAGATTGAAATAAACTTTATAATTAAAACTCTTGAAAAAAATGGATTTGGCCCAAATTTTATCAAATGGATAAAAATATTGTATAACCAAATTAAGTCTAAAATACAAATTAATGGGGCACAAACAAACACTTTCCCTATTACAAGATCAGTAAGACAGGGATGCCCAATATCAATGCTACTATATGTGATTGGAATAGAAACACTTAATGTTTCTATCCAGAATGATGATTTGATAAAAGGAATTTCACTTCCAAATATAACGAAACCAACAAAAACTTTCTTACATGCAGATGACTTAACAAATTTTATTACTACTAATAACTCTTATGAAAACTTAATTAAACAATTTAAAAAGTTCAGTAATGCTTCAGGATCTGAGCTAAATCAAGAAAAAACAGAGATTTTTATGATTGGAAGTTGGACAAAAGAAAAATATTTAACATTTCCTAAAGAAAAAATTAAAGAACAAATAAAAGTTTTAGGAGTATATTTAGGGAAAAATAACAAAATGAAAAATCTACAGCAAATTCTTAATAAAATTCAAACTCATAAAGACACATGGAACCTGAGGGCCTATAGCTTCATGGGAAAAGCTCATATCACTAAAAACTATCTTTTTAATTCAATTTGGCATGAATTTGACATAATAGATTTTGACATATACCATATTAAAAAAATTGAACAATCAATTTATAATTTTCTGTGGTCAAAGGTACATAAAATATCTAAAACCTCCTTACAGTACAATAAAGAAATGGGAGGAATAAATCTTCCAAACTTAAGATTAAAACAATCCTCTAACTATTTATATAGATTAATGACACTTGATAATCCACCACAATATCCATGGCAGGGTGTTTACATTTACTGGTTTGGCTTGTCTTTACCATATAACAAAAAGATATACTACAATAATAGAATTTTAAAAACTTTAAATCCTCCAACAATCCTAAAAAGACAGATTACAAATCTAAAGAGATATAAATACTCACAATTAATATGGAAATCATCCAAAAAGTTAGAAATATATGATATACTCAAAAAACTTATGTTACCTAAACATAAGATTGAAATAAAAATACCTAATTTGAATTGGACAATCATTTGGAGAAAGTGGTCTCAAATAAAAACTTTTTATAAATCTAATTCAATTTTTAACTACCTACATGATATTTGGTGGACAAGTGAAATTGCTTTTAAAAGAAAACTAATCCCTAAAATTTTAAAATGTACATTATGTAACAACTTCCAAGATAGTAAATTCCATTTAATACTACAATGTAATGTGTTTAAGAATGAAAGAGAGAAAATTATAAATAAAATAAAAAGTATAAATGGTAGATTTGAAAACAATGACTTGCTATATACTAACAACATTAATGATAAAAAACTTTATCAAGATGTTGTAAATTATATAACACAAATAATAAGGAAAAGGAATAAAGTTCTAGAAAATATATAATATTAATAATTTGATATTACTTGTTATGGGCAGTGGGCTACAAAAGACACTGGATAGCCAATTGGCTAGTTGTATAACACCAGATGTGGTACTTTCTGAATTTGATAAATTATAAGAATTGATATCCCAGAATAAAAGTAAATAATATTTCAAACGCAAATGACAATGTTCTATTTCTTCTTTCTATCCAAACTCCACAAATACTTGTATTGAATAATTAGGAGTTTTACAGTTTAACCCAATTCTATAAAGTGATTTGACCTATACATGATACTAACATGCCTGGATCGACAAAATACCACGTGACTGAAGTAGTAGTAAAATCACGTGATCTACTATAAACAGAAATTACTATGAACTGTAAAAATTAACAACAACTTCGACAGATTAGAAAGAAAAATACTAAACTAGTCTGTTGAGAAAATTAAAAACACTTTTTGAACTAACCATCGCCTTCCCCTCCAACTAAGGTGAACACCGTGAACAGTTCTGACATACTGAGAAATTTCATTGGTAATGAATCGATATATTGTCCAATGGTAAGTCCTGGACAAGAAGGCTCCAATAAGAACATGATTTATACCTCGATGGATATAAACTTGAACCAATCTCTTGAGATTCTCTATAAGCTCAGAAGGGGATAAATATCCGACCTCATTCTCCCCTATTTGAATACAAATGGCGTCTGGGAAAGGGCCAGGCAAAAATCCATCTAAGCTCCAGGAATTCCGTAATATGATACAGTTAATCCAGAGGGTATCCGACATGAACCCAAAAGAAAACGATCAGAACTTAATCTGGCAATAATACTATGACCAACAAACAAGAGATGCATGTTGTCAACTGAGACTGAATGCTAAACACCACTAATATATGCAAAACTTATGCTGCCACCTACAGAGTAGATGTGGAGTTGTGGAGAACTTTACTTTTTATTCCTTCTTCTCTCTATCACTATTTTAATTATATCCACACAATGAACAAGAAAATCACTCATTAGTTTACTATAAACTAATTCAAAATTCACGTCAATAACTAAATTTCCAAAATATGGAGAAAAAAATAATAATTACTTATATATTCTAATTACAAAGTGAGTAATGTGTTACTCCAAAAAACAGTCTTATCTAGACTAAGTGATCAAAGGGAAACAACTGTGAGAACTGGACGACCTAATTGAACGATAAAACAAAACGCTTCTAGACATAACAATTTTGGCTATGCCACTGCATATAAAAAGAAATAATAGAGAACACATAAAGATAAATTATTTAAATAAATTACACCATTGGACTTAAAGTTAATTCCAAATATTAATTTTATTTTCTTTTTTATACAAAAAAAAAAAAAAATTAAAAAAATAAAATAAAGATTCAAAATTTCACAAAAATATTTATTTAGAATTTCAACTCAAAATATATGATTTAGATAGTGCTGTCCATACAACAACATATTACAACAAACAGACTAAAAACACAAAAGGCATACACAATGGACAAATGACTCTGGCAAAGTCAACTAGGAAATAATAAATATTTCATTTTATTAAGAAAAGGAAAGGAAATCGGCCCTGGAACTTAATAGTTCTAAGAGATGAGAGTACGATCCTAAGTTCGGGAATCAGATTGTAAAGAAATCAATATTCATCACAGCACAAGTAGAGAATATATGTCATAGGTCAACTCTGACTTGTGATAGAAAGTAATATCAGTCTGATTCTCTTAGTGGGTTAATGAGACTTATTATTATTTGGTGAACAGAGCAAAGATTAACCGTCAGAAAATTTTTAAAATAAATATCTAATAAAAGTATATACAATAATATATACATTACTTAATACACTCATGGGATGGACAAGGAAAACATTACACCATCGTAAGACACTTTTGGCATAGAGACGGTGTCCCTCAATCAACTTGAACCAGCTTGTGCTGGGGAGAGAAACGAGGGTCAACACCAAGGAAAGGGTAGAAGACAGGTAGAAAAAGGACTGGACATGATTTATACCTCGATGGATATGAACTTGAATCAATCTCTTGAGATTCTCTATAATCTCAGAAGGGGATAAATATCCGACTCATTCTCCCCTATTTGAATACAAATGGCGTCTGGGAAAGGGCCAGGCAAAAATCCATCTAAGAAATTAGTAATCCTGGCTCCAGGAATTCCGTAATATGATACAGTTAATCCAGAGGGTATCCGACATGAACCCAAAAGAAAACGATCAGAACTTAATCTGGCAACAATACTATGACCAACAAACAAGAGATGCATGTTGTCAACTGAGACTGAATGCTAAACACCACTAATATATGCAAAACTTATGCTGCCACCTACAGAGTAGATGTGGAGTTGTGGAGAAGTTACTTTTTATTCCTTATTCTCTCTATCACTATTTTAATTATATCCACACAATGAACAAGAAAATCACTCATTAGTTTATTTTAAACTAATTCAAAATTCACGTCAATAACTAAATTTCCAAAATCTGGGGGGGAAAAATAATTACCTATATATTCTAATTACAAAGTGAGTAATGTGTTACTCCAAAAAACAGTCTTATCTAGACTAAGCGATTAAAGGGAAACAACTGCGAGAACTGGACGACCTAATTGAACAACGATAAAACACAACGCTTCTAGACAGAACAATTTTGGCTATGCCACTGCATATAAAAAGAAATAATAGAGAACACATAAAGATACATTTTTTAAATAAATTACACCATTGGACCTAAAGTTAATTCTAAATATTAATTTTCTTTTCTTTTTTATACAAACAAAAAAATAATAATGATTAAAAATTTCACAAAAATATTTATTTATAATTTCAACTCAAAAGATATGATTTAGATAGTGCTGTCCATACAACAACATATTACAACAAACAGACTAAAAACACAAAAGGCATACACAATGGACAAATGACTCTGGCAAAGTCAACTGGGAAATAATAAATATTTCATTTTATTAAGAAAAGGAAAGGAAATCGGCCCTGGAACTTAATAATTCTAAGGGATGAGAGTACGATCCTAAGTTCGGGAATCAGATTGTAAAGAAATCAATATTCATCACAGCACCAGTGGAGAATATATGTCATAGGTCAACTCTGACTTGTGATAGAAAGTAATATCAGTCTGATTCTCTTAGTGGGTTAATGAGACTTATTATTATTTGGTGAACAGAGCAAAGATTAACCGTCAGAAAATATTTTAATAAAATATCTAATAAAAATATATACAATAATATATACATTACTTAATACACTCATGGGATGGAAAAGGAAAACATTACACCATCGTAAGACACTTTTGGCATAGAGACGGTGTCCCTCAATCAACTTGAACCAGCTTGTGCTGGGGAGAGAAACGAGGGTCAACACCAGGAAAAGGTAGAAGACAGGTATATATATATATATATATATATATATATATATATATATATATATATATATATATATATATATATATATATATATATATATATAATCAATTCGTATTAACATTGCAATGCTCATTTTGCGCATTTCTGTGTTAATTTCAGTTTTAAATGTCTATGTTTTCATTTATTTAGGTTTTAACTGCATCAGTGGGATCGCTTATATATATGCTGCAGTTTTTGCATCGACTTCAATCTTGAATGCACCCTTTGCAAACTTCAAATCACTGAAGTCTTTTCACATTTGTTATCTATTTGTCTATTTCGTCAATACTGCATTGTACCAGACAATGTTTTGAATTACTTGTCTTTAAAGTTATTGTTTTTCATCTGTCTTAGGCTGTTCAGCTTCAGTGTGTGATTTCTTTTTAAACAAAGGTGAACATAATATTCTTAATCATTATGACTCTCTAATAGATAAATCTTACGCTCATATAATATCATTATCTTTAATATAATGGATCGTCTATAAAATAATAGCATAGTCTATAATATAATATTATGGTCTATAATATAAGGGATGGTCTATAATATAATATAATATAATATAATATAATATAATATAATATAATATAATATAATATAATATAATATAATATAATATAATATAATATAATAATAATAGTCTATAATATAATATGATGGTCTATAATAAAATTGATGGTCTATAATATAATATAATGCACTATAATATAATATAATGGTCTCTAATATAATGGATGGTCTTTAATATAATGGATGGTCTATACTATAATATAATGGTATATAATATAATATAATGGTCTATAATATAATATAATAATGGTCTTTAATATAATGGATGGTCTATAATATAATATAATGGTCTATACTATAATATAATGCACTACAATATAATATAATGGTGTGTAATATAATGGATGGTCTTTAATATAATGGGTGGTCTTTAATATAATTGATGGTCTATAATACATTATAATGGTCTATAATATAATACAATACACTACAATATAATATAATAATGGTCTTTAATATAATGGATGGTCTTTAATATAATGAATGGTCTATAATATAATGGATATTCTATAATATAATATAATGGTCTATAATATAATTTAATGGTCTATAATATAATGTAATGGTCTATAATATAATATCATGGTCTTTAATATAATGGATGGTCTATAACATAATGGATGGTCTATAATATAATATAATGGTCTATAATATAATGGTCTATAATATACTATAATAATGGTATTTAATATAATGGATGGTCTTTAATATAATGAATGGTTTATAATATAATGGATATTCTATAATATAATATAATGGTCTATAATATAATCTAATGGTCTATAATATAATGTAATGGTCTATAATATAATAGATGGTTTTTAATATAATATAATGGTCTATAATATAATATAATGGTCTATAATATAATATAATGGTATATACTATAATATAATGGTCTATAATATAATGGATGGTCTATAATATAATGGGTGGTCTATAAAAAAATATAATGGTCTATAATATAATGGTTGGTCTATAATAAAATATAATCATTATCAAACCTCTCTTCGCCGTCTGGTGCTTGAGGCAACAGCAAGGGAGCGCCATTTCGGTCTGTCGGCAGCTCGTGCGGGGGCGGTCTGCAGGGTGAGGAATCTGGTCTTAAGTTCTCGCTCCACGGTCCGTCGCCAGGTCTCTTTGGGTCTGCCACGGTTCCTTTTCCTCTGTGGGGTCCATCTCAGTGCCACCTTTGGTAGTGAGTCAGGGGGCATTCTGCTGACGTGGCCGAGCCATCTCCATCGACGAGTTGCAATGATCTCAGAGATGTTGCTTGCACCCGCTTTTGTGTCGGAGTTCCTCGTTCGAGATCACGTTTGGCCAAAAGATCCTCACAATCCGTCGCAGACACTTGTTTCGGAAGACTTTGAGCTCACGTTCTATGTTAGCAGTGGACTTCCAACACTCTGACCCGTACAAAAGCACGCTCAACACGTTGCTCTTGAAGATACGGATCTTCGTGTGGACGCTTAGGTTTCTTGTCCTCCAGATGGGCTTCAGCATTACAAAGGTCTGATTGGCCTTGCTGATTCTTGCGACGACTTACCTTGTGCAATCTCCATCCGTGGCGACCTTACTTCCCAGGTACGTGAAATCGTCTAATTCTTGCAGGGCTGGTCGTTGATGATGATTGGGTTGCCCACTCTAGTGTTCTTCCTCAGAACCTTTGTCTTCCCTATGTGCTTTCTGCCTGTACCAGCTGTTGTGTCTTCTGCTGGATATCCTGGTGCCTGCTTGCCA
The DNA here is from genome assembly GCA_029339505.1 of Unio delphinus. NCBI lineage: Eukaryota > Metazoa > Mollusca > Bivalvia > Unionida > Unionidae > Unio > Unio delphinus. The sequence continues at coordinate 9,350,482 of JAQISU010000042.1, forward strand.
GCAACCGGATATCGTCAGCATAGTCCAGGTCATCCAGCATTGAAGTCAACGTCCACTGTATGCCTTGTCTCTTGCCCTCTGTGGTGCGGCGCATGATCCAGTATGAGAAGATGATCGGAGAGAGAATGCATCCTTGCTTCACTCCGGTTTCGTCCTAGAATGGTTCAGTGAGTTTGTTGTTGTGGATTACTCTGCACTCAAAGCTCTCGTACAGGGACCTGATGAAGTTGATAAGTTTCTGGGGGATGCCATAGTGTCGTAGGATCTTCCAAACAGAGGCTTTGGGCAGACTGTCAAATAATAATAATGGTCTGTAATATAATATAATGGTCTATAATATAATGGATGGTCTATAATATAATATAATATAATATAATATAATATAATATAATATAATATAATATAATATAATATAATATAATATAATATAATATAATAGCATGGTCTATAATAAAATATAACGGTCTATAATAAAATATAATGATCTGTAATAAAATAGAATGGTCTATAATGTAATATAATGATCTGTAATAAAATAGAATGGTCTATAATATAATAATATAATGGTCTATAATATAACGGATGGTCTTTAATATAATGGTCACTGTCATAGAGTCTATCATTTTTTGCTTGTAATTTTGACAGGGTATTAGCTTTTGTTTTGTTGTTTATGTCATTAATATTTGTGCCAAAATCATTAGGTATCTTTTAATTTTCTTCATCCTTTCTTGTTTAATTATTGATCACTTTTGTAACTCTTCTGGCATAAAATGTAATGTCCAAGTTTTCCTGCGCAATTGTTATTGTTATTACCTCTATGACACAATCTAATGCATCTATTTCATTATTGATCTATCGTGGACAGGATTTCCACGATTATAGATGTCATATATAAGTTACAATTTCGTTCCGATATCTGTTGGACGCATTGATATGTGAATTTCTGATGAGTAGATAAGCATTTATTCTACCCATGAAAAGCTCCCATCAAATCATTTCGTGTTTACCTCCATATCCTTTTGTAACTAGAATATGTTGTTAGCGCATTCGTTAGTCTATTTAATAGGAGTTATTTTATTATCAACTTTATGCCACGACATTCGAATATCTTTCCAATTTATTTCTTAAGTATTTGAGCACTAAATCGATTTGGATTTGTAGAAATGAAAACAATATATTTATCCATGACTGTAGATTGTAATCGTCATTTGTAAACAACATATTACATAGTTAATTTGTTTCCATGATTGTTGGTTGTATTATAAGATAATATTTTAAAACATATTTGCTTGGATTTGAGTTCATGTATCTCGTTTTACTTAAGAAATTATATGGTATATCTGATTTTATTTTTGACAGGTGTAATTAAAATCAAAGTATACAGACCTTACCTTGTGTTCGAAAATTGATGCAAATATTCTTTGCAAATGAAGCATTTGTTGTGTCATAAGTCAGGTAACAGTCTATATAAAATAAAACAAAATACACAGCTCTTCATTTTTGTCTTGACATCAGTATTTCTAGAATCAAATTTAGTTGTGTATAGTTTTTTTTAGAAGATTAATTTATTTAAATTATTCATTGGAATTACAAAGTGTACTTGCTTTGTACTACATCACTATTTTGTGAATTCATTCAAGGACACTTTTGGATCATATCACTGTGAACAACAAGACTATCTGTACGTTAACACCTTCAGGATCAGCTATGGTGCATTTAAGGTTGAAATTCATTTCGGAATCATCTATAATATTGGACTTGTGTTAGAACGTTTAAGATTGTTTGGGACTTGACTCACAATAATGTAAGTTCCTTTTAAATTATCACGTTATTCTCCTTCAACATTTCAGCATTGAACTAAAAAAATAACATCTGATCTTGATAAGTATGATGGACGCTTCCATGAACTCGTCTTCTAAAACGGCATCTGGAAAGACCGCTTGGAAACTATTCTGAAATTCTTTGATCGATTCAATTATGAAAATCTGGCACTTAAGTTAACTATGAAAATTATGAAACATTAATAAAGTAAAATTAGTTTTGTCGTGCTAGTATTATATTTTAGGACATATCGTGGGTGTCACAGGGTGGTGTGGTTCTGATTTGATTGGAACGGAGTTGTATGTAAATATATATTATAATAAATATACTTTAACCCAACCTTTTTGGTACTCGATATCTAGGAGATGACCGCCCTTGATATAATTACCCCGGTTCAAGTAAATAGAAGTGGTGAAACTTATAGATGGAAATATATATATAGATATCTGAGCAGATATATTGAACAGACAAATACGAGCACCCGTAAAGATAAACAAATTAAATCAATTATATAAACAATTGTGAAAATTCCTTACATTAGGAATATACTCTGCTGTTAGAAATAAACTTTCAATGAATGACAAGAAAACCCAAATAGATTTAAATAAAATAGCCGATCTGTTACTGATAGCTTTAGTTCATCATATGATCGAATGAAAGAATCGAAGTCAACGCCTTGTACGATTTCATAACCTGCCCGTCCTCAGTTTTCCGCTTCCTCTGTTGCTGTTCAGAACTTTGGCTCTCGATATGATACTTTCTATCATCCGTCTCCGGATACCCTCTGAACATGTTAGAATTTTAGCACGAGGCAGAATTTCGTCACAAGATTATACTCCTCACTGCACTTCCCTCTCTTTCCTTTTTCTCAGTATACGTCTCAAGGTACGTCACATTAATACGTCCAAAGAGCTATTTTCACCCTTTTAAAAAGATATCAATAAACAGCCTAATTTTCTCGTTATATATGATGCAGGTGAGAACTTTCATTCCCGGCTCAGAATCAGATATTTCGATCAGTAGTAAACAGATGATAAGGCTATTAATCGACTCCACATGTCCTCAAATGAACGTAGTTAGTCGAATGTCTAATTCGTCACGCATTAACATCACTCAATAATACAACCCACACGAGACCTAGCGGTTTTGAGCCCGCCACAAATACTCAGTTAGGTCATTTCACACTAGCTCTAAATCATACGTGAAATCTAAATTCGATGAATTCACACGGATTCTTGTATTCATATTAACTAATGTAATGCTTTATATTCCTAGAACCTAGTGTTTATGAAACACGACAACAAATTAAACAATTCGTCAAACTTATCTAAGAATTAATGTAAGACTTCCTATGCATAGCTCAACCTGTTGCTTATGCGAACACGACAACAAAGTAAACAATTCGTCAAACGTATTTAAGAATTAATGTACGGCTTTCTATGCATAACTCAACATTGCTATAATTCAAAAGCACATTATTAGACAAATATATTAGATAAAAGCAAAGACCTTTAGACTCAGCAAACATCATATAAATCGCATCAACAAATTGCATCGAATAAAGACACTTTACCTATGTGTATTCGTCAATCCAAACAGTTTTGGCGGATTGCCTGGACTACACTTTTCTACGAGGGAATTTCTTACAAATCCCTCGGAGTCCTCTGGTTTTGTATTTGTCCTCTTGCAGGAAATGTTAAGGCTGATTAAAAGTTCAATAAGGGCGATATTAAATCCTATGAAATTGTGTGGGAAAACACCCCCCTTATTTAACGTGACCAATCAGAATCAAATGTCTTTGCCGTCCTTTCTTTCAGAGTCGCTAAAATCGGGTCAGCTGGACCTGGTAGTTTTAAGTAACAGAATTTGTGCGGTTTCTCAATTTTAACAACTTTTCCATGAAAATGAAGTTTACCTTGTCCCTAACAGTCCCTTCTGGCCACTGTATAAACAAAGGTCTAATTAGAACAACATCCTTACTCTAAAGAACCTTACCGTACACGGCAGTATGGTGATATGATACGCGCGTGTCTCGATAAATCTAATTAATGATTCTTTGGTCTCAACTAATGTATTCTTGATACATCGCTAGAAATTTGCCCCTTCACAGTGGGATATGGTCAAGTTCAACCTGTAAAAGTGAATGTCAAAGCTACCTTCAAATTCCTAATGCTTCTCAGTACTAAGTAACCGATGTGAGTTTTGGATATGACTGGCTGTTTTCGGAAATGTTGCTAAAATTTCTCCGAAACTGCTGAACTACTAACAGGTTTTAGTTATAAATAGGCTTTTACATTGAATTTGAGTTCAAGACCTAACATTGGTTAATTCAGTAGAAAGTACTGGAAGTGAATTTGTTTCCAGTTTGATGTAGTTGTCCATGAAGATGACTTGGTTGTTAAGCAAATGCTACTGCGATATATGTCAAATAGTAATGCATATTAAAAAAGGTTTAGTCAATAAAGTCTTCATTCCTATTTTAATATCGCATCTAGGATTCTGACTTCAACAAAGTCGGGTTGTTGTTTACTATCTGCAAATAAGTTCACTTTGATTAAATAAAATCCATTGAAAATGAACATTTTATAAAATGTTTCGAAGAAGAACTGATGCGCAAAGGATCACTCTTTCTGTTTATTAAGCTGTTCAAAAGGATTATTTAATCAAACGGAAATTATAATTAGTTGTGAGTACACGAAATCAGTTTAAATTCCAGATGCACCTTTTTCAGTGCAATTCACAACATTGTTATATTCATTATATTATTCGTTGAAATCAAATATATATTAAAATAACATCAACATATAATGGGCTTCAATTTGAAGTTTTGTGCCTATTCCAAACACAATTCAGGGTTTATCTGCAGTGACCAAGACTTCCGAATGAAACGTGGCAGGAAAGGCCGGTGTCACAGGGGCAGATTTCTGTAGTTGGCATGGTAAAACACAGGTCCTCCGTCTGGCCAAGCGTCTTACACATGATCTGGTAGGCAGGCTTAGGGCCTGTAGCTTCTGGAATATAGCCCAGGCCCTGTAGTTGAAAATGAAAATACGAGTGGTACGGTCTTTCCTATGTAGTGTTGGTATATTAAATTGTGTTTCACCTGTAGCTTATTCATACGCATATAATTGTGTACAGTTATTATATGGTTACACGCAAGGGGTCTGTCTATATAACTACGTACAGTTATTATATTGTTACACGCAAGAGGTCTCTATATCGAGGGAATGGAAAACCTGCGTGAGTTTTGCTGGATGGTTTCCCCTATTTCCAACTATTTCAAGACAACAGTCGTTGTCAACTGGAAGAAATCATAACGCGCAGGCTCGATAGTCTTCACGTTTGCAATTCTTCTCCTCGTTTCACATTCGTATGGCTCCCCGATAAGCTTTTCGCAGCTGAGTATTAATACTTCCAATTCCATCTCCGAGCCCCTGAATAAAACCACAGCCTCGAAGCGCATTACATTCTCACCCTGCACAATAAAGGCATAAGCCCTTCCCAATTATTACATGGTAAAAATCGGTCTCTGTCAGGAGTATTTCTCTCTGAATGGTCCAGCCAAACAACAACACAATACAATCAGGTGCTAATTTCAGCAATTAGTGTCCCAAACTCACTTATGCAAAAGAACTGAAACTCATCAATAAAATAATGTATCTGTTTTCTTTAGTTACATCTAGGATAAGCTCTCAAAAATATCTTTCTACAAAAATATATATCGTGTTATCAACCAATCCTTGCCAGCCAAACCTATATCTACTATATTTTATCTTCAGAAATTTCCCGACTACTTCGATTTTTTCCTACAGTCAGTACCGTGAGACCTGAAATGGTATTAACGGGGTGGGGTGGGGTGGGGGTGGGGGTAGGCGCCGATGAATAGAGTAACCATTTGATCATGAAGCACACACTGCCAGCAGAAACAAGTTTCAAAAACTCTTGATATACGGGTGCATTATTTAATTTGCTGAAAGGTCGAGATTCATGAATAAAAATGTGCATACACGAAAAGACACACACGCACACCTGTGATCATTTTCGATAAAAACAATTCACAGCTGTTTTGGCGACCCAACCTCTGGCGCACGGGGTAACCTTTACACCCGCTTCCTCCCTCTCGTTAGTATGATACTTGTCGGTTATACAAATATCTCTGCAACACCGACTTATAGTCAAAGAACGAATCAAAATCTAAGAAAGCTATAAACGGAGACGTAAACCCAAATGGCAAAAACTCTTGAGTTTCTTACAATGGTAAACTGACTCGCCTATGGCGTATGAATACGCATATAATTATAGTTTTCAAACGGCATCCTCTTTAGAACAGTGGTGAATTTTCAATTATTTAAACCATTTAATTGGTACGGGGAGAGAAGGTTCTTGGGGGATTAAAACAAACCAAAACCTTAGGCTCTGAAATAGCTTGAAGATAAAATTCTCGGGTGTTCGCAACAAAGAATATTTATTTTATTAGCTGCACAAATAACGTAGCTTGAGCTCAAAGTAAAACATATACATGAAAGAAAGATAATCGCGGGTCCCCGCTATCCACATCCCCCCAATAAGTAAATAAATAAAATCACTTAAGAGATGGACTAGAAAATTACATTCAAATCTTTTTTTCTGCTTCATCTCTCTCTCTCTCTCTCTCTCTCTCTCTCTCTCTCTCTCTCTCTCTCTCTCTCTCTCTCTCTCTCTCTCTTGATTTGTCTGTTTCACCCTCATAGGTCCAAACATAGAAAAAACGAGAGAGACAGAGACAGAAACAGAGACAGTATAAAAACAATCTTAATGGTCAATAAGTCATAATGTATTAGATGAACTACAGCAAACTTTAGTCTTATTACCACGTGCTTGTTCGTCATTTCGCTTGTTTTTTTCCCCCACTTGTCGCCATTGAAACTTAAACAATCCGTCAATACAGTTTTCTATAGTCAATCCGTTGGAAACGAAAATGCATGTTATCACTGTCGACTAAATTAGTAACTTTGTTACTGTCATTTGGACAGATCTTTGCTAACGTTTTATATTTTGTATCGTTTTTTTTAACTAGGAATAGAGTGATACCAAATTAAAATATATAAGAATATGATAATATTGAATTTCACTTCTTTACAAATAACTTTAATTTTTGTGAATTTATACTAACTCATTAAATTGAACATGAACAGGGGAGATAAGAGTTGGATGTGTCTATTGCATTTTTCTATATATGAAAAATAAAATCCAGCCCAAATTCGATCTGATTCATAGTGCATCACGCCATTGTCATCTCTTACTTTCAAATGCCTATTTTCTTACGTTTAATATAGTGTATTACGGTAGTTTCATATTTCATTTAAACTACTGAAAACTTTGGCTAAGTGTGGTGTAATATATTCATCTCAGCATAAATGTTTTGCACTGTCATGTTAAAGCTTTTCCTCTTAGTTATTTCAAACAATTTTGGTATCTTTTTCAAATTTTTTTAACGTTGACGCTTCTAGCGAAACTTAACCAGTTGGTCTCCTGTATTAAATCGACGAAACTTTAATGGCATTGTGAAAAACTGTAATGCAATAGATTTTCTGTATCAAACTAAGGAAACTATAATGGCATTGTTGAAAAATGTATCGAATTGAGGACGGTTTAAGGGCATTGTGAAACAATGTATAAAACTGAGGACCTTTTAATGACATTGTTGAAAATTAATCGAAATGAGGACGGTTTAATGGCATTGTGAAACAATGTATAAAACTGAGGACCTTTTAATTGCATTGTTGAAAAATGTATCGAATTGAGGACGGTTTAAGGGCATTGCGAAACAATGTATAAAACTGAGGACCTTTTAATGGCATTGTGGACAACTGAAACCAATTTACTTGACAACAGTTTAATGGCGTTTTGGAAAACTGTATTTCAATAGATTTTCTATATCAAACTGAGGAAGCTTTAAAGTCATTGTGTAAAATTGTCTCGAAATGGGAAAAGTTTAGGGTCATTGTGGAAAACTGAAACCAATTTACCTCCTTGACGCAACACTTCCTGGGACCGCACGAGTTGGGGTCATTCGGGTTGCAGTCATCAATGATTCTTACGAGCTGACCATCCATCGAGGCAAGATGTCCAGATGTGGCTAACATTGACACCTACAAAGAAATGTATAATGCTACTTTACATCAAACCAACATCGGTCATTTTTCGCTGCATTTACAACTGGCCAACATGACAAAATAATGACGTCAATATATGGAAGACACTTAGAAAATTCGGTCCATTTTCAATGTGTTGTTCCAAATATGGGGGAGGGCGGATATTCGCCAACAGCCAACATTTCCTAATACTCTAAGTATGGTAGCATGCAGTGCTGCATACGTCGCATTGGTGGGATGACCAGTTTTAGGAGCGTATACTATATTATCATACCAAATGCATGCTTCTGAATATTATTAACATTAATTATGGCATCATCCAAGCAACTGTTGACTTAGAAAGAATAGCATCTGCCTCTTTTTCCCTTGTAACACTTGCAATAATCTTACCAACTTTCCCTGAACTCCATATAACACTCGAACTACACCAATCCAGCACATTCATTAGAAGCATTGTAATCATATCAACTAGAATCTCAAAACAGCTGTAATGTGGAATAACAAAAATATTGACCGCTCCGATGACCTTGTGGTTATAGCGTCCGCCTCTGAAGCGGGAGGTCGTGGGTTCAAACCCCGGCTGAGTCATACAAAAGACTTACCAAAATGGTACTAACAGCTGCCAAGCTGGGCGCTCAGCATTAAGAGGTTAGTGTTAGGACTGGTCAGCCTGGTGTCAGGATAATGTGACTGGGTGGGACATCATGCTACCTGTCTGCGGCATAATTCCCCAGTGCTAGACATCACATAAACTACCACACTGCAGACATCGTAGCAATATGACTGAAAAATTGTTAAAGCTGCGTTAAAAATCCTAATATCACACACACACACACACACACACACACACACACACACGCATTTGTAGTGTACCTTAATCAACTGAGTATCGTGACAAAAGCGTTTATATTCTCTAAGCTTTGCATTAGATCCTTTAAATATTATAGAGTTAGTGTCAAGCACTTTCCTGTTGAATTCAAAAATAAGGTCTCGTGATTAAATTGCATATTCCATAGCAATTTAGAGACGGTATATCCCAAAAGAAACATTCACATTGTAATAATTCCATCCTCAATCATATATCACATTCTTACCCCAGAAGAAAGAAAACAAACACTTTCTTGAGAAAGGTTTACAGCATCGTTATAAATAAGGCCGCCACCTCAATCCCTGTTATTTTGTTATAATAGCTTAACTGTCTTGTTGATAGCTATATCTATTTATATATATATATATATATATATATATATATATATATATATATATATATATATATATATATATATATAATAATAATAATAATAATAATAATAATAATAATAATAATAATAATAATAATAATTACGAACTCACCATAATGATTGTATATACTATATACGATATCGATTAAGACATAACACCATACTGGGTTGAAAATTTAGCACTTGATGTAAGTATTGATACTGTATATGCCCCGTGTAAGACGTTCTAGACTTATACCACTGAGGTAATGAAATATTTTTTTAAAAAAAACATTAAGAGATATTACAATATTATTTATTAAAATATAGATTTATGGGCTTCATTTAATATATTTACGTAAATGATGCTTAATTTGTTTAAGCCTATTTTACTAAATTCTGTAGTCTTGTGATAACGTTCTCCGATTTCGAAACCCAACATTATAAATTTGCATGTTTTCGTATATTTTTGTTTTTTAATTGAGCGTACCTGTTTACTACTGTTGGTTAATTGTATGATTAACATTAAATTTGTCTTTTGATATATCACAATATTATAGTCCAACAATGTCCTTGTCTGATTCACTATAATTCTAACTTCATGTTTCTGTCCAAGAATAGTAGTATAGTATTGATGAGCAGTGAATAATAACTTCAATGAATTATTCCACCCAAATGAAATTCTAAACACAATAAAAGACATTTTACTTCAAGATGTTATGGCAAGAGTAATTTCTCAAGTAAACAAGGTAAGACACTAAAGTAGAATCAGGATGAGTTAATTCTAGAACATTCTATGTGGTAAGGAAGATAAGGTCTTTTGATCAAACTATAAGAAAGAACATGCCAAACATCTGATGCACCAGGTTTTCAGTGCAGGAATGCCAATACACTGTATCAGATTACGATAAACATGTTTACCTCCGTTGATAAAAATCCTAATATTGAATGCATACTGACAGAGAAATATTAGCTATGTGTTGCTGCTTACAAAATCAACGTTGAGTCAGTACACTGTGAAATTGTGTTTGTATTAAGGTCAATTACAAAATCCAATTTATAACCAATAATGATAGAGAAAGAAACCACCAAATATTACAAAATAAATATACATAACAAATCCTTGCACATCTTATTAGTACTCGATTCACGGTTTTTGCACAATTGTTTTTTCTCTTTTGTCATAGATATCGCACACTTCGATTTATTTGACATATTAATATTATCTAATTGAAGTTCTGCGGTTCGAATTAATGCTATTCGTGATACTGTCATAGTAATAACTGAAGTATGACTTGTTTTGAAAACAATTTCTATCATGTACCACAGTAATGTACCAACACACATTATACGAGACTGCATAGCTATAACTAAATATAGCCCACTATTTGTACTTGAGTCAAGTCATAATCACGCGGGATATCCCAGCCCTCGCGTTAATTGGAAAAGGTCTAACCCTTGTTCTAATTTATCTTACATTTGTTCTTATTTGATCTCTGATGGTTATACTCGTATGGGTATATGTGTGTATTGCCTGTAACTCGTTCCAATCTATTCTTTTACCTCAGATTCTACATCTTTACCTTCTACTATTTATCTAGTAGGGTTATATTTTAGTTTATTTCAAATGGTTCTCTTTCCAAGCCCGTTGCTTGTAATTTATCATTTCATGTCTAGAACTTAACTTTTTAATGGGATTAGATAGATATGGTCCGTTCTGGACCATCTGCGAATTTCAAAACAAAATCACAATATATAGTATACACACTGACACACTCACGTTTCCGATGTATTTGTTGTGCTGGATCACTTGCAAAGAAAGACAAAAGTACCATTTTATACATGAGTTGGTAAAACATTTCTGAACCAGTCAAATTTTGTAACAATACTCAAGGTCTCTGTACTACTGTTAATACTCTAGTCTTAAATGTTGTTACAGAAAGTAAGTGAACCAACAATTTAAGTAAAATCAACATAGTATTTATTTCTCTAAGCCACAAAACGAAAATATTAGAAAAACCTACAGTATTTTGGATTAAATCCCAAATAATCTTAAATGTCCTATCACAAATCCAAAAGTAAAAAATATTCCGAAAGAAATCCCATAGTCTTGACATTCCAGATGTACCAATCATTTTGAATACCACAATGATGTAATCCAGAATGCAGCGGCGTCGCTAGGGTTGGTGTCAACCAGTGCGGTAAATTCATGGTGTCACCCCTCCAGACTTCCACCATGGATTTCTTCTTCTTAAAATAAGTCCACAGTATAAAAATGACAAGAACAAAAACAAATTAATTGAAGGTCAGAAGGTAAAAGTATGTAAGAACTGTAACAACGTTAAGTTATAGTTATTTTTACATTAAACTTACTTTACCGAGCAGTGTGTTCTCTGTAAAATTTTCAATTTTTCATTTTGGTGTCACCCCTCTGAGATGGTGTCACCCGGTGCGGTCCGCACCCCCCGCACCCCCCTAGCGACGCCACTGCCAGAATGTCTGCAAAGGAGTTCACAATAATCCGAAAGTAATATTATACTCCAGAAGGACGATGAGCACTTTCTAATTCCAGTGAATAATTTCAATAAATAATTCCTCTCAGATTATATATGAACACAACTGTTAATGACTACACAAACTATTCTTAAAACAAGAATAAATTCTTTACTTACAATAATAATATTTATACACATTCTACTTCACGCTATGAATATGACTCGTAGCCCAGTCTAACTGTATTCAAGGCAACCGAGATATGAGTAACGGAAAATTTCATCAAATTTTAAATACGTTTCGTTGCTATAATAGTCTAAACTTCAAAAGCTATGTCGATATCTTATTTACTACTTAAAATCATGACAAAAGTCAGGTATACAAAAACTATATCCTACACTCTTCTCGTGCAGGTCATTTGTATGTGCAAAAGAGTGGCTTTGAAATTCGGACAAAGAGGGTACGGCACTAAAATCAAAACGTCATTAAATTGGCATCAAAACATAAATATTGGCACTAGTACAAGACTATTGTGATAGACTTACTTTGTTAGAGACAAACTGGAAATATCTAGTGAGCTTAACATAAGAGTAGAAAATCTTGGTATCAAGAGATTACTTGTTTATCGATTTAGACTTGAGACAGATGTCGTCAAAGCTAAATGTATTGAAAATAAAATTCAAGGAAGTAAGGTGTTGATTTTTCTTTTTTTAAACATATATGGATATCTTGATATCTTGCAATCTTCAAAAAAAGGTACATATTTTTGAATAACATTCAATGATCGTAACAGCATGTAATACATCTTTACTATGGAAATAAATTAAAGACGAAAATTAAATACGCAGAAATAAAGAAAGTATTAATTGAATAATGAACCAAATATTACGCGCGTAAGATTCATTTAATCTCACGTAATGAGATTAAGATTCAGAATAATATCATGTAAATTCGTCCAATAAAAGTGAGATTCAGATAACATCATGGAATAAAAATACAATTCAAGAATTCTTCTGCAATCAAAATAAGAGTCGAATAATCTTATTTAGTCAAAATGACCCACATTGTACTCAATTGAAACAGAAATCAATTGGAACAAACACTATTTGGTCATTTGTACAACTGTATGATTCATACATATTTGGAGAAGAAAACAAACGTGCAAATGTGTCCAATGACAAAGCACACAGTTATCCCGAATTCTTGGGTTGGCCCAAACTTGTATCGGCCGATCACACCCTTCATGGGTTCACCATTGAGATTTATAGGGATTCTAATCTACAGAAAAGGAAATCACAGACACGCATATACAAATGCAGGCATCTTAGCTTTATCCTTATTTTGGTACTGTAATGTGTCACGACAAAACAATTCAAGCATTATATTTACCGTTTTTCAGAAAGGAAACAAACACAAGACTTTGCAAGAAAGACGCGAGTGACATTGCACTGTATAACCCTTTCTATTGTTAACTCTGAATTCCAAAATCGAAACACAAGTTCGGAAGAAATTTAACATTTTTCGAACTATTTTCTCTAAGTTTAGACTGTCGATAGAACAAGGCGCGTTTTGGTGCTGTTTTTTTAAATTATTTTTCCCGCCCTTAAATATGTGAAAACATTCCAACATTGTTTGTAGCGTGCATTTCGAGTGAAACACATGACATCTCTTAAAGTTGGGATATGTTAAGCAAATGTTAAGAAGTCAGTCGCCGATAAATATCACACTACTTTGTTATGATACTTATGAATGCACGAAAACATTGAACATAATTCACCTAGAATGTATGGTTTTCTGAATGATCGTTGTAATATGATACCGAAAAAACTAACAGAACCAATAATGGTGTGCTTCTCTTCTTGTTTGCTGTACCATTCTTTCTTTGTCTCTTTAATGTAATGCTAATTATGTCTGCCCATTCCCAAAACAATAGTATCCAAATTTACTGTCACTCAGTTGAGTTACACTTGTGTGGGTGCGTGCGTGCGTATGTATGTGTGTGTGTTTTTTCTTAACAAAAAATACATTGTAGGACATCGGATAGTATATAATTTTTTTTCCCTACCCTTCTGTGTTCATAATAGATATTGTGTGTATTTGGTATGAGTTCGCGTACGTTTACGTTGATAGTAAATATTTGGGTTATTTTCTTCCCTTTCTGTGTTCATAGTAGATAATATTTGGGTATATGCGTTTGCGTACGTTTGTGTCGGTATTTGAAAGTTTACATGCGTTCGCATACGTTTGTGTGGATATCAGATTTGCGTCTTTTCTCCTCTTCCCGTGTGTGGATAGGATATTTGGGTTTTGTTTTTTCTCCTCTTCCCGTGTGTGGATAGTATATTTGTGTCGATTCTTTTTACTCCTCTTTATGTGTGTGGATAGTATATTTGGGTTTATTGTTTCTTCTTCCCGTGTCTGGATGGTAGAGTGTGTGTTTGTATGCGTTCGCGTGTGTTTATATGGATATTATATTAAGGGTTTGTTTTTTCTTCTTCCCTCTGTGTAGATGTATTCTTTTGTCTTTTTTTCTTCTTTCCGTGTTTAGATAGTAGATTTGAGGCTTTGTATGCGTCGCGTATGTTTGTGTTGATAAAAGATATTGCGTTTTAATAGTAAATATTGGGATATTTTTTATAGTAAATATTGGGATATTTTTTATAGTAGATATTGGGTTTTTTACCCTTCCCTTCAGTGTGGATACTAGAGCGTGTGTTTCCTTGCGTGCGCGTATGTTTGTGTGGATAATATAGGGGGTTTTTATAGTATATATTGGGGTATCTACCCTTCCCTTCTGTGTGGTTTTAAAAAAAAATGTGCTTGCATGCGTGCGCGTACGTTTGTTTGGAAAGTATATTTGGGATTTGTATGAAAAAAGAAGAAACCCAAAAACTCTTTTCAGGGCCACTCCGTGTCCTCGAAAAGATTTGCTTTATTGCCTAAAATGTTTTAGTTGATACTATAGGTGTTGTATATATTTCATATTTATATGTCTATATCCCTCCAGTCCTACCCATGCCAAGCGTTGTTTATATTGGTGTAGTTTATGAACTAGCTGAACTTACCGCTACCCGCTGAATTAGCTGAACTTACCAGCCACCAGCTATGATCGCTCCGGTGGCCTAGTGGTTAGAGCGTCCGCCTCGGATGCAGGAGCACATGGGTTCGATCCCCGGCCGAGTCATACCAAAGACTTACAAAAGTGGTACTAACAGTTGCCTCGCTTGGCACTCAGCAATAGGAGGCTAGTGTTAGGACTGGTCGGCCTGGTTTCAGGAAAATGTGAATGGGAAGGACATCATGTTACATGTCTGCGACATTATGCCCAAGTGCAAGACATCACTATAAACTCTCTACGATATGACTGAAAAATTGTTAAAGCTACTTTAAAAATCCAAATCACTCACATACGCTACCCGCGCTACCCCGCTGAACTTGCTACACTTACCCGCCACCCGCTGAAGAAGCTGAACTTACCCGCCACCCACTACCCACTACCCGCTGTTTATGTCCCTCTTTTAAGTAAAGCTCATCTTAAGTAGAGTACAACCGGTCAAATTATTTAAAACACTCAGTTAGTACGAGTTTATTTATCTCACTTAGAACTGTTTTAAATTATTCTCATAAAGAGTCTGAAAGTACTATAAACTTGAAAATGTGATGGAAAATAATGACTTGCTCACTTACACTTACTCTCTGTCTCACTTACACTTACTCTTAAAACATGTCAGATTTATTGCAACATTCTCTTAACACGAAGCCTCTTTAATATGGACCACTGGATAAATCATTCACTTAACACAAAGCGTTTTCAATCTGGACCACTTGATAAAACATTCACTTAACACAAAGCCTCTTCAATCTGGACCACTTGATAAAAAATTCACTTAACACAAAGCCTCTTCAATTTGGACCACTTGATAAAACATTCACTTAACACAAAGCCTCTTCAATCTGGACCACTGGATAACTGATGCAATAGCTAGAGAATGAAGTTGTGTGGTTATTTTATCCACTTATTTGCTAAAAAGTATCTTGAAATACGTGTAATACATTTTCCTATTTGAAATGCACTTTGGTAGTAAAAGTGTACTTGTACTCTGTCTCATAAAACATTACATTACAATACATAGCATCTTAATTTTTTTAATAGTTGTCTAATAATAAACTACTTATTTATTAACCGTATACTGTAAAATAATAAACACTGTATAATAATGAACTAGTATATTGTGTAGTAATTGAATGCATATTGTACAATAATTAACTAGTATATTGTATCATAATGAATTAGTATATTTTATATCAATGAACTTGTAGCAATTAACTGCATATTGTACAATAATGACCTCGTATATTGTGTAGTAATTGACTGCATATTGTCCAATAATGAATTAGTAAATTGTGTAATAATTAACTTTTATATTGTACTATAATAATTCAGTACATTATTTAATTATTTACCTATATTGTATAATAATGAACTTGAATATTGCATAATAATGAACTAGTATAACAAACTAGTATATTGTTTAATAATAAACGTGTAGATCATATAATAATGAGTAGTATATTGTAAAATAATGAACTAGTAAATTGTATAAAAATTTAACTTTTTAATTGTGTAATAATGAACTAGAGAACTGTACAATAGTGAACTAATATATTGTAAAATACTGAGCTCTATTTTGTACAAATGATTAGTGCTTTTGTCTTTTTCTGTAAAGGGTCTTACAACCGCTTTCCCTTGATAACTATTGTACGTATGCAGTTGTATACTTTTGTAAAGGGTCTTACAAACGCTTTCTCTTGATAGCTATTGTATGTATGAATTTGTTTAGTTTATTTTATTTTTGGTGTACAACCATATATGTACAAACTCTGAATCCATATCCGCAAACATTTAGTGCGTCTAATTCGTTTATCTAAAAATTATCACCAACATTAAATTTCTAACGGGAGAAAATGTATTGTAATTAGAACATCAATAAGTCATAGGAAGAAGGTCACAGCAACCCAGTGTACGTGAGTGATATGCTTTCATCTAGAGATGTATTCAAGCTGCAAAATGGATGTCAATATGTAAATTGAGATAAGATTTTCAGGTAGAAAAAAAAATCACGGACAGACAAACGTGAAAATGAATGTTTAACTATGTGCATTTTATATTCTACCCATTTCTCAAGGCGAATGCAAACCCTTGAATATTTAAACATAATATTTGCTGGTTCTTGTAATAAATTTTATCGCTATTCATATATGTTGCAAATATGAAGGGAAAAATAAACAGAAATATTATGGATATAGAAGTTCAGAGACTTTTGTATGCAATTTGTATAGAGGGCTTAACTGGGTTGTAACATGATAAAGTTGAAATATAGATAACATATTTTGGAAGACAAAAACGTAACTCGATATTAATTATACTAAGATTATATAAAACTGATCAATCATATTGTAACAGGTCTACTGACTGAAATCTTTCGCCATATGGGGTGTATCAATTGTTATGTCTGTACGTGCAAATAAATTCTTCATTTTTGCATTATACATGACTGGGGGGGGGGTGCGAGCTTCACATTTGTATGTCTTATATATTATAATGAAAAATAGGTGACAAAATACCTTAAAGGTGGTCAAGACGCAAGCCCAGAGTAATAAATTCATATTGGTCTTTTCCTTCTTGGTGCGTGTCACCTCTTACAAGTCACGTTCAGAAATAACCTTCACGCGATACGTTTCCAAATAGAGGTGATTTTAAGGACATTGTATATTATCTCTAACCCTGGACAAATATAGAAACACAAATGCTTGAGTGACAAATTAATATTTCATCCAGTTAAGAAATGCACAACTGAAGCCGGACTATGCACGAATTATACAGAAGCCGCAAGCAACATATGGTATCCTGGCAGCAAGCAATGGCAAGAATACAACAGCCGTAGGCATCTAAAGAATTTTTCGACTTTTAATACATTGAATGTACTGATCTAACTATCTAGATTTATCTCCCCTCCCATATGCTCCTCAGAACGTTCGCTTACTAGTTTGTGAGCACCTCCGGTCAAAAAATACAAAGCATGGTCTGGAATTTTGTGACAAATTATATTTAGCAGTTATCTTCAAATTTACATTTTTAATTTTATTTGGTATTACTAGTGATGTAATGTGTTTCCTGAGTCTGTAAATAGATGTATCATTCATTTAACTGACATAATATTTTCATTTAGTTCCCAACTGTCAAATGATTCTATATATTAAAAAATGTGTGCCTTATAACGTCGGTAGTATCTCCATACGGCAATATATGCAGACAGACAAAAAAATGATGGCGACCAAAACAATAAAGGGAAAATGTATGCGCCTGTAAATCAACTGAAAATATTGTATCATTATTTAAATGCTACTTCTCCTTCTGAGATGACCGAAGAGGGGAACATAAACAAAAGTAATTAAGAACATGAAAACTTTGATGACAAATAAGATTTTAGAATCCATTAGCTGTAGAAAAGCCTGAAAACTTTTGATGACAAATAAGATTTTAGAATTCATTAGATGTATAAAGACCTGAACACTTTGAATGGCTTATAAGCTTGCAGAATGTGATAGATGTAAAAACAGTAAATTGGGAAATGGAAGAGTTTAAACATAATCGGTGTGCGAAATTATAATGATCAAGAAACAAGACAAAACAATGAAAGTAAATACAAAAATAATTAATAATAACAAAATAATTAATTAATAAATAATAAATAATTAATAATAACAAAATAATTAATTAATAAATAATAAATAATTAATAATAACAAAATAATTAATTAATAAATAATAAATAATTAATAATAACAAAATGGTACACATGAACAAATGCAAGGCAAATACAATGTAGACAACGTCACAGCAAAATAAAGTGGCAATATAGAAGAAATGTAAAGGGAAGAAAATAAAACATCCAAATATTAAGAAGATGTTTCCAACAACATCCTTGAAACATTGACACATACATAAGGAGTTTTAGAATATAAGCTGAGCAAAAATAAAGGATTGTTAAACATGACTTATATGTCGATGCAATCAATGATACATTTCTACTTTACTCGAATTTTGTTCAAATAGGTATCACAGCTACACAGTCAACTGTGCACATTTCCTTGACAAAATATCTATCATGTACAATTTTGGCCAGATTTCTGAAATCACTGACTTGAAGTTCACAATACAATCAAGTAAAAATAATAAAATTTAAAATAAAATCATTAACAATATGAACCTTGGCTATACTGAAACTTAATTTTTCACATTCAAACTGAAACATGTTATGTTTATTGAAAAGTGAAGCAAAATACTATGTTAATGGATAGGACACTTGTCTGGAGATGTTTGAAAGACAAGAAGAGAATATCAATAAATGATAGTAAAAAATGGATGTAAACGACTTCAAGATTATAGACGAAGTTTTTCATTACTTTTAAAATGAAAAGGACATGGAATGATTATAATTAGGGCATAACCTACTTTTGATCCGGAAATCGGATACCACCGGATAGTATGAACTTCCGATTAATCGGAGTCGGACAAGGCAGGAACGACCGATTCGGATAATAAAAATAATAAAGTTGAATTTCTATAGCACCGTGTCTAACACTGCGTGTCATTCGATAGTGCGTTAATAAAGTTAAATAAAAAGTCAGAAAAGTCCAATATGGTCAACACAACCACGCTGTGAGACAATCTATTTAAACCGACGGGTGAAAACCAGAAATGAAGCCGGATATGGTAAAGTACTAAGTAACATGCTAGACACGGCAAAACCAGATACCAGAAACCCGGAAACGGAAGATGAAATTTTTTAGAAAAAAAAATACGGATTTAGCTTTTCCGATTAATCGAATCGTATCCGGAATCGGAAAAATTTCATGCCCAAAATCCGGAATCGGAAATCGGTAGAAAAATGCTAATCGGTTATGCCCTAATTATAATAGATGTAATTACAGAGAGAATAACATGCAGACTCTCTATGGTAGTGGCACTGAGTAAGGTTGGCGTATTCTAATGACGGAATATAAATAGGTTATACCTCCTTCCTTTACCAGGAATATGTAGTAATGCTCTTAGAAATGAAGGAATTGTAAGGTCGGATCATGAAGTACAGTCTAATGCAATCTACATCTCAGATGCACAAGCTAGAATCAAGGCAAGCATGTCATGACCTGTTTAAACTCTATCTTAACCTATTAAGCAATTAATTAAACTATTAATTTTAAGGGGGGAAAATGAAAGCTAAAAGCTTTGCAAAATGCAGCAAATAATTTCCTTCTCTAGAATACAAAATGAAAATATATTTTTTAAACTTACGGCATTGCCAACTAAATCCAAAATGATTATAATATTACATACATAAATCATAATAATAAAAATGATATATAAACATTATTGAAAAATCCAAATTAGGTCCAAAGCTGGTGTTGATGTGCCTGTGAATGCCTGTATAGTATCGTTATATCAAGTCTTTTGTTGAAATACAGTAATATAATTCCAGGTATGCTTTCACTATAAATCACAGTAAGTGTCTCTGCACAAGATTATTATTTTTTATTAACACTGTATTTCCAGAAAAAAATAATTAATGAATTAAATAGGTTACAGAACTAAACTCTAGACCAAAAAGCTACTAGTCACAATAATAATATAAATTGATTCTGAGAGATCTTAAAGCACAAATAAATAATCTTTCCAGCAACAAGATAGGTTACAACTAATATTTTATATGGAAAAAGCAAAACACATTACCTAATGAAACATAACTTTCTAGAAAATTTGCGATGTTTACGAAATGAAAGTTTAATTATTATTAGAAATTTGTTACTGAAAATCAAATGTATAACCTGGATTAAGTCAAGTACACCTGGTAAAGTGTTAGGGGAAATACAATAAACTACACCCAGACCCAAATAAATAGGTTTGCTTTTATTAATAATGATCCTAATATTAAATTCATATACCTACAAAATATCGTAACTATGTATTAGTTGTTACAGAATATAACAAATCAATAATTCTTGTAAGATTAAAACTTGAATTTGTATTTAAAGTGGGAATGTGCTTTATACTTGCTAGCTTCTTTCAATCTAAATTGAAATTATATTTATTCCTTTTCTTTTTATCTTTCCTCTTTTTCTATTGCATTTGCTTTTCTTCTTTCTGTAATTGCATTTGTCTCTTTATGTTCTTTCTGCAGTTTCAATTATATACATTTTTCTAAAGCTCAAGCTGTCTCAACTATAATTCCATCTTGTATTTTAATTTCAGTTCCTTTTCTTTAATATTCGAGTCTGGTACAAACTTACTGATCACAACTAAAGTACCTTTATCCAAACAAAACAATCTTTTAAAACAAATATTGGACCAAACTGTTTCTATTTCTTACTTCGTTAAGGAAGCCTTTGCCTCAGAAAGATCATATTTTTTGGCAAGCTGCAATAATTCATCTTTTCTCAGTGAGTCTAAATGTTCATTGGTAGGATTCAAAATAACGTTCTCCACTTTAGATGACGTTATAAAAGCTTGTTGGTTTCAATAAATATTTCTAAAATGTGAAAGAATACCTGGTAATCATAAAACAAGGCTAATTTAGATTTCAAATACAAAGTTTTCTGAAATATTTTTAAGAAATTCGTATCACAAGGACAAACGCCAAATGTTCTGTTACAGATTTTAAGAGCATAAACTCGTAAGAGTAGTGACGTGATCTTTCTATTGATGTAAGCTGCTAATATTTCCAAATTATTGTCGGGTGTGACTTCATTGACGGGAAGAAACAAAATTTCAAATGATCACATGCTTTTCCAAACTATTTTAAAGATGATAAATAATATCCTTTTATATCAGATAAATCACTGGATATTTGTCATTTAATATAGATTTACTGTCACGGAATTGAGTGTTATGACCATAAACATAGATGGTTTACTCAAGGTGTACAACTTAAGTTTTGGCACTTTCTAATAGTGACCTTATTTTCACTGCCGCTAGCACTCACAGAGCGCGTCCATAGTACTTTTAGCGATATCCTTCTATCTATCATCACATTAGCACTTACAGAGAATTGTTACCGAGAGGATGGTGGATTAAATGAACAACACAAACACAATATGTGAAAGAAAATATAAATTTATGAAATAAATTATTAATGAAAAATAATGATGTATCAACACAATAACTCATGCGTTCAACCCACAATTACACTCACAACCATTCACAATACATGAATCAATGAAATACTAATACAAAATAAAACACAGATACAAAGGAATCTCTTGGACTATACACAGATCCAAGGAACCTTTACAAAAGTTATATTAACGCAAGTATAAATTACGATAATAAACACAAACATCAAACTATACTATCGCACGTATGGATTGCGACAACTAGCACGAACATATACATGTATTTAATCAAGTTGCTAACTTTTATTGAGATTCATGCAATGCCTTGAAATACTATTGTGATTTGAAGTAACCATGTAAATACAACAATGTATTCAATTGTACTACAATTGCAACACACACATGTGTCTCGACCCTGTATAACCGTACGATTCACCACCTGTTGAATCGCCGCCCAGTTTCCCCGAATACCTAGGGTTGACCAATACTTTTATCGGCCGTTTGCCCTTCACGGATCCACCACAGTTATACGTACAGACAGCATACGACATCTACTAGAACTAACGTTCCTCAATACCCTAGATGCCGCCCCGGATGTTTACAACTCTAGACAGCTCCGACACTCGGACTTCTAGATTTCCGGATATTTACACGTCACGACAGATGTAGACGGACAGACAATCTGACAGACAGACAGTCAGATACTTCAATTCGATTGCACAATAAATCAGCAACAATTTCAGCTACGATATCAGAGATGTTATCAGTGACGTTAACAGAGATGTTCCGCAATAAATCATCTACAATTTCAGCCACGATCTCAGAGATGTTATCAGCCGACGTTATCAGAGATGCTATCAGCTACAATAAAGAAACCAGACTAATAATAGTTGTCTCAAAAAATAATCTAAACTTTAGATTACGCTATTGCATTTAAAGTATAATAGTGACTAGTAATTCCAAATATTCCACGTTTAAAATCTGCATTGAAATAAAGGCATCATTATATGAAATGATAAACTGAATAAAATTCACAATAAAACGAAATATAAATTTAACACTCACCCCTTTGGCTGGAGATTGAAAGACGATATATCCTGTGATTAGATACTTTAGGTCCCGTAATATTGATCAGAAATATTCTGCCTTATGTACCCTCAAATAGGTGAGCAGAAATCACGGCAAGATTACCGTGCACTACGTGAATCTAATGTTCTGGACTTCATGTAATTCAAAGTCAGGCACATGCAAATCGTTACACGCCGCTTACCTTGGAGAAAACCACTTATTCACCCCAGGTAACGCATGTACGACGAAACAAAAAAAAGAAATTAGTTTGTAATTCAAGAAGAAAAAAAATTTAATTTTCGCCTAATTCTGTGACAATACCTTCCCCCTAAGAATAAAAATGTACACATTTTTAAAACTAACACAGAATAGAAGAAAAATAACTACTGATGATATCTTACAACATTTACACTGGTTATACTACAATCTGGATTTTATTATTGGGCAAATTCATACAAATTTCCCATCATGCCTTACTCAAGTAGTCTGCGCCTATATTTTCAACTCCCCTTATTGCTTCGACACGGAAGCGATAAGGTTGTAGTGTTAGCGCCCAACGCATCAACCGAGCGTTAGCGACCTTGGTCTTGTTTAAATACAGTAGGGGTTGGTGATCAGTCTCGAGAACAAAATCTCTCCCAAATAGATATGCGTGATACTTCCCAATTCCCCATACTACGGCCAAACATTCCTTTTCTATGACGGAATAATTCTTTTCCCTGGGTAGCAATTTACTACTCGAGTAAGCTACGGGTAACTTACTGTCGTCTTGCTCTTGCAGTAAAACTGCCCCCAACCCAGTTTCAGAAGCATCTGTTCTTAGAATAAAAGGCTTGCTGACATCTGGCAATTTTAATATAGGTGCACTAACCAGTTTCTCTTTCAGAGCACAAAATGCTTTATCTTGTGGCGGTCCCCATTCAACTTTGTTTGGTTGCCCCTTCTTGGTCAAATCAGACAGCGGGCTAGCAATGGCTGCAAAGTTCGGTATAAACTTTCTATAAAAACCTACTAGACCTAGAAATGATCTAACCTGCGTTTTGTTGGTTGGCTTCGGTGCGTCTCTAATTGCTTCAACTTGCTTGGGGTGAGGTTTTAACTGACCCATACCGCTGACCCTATGACCCAAACAATCTAAATCTGTATAACCAATACTGCATTTAGTGGGTCTCACTGTGAGGTTCGCTCTGCGGAGTCTATTGAAGAGCTCGCTCAGGACGGACACGTGCTCACTCCAAGTATTCGTGTACCCGAATATGTCGTCTACAAAGCTATCAACGTTTGATAAACCTTTAAGCAACTTTCGCATCAAACGACAGCAGGTGGCGCTGGCTCCAACTAACCCGGATGGCATCACTTTGAATTGATACAGTCCTTTCTGGGTCGCAAATGCTGTCAAAGTTCGGGACTCTGGGACAATAGGAACCTGCCAATATCCCTTGGACAGATCCAATTTGGAAATCCATCGGTTTCCCGACAACTTTGCAAATAGACCCTCCATATCTGGCATTGGTTCTGCATCGAACACAGTGATTTTATTCAACTGCCGAAAATCTATACAGAATCGGTTCGTCCCGTCCTTTTTCCTGACTAGCACTACTGGAGAAGAATATGGCGAGTTGGAGGGTTCAATCACCCCCAGATCCAACATTTTACCCACCTCTTCGTCCACAGCTTCACGTGCGTTGTATGGCACCGGATAGCCCTTGATTCGAATAGGGTCAGACGTATTCAGCTTAATTTTGAGGTCCAACAAAGTTGTACAACCTGGTCTGTCTGTGAATACATAAGAGTGTTTAGCCAAGAGCGCATTAATCTGTTGACGCTGGTCTTTCGTCAACTCCGCACTCACATCGACCTTATCTATCCCTTCCCCCGCAACTCCCAAGGGACATTCAAGGGAACTCTCGATATTCGAATCTGCTTCATCATCGTCTACGACTGCCGTACAAACGACATTTAAGACCGCCTTTTTAACATTGTCGCTCTGTCTCTTGATATATAACTTGAGCATGTTAGCATGGAATGTCTTTAAATTACCGTCCATGTCAATTTTATAGTCCATGTCAACTTTTACCTCTTTAACTTCATAGGGACCTTTCCACTGGACTAATAACTTATTTGAGCTCGTTGGAAGAAGTAAAAGAACCTGATCTCCCACAAGAAATTTCCTATTTCGCGCTCTGCGGTTGTAATACTTGGCATATCTGCGCCCCGATTTAATCAATTCGTCACGTGCCATCTGGCATGTACTCTCAAGTTTATTTCGTAGATCTAACACGTACTGGTAAGTTGTTTTTATTTCCTCGTTCGCGACATCACCAGTCCATAGTTCGCGTAGTATCCGCATCGGGCCTCGAACTGTTCTACCGTACAACAGTTCGAAGGGTGAAAACCCTAAACTTTCCTGCGGTACTTCACGGTACGCGAACAGAACAGCGTTTAAATAACGGTCCCAGTCTTGCGGACGTTCCGCGCACATCTTTCGTAGCATGCTTTTCAGGGTACCATTAAACTTCTCTACCAGTCCATTGCACATCGGATGGTATGGGGTAGTGTTTAGCTGTTTGATGGATAACAGCCTACTTATTTCACCCATGAGGTCAGAGGTGAACTGGACACCACAATCAGTGAGGATTTCTTCTGGCACCCCTACCCTACTGAAGATATCAACTAATGCTTCAGCTACCCTTTCCGTTTCAATAGTTGGTAACGCTACGGCTTCGGGGTATCTGGTCGCGTAATCAACCAGAGTAAGAATATACCGATTCTTTCTTTCGGTAACTGGGTGTATTGGTCCTACAATATCTACTGCCACCCTTTTAAACGGTGTATCTATTAATGGCATCTGTCCTAAGGGCACCCTTGTGACCCTTCCTTTACAGACGGTTTTCTGACATACGTCGCACGACCTACAGAACCGTGTGACATCGCCATTAACACCGGGCCAGTAGAATTCAGCGACTACCCTGCTAGTGGTATTAGCCTTACCTAGGTGTCCTGCCATGCTTGACTCATGCGCCACCCTAAGTACTTGAGATCTATATCTCTGGGGTACGACCACTTGCCAATACTTCTTACCCTCCCGAGCGCTAAACTCCCTATGAATTAATCCGTTCTTGCGTACGAATCTCGAGCTACCCCCACGCTTGCAGTGTTTAATCGCGCCGGACGTGATTTTCCCAACAATTGTTTTGATGGATTCATCACTTTCTTGTTCTTGTTTGAAATCATTACGCGAAATTCCCGAGATCGATTCAGGGACTATTAATTTATGAAACGTGGTTTTCTCTCGCCGTGTTTGCGCTCGCGTTTCGATTGCAAATGCCAAAGGTATTTTAAAATCGGCCATGGTTGGAAGACGGGAACCTTCAACATTACCGATCGTCAGATCGTAAATAGGGTTTTCCATACAAAGGGCATCAACAGTTCCCGTTAGGAAAGGTGTTTTTACCGTGATCCTTGCTACGGAAATGCGACCGATCGTCTGATCAAGTAGCATACATGGGGACTCCCACCCGAGCATTTGGTTATCCTGCACGAGACTCCGTTTTATCACTACGCCCGTGCAACCAGTGTCACGTAATACTACGACTTCTCGACCATTGACAAACCCTCTCGCGGTTGGTACACGCGCTTCGGGAAATAGACACGTACCAAGCGAATGAATACAAGGTTCTACCTGTACGATGTTATCAGATATACCTTTACTTTGTATAGCCACTGCTACCTTATGTACAAGTCCCTTTCTTTTAGGACAGTCTTTTTGAACATGACCCCATGCATTACACAAGTAACATTGCAGACGCTGAATACCTGGATTCCTCATTGACCTATTTTCCTCAGCTGATTTTACAAGCTCCCTAGGCATCGGTCTCGCAGACTGGTTTCCAGACTTAAAATCTTTTAAAACCACGTTCTGGGTTCCCCCATGAGCTTCGGCAAAGAAATCGGCTTGCTTAGCCATATCTTTTACGTTTGTGAAGACTTTCTCTTTCAGAAATTGATCTAATTCTCGCCCAACTGTATTAAATAATTGATCTCTGAGCAAGAAATCAGTCAACCCTTCAAACGTTTTCACCGCTTTGCCGCATTCAATCCACCGCTCAAAATAGTTCGCAATTCTAACGGTGAACTGACCAAAGGTTTCTCCCTTATCGGGCTTGCTATACCTGAACTTTTTACGAAAACCCTGTTCAGTGAGCTCGTACCTTTTGAGAAGTGCTTCCTTTAGGACGTCGTACTTAAACACATCGTCTCTAGGAAGTCGTGAGTATACATCCAGTGCTTTACCCTTTAATAGAGCACTAAGATGCAGTGCCCAGTCATTTTGACTCCACTTCTGGTTTTCGGCATACCGCTCAAACCGATGAAGATAACTATCCATGTTATCTTTTTCATCGTCAAAGGGAGGTAATTTGGGGCCCCTTAATTTGCTAAAGGTAGAATCGTGTTCTCTTCCAGATGTTGCTAATTCTACCTTACGCTCATGATCCCGTTGCTTTGCTTTTTCTTCTAACTCTATTCGCTTTTGCTCCGCTTCCATTTCCCATCCTATCCTATCCTTTTCGGCCTGCTTCTCTAATTCTATTTTTTCCCTCTCAAAGGCCCATTTCCTTTCTTCGGCTTCCCCTTTTTCCCTTTCTAATTCCCTTTCTAATTCCCTTGCTCTTACCCTTTCTTCCCTTTCCCGAGCTTGTTCTTCCTGAATAAATTTCCTTAAGCTTTCACCTTCATATCCTAATTCTTTGCCTAAGGCAACCAAGTCCTTAAGGGATGACATGACAATTGTAATATAAATATAAATGTATAAAACAAGCTGACCTTATCTTCCTGATGAGGGTAACCAAACCAATGCTTTAAATACGTTTATACTGGACAAACGGACCAAGATAAACTAAACAAAATACACCCCAACATGACTATTATCTTGTCAAGAAGGTCACGCTCAAATATAAACATTAAATGTATACTTTCACAAAAATGATTGACAGTTCACTTAATCCAGCGATCGCACTTCTGACACCATTGTAACAGAATTGTTACCGAGAGGATGGTGGATTAAATGAACAACACAAACACAATATGTGAAAGAAAATATAAATTTATGAAATAAATTATTAATGAAAAATAATGATGTATCAACACAATAACTCATGCGTTCAACCCACAATTACACTCACAACCATTCACAATACATGAATCAATGAAATATTAATACAAAATAAAAACAGATACAAAGGAATCTCTTGGACTATCCACAGATCCAAGGAACCTTTACAAAAGTTATATTAACGCAAGTATAAATTACGATAATAAACACAAACATCAAACTATACTATCGCACGTATGGATTGCGACAACTAGCACGAACATATACATGTATTTAATCAAGTTGCTAACTTTTATTGAGATTCATGCAATGCCTTGAAATACTATTGTGATTTGAAGTAACCATGTAAATACAACAATGTATTCAATTGTACTACAATTGCAACACACACATGTGTCTCGACCCTGTATAACCGTACGATTCACCACCTGTTGAATCGCCGCCCAGTTTCCCCGAATACCTAGGGTTGACCAATACTTTTATCGGCCGTTTGCACTTCACGGATCCACCACAGTTATACGTACAGACAGCATACGACATCTACTAGAACTAACGTTCCTCAATACCCTAGATGCCGCCCCGGATGTTTACAACTCTAGACAGCTCCGACACTCGGACTTCTAGATTTCCGGATATTTACACGTCACGACAGATGTAGACGGACAGACAATCTGACAGACAGACAGTCAGATATTTCAATTCGATTGCACAATAAATCAGCAACAATTTCAGCTACGATATCAGAGATGTTATCAGTGACGTTAACAGAGATGTTCCGCAATAAATCATCTACAATTTCAGCTACGATCTCAGAGATGTTATCAGCCGACGTTATCAGAGATGCTATCAGCTACAATAAAGAAACCAGACTAATAATAGTTGTCTTAAAAAATAATCTAAACCTTAGATTACGCTATTGCATTTAAAGTCTAATAGTGACTAGTAATTCCAAATATTCCACGTTTAAAATCTGCATTGAAATAAAGGCATCATTATATGAAATGATAAACTGAATAAAATTCACAATAAAACGAAATATAAATTTAACACTCACCCCTTTGGCTGGAGATTGAAAAACGAGCTATATATCCTGTGATTAGATACTTTAGATACTTTAGGTCCCGTAATATTGATCAGAAATATTCTGCCTTATATACCCTCAAATAGGTGAGCAGAAATCACGGCAAGATTACCGTGCACTACGTGAATCTAATGTTCCGGACTTTATGTAATTCAAAGTCAGGCACATGCAAATCGTTACACGCCGCTTACCTTGGAGAAAACCACTTATTCACCCCAGGTAACGCATGTACGACGAAACAAAAAAAAAGAAATTAGTTTGTAATTCAAGAAGAAAATAAATTTAATTTTCGCCTAATTCTGTGACAACGTCCATAGTACTTATAGCGATATCCTTCTGTCTATCTCTGTGTTTCTTAATTCTATCCGTTCTATGGAATTTTTAACATCTAGAATGTTTCGGAATTAATTAAAAATAGATAAATAGTTCAGGTTAAATATTTGTATAGCTCAACACACCAATGGACTTCGTTTATATCTTGTACACAATGAACCACGACAAATGATTGAGTTTTTATAATCAAGTGCTCCTTTGATAGTTTTTATAATCAACTGGGATTCTAGTTTGATAGTTTTCATAATCCAGTGGGATTCTCCTTTGATAGAGTTTTTATAATCCAGTGGGATTGTCCTTTGATAGAGTTTTTTTATAATCCAGAGGGATTCTCCTTTTGGATGACCAATTCGTGTTCGAGCACGGTAAATATGTTAATATTACACAATCATAAAATTTCCTAAGAGATGAGACGTTTGGCAGCCAGTAGTACTTTTCCATCATTAAACTAGAAAAGGGAACCAGTTGGCTGTCTTGTAAGAAGACATGTTTTCGTGCTAGAACGCAAAATTTCTGAACGAGAACAGTATTAATGTACGCAATGTTAATTTCACGTAATATTCTATTTTTGATTGTTTGTTTAATGCAAATTTGTTTGATAAGATCTAGGATACATATTATGTATCGTTTATTCAATTTCATAGAAATGTCTTGATGCTAGATTTATTAGGCATTTTATCTCTTTAATTTTAGTTACTAGTTCATTGATAGAATTGAGACTGCATCCGATCCAAATTTTACATATGTGTAGGATTTTATAGGGTTATATTAAACAGTTTCCTTTGTCTGTTAGAATGATACTGATTATCAAGAGTTAATGAGAATTACCTATTTATATTTAATATTGCAATGTTTAATAATCTTGTAGGTTAGGGATTGCTGTGAGCTAGAATTGTGTGAATCTTAAGCAACAGTAATCGAGCATGTGGTAGTATAGGTAAAGAGATATAGCAATGTTCGATACACCACTCACGTGGTAATTTATTGCCGATCGCGTGAAGTGAGGGTTATGTTCTATTGAATTAAGTCAGAATATATGCAGTGTGGATAGTTAGTATGCTTCTGAGTAACGTAAGTGAGGGAATTTTTATGTACGTAAAGAAAGTGGTACATATAGAGATTATGGGGTAATTTTGTCCTTTAAGGAACATCTTTCTGGGAGAGTCGGGACAATCCGAAGATGGAAGCCCGGCAAAAAGAGGTGACGAGTTCATAATAAAGGACTAGGAAGTCCAGAAAGAAATGAAGCATTCGGCATAGGAAGACTCGAGAAAATAGGAAGTTGATTCACGGTCAAAAGAGGAAGCTGACGCAATCAGTCGTGCACATAGCGCACTTTTCACCACTCATTATTATGATGAAATAAATCCAAATTAGACAATGGTATTAAATTATGTTGACATAATTTTAGATTGAAATGATTGCCGCTATTAATTTCTTATTGATTCAATTTTTTTATGTTTCTTGTCTAAGGTTTATTTATTGCATTATTTCTTCCTAATAGTCTTGCTTAGTTCTCTGTTGATGTTCTTTCTATCCACTCAGACCGGGTCAAAAAATTCAGGGAGTTCATTCCCTAGGTAACGCCAGCAAAATCCAATTAGTCACCCCTCTTACTAAGAGGGCGAAGTTACATATACCTCAAATGTGTCTGTTATAGAACGATACCATTATAATTGCATACGTTTATAAATTATGTGAGGACCAGTACTATAAGGTTTTCATTTGTTATAGTTGAGTTTATGAAAGAAAAAGTAAAAGGCGTGAGATGAATGTCAGATACAAATTATCATTAATAAATAGCTTGTTAAACTTGTGTTATGTGTCATCGCTAAAGTCAATTACAGCTGGTTTCATGGTGTTATTTGCCTCGAGTGCAATTTGTCATTTACTTAGTGCTTCATTAATGAAAATGTGCTTTGCTGATTTGGTAACAATAACAATAAAGAGAAACATGAAAAGAAATGGTCAGTCTAAATCATGCTCACCATCACAAAATCGATTGTCAACATTAACCATCTAAGGTGAAAAATTAATTGATAGACCATAATAGAGTACGTTCGTTGTTGTGTACTGTTTTACTTCAGTGCTTGTTTCTTGCTAAGTGTACAGTATTGCGGTTTTTCTCAATGTGTTATAATAGTTACAACAACTGTTCACTCTTTGCAATATTCATGTAAATGTTTTTGTCTCTCTGTAAAGTTTAATTTTAACAAGGTTCTACCTTTTGTGGTGTTTAATTTTAACAAGGTTCTACCTTTTGTAGTGTTTAATTTTGACAAGGTTTACATTTTATAGTGTTTTAATTTTGACAAGGTTTACATTTTATAGTTTAATTTTGACAAGGTTTACATTTTATAGTGTTTAATTTTGACAAGGTTTACATTTTATACTGCTTCTTATCATGCTCAGTTGTATATTATATTTTTTTTTAATTCTGACAATTAAGAACATTTTGTAATATTCATTATTTATTATTTACCCAGTTACAGTTAAGATTAATTTTCACTTCCTAAAAGTACCAATGAATATGGACTTAATTCCAATTTAGATCTAAATACGAGAGAAAATTCCCATATCTCAGTGCTAAGAAATAGAAACTGTACACATTATTTAAAATAAATTAAAAAATGAATGCTTTGTTATATCTAATAGAGCGTAATTAGAGGTAAACTTGCCAAACATGTACAACGTTCACGTAAATGTAAAAAATCCAAAGAGCAATATATGTAACAATTAGATATTAAAGCTGTTTTGGGTATAATGTTCACTACGACCAAAGAACGTTTTGTCTGTTTTTCATACATAGAAGAGCAACAAAACTTCGGCTGATACAGCCAGGTTACGTTTCAGCTACCAATCTGAAGAACTGGAGATGGTGAGACTCGTTGCAGTGTTGTCAATCAATGAAAGTGGTAGCAGCGGTTGGATTGGACTTGGAATAGCAGTTTGACAAAATATCAAGATGGCTAGCGTAATATCACCATTCAGCGACAGGTTGCTGTATACCGAAACGGGAATACTGAGAGCAACTTTTTTTCGACGATGTGATTTGGCGTTTCATAAAAGAATGCAAGGACTTGGAGGCGAGGCTATCAGCACGGAAAGGGGAATATGGATAGAAGTGCTGGGGTATTTCAAAAGAAACTAGAGTCGTCAAGATCTTTCCCCTATAACAACTTCACTTCGGTGGACAAGTCCATAACCATAAGTTTATAATCACCCAAGATGACTGATATCAAATTTAAATCGGATGATACAATGACAACTCCTTCCACTGCAGTGCACGCAGCGTTACTCTGATGTATGGCAGAACCACACCCATCTCTTTCAGATGTGTTCAACCCTTAATTCTTGGATAGAAGCACTGCGAGGTCAAGATAAAAATTGCTAGCAGTACCTGATAAGTCTTAATTAATTGGTTGAGACTTAAAAAGATCCGTGACCCATAATCTAGACCAATTGGTACAGAGCCCAGCTGAGAGGGTTCGCAAGATGGAGAAGTTTCACCAAAGCTTGCGCAATCTATACAGCAATTTATTACGAGCCTACCCAGAAGCAAGTTACCTTGTGGTCGACATGCTTGCAATGGAACAGTTAATTGATGCACTGGATGATTCTGAGATGTGCCATAAGGTACAATGGTCAAGACCTGCTTTTACTGAATGATGCAGTATAAATGTAACATTAGAGGCCTTTACAAGAGCCGAGAGGACCACATCACACGAATTTCAAATGAGAAGGTGGCAAGAAAACAATGGTACAAAGTCTTTAAGGCCTTTTCCGCTTGTAAAATACCTGATTAAATGTGGTGAGGTATAGGGCTTCAATGTCAACCTTTCAACTTATCTACAAGTTAGGCTAATCAACAGCAGACTGCTATTAATGTGGATGCTCAACTTGTGATAGTTTCATTTGCTGTACATCTTACACTAGGTATTATACCAGGATCACTTTGAAAAATGTATCCACTGAATACAAAAAATTTAGGTATGATATCAGTAGCATTATCGTGATATTTTTTCCTACATGTACATGATGAAACATAATGCTACCGGCACAGTGGGTGCTTCGGTAGGATCAGACACACAAAGACATGGAAATGTTATTTTAAAATAAAACGTCATTATCCAAAGGTACATAATAAAATTTAGGTATTTATGGACTTCTTGCTCTTTTCTTATCCACTAATACCGTCAAACATATCAAGAGCAGTCACTCACGAGAAAAGATAGTTGTACACAGATGTTCACTATATAGATTTTTCAATAAATACCATCCACCAAACATCATTAATATTACTATATTAACGAGATTTTTATGTGCATTATACAACAAAATGATAATTATGTTGTTCTCTTCAAAACATTTGTTCTACACAAGATTACTATATCCTGCTGACTTTAATCCATCCTAGATATGATGTTGTTGTAGGGTTTAACGCCATATTTCAGCACAAGATAGGCTATACATGGCGGCCCAGTATTACTGGTGGAGGAAGAACCCGGGAAAACTCCGGAAAGAACCACCGACCTACGAGAAGCTACTGGCAAACTTTCTCACATAACTACATTAGCCGAATCTTAGTCTCGAACCCACGAAAACAGAGGTGAGATGGCAGTGATCCGTAACGGAGAGCGCTTTAGACCACTCTGGGCCCCCATCCTAGATATGAATCAACACCGATCTTAGCTTGTTCACACTATTAAAAAAATATAAAAAAATTAAACACATATATAGATTAGCTAGTTGCTCAAGTCGATAAGATCAAAAGGCCAACCCTAGTAATGAGAAGCCGTTATGAACAAAAATTTTAAATTCGCCTGCCTTCATGGACATGTTTGAAATATTGATTTACCACCAGACACTATAGAAAACGGATGCAAATTGTACCTCTTCTCAAAGACGACCATTTCTGTCTTCTTCAGAGATAGCTTTAATTTACAGGCAAATAGATATCCAAGTATTCCTGTCACACTGGCATAAAAGGCGACTTCCATTTCCATTAACAGAAATACTTTTCCCACCATCCACCAAATGAATCGCTTATATCCTGTCCTGTAAGGATAAAAACCGTCTTGCTTTAGAAGCAGACACATTGACAACTTTGTATTCACCTGACAGTGAATAGTACAAGAAAGTAAAACTGTGGTATGAAACACTTAAAGACCGATTCATATCTTTCACTAAACCATGCTGTACACATCAAAGTACTTGGAGCGGTCACTGCTGATGTGTTTCAGTGACTACTTAAGGC
Source organism: Unio delphinus (assembly GCA_029339505.1). Taxonomy (NCBI): domain Eukaryota; kingdom Metazoa; phylum Mollusca; class Bivalvia; order Unionida; family Unionidae; genus Unio; species Unio delphinus. The sequence goes on from JAQISU010000042.1 coordinate 9,385,171, forward strand.
AGGATGAAACCACTGGTTGGATAGGTAACATTTGATGCTGCCCACAGAAGGCATGTGACCAATAAACACTGGGCATTTATATACAAACTTTGACAGAGATAAATTTAAATGTCCATTGTGACTAGGCAGGTTTGAGAAAAATGGGGCTAATTGTGTGTAATGCTGTGCTCATTGGGCCAGCCTCGCAAAAGAGGAAGAACATTTACATTATGCATTTTACATATTTGCATGAAAAAAATAATAAATTACCTTCTTACTATGTACATGTACTAACAGTACCAAAAATTAAATACTTCCATTGTCTGCCCCTCCAAATATTAAGGTAATCAGTCCTTGCAATGTGTTGAAATTCAAGCGATTTCTTGAGATTACATCTGTAAGGACTTCGTGATGATCAATGAACTTAATAAAGCATGTTGTAGTTGAGGTCCTTAAGCTCTGACACACATTTGTCATGGAGTTCTTAGCTACTGCATAAATTGCAATAAATTTGATTTGAGTCTGAACCATACTTTAGCCAGCTACACTCGTTATTTCCAGATAGCTTTGAAGACATGCATGATTTTTTTCATTTTTGGTTTCGCCATTTTGTAATTCACTTCTTCAGACATTTTATTATTTTAATTTTTTTATCAAAACTTCCATAGGTTTCTCAGTTTTGCTCAGTACAGTCATGATCTCTAAGGTCATTCTGATTGCAGTCATGATCTAAGTGCAAAAAGAAATGTCATCCGACATTTCATATCAGCTTCTTATTAAAACTTGACCACCAATACAAATGCAAATACACTGTCAAGGTCACATCATGTGACTTGGTCGCACACGGCTTACAAAAACTGCTAAGACTATATCTACTTTGATAACAAATGAAAATTAAATAGAGGTGCAACCGAACTCAACATGTTATTTGAAACAAAGAGATATTTTATAATTACATTGAGGTTTCTACAGTTCTAAGCTTTAATTCTCCCGTCTCTAAAAAATAACTTTTACTGGCATGTCTAGCAAATGCAGAGTACCACTCCAATTCAAAGCTGGAAATATTATGGGATTTATCAAGTAACATTTTTTTCCAGATGATACATACATACATACATACATACATACATATATACTGTATATATATATATTTTCAAAGACTCAGGTGAATGGGAAAATAGCCAGGCTGAGCAAAGGTGAAATTGGAAAAGATCGCTAAATGAACTTTATTCATTTTCATAAAAAAAATATAGGATATTTAATAACTGGTTGGCGCAACCATGTCAAATTATAAATAAAACTGCACCCCATCCATTTTATTTTTCAGCATTATTCTGGCACATTGATTTTTCTTCCATTTTTTTTTGTGGGACTTGGTGTCTATTTTGTGAATCCCACAAGGGCATTTCCTGGCTGAAACATTGGAACAGATGACATTAAGCCAGAATACATGTCTACTAAATGACTCACTTAATTCAAGTTAACAATGAAGCTGGAATAAAAGGAAACAAAAGTCAATGGAAAATTGTTTCAATTTATTATGACTGAAATCATTCACATTTCAATTTTTTTATTTGCTGTGCCTTTGCTACACAATTTGATCTGGATCATTTAGCCCTCATTCGGAATGGATCTTGTCTAAAAGTCTTGACAAAAAGCACTTTGCAAAGTATTTAACATAATCTATTCCAACTATTTGTTCTTTACATGAATACAAAGAGTATATAAAAAATATAATTCTAATTCCTTAGTGAAGTGTATTCCTCTCTACGGTTTATCTTCAGAGCTATACAATATCACACATGATTTTTAAGCTAATGAGCAAATGACATCAATTAAAATTATGATATAAAATACACATGCAAGACTGTTGTTTTACATTATTTGAATTATTCTTGAAGAGGACTTGTTGGAAATAGAACATTTTAAAGGGTAAAATCTTTTGCATATAGTAAATATGAATGTTCAGATTAGCTTGCAGCTTTTTCATTAAAACAAATCTGAATTTTTGCCATCACCAAGAACATTGCAACAATTCAAACATTCTGAATATAAAAGGTGCAAACCGATGCTAACTGGCCCAAATATCTATTCTGACCTTATTAATATACAAAAGCACAATATGCTTCAAGCCGATACCCAAACTGTACCAGCACGAACACTAGGGTTCATGTACTTGCTGTTTACACTTCATCTATACATTTATTCTGGACAAAGTTACCCTCTCCTGCTTGCAACGTTGTAAAACAAAATCTTTTTCAAATAATCCTATCTACATTTTGCAATCTGAGATTTAGGAGTTAAAAAATCTGAAAAAAACCGATGAATCAGCAACAGAAGACTCTAATTATTAGGAAGTTTCTTTTATTAATTGATGCACAGACCTTTCATACTTTAGCAACAAGAAAGTCATCAAATGAACACTGAATTCTCTATATACTGAAAATTTCTTTGATCTGAATTTGTGGAATATATAAATTTTATTACAAAATTGACAGGCATAATTTCTAAGTACAGCTTGAATAAACCAAACTATAAATTACATGGTACATTTTCCACTACACGACTACAACCCTAGCCGGGATATATCAGTAAAAATATCACTGAAGATAAATAACTGGACTAGAATGCTTAGGCCATATGAAAGCAGTACTTACAGAAAAGGGATGGGATAACTGTGCACTAGCACCCCTGACACCATTTTAGAGATCATTAAACTACCAAGGTAGTGCTTAATTTGACTTCTGCCATGGGTAGCCTCCATTGTGGATCAATTCATTAAACTACCAAATTAGTGCTTAATTTGACTTCTGCCATGGGTAGCCTCCATTGTGGATCAATTCATTAAACTACCAAATTAGTGCTTAATTTGACTTCTGCCATGGGTAGCCTCCATTGTGGATCAATTCATTAAACTACCAAATTAGTGCTTAATTTGACTTCTGCCATGGGTAGCCTCCATTGTGGATCAATTCATTAAACTACCAAGGTAGTACTTAAGTTGACTTCTGCCATAGGTAGCCTCCATTGTGGATCAATTCATTAAACTACCAAGGTAGTACTTAATTTGACTTCAGCCATGTGGATCAATGTACATCATACTGCTTTGATAAAAATATTTATCATCACTTTCCTCAGAACTTTACCTCTGACACTGTGGTACATTACCTGTTAGGTAGAATGTAAAAACTTAATGGAGGTCAGGATGGTACATTGGATGATTTGAATGACAGACAAAAATGTCACAAATATTACATCTGATATGCTCAGTAATACTAAAAAATTTAAATACTGAACCAACCATCACCATCCAAACATTATCAAAATTGGATATTTTCCCCCCATCATTTCAAGTGAAAGCTGAAAAGGGTCAACTTCAGTATACTAATAGAACATAGCAAAGATGATGCATAGAAAAGTCTATAATTTTTCTACATCGAACAAAATTTCTGATTTCTGTACAACAGAAATCTTAGAACCCATCGCTAATGTACTAATAAACGGAAAGATTGGGAATGTTTAGTTTAAATCAGTAGGTACTGAAAAAAATGTGTGGCTATTCAACTAATTGCACAAATTGCATGGTCATTCCTATCACTTATCCTTATCAATACTCTACCCAAGACATTTTGACACAAATGTCTACAATAAACAGGGCACTAGACATTTGCAAGTAATGCTTTCTCTTTAAAAAGATATGAAGCGGAATACAAAATTGGCAACTTCGATGCTTACAGTCTGTGATACAATTATAAAAACATAATATCAAACTGCTTGTTTTAAAGTATAAGCTAGTCTTTCAAAACTAGTTCTGCTTCTGCAACCAAATAAATCCTTGCATGCAAAAAGACCAAAGAAAAACAAATGAAATAAATATTAGAATAATAATTGCATTGTACAGTCAGTTTTTAAATCAACTTGTGGGTACATACTTAAATATTGGCCTTTTCTTTTCTTACACATGCCCCCTGGCAAGCATTCATTTAAATAATGACACTAATAGGACAACACAAATATATTATTTCTTTTTACAATAACAAGTGTTCTGCAGTGGAAACAGTTTAAGGCCATTGTGTTTATTAGGCTCACATCGACTGTAGGATGGGAACATTGAATTTTTTATTCAACGGATCCAAAGGGTATTACTTTATTTCCTGGTGATCCCGAGAGATAAGAACGTTTACCATACAAAAGGCAGTCTAGTGTCAAATGAACCTACAAATTCCATTTTCAATATATAGATGAATATTACGATTTATCCAAATTGGGTGTGGAGGGATCCAGTACTTGATACAAACCAACAATTAAAAGATCTATCAAATAATGATCCTTCCTTGGAAAAAAGACAAGTTCATCACCACTCCACATATTTAAGTTCCAATGAAGAAAACAAGATTTTTAAACTTGCAAAAATTTATAACAATGAAAATAATAGTCTTAGTGTTTGCATACATAAAATTCCTTAAATATTCTTCTCAATATGTCTCTATAATAAAACTGTACAAGCACGAAGGTATGGGATGACAAGTGATCCAAAAATATCTGAACCAAATTTAGGAAACTTCACAATCTCTTTGATCACAGTAAAAAAAAAAAGTGTATTTGTTAAATGAGCAAATCCTTTAGACATGATAAATATTAGCAGCCTATACACACAACAGTAACACATATTAGGTATCAAAAGGAAGGAAGAAAGAGACAGGTTTTGGGGTAGCTTGTTAAGTGTGCAAAAAAGGGAAATATGGTTTGGCTGAAGCAGAATATATTCCATTTATTATGTACAATTTAATACAATCTGTTTACATTTCTGACTTTATCTGTTACAAATAGAAAACTTCTAACAGTTTATAATTAAAGGGATGGCAATTAAATCTTTGAAAATACAGCCTTTCTCAGTCATGTGCATGTTTTCTTTCCTTCAATCCCCTACATGACCTGCATCTTCTCCATTATGAAACATCATAACATGTAATGTTGTGTGAATATAAATCCTTTTCAATATATATTGAAATATTAATTCTTAACATGCAATGTTGTGTGAATATAAATCCTTTTCAATACATATTGAAATATCAATTCTTAACATGCACTGTTGTGTGAACATCAATCCTTTTCAATACATATTGAAATATAAATTCTTAACATGCAATGTTCTGTGAATATAAATCCTTTTCAATACATATCATTCTTAAAATTTAAAATAAAACTGATTAAAATTCTATCATTGCTAATGAAAATGGCTTCATTAACTTTAACAAATTAGACAACATACATAAAAAAATTAAAAAGCTTTTACCTTGAAAGCCATTACAGTAACACAAGATTTAATCCTATTCTTTAAATAAAGGTAAAATATTTAGTATTTTAGGATTCATATACGTTCAGAATACTTCGACACAACAGAGAATGACAAGACTTTATAAAATTTCAACTAATTAAAAAGATCTATTTCATTAACTACTGTAAATATGATTTTCAGTTCATCATAAATTGGATTCAAAAGATATGCTGCCTATGAAACTACAGCAATAAAACAAATTGGTTGACTGGGAATTGCTATAATGTGAAGAAGTACTTTATTAATTCAAATGTTAGATCTCTCATCCCCCCCACCAATTTTTGTTTTTAAAACACCTTTGTCTAACAGAAGAACAGGATAAGAGGCAGTACAAAGATTGGTTATGACTAACTTTGCCCAAGAGAAATGACTGGCAAATGTATAACTACACAAAAAGACTAGTGTTTTAGGAAATTTTAAACTCTTTTGAAGCAGACATTATTATTTTACTGACATTACATACATGCTCCTTGAGAAAGAAATGTTCTCAGGTAAATAGAAAAAGTATTAATAGGAATTATTATAATTGCAAATAGTTAAGTACAATGTACAGCTGTGCTTTCATGTGGTTTTATGATGTATGGGGTAAAAAAGGTCTACTATAGTACTGGCTTTATGAAAGCAATTTTAGCCTCTCCAACCACAGTGGTCCACTTCTACCAAAGTCTCTGGTTTTAAATTTCTCTATCTCAATTCTCCTTCTGAAGGCCTGGTGTTGGATAAAGAATTAGTGATTTTACATTAGCAATTAAACAAATGAGTTATTGGAAGAAGTGGGTCACATAAATTGTGGAATAAAGAGCACTCATCCCTCAAACTTATTAATTACATCCACCTAGCTATATAATATATCAAATTCAAAATCTGGTTTTCTTCTTCAAGTAATAGTCCAAAATACTCTTGATACAATGTTGCAACAAGCACGAAACATCAATGGTAAATGCTTGGCTGCACGACTGGTTCCTCATTACCATCATTACATGGACTCAAACTCGTCAATTCGTTTCTTGGTGTTTCCTTGTCTAATCTGTTTTAATGTCTTGTACTTATCACGCCCTTGCCTCACATTCTCAGCATGTAGCAAGTCATTCTTTGTCAATTTTTCTTGATCCTTTTGGTGCTGAAGTTCTGCCTTGAGAGCCTGAAAAAAAGGTCAATACAAATAGAAAAAAATTCTAAAACAAGACAGAAGGCCTGCAGGTCAAATCTACAATCCAGAAATTACTACAAGACATGTGACCTTAAGCACCAAGGTCAAAATGTGAGAGTGAGTTCACCATAGAATGAAATGTGTTACCTTCATGATTTATGCCATGTATCCATCAGGGAAAAATAAAAGCATATTCAATTTTTTAACCCAAAATCTGAAAGCTAATTTTCTATGACTGAACTTGACCTCAAGGTCAATGGGCAAATAATCAATGTCACAGATGTAGTAAAGTAAATTTCAGAATGATTTATTTAAAGTAAGCAAATCCTTCAAGGGGTTTAGGAAATAAAAGCAGATTCTTCAGACAAATTTTCTATGACGGTGACCTTAAACTACCTTCTTACATTCCATGATCTTCTCAGCAAGGCAGATTGTGTTACTGTATGTTTGTGTTAAACCAACCTTCATCACTGCGTAAAGTATCATGTAATGCTATTGCTCAACTTAAAAACATAAATTTGAAAAGCTCAAAAGTGTGATCTGATCCAGTGAAGGCAAACATGCTCAATTAAAAGGCTTGTAAAGTACTCCATGACCTACCGCTGTGGTGGCCTAGTGGTTAGAGCATCTGCCTAGAATGTAGGACTTCACGGGTTTAAACCCTGGCCAATCATCGCAAATACTTATAAAAAATAGAACTAAAAGCTGCCTCGCTAAGCACTCAGCATTAAGAGTTAGTGTTAGGACTGGTAGGCTTGGTGTCAAGATAATTGGACTGGGTGGAATATCATGCTACATGTCTGTGGCATGATGCCCCAGTGTTAGACACAACAATAAACTGCCACAATGCAGACATCAGAAAGATATGACTAAAATTGTTAAAGCTACATTAAAAATCCAAAACACATACACACACTCCCCGACATTAGTGAACTCCAGTTCAGTTTCACAAACTGCAGCAATCACTTCTTGCTAGCTCCATCATGCTGGCTAATTCTTGTATATAGTATTTCCATTTGTGAACAATGCTGAAACCAACATAACATGGTGTCCAATAAACATGCTCAGGACAAAGGTTGCCTTTCCAAGGCTGCACATTTACTAATATTTGTAAACATGTGCACTGTACACAACATCACTTTGTTGAAATGATAACAAATTATAACTTTCCACAATCTACTAGTAAAGTTTTATGTGACAACTATTTACATGTAATGGAAGACGGACAACATGTATGCCATACCTCATTCAACCCGAGATAAAAAATTGCTACCAGTCTTTACCACTTGTCCTGATTCGTTAGTTTGCAAGACATGTCTGACAACTTCCCATTTATGTGACAAATTAGGTAAAACATCCTCCTGACTGTCAATTATATACATGTACATAATGAATAATTGATAATTTAACCATATATACTTCATAGGGTTTAGGAAATATAAGTAAACAAAATATGACTGAATCAAAACCACAATACAATTTCTCAATTACTACATCCATGACCGAACATTATAAGTGCATATGAACATGTAGAATAATTTGTCACTGCATAATACTGATTAAAGCCCAGTATTTAGGAAATAGCAATTAAAAAACTTGACCAAAAAACTGCTGCTAATATCAGAATAGTGAATGCTCCAGACTCGTGAGCTTGGTAATAATAAAAAGAAGCTTTAGCACAGTCATGTATTTATTAAAGTCATATCAAGCAATTTGTTTCAACCCTATAGTCAGCAAAACATGGTCACTATTTACTGACCAGAATGATGCTCACTGTCCAGTTGATCCAGATCCATAAATAAGGGCTGGCCATCCTAATCTAACCACTGATGACCAGTCTGATTAAGAATCAGAACCCTCATCCAATTATTTGTCAACTATGACCACATCAGAACTAGTCCAAGAATTAGAACCCACATCCAATTATTTGTCATCTATGACTATATCAGTACTAGTCCAAGCAGTGTTATTCAGCATATTCAGCTCATGAAATTAGGATGTGAATTCCAGTAGTGGATTGTTGGGACTGGATCACATGCATCAGTAGAATACAGCTGATTAACTAGTTTGTTCAGATCAGCATCGTGAAATTTTACATATTTCTGCAACTCAGTGAATTTCAATGCAACCGTCTTAATATGTAGATAAATTTACCTAATTTAAATAACTTTATTTTTTTTAATTTATTGTATGTTTGTGATACAATTTGTCTAATGATTAGATCACGTTTGTTTACATCTGACACATTACAGCTTCAATAACTGCTAGTCAAAACAGAACTCGTCCACAACTCCAGTGCCAGCATGGTGGATTACATGTATACAGACAACTCTTTTTCAGGATATATTGGACAAGTAGTCTGTACAAATGTTGCTCAAATCATTCATTTAAAAAAACACTAATTCAGCGGTTTTAGTTACTTTTTGAGAGACATGAAATTCAATGAACAAAAGTACGAGATATAATTCAGGATACTAAGTTGAATGAACAATAATGTCATGGTCTTAGTATACATCAGATTTGTATATTTCAAGCAAATTGTATAATGCAATATATATTCTTGCTTGATAGTGTTGTATTCCTTTTGAATAGTTCTTTTTTTCCTTTGTTGTGTTTGGTTTTTAGTTTTTTTTGTGGTTTCCACACATCTATACCTCCATATGTTGATGTTTTGAATCGGAAATAGCCTTCTGACATCATGTAGATGCTGAAGAGTATTTATTAGGAGTTAAAAGCATCTGGAGAATAAAGATTAAATGCAAGTTATTTGTCTCCTTATACCACCTTGATTTGTGAGTTGTCATCAGAAACAATCCACCATTACTTACTTTTCACTTTGTTTTTAACATATCTTTTAATATCACAAACATAAAAAATTGGTAAATTAAATTTACTAGATATTACTTTTTTCCCAGTCTGTTGTAAAATTGGTTAGCAAAGGAAGGCATTAGAGGCAGCAATTTCACATGCTTCCCTAAAAACATCTCTCACTCCACAGTCCCAGCATCCGGGTCTATGACACCATAATATAAGACAAACATTGTTGAAAAGACGTGTTACTCTGTAGCTTAATTATATTCTGTGCGCATGTACAGGTTTGTACATGTGTGTGCGTGTGCAAGTGTGTTAATTTAAGACAAAGGTTGAAAAGACTTGTTACTCTGCAGTTTAATTATATTCCTCTGTGTGCAAGCAGGTGCAAGTGTATCTGTATGTGTGTGCGTGTTATACCTCCAATTGTTGCTGCAGGGACCTGTTACTTTCTGTGGCTGTAATTCTGTCCTCCTCGGGCCGTGGCATTTCATTCTCACTCACTTGAAGTTCCACAGCTAATAAGATTGCAAAATAAGGAAATTTCTTATCAATAAAAACACTCTAAACAGATGGCATTTTATGTTAAATGTTACTAAAACCTTGTATTATAATGAAGGACATAAAATATCTCAAATACTGTTTTTAAAAAATACATAAAACGAGCACAAGACCAACTTAGACTGTTCAATGTAGGTTAGAAAAATGTCAGAACCATTACTGAATGTTCAAAGCTGGCATCCATTATTCTTTTGTTATGCTGCCTGAACTGTGGCAAATTTACTACAAAACCTCTGGTTCAGCTCTTCAAACATTTAGAACTCTTCCTAAGGAAGCTTTTCAAGAGAATTCTTGAACTGAAAGCTTCAAAAGATACATTGTTACCACAGCTCTGCCCATTAAATTTAAAAACTTTTTAATATAAATAGCCTAATAGGATTACTGAACCATCGGGGATCATAGAATGAAATTATAGTCTTACTTTACATTTGGAAAACGTCTTAAATGAGCCCCCCCCCCCCAAAAAAAAATGCATGTAATTTTCTTTAAAGGATAAACTGGTGCAAATCATAACATTTTTAAAAATGTTAAAAGAACACAGTTCAATAAAAAATATTTTTTAGAATAAAGACTGTTGATGGAAGAAGTTTTGTTTTCCTAATTACTATTTTTAAAAATATGTTGAAAATTGTCAGAACTTGTTAAATGTGGGGAAAGACAATCATTTTGATTTCTTATTAATTTTATTTATTGCCTGTGGTCTTTCTACTAAGACCAACTTACTCTCTTCCTCCTCATGGTCCTCATGATCTTCCTTATTGCTCTCACGGACCAAGGCCTCCTCAAAGGCCCGCTGTCGTTCCTCAGCCTCAAACTGTGCCTGTTCCAGGTCAGTCCGCAGAGAGCTCATTGCATTCTCCTTCTCCTCCAACATCCGCTCTTTCTCCATGATCTGCTCTTGTGCTAATGCAAATTCTCGAGCCTGTTCAAGACAACAATTTTTGTTGTAATATACATTTCATTATTACTGTTTAGCTGATCATTAAATACAAGGAGGATGTAACACTACCTCACAAATCCACCCCTTCAAACTAATAAAAATGTTTGTGTCTTTAGTTCAAGCTGTCAAAAGAGTCAGATCCTAAAGAAATTGATCAACATGTGCTAGAATTAAGTATTATTAAAGAAACACATTTTACTCCATAAAATGGTTTCTTCTTCAAATACATTTCCAGATCATAATACATTAGATGACAAGGTCAGTGCAGAAGAGTTAACTTCCTAGACAATGTGTGCTCGAACACATCACAAGGAACAAACAAAAAATGATACAGAAGACAATACCTTAAATGTATAATTTGCATGCTTTAAATACAAAAATATTCACTTCTTTTTCCACATCGAAATAAAATAAAACTTGTAAGGGGATGAAACTCTAACAAGTTAATCTAATTTGAAGCAGAACAGACTTCTATTAAATGAATTGATTTATTAACTTGTTTATTCACAAATGTCAATTTTTTAATGTTAAAAAACATTGATGTTTGTATTGGTACATAAATTTGTGCAATCCTATTGTTTTATAAATGAACTGTTTAGCATGTTTTTTTTATCCACAGTTTGAAGTATCTACAGTACAAAATAAAATGAATTCATAGCTTTCCTTACAATCCTTATATTGTGCCTTTTCCATTAACCAATTTTATCCTGTTTACCAATTTCAACTGCAGCGCCCGATTCCTGAGAAGCAATTCTAAATACATTGTGGTAAAATGAAGCATCATACAGCAGCAGCAGCATAAATTGTGATGACTTGCATCATGTTTACTAAAAATGTTGTAACATTGTTATTTCTCTTTTAAAGTAATATGTTTTGTTATCATTTATCAACGTACATGCTCACAACTGCATTCTGAAATTTTGACTTGAAAGAAAAGAAAAAAAGAAAAAAATTACCATGATGTTCAGTGAATGAAATGCTCCAATAGTATGTGAATAAATAAAAAGGATAATTCTATTTCTAGTATTTTGGTCCAAATTTGAAGTTTCTAGCACTGTTAGTTCAAAAGTTGTAATAATTTTACTAAAATTTAACAAAACACCTGGAACAATCTGTTTACTTTATACTCAAGAACATGTACTTCAGCATCCAGTTTCTCATGAAAACTTGTCACAAATTAATCCTAAAAATCTTTCTGTAAAGTAAATAATGAGAACAATTTTTGTCAAAATTTTTAAGTCCACATCATCACTATGTTGGTGATAACAATATTCTATCAATTTAAACTGTGGCTGTATTCAAGGTGAAATATCATCCCGGACACATTGTCACAGAATTAGAAAGAAAAAAAAACTTTTGTTTTGCCGGAGACATATTTAATTATTTGTGTTGTGCACGCTTATAGCGCTGTCTGGAATGAACAGGTGGTTTTTTTCCAGACGAGTGACTGAACAAACATCATTATCACGATATGCACGGGTATTTTACCATGAATATTACTCACTCTCCTTTGAATTAATAATCGAGGCAGTGATCAATTGGATCTAGTGAAGAGAGCACGTAGTTTCATGTGGTATTTCTAAAAGCCATTGGGGTGAGTGTTAAATTTATTTCATTTGATATGTGAAGTTAATTGAGTTTGTATTGCAATATCGTGTAATGCTTCATTTAATACAACGCATATTTGAAATGTTGCGAATTGTGAATTTCAAGGTTTCTTTATACAGTTTAATGTATTAGTATTTTCCAGAAATCATTATTATTACCAGTTTGGTTTTATTGTAGGTTACGATGTGGTTACGCCGTTGCGTGGTTACGAAATGATGTAACAAGCTATCTAGATGTCTATATGTATGTACATGTGGTGAAGCCACGACTACAGACGTAGCCAATACAAGAGTGATGTATGCTGTCTGTACGTGTACACGTATGACTGACTGTACATGTAGTGAATCCATGAAGGGGTGAGCGGCCGATACAAAAGAACGGGTCAACCCAAGGAACTTAGTGAAACTGCGGTTTATGGGTGGATGAATCGTGCGACTGTACAAGGGTCAAGAGGCATATGTTTATTCCAATTGTTGTTTAAATTGGTATATTTGTATTTACATAAAATTATTTTGAATCTTAGATGAATTCCAGGAGATTTGTGAATCTTACTGACAGTGCAGAACATTTTTTAACGTATTTGAAAACTTCAGATTGTTTGAATCCCAAGCCTTGTCTATACGTAAAACTATATGATTATTTTAGTGTGTACTATTATTTGAAATTGATGTTTCCTTAAGCTGTATATCAGAGAGATATATATTAATGGTTTATTATCAATGTGTGATAGTATAGAGTGATTGAATCAAGTGTATATTGAGCGTGTGTGAGAATCATTCTATATTTACATCATACATTTTTCTTTACTTTTTAAGTTAATACATAATCATCTTTCATGCATTGTGTTTGAATTATTCATTTAATCCAATACCCACCCAGTTACAATTCTGTTACACCCATTCTCTGAAGCACTGTCAAAAAGTGCAGGAAGCAGTGCATAATCTCTTTTATCAACTTAATTCAATTCTAACTCATCATTTAACTCAATATTATCATTAGAATTATCCAAATTTTAATGTCGCTACCCTGCGCTGTCAACATCCATGTTTACATGAGTTGTCGTCCATCATTTTATAAATTGATTTTCAAGCCAACAATTTCTTTTCCAACCATGTTTTTTTTAAAACATTTAACTGTGCATGCATGTTTAACTATTTCCTGTGTTGGTGAAGAAGTACACAAATATTTGTTATGTAGAGCACGAGTTTCTAGAGACATGACACATGTACGTAGTAAAGTACGAGCACAGTCATATTTAGGATAAAATGGGATACTACGACCACAGGTGTATTCAGGATAGAATGAGGCATTACATCCAGTCGTATTCAGGATAAAATTATTACTGGGGATGAAGACAAAGGCATTCAAAAACAGTCAAAACTCGAGGTCTACACATTATGCTTAGATTTTTCCACATAATGTACTAGACCAAGCTGTTATAACAAATTACATTTAGTGTGCAAAACATTATGTAAGATGCAAAGTGTGTTGCATCATAAAAAAATTCAAATAATGTTGGAAGATTGTACTAGTTCCATTAACAATAAAGAAATAAGGTTTGTTTTACCAATCGTTCCTTCTCTTCCTTTTCGAGACTGGCTGACTCCTCGTACTGCCTTCGAAGCTCCTCGGCCTGTCGTCGCTGTTCCTCCAGCTCAAGCTGCTCACGTTTGAATGACTCCATGTCATCTTCCAACCTGCGGATCTGTGCCTGAGACTCCTCCAGTTCTGTCATGAATAACACAGTACAACAGAACCATGGACAGAATAAATGACCAAATAGAATGTGTGGCAACAAAGTGATTATAATCAATCATTAAACAACTCACCTATACAAAACTTTTAGAAGTTCCAAGTAGCTACTGTAAGCATTAATTATCATGCAAAAATTAATTTTCAAAGCAAATTATGTTTACAATTAAATATTCTCTTATTCTAATAAAATATGTGGGGTTTTTCACTTTTCTTTTACGTGTGAACTTTGTTATTTCTTTTAAACTTTGAAATTTTAATGTTTAATTCACACTAAATAACCAGTATTGTGATAAAATAATGTTATAAAAAGAGTTGATAAAAAGCTGATTATTAGTGTTGTTCTTATTTGTTACAAAATCATTGTTTTTAAAATCTGCCTAACGTTGGAATAAACTTTCAACAAAATGTAACCCATGTTGGTAAATCATAAAAAAGGATCCCAGTAACCTACTTTTGTCCTCAATATGTAGAACAATCATGATGAAGAGTGCAAAGTCATGTGAAATTGATCCAATACCAACATCATTGCTGCTTGAGTGCTTAGACACAATATTGCCTTCACTAACTGCTGTTATAAATACCATTCTCTCTCCAGGGAATTCAAGTTATTTTTTAAAACTGCCTTTGTAAAGCCTTTACTGAAGAAACCAACACTCAACCATAACGATTTAACAACTACCGCCCAGTTTCAAATCTCATGTTTATATAAAAAAATCTTTGAAAAAGTTGTTCTAACTCAACATGTATCTCATCTGAATTCAGCCTTTTTATCAATATACAGTCTGCATATCGCCCTTGCCACATTATTGAAACTACTCTTCTGAAAGCAGTTATTGATATTCTCTCTGCTTTGGATAGCGGAAAGATTACAGTCCTCACCTTCCTTGATTTGTCTGCAGCATTTGACAAAACAGACCATGATTTATTACTTCACTGTCCCCTGGATGTATTTAGCATTCACAATATAGCCTTATTGTGGTTCAAGGTCTACTTAGTCAACAGGGCAAAAGTTGTATATGCAAATGGAATACATTCCAGTTAAGTTGATCTATGTTGTGCAGTTCTACAGGGGTTTGCAAGCTGCAGATGAATGATGATAAAACAAGCCATTTGGATCACAACACAAAGACTTTCTCATTCACATCATTTACCTCAAACAATACATATCAGCAACACCAACATTAAATTCAGTCAGTATGAAGCCAAGGCATTACTCCAGACATTACTCTCAAATTGCACAAACATGTCATGAACATATGCAAAGCTGCATATCTTGAGTTGAGATGCATCAGCTCCATTCGCAAATATCTTTCAATTTTATGCCACAAAAACACTTGTGTGTTCATTAGTACAATGTCTTCAGGGAAGAAACACAAATCTAAACTCAGGTAAGACGAGTAATGGATGCTAGGGTACATAGGAATACATACCTCTGTTTCTTCTTGCATTTTCAGCTTCATATTGCCGTAATTTTTCCTCCAATTCCTGTTTCTTTTTCTCAACTTCTTCACGTGCTTGTCTCTCAGCTTCTAGCTTCTGGCGCTCCTGGTGCTTGGCCATGCGGTCTTCTTTGGCCTGAGCCTTCATCTGCTGGACCTCAATTGTGTCAGGTTTTCGTCTCCTCATGTACAGCTCATGGTTACCCATACATAAGGCTAGGATTCGTTTGTTTATCCTCAACAGGGGTGCATAAAACACAAAGTCCTACAATGGAAAAGACAGTGGCTACACATACATGCTGCAAACATGTACAAAGATTTTCTTGTGTAAAATGTCGTCTTGCAACAACTTAACTGAATATTCCTCTGAAAATGAGAGAAATGCAAAAATTTACCTGCAGGGAAGTTTACAAGTTATTTTTGAGAGGACAAAAACAGCAAACTAATCCAAACTGCCAATTTTGCTAAACATGTAATCTTTACATGACACAAGAAATAAAAATTGGAAAATATGATACATAAGGAGCTCAGGATGCAAAACGAACATGACCTGATAAAAACATATCAATGATCCATGTAAACATACATGGAAACCAAGGAAGGTAATTTTTAAAAAATTATATGCCAGGATATTTTGACATTAAAGAGTTCATATTAAAGTAAGAAAATTCTATTGTATTTATTTATTGTATGTACCCCAGATTTAAAGTGCCTCTCACAAGTCCCAGGAATGTTTTACTGGAACAGCCCATAGGATTGAAAAATGAACATGGCCCAATTAAAAAAAAACATCAAAGATGCACATAAGAATAAAAAATAAATATGACACAAATAAAAAGAATAAACAACAAAATGTTACTTTGATATAAATAAATTCATCCAATTTTTTCTTGATTTCAATGAACTATCTTTAAAAACAAAGAATAACAGTTCCTAGTTTTATTTCATAGCCATTTAATCTTACATGGCTGATCTGACATAGATCCAAGACCCACACTATAACATTTTAATTAATTTTATTGATATCACAAAGACTTTCTCCAATGCACCAAATTAACTAATATCAATTCCAATTTGCACGCTCTGAATTCACTGTCAAGATACAGATAATTGTAATGTGCAGAAAGACAAAAGTATGTAACAAATTCAAACTTTTTCAAGCCATGGGTCAGAACTGGTTTGATATCGCACATGACTACTTTTTTCCTGAAGGCCCCACTGTATCCTACACCATAACAAACTTGTTCTTTCCACTGACTTTGAAAACAGGTGGCCCAAGTTTTAGTCATGGACACAAAAATATTTAGATATTAAAGTAGGCCATAAGTGGTAAAATAAGACTGCTGTGAATTCATAAGCTAATTTCTCTAACTGCATTCATTTTTGAAGTTCTCATTTTTTTAAAATTGTATTTTGATGTGCCATAAAATAATATCAGGGTCAGTTGCATATTTCTTTAAATTTTCAGGTTTGTTTAGAGTTTTTTTTTCTTTCTTCTAGGTTCAAAATCCCGTTTTTCAAGGTGTAGAGGCATTCTAACTGTGAAAGGATACTTTTAGACACCTGGATTGAGGCATTCCAACTGTGATGGGATAATTTTAGACACCTGGATAGAGGCATTCTAACTGACAGGATTCTTTTAGACACCTGGATAGAGGCATTATAACTGTGATAGGATACTTTTAGACACCTGGATAGAGGCATTATAAATGTGATAGGATACTTTTAGACACCTGGACAGAGGGATTCTAACTGACAGGATACTTTTGGACACCTAGCAGCAGAGAGGGTGAACAGACCACGATTTCAAGCAAAAATAAGGCTTCCAGATAACGTTTCCGAACAAAAAATGGCCTACACACTACGTTTTCAGACAAAAAATAAGACTTCCAACAAAATCTCATTTAACCAAAAAAAAAGTCTCCATTTTTGCAAAAACGGATATTTTACGATTTTTTAATCAATTTTGCTCGCAACGATGTGGTCATCCACCCTCTCTGCTGCTACAGGTTAACAAAAAATAATAAATGATTTGATCAAGTCTTTAGGATTTCACAAACAGACTAATCGCTAAAACCTCTTCTTGTAAATCAATCAGATTATTTGACTGGTCGGTGAGTTTGAAATTAATTCTGGTTAATGAATTATTATGGCATCGCATATAGACAGGATTAATTGGGTTTTCAATTATTAAAAATCCTGGAGGAGCTGTTGGTGCAAATGAATATAAAATATATCCTTGCTGAGCTTGATTTGATCGTTCGAGATTAATTTGATAGCTTCCTTCGATAACATCACACACTAAATTGAGCGCAATCACTGAAGAAATATTCACGTTGAACGGAGCGATATGCCTACCGCCACCATCTGGGTCATTATTATGTTTGAGGATTTTTATTTCCGGTGATGTTGTTTTTTTCCATGCGTCATGAATTATTTTAAAACCAACATCGATAGCATCGTTGAGAGATTTTTTTAGTTCTGGTACGTTATATCCTGTTAGTTTGACTGTTGGAATATCCTTGACGGGGATGCCCCTGCCTTCTGCAAAAATTGTTATTGTTTCAGGATTACTGTCATCCAATACCTCTTGAATAATTTGTGAATTAAATTTTTCCATATCGTCGATAATTTTGTTACATGTTTCTACGACGCTGATAAATTCATCTCGGGTAAGAGAGCCGGATTTAAGAGGTATTAACAACAGTGAAAAAATATTATTCATTGCTGTGAAATTTTTATTGATTTTAAGTTCGTTAACAAAAAGATATTTCCCTCCCTTATTAAAAAAATCTCTAGCAACCCTGTAATCGCTATAGCTTTTTACTGGATTATCAGGTTTTATCCTATCTGTGATATAATCAGATTTTTTTGGTTCTGGTAAATCAACGGTTTCCTCCAGAGTTTTACTCTGGGGTGGTAATTCAGGCCATCCTAGTACGGTTCTTATTGAGCTTTGATAGATATCTACGACATATTCTTCTGAGTTTATTTCAATGGCGGATGATAGCGTCGGTTCATGAACTGTTATAGCGATTTTTGACTCTACTCCAGTAATCGATTTTATTCTACGCGCGAATTCATTATTGATTTGTTCTATTTGGTATGACCCAGTTGGTATGGAAACGACGTTCCAGTCTGGGGTACCGTCGTCTTTATTCTTATACGAGAACACCAGTGAATTATTCGGTTGTTGACCACCAAATGCTACCGATCTAATATTAGGCCAACTGTGATACATTCGTAGTTTTGCTAGCGCGATTTCGCTCACAGGAACCGGAGAGGGGAAATTCACACTAAACTCGGGTTTCGTAGATGTTATTGATATCATACTCGTTTGTACTGGGTTCGTGTTCTCCACTACTTGTTGAAGTAATTCCATCTGTGTCGTCATTATACTCATGATTTATTTCTAATTTTGGTATCGAGGAATCATAAATACTGACCATCACTGAGAACTCACAATCTGGTAATGTTGATATTATTGAGATCATTTTGTTTTTTGGGTTCGTGTTTTCTGATTCCATCGGTGTTGTCATTGTTATTATACTCATGTTGTCGCTCTAATTTCGATATCGCGGAATCAAAAATACTGACCATCGCTGAGAATTCAATATCTGATATAATCGTATTGTCGAGTGACGACGATATCATCAATGATAATTGCGAATATGCGGTTGATGCAATATGAAATTGAAGTAAGTAATTCTGCAGTTTACTCTGGCTGCATGATGATATCTTTTTTGCTATCCCGGTTGATATACCCCCGATTGTAGCCACCGCAGAAATGCAAATTGGAACTACGACCGGGGCAATCATTGTAACAGATGCTAGTATTATTCCGGCACCAGTAAGAACGCTTGACACCGAGTATATAATAACATCAATTGCGGTGATTCTTCGTCGGTATTTTTTTATTTTTATTTGATATTCCTCAGTGAGGGTTTTGAGTCTATTTTGAAATTCTCTGACCTGATCATAGCGACATTGCGTCGATGACAAAGTCATTGTTGTTTATTTTAAAAACACTAGCGTTTTCAATTGTGAAATCCGAACGATTTAGTTATTTACTTAAATCCGCTACGAATTCCAGATACCATGTTACTGATGCCTTAGCCAAACTTTTATCATCGGCTTTTATCGTTAACCGTTCAGTTTTATCCTTGTCGATGATCGTTGAAATCGTATTGTTGACCCCGGATGAACTCGACGATGATATATTAAATTGAATTGGTGCTACCAGCGTTAATCGATAAATACCCTTGATAGTAGCTGTGATATCTAATTTGTTGTTTGCAGGTGTCCACTCAAATGATCCGTGTTGGATTGTATATACTACGTTATTGGTTTTCTCATGAGGAATTTTTGTTTTTTCAATGATTGTTATCATCCTCGAAAAATCACCTTTGACGGCTTCGATGAAAGTTTTCGTCTCATCGATGGATTTTTTAATATCAGGGAGTTTTATTTCAATTTTATCCAACTGGGTTCCAATAAATTTATCAATGATATTTCTACGAAATGATATAAACTGTTTTCCGTTATCTTCAATTTTAGATTCAAGTATTTTTAGTACAGCCAGAGAATTGTTTAACTCATCGTTGAGAGTTTTTAATCGATCTGTAATCGTCGAAACGAGTACACCCGGTTTGAGTTTACCCTGATCGGAAAATAACGCGATAGTATCCTCGATTGCGTTTTGTTGTTTAACTAAAATATCATCCAGAGAAATATTACTGGTTTTCAATTTACCCTGATCGGAAAATAACGCAACGGTGTTTTCGATTGCGTTTCGTTGTTTAACTAAAATATCATCCAACGACACATCACTGGATTTCAATTTACCCTGTTTGTCCTGAAATACAACTATTTCATTAGGATCAACATTTGTTAAGTTCAACGTCTCAGCGATTTCATCTTTAATTTTTTTTGTTATATCCTTGACAGAATCAGGTGGTGCAGTGCCATCGGGTTTGGGTTTCAAAGATCTCCCCCAAATATCAATCATGTTATTGTAAAACTCTTTCTCTCTCTAAAATCGTTTCGATTTCCAGCGATTGCTAGTGTATTCATTCACGACAACATGTGGTGGTTTTCCGCTTGGGTTACTCAAGGAGTTAGAAATAGCGTCAAGGACATTTAATACTTCGCTGCCACATATTGGTGGGTCAATCATCGTTTGTGTTGGTAGCGTAGAATACCAAGTCTTCATTGGAAGGGTTTTTATATACCGCATAAACTCTTTTGGTGGGGCTAATCCATATGAATCAAAATAGACAATCCCACGTGGATCAATAGCGTATGCAACCCAGTGAGTTCCAGGTCCGGTGCTGTTATCTAAATTAATGATTCCGGTTTCAACGCTGTTTGGTTGATGTGGTAATTGATCTTTCATAAAGACACCTCTGAAGTTTTTAATCGCGAGTTTTTTAGCCGCATCCATTAAATCAAAATTGGACATGGGAATCTTCGATTCCTGAATTAATAAATCGTTCCTGGTAGTCTTAGACCCTTTCCGCTGTACCACGAATACGGGGTTCCTGGTAGTCTTAGACCCAATCCGTGAACGGATCGTCCCTTTTTTTTATATCCTTTCCCAGTTGCCTTCTTTAGTGCCATTCCTGCTGCAGTACCAACGGCTCCTAACGCTGCCGCTTTAGCCACCGCTGGGGCTGCTGCTGCAATCAATGCTGGAATCGCAGCTAACAACGGAAATATACCGCCTGTTTTAATCATATTTTTGATAGCAGCCGCAGAAAGAGTAATCTGAACACCTTTTTTGGCTGCAAGTGCATCATTGAAATGTTTCACCTGACGAGTTGTCAGCGATAATTTATTTGCACCACCAGTCATTTGGTTGGGTTTCAACGTGATTGTGGTTCCACATCGCTTAACCGATTCTGATTGCAATTTTTTTAATTGACCGGGAGTTAACGTAACACTAATAACACTATATGACATTATACATAATAGATTGATTCTAATTCAATGAAAAATCAATCAAAGATTTTCCACTGGGGCATCTACCACTCTCATTCTTCCACCAACACCTTCAAGTAGCATTGATTTGTCGCTGAGAATGACAGCAACCGCTCTATAATTATCAATAGTATCAGGCTTATCTACATTAGCTCTAAAATGTATATCAACGACGGATTGTCTTGTTAAATCGAGATGTTCCAGTGAGAAATAGTAGATCGGATACAGATTTTTAAAATCAAATTGTGATATTTGCAAACCAGTATCGACATTTTGATCGCGTGCCATAAATGACAATAAACGATGATAAACTCGTGCAATATGGTTGTTAGTGTAATCAAGTTGTATATCCTCGGATGGTTCCTGCTGGCCATTTATTCTCAGTGAGACGTCTTTCACACCTAATTGATCAAATATCATATGACTGTAGGTTTGATTGCCAATTCGCCTATTATCCTGTAACGCTACGAATATATGACGTGGCGCAGTAACACCTTGTTTTGATGCTAGATTCCACGTGAATAACCCGTTCAGATTTGTTTGTTTAACATCTGTACTTACTGATAACCAACTCAACAACGACTTTCCTCCTTGGTCCATAAATGATAGTAATCGTTCTTCTGCAGTGATTGCTGGAGTCAACACTGGCATCCACAATGATATTTTTGTTAAAATAACTTTACCGGCATCATCATTTACATGATCTGCAGCTGGGTTTGCTGGAATCCTCCAAATTGCGTCATTATCATCACCCTTTCGTACAAGCGATACTGTATGCTTCGCCCCATAAATAACTTTTCGGACGTTTCTACAGAATCCAAATATATGATGTAGTGGAATCGCGCATGAAAATGATTTACGCCCTGCTCCCAACATTGAGTTTCGTGTTGCAGCTCCTAGATTGAAATTGGGGTCGTTGTTTATAATCATATCCTCGACATCAACATCAGCATCACCAGCATGTTTTTTTGGTCGTCTTACAACAAATGGATTTCCATTAGCGCTATTCCTACCATCTTTTGCAAACATCATAGAAGGTCCTGCTGATCTTGTATAATCATCGGAATATCTCGCTAACCCGATTATTGTTGTAGCCACATCAACGTCACGATCTATGGACTCAATTTCTTTTCCATCAATGAGATATCTAGCACTCTCAAATAACGCCATAATACCATTATTGACAAAACCGACTTGAGTACCAATTGGATATGATGCTCCAGCAGCTGTTACAAGTACTCCTTCTACTTCAATAAACGCTTCACAGGGCAAAAAGTATTAACTGGTATCATGGACTTGAAGTTCAATTCGCGATCGACTATTTGCGTCTATTGCATGATAAGCGTAATATTGATAATCGCGTACAGAATCATCCTTGCCAACTGGGGCGTCTATATCAAACGCCGGATCATGTGATTTTTTGAACATTTTATTCTATTTATCAGAGTCTAAATCGTAAAAATCCGTAGGATTTTCATCGTAAACGATTTTCATCGACGTAGTTTTTTAAAGCCGCTTCCTGCTATCATATTTGCAATATTGCTTTGGTCCCCTTGATTTACCATCGACGCTAATTTTTCGTCTACTGCGTTATTTATAATTCTACTAACACTTGCAGGCATTTCCGCTGTAGATGGTAACGGTTTTGAAAATCCTTTGGATTTCATCCGTGATTTCACTAATGATGTTAATTTATTCCTCGCAGTTGAAAACGCTTTTCCAGCAAGATCTCCAACAGCACCAATACCCTTATCACGAATAACTTCAATTGCTTTCATTCCTAGTTGTTTAGCCAACGGCATCACTTTTGGAGCCATTCTCGCAAATAACCCTGCAATGGTATTGCCTAAACCATCTCCGTAGTATGCTCTATAAACTGGAAACCGTGAATTAACTACGTAGACGGGGGTTGGTTTATCATGATTGTAGTGTATGATCATTATTTGAAATCAGAAACCATTTTTCAATTGTGAAATCCTTCGGATTTCCACGCTAGCGTTTTATTTAATCCCGGTGATTAATCACTATGATAATCCTCCACTAACTCGCCAATGAAATCTCGATATGTGCTGATATCCATGATACCGCCGGCAAATAACCGTCTACAGATATCAGCTGCTTCATTAATTATTTCCGGTGAGTTATTTCCAGCTCGGAAACCTCCTACAAGAACTTCTAATCGTGATATATCATTGATAACACTACCAGGGCATGAAACGCTAGCGTTTTCACTCTTTGAGTTTCCACTGGAATCTTGCAATCCACTTCCGCTATAACCAGTTGCTTCATCCTGTTTTTCTAAATCCTTTTGTAAATAATCAAGAAGATCATCATCATCATCACGTGGTATTTGTTGTTTTTTAGGAGAGTAGACTACTTTCTTTGCAGGTTGCTGTCGCTTTCCTCGCAATTTTTGCGGTTTTTGTTGTTGTTTAAACTCTTCGTATTGATTATACACTTCGCCCACCTCATTGATATATCCAATGTATGATGCGTTACCCTTCTTCTTAATTCTACCTGTTTTTTCAGTTTTGATTTTGTAGAATATATCAGCCCAGTGAGTTATATCTCTAACAAAGTTATGATGTTCTGGTTTCAACAAATTTTTCCTGTTTTCATAAGTCGTAACAACAAGCGCAGGAATTTTTGCTAGTTTAGTCTCAATGATTGCTGCTAAACCCGCCTCGTTAAATATCACGCGTAAATCATCTACTATTTCTTTTGATTCTATTTGTTTTGTTTGTTCAGTTTTCGCTGCTATTTTTTCGAGTTCACCGATAACAGATTTTCCCGTCTCGGGAACATCTCCCAGTATAGCACGCTCTATCCCTTTCGTTGCTGTGGTTACTGGTTTAAACAATTCTTCGGATCCCATAGCAAAATCAGTCTGAAGACTCTGTCGTTGTTGTAGTTTATTCCGTACAGAGTCACGAATTGGTACAAATCTCCTGATTGCATCCAGTCGTTCACGAGCCAATCGGGTTGTTAATGCTTCATTGACCATTATTTGAAATCGCAAACAATTTTTCAATTGCAAAACAATTTTTCAATCCAACCTAACACCATCGGATGGTCATGGAAGTGTTATTTCGTCGTGAGACAGCTTCGTTCATCGATGGCGAAAGTAGCAAAATTGTATATAAAATAAATAATACTGACACTTTCGCCATTCTACGCTGATCAATGCGAACCAGCCATCAATTTTTTATTCACTGATTTCAACAGTTTTGATCAAAAAATGCTAAAAAAAAATTAAAATCTCTATGAGGGACGGTCACAATCAAATAATGATAAATGGTTGGTCAATCAAATAATGATAAATGGTTGGTCAATCAAAATTTTTCATTTTCTTGAATTAACGCCCGTAGGTTTCTAACTTTAGAATTAACCTCCTTTTTCAATTCGTATTCGTACCCCAATTCTTTTCGTATTCGTTCTACGATGGTATACAACGGAGCGAACACACTTACGTCACTGGAAAATGCGAGAGAGTCCTTAATAGAATTCTGAATTCTTTTGATGAGCGCATACTTCTTTGGTAGCATATATTTATTGTTGTTAACTCCGTATTCTATATCCTGAAAATCAGACATGATTTGATCAGGATTTAACCCATCTGATAGTTCAATATCCCAACCTTTCAATTTTGAAATCTCGGATATGATGCTATTCATGTTTTCAGAATTCATTATTCTATAATAATGATATATTTCTAAATGAAAAATATGACGTATTAGACATAACTAAATTGAATTTTCTGTCCGCTCTTTTTTGAAATAGCCGATCGACAAACCCCCTCTGCAACATATCGTACTGAGGGTCTACAAATATTGAAATACTTGCCGGCTTCATATATTGATTTAAATACTTTTTCTTCGTTAGTTATTGTATTCAAAGATTTCACAGGTCTCGCTTTTTTCGAGTATTTCCCAGTCCTTCCTCGTTTGGTATTCTCACTATGTGTGATTGCTTGAAGATTTGATAAGGAATTGTTCTTCGGATTAGAATCAATATGATCAATAACAAAACCATCTTTGATCAATCCATGGAAACATTCATACACGAAACGATGATTGTAATATT
Organism: Unio delphinus; assembly: GCA_029339505.1. Taxonomy (NCBI): domain Eukaryota; kingdom Metazoa; phylum Mollusca; class Bivalvia; order Unionida; family Unionidae; genus Unio; species Unio delphinus. The sequence continues at coordinate 9,410,814 of JAQISU010000042.1, forward strand.
TCTTCTTTCCAACAGTAAAGAACAAATACCCCATACCATTATCCCACCCAACTGGGTTCTTCAGTCTACGGTTTCTTACAACACCATCACTGGATGCTTCATAATTTGTACTCACTGGGTGTGGTCTGAATTCCTGGTTCATTCGTATACTATACTATTTGTCTAATTCATTGACTGATCCATTTGCAGTGATTCATTATATAAAAATCTTTCATTTAGACACTTGTTTTTAGTATAGCATGATGGAGTTCAAGAGATTGACTTCGAGAAATGCTAAATTTAATGCTGATAGAGAGTTTAAGAGATTATTGAAAATCAGTCCTAGATTTAATCTCGATAGACCCAAAAAACGTAACAAACGTCCAAGAGACGGAAACATGAAAGAGTTTAAGAGATTATTGAAAATCAGTCCTAGATTTAATCTCGATAGACCAAAACAACGTAACAAACGTCCAAGAGACGGAAACATGAAAGAGTTTAAGAGATTATTGAAAATCAGTCCTAGATTTAATCTCGATAGACCAAAACAACGTAACAAACGTCCAAGAGACGGAAACATGAAAGAGTTTAAGAGATTATTGAAAATCAGTCCTAGATTTAATCTCGATAGACCAAAACAACGTAACAAATTTAATCGCGATAAACCCAAAATCCTTCGGATTTCAAAAACGTCCAAGAGAGATTACCCCTGGAAAGATGCTCAATTCAATCTCGATATAGTTTCTAATACACCAAAGAATACAATTCTTGATAAAGCCATGATTAGTAAAATCAGAGATTGTTTTAATGAATTCAAACGTGATGGAGCATCTTATTGTTGGTCAACATTTCGAATTGATGGTGTTGTTGATGCTACCATGAATGATGAAAAAGCAGCAGTGATAATTTCACGTGTTGGGGAAAAACGGCATTTTTTCCGAATCAAATTCATTATCGAAGTCGATGGCAAATGGATTATTAAGGATAAATTTGAACCAATCCTCAAGAATAAAAAAGCTGTCATTGTGAGTAGAGATTCCAAACCAGGAATTCTAACCGGCATTGACAAACCATACTACGAAAGATCTTATCCCGTAACAGCAATGGTTTATGGGATATATCCGTTAAATGATAAACCCGATATCGCAAAACTAGCTCCTATGAAATATTCGTCAGGGCTTAATTGTGTAGCAGAACGAATAATAGAACATTTCACAAATGCATCCCGAGGAAATAAACTAACTGATCTGCGACGTAGAAAAATAACCGAGTGGGAACTGACAGTGAAACAGCATGGTGCAAAGATTTCTGATATAGCTAAATTAGAAGCATCATTAAAATTCCCAATATCAGTAACAACAATAACCGGAGAAGTATTATACGAACCGAAATATCAATCGCGAGGAGCCCCAATACAGATTATTGATCATAACAAACACGCGTGGACACCTGCGGTAACAATATTTCCACGAGAACGAACCGTGAAATATATTCCTAAGGAGTTCGTCGGGGATGTTTTCTATGAAGAGAGATTATTTGATGCTATTCATGCGTTGTGTAAGGATGATCCTGTGTCAGTGTGGCTACTTAGAAGTGATGAAGAATTCGATCAATTTGTAAAACCAAATGGTGAATTATATCGCATTGAAGAATTAGATAACAGAATGAGAAAAATCGCTAGTGATTTTTCACCGCAGAATTCCCATGAAAAACTACTCACGGATAGTTTTACTATTCCATCAGTGGTAGCTCACTTCGCAAGAGAAAAAAACTCATGGCGTCCAACACGAAGTGATTTTCTCGAAGATGTTAAATTGAGTTGCGTCGAATTTGGTCATGGAGGACTGTGGAATACGAAATACCATCGTGATGGTATGATTTCAATTGATATAGCCGCGTGTTATCCCGGAAGTTTTCTCGGGTATGGGGAATGCGCTGAGTACTTCAAACGATTTGGACACCCCACGCATGAAATGACTCGTGTTGCGATTAATGGACCATTGCCTGATTTTGATTTAACCGGATTCGCTCGTGTGATATCATTTGAATTAGCTACAGGGTTACATCCGTGTAGTTATGTTTGGCTCGGTAGACACCTATCTGAAAAACACTGGATGCCAATAGTGCTATTGAGATATATGATTGATTGTGGTATGCTAATATCGTTGATTGTTTCCGAGGCTATTATATGCTATCGAGCTCAGAAAGAAGTTTGGCTACCACAACCCAATCTAAATAGAATAATCAACGAACTACGAAAACAGTTTCCAGATTTCAGTGAAGAAGAAATCATAAATTGGTCTAAGAAGTTATTTGAAATTAAAAAAGAACAAACAAAAGATCTCGGAAGAAGAATAATCGGTAAATTTACCCAGGGTGGACGATACGATAACGCAAAATATTCTTCGCGGTTGATCATAGATGTCGCTGAATACGATTTTATTGTAGCGGATTTAATGAAACAGGGAAAACTTGTATCCCGTAAGGATGCTTTTCTATCCAATGGTGAGAAATTAGGTACGGTTGTTACCTACTGTGATGGATATAATTCCCAGTACACACATTTGAGAAGTTCAATGTTAGCCTATGCTTGCATTAATCTATTTTCGATGATAAATAGATTTCCTAATACCGCGGTTAGAGTAGCCACTGATTCGATGTATATACATAATAAGTACAAATCAGCTGTAGCTAAATTCACAGATCCCGAAGAAAATTGGGGGTGTTGGCGATTTAAAAAGGAGATGCTACATGAGTATTGTGAATCCGCAGACGTTGCCATGGATGATAAATATATTTGTTGTAACCGTATTGAAATTGGAAACACTAGTGTTTCTACAGAATTTTCTAATGCACCACCGGTATCTGATCCAGTATGTAGATACAAGACAGTTTATTTAAACGGTTGTGGTGGGTCAGGAAAGACAACGCGTGCAATTGAATTATATCGTGGTGGTGGAAATACTTGTATTTCTACTAACATGATTGTGCTAACACCGACTCATAGACTCGCCAGAGAGATGATACAACGAGGGGTAAATGCTTGCACTTATCACAGCTTCTTTCGATGGAAGGGTGACAAATGGACTCCTGATCGAATGGGTGATAAATTCATTCCTGAAATCATAATCTGGGATGAAATATGCACAGTGTCATTAGATGTATTAAAAACATTTCTTGAGTGGTTGTTAACCAAAAACACAAAAGTCGTCATGTGCGGGGATCAAGGCCAACCACCACCATTTGTCCGTGCATCTCCACATGAATGGCTAAAGGGTTTTGTAGACTACTATGAAGAAATCACCACTGATTATAGATCACTTGATGAACGATTACGCGAGTTCAAAGCGCTAATTAGATTACAACCGGATAGAATCCAATGCGAAATAGCGCGTGAAGTGATTTCAGAAACTCCAATGAATGATTTCTGGGAAACATGGAGACCAAACGATTTGATCATTGCAAGTAGAAAAATAGTCAGGGACACACTTCAAATGAAGTTATTTGAATTACATAAAGAAAAATTTGCAACGCTTCCAGTACCCCTTTGTTATAGGCCATCGGATACACGAAAACAAAATATTGAAGTTGATATTCCAGGACAGAGTGAAAAACAAATTCTGGTATTAAATGATATTGTGCTGGTTGATATCAATGTCGTTGAAGATGCATTGCGTGCTAATAAATCCCCGTGGACGCTAGGATACACAGCAACAATACACTCTTCACAGGGATTGACTATATCGGATACAATTGTTTGGATGGTAGATAATCGCATCGAATGGTCAAATTTAGTCTATCTCGCAGTATCCAGAGTACGAAACATAAATCAACTTCGAAGAGTTGTTTTCGATGATAATGACACAACAATAAGTGATATTGATGTTAGCATCATTAATAAAAAACTCTCCGGTTACAAACAACAGGACAAAAAAAAACAACGAGAATTTGATATTGATGCTGAATTAATAATCACTTTGAAGAAACAACAGAATAATCACTGCGCGAGTTGCAATTGTATAATGCGTTGGCAGTATTCGGATAAGGATCCTCGCCAATTCACCGTAGACAGAAAAAATAACAATCTCGGTCATGTCAGAAATAATGTGATGTTGACTTGTCTTGAGTGCAATAGACGCAACGGCGCTAGTTAAGACCATGCGGTGGCAATTGAGTATCCTCGGGAATCACTTGTAGTTGTTGTCGAGTAAAACCCCGCTGAGGGGCAGTTGAATCCAGTTTATAGACTGGAGGTCTACCAGTTGATCGTGTTATACTAGATATCTTATGCGTAGTGACGCTCCAAATAGGATCAGTAGCCCTTTTTCTACCCCCTTCAAGCTCTCCTGGTTCGTATAAGTACCTCACAATGACACTACTACCAAGAATTGGTTGGGAAACGCTAGCGTTTCTAGGGAAATCTTTGTGTGGTTGTACGGGTATTGACTTCTTTTTAATCGCGTTGATAGGTTTCATGTTGATTGTTCTAGTAATCTCGTTATTCAGTGCAGTAATCACAGATGGTAATCTTTTAACCCATTCACTGGATCGCTTTTCTTGAATGAATTTTTTTGCGTATTGATATCCAAATAACCGCTCAGCAATCGTCCGATTAAATCGTTCTACAATGGCCTGATCGCGATGTAGCGCAGTATGCCCTCGTCGTATGGTGACATTATGATGTTTCATTGTAGATAGAACCGCACCCTGAAATTCCTTGCCAGGATCAACTTGTAACAGATTTGGCCAGTGCAGAGGACCTCGTCGATAAATCCTTTCAAATGCAGAAGCGACTTCAGTGGCCGATTTTGTTTTCAGCGGTTCTGCTTCTTTGTATCGACTCGCAACATCAACTACGGTTAACGCATATTTGTAACCACGATCATGTGGCAGAAATAATATATCAGCCTGATGAACTTCATTAGGAACTGTCACATCAAAATGCGAGAATTGAATTTGTTTAGGCGGTGGTAGATAAATTTGCCATAGTGCCTGTTTGGATAACCAATTAGCCGCAGTGGTTTTTTTCACTTTTGCAGCTCTAGCGAGTTTATTGATTGCAGCGTTACCCCTCCAGTATCCCCTCGGAGAATAATAAATTGATTCCATATTATTAATTACCGGCACCTAACATCAATTTACTTTTCATAGCCGATTTTATCAAAAATGAAGACAATTTTTCTTTGAAGGATTTATCAGGAATAGCATTTAACGCATGAATTAATTTCACATCTGCTAGATGCCTGTGTTGCAGATTGCTGCTTTTATAAGCAACATCATGAAGGTGACAGGCCTTATCAATGGCGTTTATTGGTTCTTCTCCGGGGTTGGGTTGATTTTGATTATTGAGTCTGATATCAAGTCTGGTTCCCGGTCCACAGTAGCTATATCCTGGAAGGTGCTTTTCTCCGGGGTACTTTGCCCATGGGGTTCCAGGGAGTTTTGCTAATTTGGCTGCGATATCACCTCCTCGTTTTTTTTTAAATCAGATTTCATAGACACAAATCTAAATTTCTTTGTACCACATTGCACGCATTTACCAGAAAGCGCTGATCGGTTATTTTTAGTTGTAATCGTCGTCACATCATCTGTGCCAGTACGCGTTCTACACTTCACACAATATAGATCCATAATTTATGTATAGAGATATGGATATAATTGATTTTTCAGCGACTAAAACAAGAGAACCAATTAAGCATCATGCAGCGCTACCAAACTCTATCCGGATGATTATAATCGGGCCATCTGGATCCGGTAAAACGCAATTGTTGCTAAATTTAATAATGAGATGGATGAAGTGGGATAAGTTGTATTTAATTGCCCCTAGCGTAGATGATCAACGATGTTATGAAGTGTTAAAGGATTTTAACGAGAATGCATCAGAAATTAAGGGTGAGAATGCCATTGATTTTATAACCGATATCGATGAAGCACCGAGTATTGATGATATTGATGGAGATATTAACAATTTAGTCGTATACGACGATATAATGTTGGATAAACAAAAGAATCCTGCTAGAATATTTTCCCGTGGGCGTCACAAAAACACTGACGTGATATATGTCACTCAACGCTACACTCAGGTTCCAAAAGTGATCAGAGATAACTGCAATATTCTTTCTGTATTCAACGGAGTTGATACTCATACTCTTAGAAATATTTGGCAGACATGGTGCTCTGATATGGACTTCAATCAATTTCGAGATTTCTTTAGTCATGCTCAGTCGACTCCGCACGGATTCGCAACAATAAATCTACATGATCCTCGGACACGATATCGTATCGGACTGGATCAAATATTCGGTTAAAATCATTTATTATTTTTTGTTAACCTGTAGCAGCAGAGAGGGTGGATGACCACATCGTTGCGAGCAAAATTGATTAAAAAATCGTAAAATATCCGTTTTTGCAAAAATGGAGACTTTTTTTTTGGTTAAATGAGATTTTGTTGGAAGTCTTATTTTTTGTCTGAAAACGTAGTGTGTAGGCCATTTTTTGTTCGGAAACGTTATCTGGAAGCCTTATTTTTGCTTGAAATCGTGGTCTGTTCACCCTCTCTGCTGCTCACCTGGATAGAGGCATTATAACTGTGATAGGATACTTTTAGACACCTGGATAGAAGCATTATAATGCCTAACTGATAACTATTTGCTACGAACGATTTGGGAAACATGCACTTGAATAGTCTAGAAGCATGTCAGATGCAGCAATTGCAACATAATGCTCAACCAAAAAGTTTGTAAAATATACTTGTCTTAATGACCTCCAATTCAGTTTCTGACACTGCAGATCCAAATCCAATAGAAGTCAGCGACTTATAACTTGATTTCATTGCAACGTATTCTGTATGTTTATTATGAATTCACGTGGAGGCAACTGCCATCTCACCCACCATGGGAAATGTTAAAGTCAACAAGACGTAACGTGCAATAAGTGTAAAGGACACCTTTTTCACTTTTTTCTTAGTATGAACAGGTATCCGAGTAATCAGTTTTATACTTTTGCAACCACACTTTCAGCTTTTTATGAGGCTGGTTGTCCTCTTCACCTTTGGCGCATTTTCGTGTGGAAAACATTTTCAGACGACCGGATGACGAATGGAAAAATGAAGTCCAGATCAGATGCATGCTTCTCATGAACAAAATAGGCTGGTTTAAAGCATCTGAGGTACCACTGTATAGTTAGTCTGGTTCCCAACCAAAATCCACTCAGTCTAAGATAAAACTCCGAATCTGAACATGGAGTCTAATACAAAAATCCGGATCCGAACGAACCAGTACAAAAAATATCCGGAACAGAAAAACGTTCATATTTCTGTACTTTTTGATATTATCCGTAATTTTAATGGTTTTTTCAAAAGATTTACGGCAAAATCGTAAGAGTTGGCAGGTCTGTAGCGGGATTCTAACTAACTTTGATACGATACTTTCAGACACCTGGGTAGAGACATTTTCATTGTGATCGAATACTTTTAGATTCCTGGGAAGAGGCATTCTGTGATAGAATACTTTTAGACAACTGGATAGAGGTATTCTAACTCTGACTGGATATTTTCAGACACCTGAGCTGAGGCATTCTAACTATAATAAGATACAAAGGAAGGATTCAACTTCTTCTATACACATAGTTTTTAAAACTTACTGGTGCTTTCTTGTCTATAGGTTTGATCACAAATTTCTTATCGTTGAAAGATATATTTCTTATTTCACTCCATGGAAAACCTATTTTTGGAGTAAGTCTGAAAGAAAAATGAAATAGATCAGATGATAAAATTATAAAGACATCATTCTTTACATATAGCTAACTTCTACCACAATTATATCAAATTCATTCAGATTCAGAAACAAAAACAACTGAAACTGTTGGGTATTATGATTATTTGAAAAACTGGTATATATGCTTGTGCGTGATAGTCACCCAACACGCTGCCACAGTAGAGGCTATGACAGCATTGCAGTTTCTATATAATTATGCAACCTTAATACAGGCACCAACGCAATACCATACAGCACATTGACACAACATCCAGCAACTTTGTTAACCAAGCGTCAACCAAAGGAATTAAAACTACTACAAACACATGGAATACTCACCTTTAATGAAAAGTAGGAGACAACTTGGAGTTCAGAAAAATACAATTCAAGCAGACTTAACAAAAACAATGTTAAAATTGCTAATAATTATTTAAAAAAATCAAAGAATGCTATCCAATACTAATATTTAAAAAGAATTTATAATCGAAAAAAGCACATGATATGAAGGTAAAAAGAGGCATTACCATGAAATAAAAAAATTGCACAATTAATGATCAATGTGAATTAAATGATATATATACATAAGTGAGGAAATATAAACAAAGCATACCTGCCCTTAACAAATAACAATGCACAAAATTTTTAATCCCTAATGCCCTTTCCAAGGGGTAAAAATTAATAAAATATTAAGCCTTACAAATGTGTGGAACTAGTGCTAATAACTCTGGAGAGCTTAAATTAACAGAAATAAAACTCAATCAGGGATATAATATAAAACTCAATCAGGCGCATAATGTAAAACTCAATCAGGGATATAATATAAAACTCAATCAGGGGTATACTCGAAACATCTACAAAGAGCACACAAACAAGAGAAAATGCAAATTTGCATAACATAAAATCTTCTTAAAAGCAGACAATACACCATGTCAACAAAGAAAATAATTAAAGGGAAGTACACATGGCAAGAATGTTCTAGAATAATATACTGTTCTGGAATCTACTGGTTCAACCTAATGGGAGGATGATTTTGGTCATATAGTTTGGGTATTTTCCTCACTCCATAGTACCTGCTATACAAAAGCAACAGATATGGTCTTTCTTAAAATAAAATCATATGTCAATAAGACTATACTCAAAAGATGTAATGACTTTTAGTAAACTTTAAAAGACCACAAACACAGATTTTCAAGACATTTTTGCTATCATTTTGTACACAAGTTATATGAGAAAACCATAAATACCAAATACTATCACATTGTTCAATGATGAAATGAAACTGAATGGGTCATCAAAAGAAAGAAACCAGGAAAACTCTATTACATCTGAATCTAACAACCATGGACATATTTAGTTACGATTACGGAAAGAAATGAAAACATTTGGATATATTTCAATTTTCAAAGACTTTTTATAGACCAATTTTCCCAAACATTCAAGGCCTTGAAAATGCTACCCCATTTTTTCGAAACTGCCAAGACCTTCAATTTGACCATCCATTTGGGAGGAGTAGTGATAACAAATTTCAAGATGGCAACTGTTTCAGTAATTTTAAACATCAGATCTGCACCATTTTCATTTTGAACAAACTAGACATCATTTCTGTTCATGCAGAGTAGCAATAACAATACTTTTGTGGCAGCCATTTTGGGCATTAGAACGGTACCATTTTCATTTAAGAGCAACTTGAAATCTTAATAAGTCCTGTAGTGAAAACCCCATGTTGATAGACCATCCCTTCCTGAGGAATAACATGATTTTCATGATCAATGCATGTGGTGGCCTTTTAAGATTTCAAAGCAGCGAAATTTCTGTTAGGAGAAACTAAACTATGGATGAATTTGTGTTTAAAGTTTCAAGTAGCTTAGGAGTAGTGATAACAAGCTTGTGCTAATTGATGGGATGACAACTGGTACATTGCAATTCTGACTCTTTACAATAAAATGCATGTGCTTTAAATGACTTTTAATGCAAACGGATTGCAAACAACAGACCTACTGCAGCATAACGCATCAGCAGCTCAGGACCTTTCCTTTGTTTTATATCAGTTTGAAATTTGCTTGCCAATTATGTGATGGTTGATGTGGAATATCTGTTATAAAACTTTACTTGACAGTAAGAGTGTTACATTTTACTCCAGGCTTTAAAATCTTAAATGAATTGTACACATTTTGCCTTATGATCAACATTTTTCTGAGCATAATTTCAAGCTTGTTAGAAGGACCTGACCAATCCATCATAAAACCAGTTTATGGAAAATAAAAATCCATTAATTCTAAATTTTCTGGGTATTTGAAAGTAAGATTTGGAGTCAAATAAAGTTTTATGATCATTGGGAATCTGTGAAACATACATTGTCAAATATTTCCACTTATCTTCCTTATCATACACATTGACACTAGTGCATCTATTCCCAATAACAGATATGTGCACCATACATCAAATATTTCCACTTACTTATCTTCCTTATCATACACATTGAGGCCTAGTGCATCTACTCCCAATAACAGATCTGTGCCCTTCTTATTTTTGATCTCAAAATAGTTTACACCATACATTTCCAAGTCCTGCGCAATTTTGAGGTATTCCATCATTGCATCTTCTCTGTAAATAAAAAAAATTAAAAACAATACAGAATCATCTATATCACCTATCCCACAAAATGTATGACAGGTCATGGAAGGATTTGTTCATTTTGTATACAGGAAATTTGCATATACCAATGATGCAGGGAAGTGAGAAATATCATGATGTTAGCTCCTGAAAGAAAGTTGGATGGATGAAACAAAACAAAAGGACACAAATGTTATACTGAAATTTTTGCAAAATTCAAGTCTTTTTACAGTCGAGAAAACCAATTTTCATTCTTCCGACATTTTCCAGATTTCCGGTAGTGTCTGAACCCTGTATATGGCCCTATCTAAATTTGAACAATTTAAAACAAATAGAACATTTTAGAATACACAATGATGAATCATATACGAGTATGTGTTTATAAAAGTGTGTATATGTGTGGAAATGTGTTGGTGTCAATACCTTAGAATACAATAAGTAAATGTGATACTGTTATTGTCAAGCATGTATGAAATAATATTAAATGAGCAAATTTTAAAAAGCATCTAATCCATTATAGCTGCATCTTTTCTCTATCAAACATGTACATCTATAATGATCAATTATTTTATGCCGGGGCTCCGAGTGGTCTAAAGCACTCTCAGTTACAGATCACTGCCATCTCATCTATGTCTGTATGGGTTCGAGTCTAAGATTCAGCTAATGTAGTTATTTGAGAAAGCTTGCCAGCAGCTTCTCATGGGCCGCTGGTTCTTTCTGGGGGTTTTCCTGGATTCTTCCTCCACCAATAATACTGGCCGCCATGTATAGCCTATCTTGTGCTGAAAAATGGCATTAAGCCCTATAACAACAAGAAGAAGAAGACCTAACAATAGTATTGCAACATAATGAGCGACACGGTGGTGACCTTTACAGTAATCATGAAGCAACAGTCGTTTTAAAGGTGCAGCATGCATAATTTTCAAGACGTGAGGTTGGCTTTCTGGAAATAGTGTCTTATGAAGAACCGATGCACTCTGCAGCAAGGCATGCAAAAACATTTTATGCCCTTTCAAACCACATTTTGGGGTTAAAGACTTGCAAGAAAATATGCTGTACACTTAATTTTAAATAGATGCCATCATGAGCTAGGGGAAATAAAATTACATCAGTATTTATATAACATACGAAATTTGCAGTAATATAGAAAGGACTATAAGTCCTGCATTCAACTATCCAATATCTCACAAATAGACACAGATATTTCACAATTCAATTCAACTTGATGATAAAATCTAATATACCCAGTCTGATCCAAAATGTGTTATTGAACAAGTGTCTGGAGTGATAACAATCAACAGATGATAGACACACACCAACGCATTAAAACAAAGCAAGAGAAATTATGGCTATGGTTCATATTATAAGATTACTTAGTCATAAACCAGATACATTATAAAAACATTCAAGTGTGAGACAGTTAAAGATTTCAGGTTCTATACAGAACCTGCAGCAATGTAAAATCAGCCCGCTTACCTCAACATTCCCTTGTGCTCAGCCCACCATGTAGTAATTCTCTCTTCCCATTCTTCTTTTGTCATCTTATGCTGTTCAAAAACTCTGACAAAAAAAAAACAACATAAGATGTGCCAGATTAACATGAATAAACTCATGGTTACTGCATGAGAATGCAAATTTTTAATTAAAAAAATTGGCCAGGGGAGGGAGGGTTTGGTTTAAACTTTTAGTGATGGCACTGTTCTTCAGGCTTTTGAGGTTGGAATTCAGGAAAAATGGAAAGTCCACATAATTGGAGTAAAGATGGTAATTAAATCAGATGTTCCAGAATAAAAGCATACTGGGTTATATCTTATTATAAGCTAAAAATATTAAACATCAATTTAAATTGTTTAAATAAATGGTATTTTTTCAATATAATATGCAGAAGCCATTTAAAGATTTGTACGTGTTTAACTGTTTGTAACAGTTAGCATGTCTTATGGTAGAGTGGCATGAATGTAAAAGTTTTAAAGGTCCTTATTCCAGAATTTTTTCTGTCAAGACTGGTCATACCAGTTTCATACTGGTATGGATTATTCTGTGAGCACAACCCAAACTTTGTTCAAATTGATTTGCTTATGCACAAGATTGGTAACCAGAATATAGCACTGATTATTCCTAAAAGAAAGAACCAGATACACACTGTAAATGACAAAATGCAAACAAGTCAAAATGAAATCGAGTAGTAGGCATAGTGTCTACTTCATGGGAACCAGTCAAAGTAAGATATGCATGCACACATTGCATGTTGGAATGGGAATCTATACACATATACACAGTGCATATGTGATAGGTAATCTAAGACATACAAGAACAGACAGTGCATTAATGAATGGCAATCTAAAACATACACATATACACAGTGCATATGTGAATAGGAAATCTAAAACATACAAGTTCATACAGATAATTATAACTAGTCAAAGATATACAATACACAGGATATCTAATCTACCCTGGAAAACATATAAAATACAGATCTGTTCAATTTCCTCCAAACAGTATATGGAAGAAACGTGCACTTTAATTTCATTGACTTCTACATGCTTATGAAGGAGCCCCGATTGACCGAGTGGTCTAAAGCGCTGTCCATTACGGACCACTACCATCTCACCTCTGTCTGCGTGGGTTCGAGACTAAGATTCGGCAAATGTAGTTATGTGAGAAAGCTTGCCAGTAGCTTCTCATGGGCCAATGGTTCTTTCCGGGGTTGTCCGGGTTCTTCCTCCACCAATTAATACTGGCCGCCATGTATAGCCTATATTGTGCTGAAAAATGGCGTTAAACCATAAAAACAAACAAACATGCTTATGAAGTTAGCATACATGCCAACCCCTGACGAGGAAAAAGTGTAATCCAAGTGGTCAAAAAGAAGAATCCAAGCAGAAAAAGAGTAATCCACATATAACATACAATTACAATTAACAATGATTTATTTGCTTTTCTCGTCTTTTATCATTCATTAATGGTTCAAGTGTTCATATGTAGCACTTTTTGCTTTAGAAAGCAACAGATTGTTATGTTGCATTTCAAAACATTTTGTACCAGCTGAGGCCATGAATGTTTTGCATACCAGTAGAGCACTCAGTACCGGTTACTTAGCCTGGACCTGAATTCAGTTTTATTTTTGTTAACAACACTGAACAATAACTCACAGTCAGCATTAGATTGGTAAAGAACCAATATTCCTTTCATAACCTGACAAAGAAGAGGAAATTTATTTCTTCCAGTGATAGAGTCTTTTAGCTGGGAAATAAGGTGCCATTGCACATCAACTGTATCTGCATTAAGTATATTGTCAGGTAGAATCCCAACTTGATACTTCAGGAATTCTTCTTCCAGATGATCCAAGTTAGACAAGGGTGGCAATAGAAAGGGATATCTCTTGACAGAGAATCTAACACTTTTGAAGCCTTTTGACTGTCAGCTGCAAACCCCATACAGTTCTGCCAACTTATGTCATGTTTCTTCAAAACATTGTCAAGCAAATCAAAAATGTTTTGTCCAGTGGAATCTACTGTTAATTCTGGTAAAGAAAGAAGAACACTCATGACTTTGCCTTTTTCACTGTCAAAGTATCTAACACATACTGGGTACAACTTTTTATCATCATAATCACAACTCCCCTCTGTGGCAATACTAAACGGCCCAATTTTCATTGCTTCTGCAATTTTAAGTGAAGTATCTTCTGCTAGGCACCAAACAATGTGAGATGATTTTGTTCTTGCACAAGCATATTTTTCCGCAATTTTCGAATCAGGAAACATCCGCTTGAACAAGGGACCAACATGGTCTGCTACCGCTAAGGGTAGTCTGTGTTCTATTAAAAACTCGGTAAATAACACCTCAGCATTTATAGTATTCAAGTCTGCACTTGAGCTCTGCTGTAAATAAGAAGTTACCTTAGTATTAGAGTTCGTAATGCGAGCTAATTCGATGTGTTTCCTTGTTTTCATGTGTTTTTCCACATCAAATTCACCACCATGACCAATGCTAAAATCGTTTCCGCACAGTCTGCAATGAGCATGATGCTGTCCTAGAATGGAACGCTGTATTATGCCATTAATATATTCATCTTTGAATCTTTGGAGGACTCGTTGTTTTGCTTTTTTCTGATCCATCTGCGAAATTCTTGGGGAAAAAAATGTGCTCTAACATACACAAAGACTAAAATCCATCTTAACATCTGAAGCCATTTAGCGCCAACGATTAGACGTCACGTGATGATGCCCTCGTCGTGTTTGGAGGATTGATTACATTTTGCTTTGTTTATTATTGACTTTTTCTAACCCATCTGTGAAATTATTTAAGAGATATTTTTTGCACTCATAAACGCATTGAGAATTTTTTAATACTTTTTAGCGCAAAAAAACTTTTAGACTGGTTCTGCACTATACAAAATTAGAACAAAGAGTACGTGCATAATGATTTAAACAAAATAGAAACCAGTCTGTTCTCTCCTCACTAAGCCGCTATAAATAGAATATGAGGTCGAAAGTTTGAAAGTATCTTAGTAACATGATAGTTGCTATAAATAGAACATGAATATTAGGAAAGTCCACGGACAAGTATACTCGTATATCGTAGTTATGTAGAAGCAGGGTATTTTTTAATTAAAAATAAAACAGTATGTAAAATATAAAGTAATGCTAATAAAAACGAAAAAAAAAATATTTTTTTTTTGCAAGATGGATATATCGAAAAAGCATAATATATAAACATTAACGCGTAACGCGGAATTTAGTGGGAAAAAGCGTAATGATTACGCCAAAAGCCTAATGGTTGGCATGTATGAGTTAGACAGACGCAGATCTACAAACTGTAAAAAGATTTTGATATGGCATTCATTATCCTTCCAAAAATTAGACCAATTTTCAGCAAGGTTTAGTGAAATATTATAAACTGCTTTGGTACGTGGAAAACGTTCTTTTAAAAGGTTTAGGTGTTGCAAATGCAACATTACTTCTAACTGTAAAGTTCACAAAGTATATTTGACCTGAAACATCTCCAGTTAGTTTCTGGAAACTACATTAACAAACCCCATGGAGCATAATGACATCATATTGGATTTTTTTTAGGTTTATATAATCTTCAATGTCTTTCTGTTTATGTGGCAGCAGCAGTCATCTCCCCTACCAAACACAACACTCAAATCGACACAAAATCATGTCCAACAAATGAAACTGCTACCTTTCCTGCTTTCTTCCCAAGCAAATCCATGTATATCATGAATGTTTGTTTATAGGTCTTAGTCTCTGGGTTCTATAAGAGAGTGATTCTTCCAATCACCTTCAACATGCTTTTATCTGCCAGACACTTCCAAACGATGCAATGGCTTTATGATGCTAGTGATTTATATAAATTTGGATTGATAAAGGCGACTGATGTATCCCCCTGTAGAGTTAGACTGGTACCCTTACCAACCCCACCAATCTCAAATTTTTGGCTTCTATTCCCCCCCCCACCCCTCAAAGACCATAATTTAAGGGTCTTTTCAGATGCTTTACGGTACAATCACAAGGGCTGACAGGTCTGCATGTGGCTGCTTACTAGAATAGTGACCACTATAATCTGGTGTGACTTTACTTACCTCTGAGGGAGAAGATTTCTAGTATCTGTCAGCAGAAAACCTGGTTTGTGAATATCTTTGTTGTAATCCCCATATTTGGCCTGACTAGCATAGGACGCCAGTAAAACAGAGGTCTCTGGAGGACAGTATATCTCATCATTCAGGATTCCTTCTTTCACTTGCAGGAAGAACATTCGCTGAAATTACAAGGAAAATTTACATGAATGAAACATATACTATTCATTTGCAGGAAGGTTTCCTCATCACAATAACCAGTGAATCACCTCTAGCATGGATCACAAAGATTGTCTACATACCTGTTTCCTGTATTTGGCTTGATGAGAATAAGAAATATACTTAAAAGAATGAAAATATGTCACTGTTCTATTAAAACTTTAATGGAAAAAATCAAGAAGCTAGCTATGGACAATGTCAACAGCTTGCAGTCGATTAGTATTGTACATATGAAAATGTATCCATATGCCATATAATATGACCAAACTGTATTAATGTAGTTGTCCATTTTAGTAATTGTACACTTCAAAATGTATCCACATACCAAAAACTTAACTCTGGCTTTGTAGATGTATTTATGCACACAGTCCATTTAAGAAGTTTACAAGCAAAGCAGCTTTCAAAAGTATTCGCATACATAGAATGTGAATGAAAAAAGCCATGAATTTCTGCAACAGCTATAATTTAATATTTAGCATTATGGACTGGTACTCTCCAGCTGAGGTAGAGAAAATTTTCATATGCAGTGAAATTGATAAATCCACACGCAAAAACACTGAATATTTCAAGATACAAGAAAATACCAATATTAACTCACACTGCTGGGTTCTGCAAGTATTCCAAATGATAATATGTTCTAAGTCACAATAGGGAAGGAATATGAAGCCAATGTACTTCTCAATTTTTTTTTTAAAAAAATCTTTGGTTTGAAATCTTGGTTCTGCCACATGCATGCTAATTCCTACCTGTGTGATTTCTTGAATAAGTTCTTCTGAGACATCTTCAGGGAAGAATTTGGCTCTAAATTTAAACTGTAGTGGAGTCTCTTTCTTCACACCCTGACTCAAAACCTGCCACAATAGGAAACGAAACAAAATTAAAAAGCAAATCAGATATGCACATTTTTACCAACTCTTTGCTTTGTAGAACATACCATCTTGAGACGGCATTTCAATTGTTCTCATTTGCAGTCAGCATGCTACAAGAAAATGAGATACACCATCAGCGCGTTTAGTTGCCCTTATGTGGACAAGTTAACAATTTGCACCAAAAAAAAAACGATTTCATCTTATGTGGCAGCAGAAGTAGTAGCATTAATAATAATAATAATAATTATTTTTAAAGATTTAAAGAGGGCAACTCAATTAGTTAAATACAATTAATCTCATAGTTTAGGTTCTCTAAAAAAACTTCATGCTAATTTTCTTACTCCCTCCCTCATGAATTTTTTTTACAAGCAAACACATTAATATGTACTAAACCATATTATGAAAGTTGAATGGTTTAACTGCATATATAAATTTGTGTTTAATCTCTCCAACAAGTACCGTATCTTTTGAAATACCTTTAACCAAGATATGTGTACACAGCAGTTAAAGATCGTTTCAACTCAAGAGTGTACCTTTAGGCTATTCTGCAAACACCTGGCATGAAGTAAACATTACATCTGTATTATACTATGTCCTAAAACTGTATCAGGTACAAAAGTAGAAAGACGTTCATACACAGAACACGTTTTCCACATACTTTTTGTAAATATGAAAGATGCAAAACAGGCAAGTGATAAATGTGAAGAGTAAGACTGCAATAAAGACCAGAACTCAATCTTGAACTTATTTTTCATGGAAGTTTCTTAATATGCAGGTTTGACTACTTACTGCATGTAGATTTTTTTCAAAAAATAATTTAACTGAATCAACAGATCAAATATAAGAGCAGGAAATGAGTGTCATATTTTACCTCCTGAATAATGTCAAATTCCTTTTGCATTGTTCTGAGCAAGGTTTCGGTAATTCTAAATTGTTGTTAAAATTCAATCTTAGGTTATAGGGAGAGAGTACATTTGTAGAATTACTTGGTCATGTACTCCAGAAATTCTTCTCTGTTACATTTAAAAACCAGAACTGCCATCAGAAAATTCATTGTTTTATCATTTCATAAACATTTTAATTCTGTGAACACTCGTGATGATGATGATGATGATGATGATGATGATGATGATGATGATGATGATGCATAAAATGCTATCAAGAATCAATCAACCGAGCTGCTCGTCAATGAGACCTGTACATTCTATCTAGTTGGGAACTATATCCCCATATTGTTCTACAGTAATCAATCACTGGCAATATACAACCAACATAGTAAAGAATCCTTTTTAAAGTACTTTTTTTACTCTACTAAGCAATGATATTTTAGTTGTGAGGTATCTACTGTCTACTTGTTTTTATCACTAAAGACTTCTGTCAATGAAGGACTATTCCAAGACAACAATACAATAATCTTGCCCTTAGACTTTTAGACCCTGAAATCAGTATGGTTCTCCCTTACCCAAAATGAAAGCCATACACAAATTTATTGTTTGCAGCAAAGAACTGCCCAAACTATTTTTCTTCACAGCGACCATGACCTTTAGACCCCCTCCCTCCAATCAATAGGGTTCTTCCTTCACTTGTGCACAAGTTGTCCACAAAGTTTGGTAACTATATAACGAGAACGCTATTTATCATAAAAAAATGTTCTTTTCATTCCATGATCTTGACTAAAGGTGAAGAAACTAGAAGTCTGCATTTTTTAAATTATCAGGGTTTTGTTATGTGTTACAAAGTCCAAGAATTCATCCTCACTGTCTTAAAGTTCAGAAATCATCCATCATTGTCTAGTAAATCATCCTAGTCTATTCTATGTAATTATACTCCTACTCCATTTATTAGGTCTTGCTGTCATATGTGGATGCTTATGTAGAGATTGAGCTTGAGCTATGTCGGCAACACTTGGATCATACAGTTTATGAAATATATTAAAGGTTGCAACTGAACACAGCTGTGCGGTAAGGTCGAACAACCACCCGCTGTTACTCGCCACTGAACCACAGTTGTAGCAGAAAGGATTGTCACATGGGAAAACAAGCTATGGGACTAAGGACACTATTTTTCTGGAAGAGACAGACCTTTGCTTGAAACACATATCCGATGCTCAGTCAAAAGGATTGTCAACTTGAAAATAAAGAGAGAGCTGACTTTACAGAAAACTTGATAACTGTTAACAGTTACCATATGGCTCATTTTATTACCTGGGTAATTATGAATAGGTGGGTTACACAATTACATGGTACCCGCTGACTGTTTTAATCTTTAACACTGACCTTTCGAGTCAGAAATCAATAGTTTTCCCTTTTTTCCTTAGCCTAATTGCAAGTCATCCAAGAGAATTTTGCTAAGTGTAACTGGTGGACAAACTAAAATTACTGTGTGAAAACCAACACAGAGCACACAGCATCATAATATGATATGCTACACATTATGGTTGGCATATAAATATTGACCATACTATTACTTCTTTCACAAGAATGAACTGGTCACACCCCAAATTTAATGACCATTTTTGTCTTGAGGTGTCTGAATGACCGGACTGTCTGTCTATGGCTAGGTCAAACCTTCCAGCTCTTAGAAGAACATCAATCACAAAGTGCTGTCAATGTAAATAGTGGACATGATAGTAATTATTAAGAACATTTTAAAAGCTACATGTATGCTATACTGAATTATGAGAGCTGTCTGGCCTTGCAGACATCCTTTCAATATCTGACTGATTCATATGACCCAAGGGCAAGTCAAACAGTCCAGTGATCACTTAGAATCTGATACAAATATAAATAGTAAAGTGGACATGACTGGAATGGACTGCACTTGTACAGTAACAACAAAAATAATTAAACCATAATCAGACTGATGCAAGTCCATACAATTTCATTGGTTTCCTGTTTTATACCACGTATGCTTGCTTACACATTGGATGCAACTACAAACTGCTAGGATCCAGATCTACATAGTTTGTTAAGACTACTAATCAGTACAACGATCCACATAGACCCTAATCTGCAATTGCATAATGTGCCAGCAGTTCATGGTCTATATTATTTGCAGTTGAACCAATTTGTGCACATGTATACATGGTATTATGGCTTCATGAACCGACATGTACACGATGTATTTAGAGTCATGAACCAATTTTTTTGTAGAGTATATGTATTTGAGCACTATATGCATCTGTCTGTTTGTACCCAGTCAATCTAGCTTACAGCTATTTCCACTTCTTGTTACCACAATATTATAAACTTGCACCCCTTATACAAGTAGAATGCATTTAGTATGTACATGTAGTTGTGACTAAAAGTTTCCTCTTTTTATATGTCCAATTATGATGGGAGTATTTTTTAAAAGTTAAATATTAAAACAAATCCTTGTAAATAGCAAAAGGTAGTTTGGGTACATTTTAACATATTCTGATTCAATTTAGTGCATAGATTGTTTTGTAGACTGCGGTGTGCCTTTCTGAGCTTCATAATGGTTATCAGTTGGTATGAACATTGACCATGTACATGCAGGTGTTTTATGGTTTAGTCTCATATATATTATGTATTTAATTTAATGGTACATCAGCACAATCCTATCTAAGCAAATAAAATTTAGCCTAAAAATGTAAAGCCTAGGACAAGTTTAAAAAATCTTCAAGCCCTTCAAAATTTATTCTAGTCCTACAAGAATTTTTTTTAATTATGTAGAACATACGAAGTATATCAGATAAAAAATAAATATTAAACTTAAAATAGTGTCAAATGACATTCTTTTATCCTTAAATCATCTTGTTAAAGTAAATGCACACACAAAGAAAGTCATTATGGTAATTTTGCAAGATGGATTCCATCTCTTGACGTCTAGAATATCTAGAAAGAAATCCAAGGCTGCCAATATTTCATTGAAGACCTTAATTACAAGACTGGCAGATCCAGAAACAATTTTTTCCATGGATTAAATATACAAACTATACTAATAAGTGGTTAGTGCATTTGACATAGGACCAGAAATGGTACAGGTTCAAATCCTGCCCACGTTAGGCTGGGGTGAAAACCAATGCAAATCTCGGGGATAAACACATTACTCCAAACACCTCAGCAAGTTCTCAATTTTCGGGTGTTGATGCGCTATTATTACACACCCATCAGTCATTACTCAAAATCCAATTTGTGATGTACCTGCTGTACATGTACAATACATGTATATACTTCAGCACACCTTTATTACAAGAATCCCAAGTAAGTCACCAACAATGTACCTAATCACAAGCCTATGCAGAAAACAATAACCCAACACAGAAATCACAACATAGGACAAATCTCTGTAGCCCTTATCACTGCTGATATGTCACAATTTAACAGGTCAAAAAGTGTACAAGAATCAGGGGCACTATCATCAGAAAAATGTTTGCACAAACTGACAATGTTGACAGATGGCAATCTCAAGAGTAATCACTCTCACAGATTTAGTTACCAGGGACATGGTCTCAACTGACCCATATGATACCTACATAACTACAATGTTACAATGTCAAATCCAAAGTCTTTTTCATGTAGAATCCTTTAATTATGCCTGACAGAAAACCAAATATAAGGTAAATGCATCCTCTTTTATCAAGACAAAGTTTCTCTAAAGATTTTAGCTGGAACCATACTTAACAATTGCATTCCAGTGCAAATATTTAATTTTCTGAAAAATTACTTGAAGACTTGAAACCTGTGCTCAAAAGTGATGTCATTGTGCAATCACTGAAATGGCTGTCTATCCCCTATCCTGCAACCACTGACTTGTCCAGTGGCTAGCTATTTCCTATTTTACCTGCCAACCCCGATTAACTAGCCAGTAGCATAACCAAATTCCTGTAAAGAGGGGAGAGGTCAGGCAAAACTGTGTTGAAAATTCACGATTTCTTTCTAGTGTTCACATGTTGCAACTTGTCTGCTTATTTGTGACATCAAACCTTGAGACATTCTCAAAAGAGCAATAGAAGCCAAGTTAATAATGAATGGATTGTTATATGAACCACTGAAATATTTCTCATCTTAAACTGCTGTATTTGATACTTCTCTGTTGCAAAACAATGACCATTTTTAACCAACTCAGCATGACATTTTTAAAGGTACTCAGTGACCAATCTTTAACTGACAGGGCATGGTGTTTTTAAAGGTAATAAGCACTGGTTAAGCAGTGCACTCACTTGGTAAATTATAGTTTGGACACACTTTCAGATGTAGTAACTATTCTGCGGTTTCAACTGTTAATCACAAAATCACGCCCACTTGACACCTTCTTGATGGCTTCAATAACCCTACCCCACTATTTCAAACTTCACCAATTTACAAAACAAATTCATTTCCTTGCATTCTGACTAACTGCATATGAAAGGTCATTTCCACTGCCAAAGGAAATGAACAATGATATGTGCCTCAATAAGCACACATTGTCTGGAGTTAACAAGCTCAATGTCAGCTGATGTGACATGAATTTTAAGACAAATTACATGCTGAATACACCATGACTGTGACAAATTATCTTGAGGTTTTCAATCAGCAAACTTCCACTCAGTTTATCATGGCATATAATGTTTAACCATTCAAACTAGATCTTCAGCAAATAAAACCGCCTGTTCAGGCCTTTTCTGAGATCAATCAATATCAGATGTAAACCTTCTAGCAATAAAACCAAGAACAGAACAATTTTTGAAAAAATTCCAATACTCTGGTAAAGTTCCATGGAACAAGCTTCCACTACATGTAAAATATGCTGAAAATAGTAGAGTATTTAAGAAGAGATATCATGAGCATGTATGTGTTTATAATAGATAATGGAATTTAGTAATTCAATACTAAACATGTTAAAATAAACAGTAATTATTGCCATCTTCATATAATGTGCATTGTTATACTCTCCACAAGAGGGCCTCAAGGGAGACTAGTCCTGAACTAATTAGTCACCCTCGATAAATAAAGCAATTATTATTATTATTTTATTTTTATTACTAGTGATGCAAGGATATGCATTGTAATTCATATCACTCTCTACAGATCAAGAAACACAAATTTCATAAGAACCCCAGGGTGAGGTGGGGGGAACTGGTGTGATTTTATGGAAATATGGCTCTCATAATCTAAAATACCTTGCGTTTTTTTTTAAATGTTTGCTCTCATTTATAAAAAAAAAATCATAGATTACATTTGTTTAAAAAAATTACAACATGGCAAATATAAAATTACCCAGTCTGAAATCAATCCTAGCCAACCCACCTACATACTCTCAATACGTTTAAATGGCCAGTCCTTTAAATTCTGCAAATAAACTATATAGTAGTAGTCACTGTCTGTGGCTACAGGTTAGAATTTCTTTTTAAAGTTCTGTATCAGGCCAAGTGTTCGCTTGCTCAGGCATAACTAATGTGAACAACAACCATTAAACTGAACAAAACTTAAAAGTATGCATGTACTTTCACACTGCATTTTTACCATACCACACAGATTAAATTTTATAAATGTAGCTGATTGCAAAGATTCAATTTAGATTCCATATTACTTACTGTGCTCAGGGTACAATCATGCTCACTCAGTAAAGAACAGTGATATTATAATTTTGTGGGTAACCATTTGTTAGATGAGCAGTTTCATTCATCTTTGGTCTTGTACCAGAAATCTGAGTTCTAAGATGCAGCTATCTTTTATTACTGTGCAGTTATGCACTTAATAAACTTAGATTCTCAGAGATTGCATGCAATTTTTTTAATATATAAAAAAAATGGAAACATCTCTAATGTAACCCCATAGGTCCGAAAAAAGATTCCAAGAAGTCAACCTATACTATGGTTCCACTATTGTCCAACATGGATAAAATAATATTCCTCAGGATGCATTGTCTAAACCTCTACATGGTTTGCAATAAACTAAATTATGCCATTAAATTAAAATGATTGGAAACTCAACTCTTCCCCATATCAATAGTAAAAGTTACATCGGTCATGTATGCGCATTTAAATTATAAACTTATTTTAGTTTTAAAATTTAATCACAACATAATTCTGACAAAGGTTATTCAATCACGATTGTTAGTGATCTGTATTATAACCCGATTTTTAGTGATCTGTATTATATAGTAGTATTGGTGCCAGAAAGGTCGGCAAGACTAAGGGATGGATAGATAGATACTAGATAAATAGGTAGGTAGGTAGGTAGGTAGGTAGGTAGGTAGATAGATAGATAAATAGATAACCATCATAACAAATATTCAGATGAAACTTGTTGATCACAATGGACTTTTACAATGGCAGTTTGGCATTAGAATGTTTCAAGAAAGTTGATTCTGGGTTGAACTACATGTATTATTAGTGCAAGGGAATCAATGTACAATCATGTGACTAAAAAGCAGCGTGCATTTTTATTCATCTCTTGTGTGGCCAGAGGAGTAACATACAACTTTTGTAAGTACTTCTTATTTTTTAACTTAACATATGACATTTTACCAAACTTATAATTTAGCATACTATAAAACTGATCTAAGATAAATCTGAATTTGTAACTACTGTCTTTTATGTTTATGAAGAAGATATTTCTATGGAAAAAAAGAGGTTCTCTACAAACTCAAATATAAGATATGACATACCATACACTAGATGTATATAAAATTACACAACAATTACCTCCAACTTATTGGACATCTGTGCCGTTTGTTTGGAGGGTGGGGAGTAATGCCAGACTTTGTTTATCAATGACAACATTGCCATATGTCTGCTTACCGGTATGTTTATTGTACAGCTAAAACTACATACGTCATAGCACGCAACAGAAGTGGATTTAAATGAGACCACCACCACACTTAGGTGACTTTGTCTAAAAATGTTGACATATATTATCATTGAATTTTCCATTAAACATTTCTTGAGGAATTTATACAATAATCTTCAACAGAATTTAGATGGCTAAGAAGTAAAATAAAGTGAATCAATGCTATTAAAAGGTACGTGTCATCAAATTTTCCAAGAGGACACCTACAGCTGTAGAAAATGTCTCAGAGTCAGTACATGACTTGTGTGAGTTGTACTATATCCAAAGACATACTCAACAGCTAACAATTAAGATGTTCCTGGTTTAACCTTGATTCTTTGATATACCTAAGTATTCCAACAGGATTCAGTTCTACAAGGCCCAAATTGTTCAATATGCCTGATTTTTAATAAACAGCCTACAGACTAAAATCAAGATCTGTATCACAACAGAGATCTGACAGATACAATTAGGAGGTCCTGTTCTGTTTACTCCAATTAAATTAAGCTTCACAAATTTATGCAATCAAAAAGCTAATTTGGAATAAAATGTTTTCAGCAAACACTCACCCTGACACAAACACAGTGCTTTCAAAGTTAAAAACATGCACCTTTATCAGTGTGTCAGGTTTACTTGCTAAACAACTTTGATACGTAATTAGACTGGGATTACCAGTGTTTTGTACAAGATAAAATAATTTCACAGTGAAATTCAAACATCCACATAGTAATAAACAGTGTAAGATACCGGAGCAGGTAAAGAATTTCTCCTTCAACAAAGAAGGAATTTGATCCCTTAAATAACTAAAAATTTCATTGATGGTTCTGTGAATAATCTCTCATCCAGGGTGTATTTGCGCATTCATTTTTACCTATTCTAAGATTGGGGACATAGCACTTGTATAGTTACCATACCTATCTACCTTGTACAGTTACATTAGTGTAAAATTGGCATTTAAATGCAGTCTACATCAGATCAAGAAAATCCTGTCCCTCAAGGACCATCTTCATCTATGATGCAATAAACCTGGCTAGCTCAGTAAATTATGCAAAAGCCAATGTGCAACTATCCAATTTGAAGACATCTTGTACTACGTACATGTACATATATGTATATTGTGTGGTAAGTTATGTAGGTGGGTCACCCTGATTAACATTAGACTGAATATCTTCATACCTACAGTATCTGGTATATCAATTTTTACCTGGAACCTGCTGCCTGCCCAACCTAGATCTGAATCAAGTCCAGACACATTCATTCACACATACTGGAGTTGTCAAGTTCTCATACTTTAAGTAATTTTGCAGCCACAATTAAATCAGTTTAGAATTCTTTAGTGATTTGCTGAATAGGGGGGGGGGGGGGGGAGGGTTGTGCCTTTTACAAGGACATAAATGTCAGAGGAGAGAATAAAACTCCCCTCAACACCAGCAGAACAGATGTGAGCAGCTCTCCTGCACTTACAAAACATATGCCGTGTGTGTGTGTGTGTGTATGTGTGTCAACTTGCCACTCTTGAAAGATGAGTAAAGATTACAAATATGTAAATCAAAGAAAGCTGGTTCACTTCTGGTGGTAAAGCCAATTAGGGGTGCAACAATACAAGTGTATTGATATATAATACAAAACACAACCTACTACAGTCGACTCCACTTAACTGCACACTCTGGATAACTGCACCTAATCACGCCGGTCCCGTTTATCCCCAATGCTTTTCAATGTACTGTACCGTACTTCGGTTAACTGCACACTACGGTTAAATGCACAGTCTCGTGACGGGCCAGAGGGTGTGCAGTTAACCGGAGTTGACTGTATAAGATACATATACAACATGCATACAAATTGCAACTTACTACATGATACATATTGTTGCACATAAAAAAGACAAATAAGTAACCATTATTTATGGTTAGTGAAGATTGAAAGTGACGTTTATAAAGTATCATTTTGCACCAATTAACCATCCTTTGTGTCAATGTGTGTATAAAAAGGGCAAATTTGTTGATGTGAATGGTTTCATCCTTAAGTACAAGCTTGCAGAGTGAAAACTTTATGGCTAAAGCTAGACATGTATACATCTAGCCCAAGCTTTTAAATAAGCCTAAGGCCATTGCAATACAGCCTGTCCATCTGTATATACACTGCACCTACTCCACCCATCAAAATTTCAACACCAAAGCTTTGGCCAATGATGGTCATACTAGTATGCATTCTGCCAACGCTGGAATATTTTCCAATCTATTCCATAGACATGGGATGAGGCTGGGGTGGGGTTATTTTACACAAATTTGAAATAATTCTGTGTAGAACATGAGATTTAGCAGGTGTCAGACTTGGACCATTGGGTCATGCCCAGAGCTGCCAAACCCCCCCCCCCCACTCACAATTTGCAAAAGAAGGGATACAAATTAGTTAATTTTGAAAACAATCAATGAAAAATTCTACCATTACACCAGATTGATCCATTTTGAGGGGGGGGGGGGCATGAGGCTCTAAAGCGCTCAACAGTACAGATTACTTCCATCTCAACTTCTGTCTGCATGGGTTTTCAAGTCTTGGATTCGGCTAATGTGGCCATATGAGAAAGCTTGCCAGTAGCTTCTCCCGGCTTGCTGGTTCTTTCTGGGTTTTACGGAGTTCTTCCTCCAACATTAATACCAGCATATCATGTGCTGAAAAAAGGTGTTACACCCAAAAACAACAACATTATTTATACTAATTACATGTAAAAATTTGCAGCCAAATGTACTGATATACACCAACTTCACGCTATTTGTAATGATACAGTCTGTGGCAATCCTGAACTTCCCTAAATAGACAATAGCAAATTTTTTTTCAAAATAGTTCAGTCTTCTTGCCTGGTTGTTGATCTTGGTTGACTAAAATTGTTGCAAACTTTCAGCGCCTAAGGAGAAGATAAAGTCCATCTTATTCTTCCTTCCAACAGAAAATGCTCTTCACTATCGCTTATCTACAACGGAGAAAGGCAGGTTATGTTCAGCAAGAAAACTCACAATGCTTCAGCAATAGTAGCTTGCAGGTCTTCAGTTGAATGCTTCAAAGTATTTCCAAGCTGAAATCTGATGGGTGCTCTAAATTTTCCCAATAGGCCTATTTGTGCTTTTTTTTCAAGTAGTGTGCTTTATCACATCATCTCTGCTACACGTCCACACACTCAAAATTAATCTGTCATACATTTACTATATAATATTTATTATATAGTACATTTATCACACGTAAATAGTATGTGACAATGAGCCGGTGATTACATTCTCATTAAAAAAATTCTCATCACTGTGAGCCAAAAAAATAATGCACATCGATGTTTGATAGCCAAGTGCAAGACCAACTTTTGGTGCATTCCAATCTATACTTCACATTTTGTGGAATGCATTTCTTTTCTCATGGAGGTGAAAATATTTTAACTGCATAACTTACTAACAAAATGGTATCAATCCAGAAGATAAGACATCAAAGAGATAATGATTAGTCGTGTCTGTTTATGCACATATAATATGAACTCAAGCAAATTATAATATTTCAGTACCTTAAACAATTCCTACATTTGAGAAAGCTGTTATCATTTAGAGCTAGTTTTAAAACAATGAAAGTTGGGCCCCAGATTGTTTCCCCAAGTATTTGCAAAACATTTGTTCTAAATAGTATAGATCAAATACTTTTAAATGCTTGCTACAGGGCATACTGTAACAATTGGATCTAGTATTATTAACATTGTGACTAGCAGTAAGAGACCATTATTGGCATCTGCGACCACTCTTAAATGAGGACTAGCACATAATGGGATAAAAGTTATTTTATTCCGATTTCAAGCTGATTGAGAATTGGAGAATTTTATACTTTTTGGTGTGCATGCGGCATGAATTGGTGAATCTCTATTTAAAGCCATAAAATTCATGCCAAAATCTTGACGGTTGGTAGGTATGCATGCCCTTGGATCTTTCTCTACCTCCAAAGAACTTACCCCTGGGTCTTAACATACAAAATTATTGCGATCTCCATCCTACTTCCAGAATTATATGCACTAAATATTTATTTTAAAAATATTTATTCCTTACATGGACTTAACTGATTGCAGTGCTTGGATACTATCAGGATCCTCATGGAAGCAATAACTGGCCATTAGTTGACTGACATGGACATCATAGTCCATCCTTGCTCTAAGCCCAAAACATACAATGCAAGATCATGGGCCACATGAGCAAGAAAAATATATTATTATGAAAACCCGATACAATTACAATACAGCAATACATAAAAACATCATCATAAAACAATGTAGAAAAATGGAACATTAAAATGCATATTTTCAGAATGACAGCCTTTATGGCCCAATGACAAAAACAATGTGCCCTGGGTCATGGCTGGTACTCATAACAGCGTGCCCTAGGTCATGGCTAGTACACTCATTCCATAAATATTAACATACTAACTGATCTCTACAGACAAATGCACATACAAAAGCTTACATAAAACAAATGGGACAGTCTTGACTCTCAGAGACCAGCCCAACAGGCTACACCTTGGAATCAAAACCAGGAAGTACAAGTTTTATGGATTCAGCATTCTAACACAGTAGAACCTGCCTTGAAAGATCACCTCTCCTGCCAAACAATAATGGTTTCTCAAGACAGGTGGTCTCTAATCACAGATCTTAATCAAGAATGTGGTCTTTCAAGTCTGGTGATCTCTCAAGACAGGTATTGTATTTGAAAAAAAACTTCTTATATCCAAACATTCAGACAAGTCTCAATAAGACCTGCATAAAATGTTATTAATAGATAATAATGGCAGTGCCCCTTTACAGAAAGGATAGAAGAGTGTGACTAACCTTTTGGACAACCCTAAAACAGAAATGTTTCTCAGACAACAACAATGGGATTTTATCTCAAATAGCCTTTCTAAAAATGAGCAAATGCAACAAGAAGAATGCCTGTATAACCAGCCTGTACACTCCTGAATAATCCCTACCACATCCTGTTCACCATAACAATAACAATGTTTTTAAATTTCCATGCATGCAATATCATGCCAATAATACAGATGCCAGACACAAAGGACCAAGAATGAAGGAAGTTACAAATGTGAACCTTGAACCACTTGTTACAAATGTACCTAATTTATAGCATGAGGCATGAACCATGTTGACAATGACTAGACCCCACTGCTCAATGAGTCACAAAGTCTCCAAAAAAAAGTTTAATAAATGAAAATATATGTCATTCCTTAACTTCTAATGTATAACTTGGATAACATGTTTATATTATTTCAAAACAATTAAGAGAAGGCTGAATGCATTTTGTATGCACTTCTTAATGGTGAGATTTTTAACCACAAAATTAAACGTAAATTTTACATATTTGGTTTATTGCTTCTGAGAAAGGAAAGATAACATGGAGAGGAAACTGGAATCAAAACAACAAACAAAAACAAGGACAAATTACTGATAAACAGCCAGAAACAGATTTATACTTGTACTTTATTTTTCGTTTTACAAATGCACACACAAAAAGTACTTCTGTAAAAACTTGCATCTGCAATTGAACATATTAACATATTCTCCAGGTTCTGCAGTAGATAATTGCTTCTCAAGTACAACACTGATTAAGTGACTCTGCAGGAAATTGCTTCATTGTATTAAATCTAAAATAATCTACATTTGTTTATACTTTTACTTCCAGTCTACTTGCAAAGGTACAATGCAATGGTTAATAGCCAGTCTTTCCATGTTGTTTTTTGTATGAATCTTTGCTGGTTTAAGGACTTTTTAAAGGACATTATTGGTTGCATCATGCTGAGGGAATGGGAAAAAAGTGCCTTTCCCTGTTGATACAATGAGGTTCCCAGCAGGTTTTGTTGGTACTAAACTCAAAGACCCTCAGATTACATGTCTGACACTCTAGGAACCACAGCTGCCATTTTTAGATAACAGGTTCACAACAACTTTGTGTCAATTGTCATTCATGCAATTAATTTTGTGATTGTCATAAAAAAAAATACTTTTTCATAAAAATTGCATTTTTTTCATGAAGAAATTGCATTATTCAGGGACTTGTATAGCCATTACTGTCAAAATCTTTGAGAAATAAAACCCTGAAAAGATATCTTTCTGCATTAATAGAAACATCCCCAATCTTCATGAAGATTATGGGGGGTGGGGGGTCACATTGAGTTCCAAGTTTGAATGTTTTGAATAAAAGAGAAAAATTTACACTGATGAGAAAAGGCAGTTTTGTGAAACTATTTCATAAAAATTTGTTTATTTATTAATTCAGAAACAACTATCGAAAATTTTCTTCTATCTTATGTGTGTGTATGTGTGTTTGTGCAGGTGCAGTAAACTGGGGAACTTGCAGTTCCAGTCATTAAATTCAAACTAGAAAGTCGCATGCAATATTAATCCTGTTTTGAAATGTGAGAAGAGTTCAAACAGTTCAAGCAAGAATGTGTCACCTATATCTTGCATATCAACCCCCTCAGTAAAATTGAAAGATATTATACTAATAAACGTATGCATCTGATTGATGGTCTGCATTCAATTAGATATATTTAACCTAAATGAAGTTCATTCACAACAGAAATGATAATCTAACTAGTATTTTTTTTCCTTATGTACGAGGAAATGGACTTGTGGCTATCATAACTCATTTGAAGTATTAAAACTTGCAATTACTACAACCAAGTGTTTACATTTCATGAATTAAATGCATTAGTTTGAATTAGCAGAGGTAGCCACTTTACACTTATATTACTGGCTGGCAGCATTTCAAAACACCTCCGTTCACAAATTTTAAATTTCTTGCAATCAAGATTTAATTTTTTTTAGTTCAAAAGACAATAAGCTGTAAAATACCTAATTGTGGTGTTACTTCACCAGTGATATACAGAGTTGAAATTCTCCTTGGTGTCAACACTGTGAGTCAGACTGAGTAAAAAAACAAAAATTGGTTATCAAAATTGAGGGTTCCTCAAGCGCAAATGAGGGTATAGGAAAACAATGCTTCACCATACCACCTTAAGCATGAAATGCTGAAAAGAACCAATGCCGCCAACAAATAAATTTAATTATTACCAATATTTACATTCACAACTGACCATTCCAGGGGAGAAGTGGTTAGAGCATCCACCACAGAAGAGGGAGGTCATGGGTTTGATCCTATGGCTGAGTCATAAAAAAAGACTTACAAAAATGGTACTAACAGATGCTCGCTAGGCACTAAGCATTAGGAGGTAAGTGTTAGGGCAGATTGTGCAAATATTTTAGCTTTCAGACATGGGAAACACAAAGTAATAGAGTTGAATTCTCTTGTAGTACTACAGCTCAGCTAGTAGAACTTGGGATGCATATCCAAGGGTCACACATTCAACCTCTGCCCCAGTGTGCTTTGGTCAGCTGCATCATTGTGTCATTGAAAAAAGCACTTGGCTCCCCTTTATTGGCACAATATTTTTAATCAATAATGTATTAAAAGTGCAGTTAAAAAATAACAATTGACTGCTTGGCAAACAAGGAAATCACAATGTAATTTACCAACATGCAATGTGCATGCTTAGGCCATGTGCAATGCATAGCATAACAACCAGAATAACTGGTGATTTGGACGTCATCTCCTATACAGTATATAGAACAGGGTTTAAACTGTGACAAGAGAATGTACACATGCATCTTTATAATGGATTCTGGGACTTGACAGCATTCTTCACTTCAAAGCTATTAAATTTATGGGTTTACTTAATATGCCAAGGCATTTCACCTTTCAACCTTTCAGTTGATGTTTCTTCAGGTTGAAGTCTGTACCTGCTTTAAATTTTCTTGGTACATTATCAACTCGTATCCTTTTTCTGTTGAATGAGCACTGCATATTTGTTAAGCATGGTATTCTGTGCTTTTTTCATCAACTTTCGTGTCAAATGAATGATTACGTCTATAGGTATGTATCATTCTATGAGATTATTACATAAAAATCTGAAATACAAAACCTGACGGGGATGAAATTCCATATTTGCAGCCCAAACACAAGTCAATTGCAAATGAGGGGGGAAAGCTACACTTAGACCAATCAACCATATCATTTCAGAACCCTGCAATCTTTATTTCATGTTCTTGTAGAAATTCTCAATTTGCACAAGAACAAGTGTCAATAAATACTGAGAATATGGTATTATCAGTGAGAAATCACTCGCTAATAAAAAGAACTGAATGATAGATAATCAAGTGTACATCTTCAAAACTGGGGGCATGTACCAAGCAAACAAGCAAGACAGTAGGCCCTTTCATGCGAGAAGGTACACTTAAAATCAACATTGAGAAAAAGGGAGGCGAGGTACACTTGCATCCTTTTGCTTACAAGGCTGGAAAAACACTGCCTGTCACAATGAATGACATAATTATGACTGTCAATGGTTATGTGCCAAATAATAAGGTACTCAAAAGAAAGAACAGACTAAATACCTGTAAGCCAAATAAAAAGGATCATATAAAAATCAGTATATGTATAATACATGTAACACTCGACAAACAAAATGTTTTAAGGCAATTGCAAGTTTTATGTGTTAAGCAAATACCACACTCCACACATTTGGAGTGCTGAGAAATATTTGACATACATGGTAAGAAAACATCCCTAAATAAATATTGAGACATTTCCCACATACCTGACCTAGAACTGGACTATTCATACTAATGCCAGGTTTACAGCATGATCCCCTGCTGTTCTTCAGTACAGATGTGATTTGAATTTCAATGCTATTATTGTAAATGCACAATACAACACAGGAAAATTTAATTACAGTAAATATTATAATGAAGTGTACAATAAAAGATGGCAGCAAGTAATTTTTGCCAATATACCGTATTTACCGCATATGTTGGGACACGAAAAAATAATTATTTTTTTTCGTGTCCCAGAACTTATGGTGAACTTTTTTTAAACCTACATCATGTGTCCCAAGACTTAGGAAATGAAAAACATGTTCAATTCCCCCCCCCCCAGCCAACAACTGGCCACACCGCATGTTACAATAAAATAGATAAATAAAATGCGTATTTGATCATAAAATAAAATAAACAAGAAACTAAACTTGTAATGTCATCATTTATTCACATTTTTTGTCGACATTAGCATTTTATTAAAGGAAACATATATCCACAAACTCCGTATGAGTAGCGCATGAATCCATTATCCATAGCGTAATAGCTTTCGTCAGACAACGCAACACATTAGTCATTGACGTGAATATTGAGAAACGAATCATATTTAGTTGTCCTCAAAGGTTTGAATGTTATGAAAATGAAAACTGGATTCCGCAAAATCACATATAAATGAGATAGAGAAAGAAAGAGTTAGAATTTTCAGCTCCATTGGTCGAAAGCAAC